>CM028136.1:876050357-876717500 GCA_016271365.2 Neoceratodus forsteri
CTGCTTCTCAATCAGAAAAAAACAAGTCTATGGTCTTCACAACAAAAACAAACAACTCCACCTCTCCATTGCAACCAAATAAGGAGCCATCCTAGAGCAAACACAATCGTTCAAGTACCTTAGCATCACCCTTGATCCCCACCTGTCATACGCTGTCCCTATCAGCAATGTTGCAAAGTCTGCCAATGCGAGGTGAGTGTGAGGGAATTTTTATATATCCTAAAGCTATATTTGCTATTATATGCCTTGAAGCTATGCTTGCTTTGAAAGCCATGCTGTAACAAAGTCATAATGAATGTAGTAGAAATTTCTGAGTTCATGTTTTTACAGGTTATAGAATGATACTGAGGTTACTTGAGGTACATTTGTAAAAACAGAAAGCAAGATAAAACTGAGCAGAACTGGTTGTACCAGCCTGACTAACAGCTCGGACAAAATATAAGATAACAGCATGCTTGGGCAAAATATAAGATAACAGCACGTTGAGGCATTGAAGGCAAGCTGTACGTTGCTATGGTGTGAGTGAAACTCATTGTCTCACTCAGGTCAGATTGACCCAGGCATATGTATCAAGAAGTATTGGGAAAGAAATGAAATAAGCAGTGGAAAAGTACCTCATACATTGGTATCAACTTGTTTTTCTGTTACATTGCTGAAAACTTGTTATGCTGTCTTATGATTGGCTTATACTGAAATGTTGGTATTTTTTCAAGATAAGAAGTGCAAATTCTAGCTTATAAAAAGCTGCTGTAAACTTTAATCAGGGAGCTTTCTCCTTTGCAGAATCTCCCGCATGCATGTGTAAGGTTTGATCAAATAAAGCAACGTTAAGACAAAACCCAGTGGTGTGGTTTTTGCCCCATGACGACGGGAGTGGTTGCTCAGGTAATACAGTGAGAGAATTTGCGATCACAGTTTTGGCGTAGTCGGCAGGATGAGTTCTTCAGTCCATGTCACCTCGTGATCGGGTTGTTTCCCTTGGACAAAAAGAAGGACATTTTTGTGGAACCCCATCAGGACGTGACGCCTAGGGGCCGGCGACACTCATCATCACTGTAAGTACATAGTATACCTTGGAGCGAGTGTGCACTATAAAGAACAGGCCTAGATAAAATGGGAAACAAGGGAACAAAAAAATAACCTAGGTCCAGAGTTAGTTTATCTGGACCAGCAAAATGTTATGGTTGATAAGTTTGGCCAGGATTCGGTCTCTGAGATAGGACAATGGCATAAGTTGACCAGGGAATATTTCCCTTATAGGTACTTTAGTATAGATGTACTAAAGGAAGCAAGGATAGCATTGGAAGAAAAGAAAAGAGCAAACAAAAGGGTGCAAGGTAGACTGGTCAAGGTTTAGAATATGGGAAGAGAGGCAGAAAGGTGACATGAAAATCAAGTAAAGGGATTAATGGTAAAGCAAGAGGAGGAAGAAACTGAATGCCGTAGGAGGGTGTTTCACCATCACGATACCCCCCCACCATATCGCCCCCTTCCACCAACTGTTCCACCGGAACAACAGGCAGGGATGGTGCCAGAAGGGCCACCAATACAGGGAGTGGTGCAGCCTGTACAACAGGCTGTCCCAGCTGTGCAGACTGCCCTTCCTGCTCAGCAAGTACAGGTGGCCCAGCCAGCCCAAGCAGTACAACCAGCGCAGGTCGTACAACAGGCTGCCCTACCAACTCAGGTCCCACCAATTCAGAACCAGCCTGTTCAACCTCCTGTGACTCCAATGCAGGAGGTTGTGGTCAGAACCCCCCAATGGTCCCCCACACCTGTTCAGTTGGACACTGACTCGGATGAGGAGATAGAAATAGAGGGGACGGAAGAGGACCTGGTTGAAGCAGTGGAATCTATGTCACTGGTAGGGAAGGTACAGGGCAAGGGAGATGGGAAGGCTTGGGTGTTTAGGCAAACTGATGCAAGGACTAAGGGCCCAAAACAGGCAGGGGGAAGAAAGAAACTAAAACAGCAGTTGCCTTTGATACGTTATACCAACCCACACCCAGAGGCAGGGAGACTGGCTGCCAATGATCAGCCTGCAGCCCCTAAATACATTGAAGTGGACCGCCCATGGAACCCTGAGGAGTTGAGAGAGGCCCTGAAAGATATACCAAAGCCTCAGAATAACATAGAAGAATATATCAAGGAGTTAACAAACTTAATCAAAATGTATGAACTATCTACAACTGAGGTTGGAGAATGTTTTAGATGAACATTAAAGGGCATGTGGGAGGAAGTAAAAGAGGGCTGGGACCCCTGGTCATGGTTCTCAAGCATATTTGGTGACTGGGGCGCTACCCTCCTCCACTGGGTGGCAGTAATTGTGGTGGTGATACTGGCATTATGGCTCCTGACTGTGTTGCTCAAATTTCTCTTGCGACAACTGTGTAGCACCTTGTCGCCACATGCCATCACCCAGCTGCACCCCTTACTACACCCCAAGGACCAAGACCCTAGCGAATTAGCCGGGGTGTTCCTGTTCTGTGATGTACCAGATGTGACAAAAGTATAATAGTTAACAAGTTGATACAAAGTATCAAAAGGGGGGAGAGTGTGAGGGAATTTTTATATATCCTAAAGCTATATTTGCTATTATATGCCTTGAAGCTATGCTTGCTTTGAAAGCCATGCTGTAACAAAGTCATAATGAATGTAGTAGAAATTTCTGAGTTCATGTTTTTTACAGGGTTATAGAATGATACTGAGGTTACTTGAGGTACATTTGTAAAAACAGAAAGCAAGATAAAACTGAGCAGAACTGGTTGTACCACACTGAATAACAGGCTCGGACAACATATAAGATAACAGCATGCTTGGGCAAAATATAAGATAACAGCATGTTGAGGCATTGAAGGCAAGCTGTACGTTGCTATGGTGTGAGTGAAACTCATTGTCTCACTCAGGTCAGATTGACCCAGGCATATGTATCAAGAAGTATTGGGAAAGAAATGGAATAAGCAGTGGAAAAGTTCCTCATACATTGGTATCAACTTGTTTTTCTGTTACATTGCTGAAAACTTGTTATGTTGTCTTATGATTGGCTTATACTGAAATGTTGGTATTTTTTCAAGATAAGAAGTGCAAATTCTGGCTTATAAAAAGCTGCTGTAAACTTTAATCAGGGAGCTTTCTCCTTTGCAGAATCTCCCGCATGCATGTGTAAGGTTTGATCAAATAAAGTGACGTTAAGACAAAACCCAGTGGTGTGGTTTTTGCCCAGTGACGACGGGAGCGGTTGCTCAGGTAATACTTACAGTGAGAGAATTTGCGATCACATTAGGCATATTATTCCAGCACAGGAAACATCTAACCCCAGAAGCACTGGCAGTGGCCATCCAAAGCTCCATCATCAGCATCATAGACTATGGTCTTATCATATATGGGTCTGCAACTACCTCTGTTCTCAAATGTATCACAACCTCCCTGAATAAGGCCTGTCATCTCATCACTGGCTCACATCGCCGTACCCACACATGTGACCTTTATTCCCAATCTGGATGGCTTCAACTGGACAAACACATAAAATACCAAACCTGCATCATGGCCAAGAAAATTATAATGGGTCTGGCACCACCTGGTGTTTGTGCCCTCCTTAAGCCTAGACATAGGAATGTCACTACAAGGAGATCCAATTCCCATCTACTACATATCCCATGATGTTGCACAACCCAAGGAGAAAGATCATTCACCTATTGGGCATCCAACTGGCTCAACTCTCTTGGCAGTGACATAGCAACCGCTCCAACACTCGGCCTCTTCAAGTCCAAGCTACACCTCTCACTGCTTGTATCCTGCGATTGCCCATCTTAACATTTCCATCATTCCAACTGCAAATGCCCCAGCACCCAGCACTTACAACAGTATTTGCAACCCTTGCACCTTACCTGTCGTATTCCCTCAACAAGGCATCCAGGCTGCACTGTCTCCCACCCTTGCTCACCTCCCCCCGTATCACCATTCCTGCCCCCACCCCAACCACCTCCCATACTCCCCCTTACCCCCTGCACCTCTGTCCCCACCTCAATCTCCTACCCTCACTTCCCCCACCACCCACCCCTTCCTTGTCTTGCTCATAGCTCAAGTCTTTGTACTGGTTATTACATGTCTGTAAGTCAATGACTATATGTTTGTAACTAAAAATGATGACTGCTGCACATGCTGATGTGGAACCTTTGTAATAGAACCTCGGCTCAAAGGTATTGTAATCCTAGATTGAAATAAATAAATATTATATTATATTATATTATATTATATTATATTATATTATATTATATTACATTACATTACAGTATATTATATCTTCTCATATTATATTAATCAACTCTCCATTACAGGGATAATTTCACACAGTTAAGCACAACAATATAACAGAGATGATGAAACACATTTAATCACCACACTATTACAGAAATAATTAAACACATAGTTCAGCACCACACTGTTGCAGAGATATTTTAACAATTAGTGTAACACCTCACTGTCACAGAGATAAATGAACACATAGTTAATTAATTTAATAGTTATGATATTATAACACCACACCATTATATTAAATCATATCATCTCATATCATTTCATTTCTTATCATGTTATGTCATATCATATCATATCACATCACATCACATCATCACATTACAACATATATCATATCATATCACATCATATTATGTCATGTCATATCATTTCATAGTATATTATATTATAATATTCACCACTCCATAACATGGAAAATTTCACACAGTTAAGTAAAACACTGTAGCAGAGAGCGTGTAACTCATCGTTTAGACCTTCACTACAAGAGATACAATTTAAACCATGTTTGAGATAATTTAACACATAGTTCAGCACCACATTATTGCAGAGATATTTTAACACATAGTTTAGCACTGCACTGTCACAGAGATAAATGTACACATTATATTATATTATACTATATTATATTAATCACAACTTCTAAACAGGTATAATTTCACACATTTAAGCACCACACTGTAACAGAGAGCATTTAACTCATTGTTTAGAACAACACAACTATAGAGACAATTTAACCCATGTTTGAGATGATTTAAGAAATAGTTTAACATCACACTGTCACAGAGATAAATTAACACATAGCTAATTAATTTAATAGATATAATATTATAACACCACACTGCTATATTATATTATATTATATTATATTATATTATATTATATTATACTCCACTCTGTAACAAGGATAATTTCACACAGTTAAGCACAACACTGTAAGAGAGAGCATTTAACTCATTGTTTAGAACCACACTACAACAAAGACAATTTAACCCATGTTTGAGATGATTTACCACATAGATTATCATCACACTATCTCAGAGGGTAATTAACACATAGTTAATTAATTTGATAGATATAGTACTGTAAGACCACAACATTATACTATATTTTATTATGTTATGTTATGTTACGTTACATTATATTATATTACATCATTTATCGTATCATAATATATTAAATCATATCATATCATATCATATCAAATCATATCCTATCATACCATATCATATTGTATCATATCATATCATTTCATATTACATTATTAATATATATTATATTATATTAAAGAAAATATATTATATTATGGAAAGCAGCAGGGAAATCCTAGCCCCCAAAAAAAGTCATGGTAGTAAGTGCGGTAAACTCCAACATAGAAATGTCGATAGGGAGAAGGGAAGGGGTAAATGGAGAAAGTGACAAATGCAAGAAGGACAGGGATCGGGCAAAAAGGAGTAAGACCATCAGGAAATGGAGGTTAATGAGTACCAATGCCCATAGTCTGAGAAGCAAGCTCCCTGAACCAGTGGCCTTGATGGAAGAGGGATGCCTGGATATTGTAGCAGTCACAGAAACATGGTACACAGAGAACAATGACTGGGATTCTAACATTCCAGAGTACATAACCTACAGGAGAGACTGGGAAGGGGAGAAGAGGAGTAGCTCTCTATGTAAAGGAAGGGATAAAAGCAACTGAACAAAAGAGTAAAAAGGGAGGAGAAGAGACACTGTGGGTCACCTTGGAGACTGGAAATTGCATCACAGTCCACACAGGGGTTATGTACAGACCCCCATGTCAGGGGGAGTGAATGGACAAGGATATGAGAAAAGGCATTCTTAGGATGGCAGAGAAAGGTGGGATACTACTAATGGGAGACTTGAATATGCCAGATGTTAACTGGAGCACATTTTCTGCAGCCACATACAACAGCAAGGCCATTCTCAATGCCCCACAGGTAGCATGCCTCAGACAGCTAGTTTCAGAACCCACTTGTGAGGGAGCAATCTTAGACCTTGTACTTTCAAATGGGGACAGGGAGAGGATCTCAGATCTAGAAGTGGGTTGCCATCAGGGAACAAGTGAAAATCAAACATTGTGGTTCACATTAAATTCAGCTACAGTGTCAAGCCATGCAAAAGTGAGGGTACTGTACTTCAGGAGGGCTGACTTTGGCAAGATGGGAGAGTGCCTCAGAAAACCACTAGTAAACTGGCTAGAAGGAGGGGTGGAGCAACAATGGGGAATCATCAAAACTGCCATCACAGAGGCAACAAGCCTTTGTGTGAAGCAAATAAACAAATCAAAATGAAAGAAAAAGCCACTATGGTTCTCAAAAGAGATGGCAGAGGAAGTCAGGGAGAAAAAGATAGCATTCAGGAAGTATAAGGACACGCAGAAGGAGCAGGACAAAAAGCTGTACCAGTTAAGGCAGAAGGAAGCAGGGAGGGAAGTCAGAATAGCAAAGGCCCAAACTGAGGAAAAGATAGCCAACTCAGTTAAGAAGGGGGATAAAACCTTTTGTAGGTATATCAGGGAGCATAGAAAGACAAAGGGAGGCATAGTGAGGCTGAATAGAATGAACGGTGGGTGGGCAGAGGGGGACAATGAAAAAGCAAGGATACTGAACCAATATTTCTGCTCAGTATTCACAAAAGAGGAGGGGTAGGTGCCAAATCCAATTAACAGAAGCAGTTGATCCCAGTCCTTTCACAGAAGAAAGGGTTTTGAAAGAACTCCAAAATCTGAAGGTGGACAAAGCAAATGGGCCTGATGGAATTCACCCCAGAATTCTAAGAGAATTAAGGGAAGAACTAGTGAAACCACTGACTACCCTTTTTAACAAATCATGGGAGGCAGGTGTGTTACCCAAGGACTGGAGGAAGGCGGTTGTGATTCCTCTTCACAAAAGTGGCACCAACATAGAGGCAGGAAACTACATACCTGTCAGTTTGACCTCTGTGGTAGGGAAAGTGATGGAATCACTTCTGAAGGAAAGAATTGTTGAGTACCTAGATGCCAGTGGTGCACAGAACCCGAGGCAGCATGGGTTCACAGGGGGAAGATCATGTCAGATGAATCTAATTGATTTCTTTGACTGGGTAACCAAGGTAGTAGACCAGGGAGGGGCTGTGGACATGGCCTACCTAGATTTTAGCAAGGCATTTGACACAGTCCCACACAAAAGATTAATAGTCAAATTAACCAGCCTGGGAGTGGGTCCCAGGGTGGTAGCCTGGGTAAAACACTGGCTGGACAACAGGACACAGAAGGTAATTGTAAATGGAGTCCACTCTGAAGAAAGAGGAGTTACTAGTGGGGTACCGCAGGGTTCAGTACTGGGTCCAGTCCTTTTTAATGTCTTTATAAGTGACATTGCAGAGGGACTGGAAGGAAAATTATGCCTCTTTGCAGAGGACACAAAGATCTGCAACAGGGTTGATAAACAAGGAGGCATGAAAAGGATGAGAAGGGACATGGCAAGTTTGGAGGAATGGTCAGAGTATGGCATCTAGGATTCAATGCAAAGCAGTGCAAAATAATGCACCTGGAAAGCAAACACTCAGGGGAAGATTACACAATGGGGGGAGATAGTAACAACAACAAAAAAGGAAAGGGACCTTGGGTAATCATATCAGATGACCTTAAGGTTAACAAGCAATGTGAGAAGGTGGTAGGGTGGGCTGGGGGTATACAGGGATGCATAGGGAGAGGCATCTCCAGCAGGAAACAGGAAGTTGTTATCCCTCTGTACAGACAGTTGGTGAGACCCCATCTGGAGTCCTGCATCCAGTTCTAGAGACCTCATCTCCACAAGGACATAGACAGGATAGAGGCAGTCCAGAAGAGGGCAACTAAAATGATGCAGGGTCTGCAAGAGAAGCCATATGAGGAGAGAGACTAAAGAAGTTTAATATGTATACCCTTGCATAAAGGAGGGATGGGGGGACATGACATAAACTTTTAAGTACCTTAGTGGAATTAACAAAGTCCAAGAGGGTAGCATCTTTCAGAAAAAGAGATGTGCAAGAACAAGGGGACACAATTTAAAGATCAATTAGCAGTTCAGTGGCAATGTGAGGAAGTATTTTTTTACAGAGAGGGTACTGGATGCATAGAACAGCCTTCCTAAGGAGGTTGTGGTGTATAAAACTGTGGGAGAATTCAAGAATGAATGGGAAGACATAAGGCAATTCTTGTGTGGGTAGGAAGAAATAGGCTGTTGGTTAACTAGGATTTGTGGCTTATCCTGTAGGTAGGGAAATGGGCAGAGTAGGTGGACCAAGCGGTCCTTATCTGCCATCAAATTCTATGTTTCTATGTTTCTATTATATTATATTACACTATACTATCCTATACTATACTTTATTATATTATATTATATTATGTTATATTATATTATATTATATTAATCAGCACTCCATGATGAAACATTTCACACATTCAAACACAACATTGTAACAGAGAGCGTTTAACTCATTGTTTAGAACCACACTACAAGAGACACAATTTAACTCTTGTTTGAGATAATTTTACACACATATTAGCACCAGACTGCCACAGATATAATGTAACACATTTAGGGCAGGATTCACAAAGTCCCTTTTTCCTAAGTTTCCCTCCACAACTGCTGCTGTGGAACGGAATTGCCCGCAGCTGCGGCAGTTCTGATTCACAGCCACAGCAGTTGCAGAGGGAGTTACAACTGCTTCCAGCAGCCATAGCCGATTCCCGCAGCTGTGGCCATCATCCTGATGACACCACCTGCAGGCAGCCATAGAACGTGGAGTCAGACATAATCTATGTGAATACCCACAGCTGCAGGTAACCTGCAGATCCACAAGTCGCAACCAACATGCACCAAGGTTTACTCGCAGCTGCGGGTATTTCTCGGCATCTGTGAATTCTGCCCTTGATCACTACACTGTTACAGAAATAATTTAACACATAGTTCAGCACAACACTATAGCAGATATATTTTAACAAATAGTTTAATACCACTCTGTCACAGAGATAAATTAAGGCAGTTATCTTATAATACCACACAATTATATTGTATCATGTCATGTCATGTCATATTATATTATATTATATTACATTACATTATATTATATTGTATTATATTATATTAATCACCACTTCATAAGAGGTATAATCACACACAGTTCAGCACAACACTGTAACAGAGAGCAGTTAACTCATTGTCACAGAGATATAATTATATGATGTGATGTGATGTGCTGTCATGTTATGTTGTGATATGATATGATATGATATTTGATATGATATGATATGATATGACATTTTATGAAATGATACAATATATAATGGAGATGTATTATAATATTATAACTATTAAACTTATTAACTATGTGTTATTTTATCTTTATGACAGTGTTAAACTAACTGTTAAAATATCTCTGCGATAGTGTGGAGTTGAACTAAGTGTTAAATTATCTCTGTAACAGCGTGGTGATTAAATATGTTACAATATCTCTGTTACAGTGTTTTTCTCACATGTGTGAAATTATCCCTGTAAAGGAGTAGTAATTAATATAATATAATATAATATAATATAAAATAATACAATACAATGTATTATGATATGATATGATATAATATAATATTATATTATAATATAATATAATGTAATAGAATATAATAGAATGCAGTATAATACAATACATGATCATAAGATGTGATGTGTTGTGATGTGATATTATATGATATGATATGTAATATGATATGATATATGATATATGATATCATGATGTAGTGTTATAATTTTGTAAATATTAAATCAATTAACTAGGTGTGAATTTATCTCTGTCATAGTGTGGTGCTAAGCTGTGTTAAAATATCTCTGCCGTAGTGTGGCTGAACTATGAGCCAGATATTCAAAGGTTTGCCCCTGTCAGCGATTAGCACTGCCCGGCATGCAAACTTAGCCCGGAGCAAAATGCCAGCCATATTCAAAATGAATAGCCTGGGGCAAAATCAGATGAATATAGCAAGCAAAGGAAGCCGGGCAAACAGGGCCAGGAGTGCAGGGCAAAAACAGCCCAGGAATAAGACAGCACTGAATATAGCACACAGGACAGCACTGAATATAGCCCCAGGCAGGCAGTGCAAACACACAATGGAACGCAGTGCAGAGACAGCCTGACTCTGGGACACATGCAAGGGAACACATGTTGGAATGAGGTGTCAGGAGCACACCACAGTGCACACCCAGGAGGATGCCACACATGCACGGGAATGTCTAGCAACAACCCAGACCCATGTGGAGAACAACAGCAACAGTACAAAGCATGTTGAACCCCAGCACCCAGGAATGACACAGGACATAGTAAAATGTCGTAAACCAGTGTAATTAACAATAATGAAGAGTAAAGCAAATGGAAACACAACAGCAAATAAAATACAGAACAAAACAATGAACAAACCCCAGATTACAAAATGCCCCACCCACCACTGTACAACCCTCCCCACAACACAGAAACAGAACCAGAACATACCCACTAAGGCCCCCCCAAACACACAACCCCAAATGCCCACTACATGAAAAAAAAGTCAAGCACCATCGGCATAAAAAGGCACACAAAGGAAAACATAAGGATGAAAACAGATGGAGGGACGGGAAGACATAGGACAAGGGTGGAAAGCAGAGGAGGACGCACACAGGGACAGAGGACAATAGGCAAGGAAGGGATAAATAAGTCCAGTGAGGGGGTGTGGTGAGGGAAGACATCAAAATAACATGGCAGAACTAGTTGCCTGCCAGGTCAGGGAGCTGAGCGTCCAGGATATTTGCCACCCTCTGGGTCTCGGTTATGATAATGGCCTGCTGTTCAATCAATGTCCGTTGCTGCCTCACAATTCTGTGCAGCAGGTCCTCCATGCCCTCCGATTCTTCAGGCCTCATCACCCACAGCAATGGCCAGAGTGGACCTACAAGAGGAAGGGTGAGACCATAAGGACAGTACACCAGACAGGAGGCAACCAGCAGCCAACCTTTGTCATACAGAGATGGACAGCATGTCCCAATGGGCTCTCCCTGGCGGTGTTGAGTTCTGCAGTGGTAGGACAACATGGAAGCATCCCACAAAGCAGCACAGGGCAACACAGTCACCAACACACAAAACCCAACGGGGATGATGACAGTGATCCTGACAGCAGCAGGGAACATGTGACACCACCCACCATGATACAGCACACCCTGAGACATGGTAGACACACAGCTGGAAACCCAGAGAGTAGAGTGCAAGGGACATGCCGCGACATGCACAAGGGCATCCATACGTTGGGACATGCTGCCCACCCACACATGGAAATGTACAGTAATGCAGAGTGCAGAACAAACAACAATGACAGGCATGCAGGAGCATCAATGAACCATGACAGTGGCCTGTCAATGACCGACCCAGGCCAGGGGATAACAGTCAGCCAGGGCACAGACGCTGTCAGTGAAGGGCCTTCACATGCCACCAGGCAATACCACCAAAAGCATACCACCCAACTGAGACATGGTACATGGCAGTGTCCCCAACCCACATAACAGGACCCCACTCCCCCACACAGTGATTACCACTTCCACAGCCACGGTCAACATTGGCAGGCAACAATGAACATAATGTAATAGCACAGTGATAATACTACCCTGCAACTAAACTGCAACACAGTAACCTCGCCATGAGATACACATGGAAGGACTCCACAATGCATATGACACAGTGCCAGGATGTAGCACAGTGTGACAGGCAGTGCTCCACAGCTGGTGGCCAGAAGGGGAAGAGGTAAGGCCACAAGGCATGGTGTGTGTGTTTTCCCAGATGCACAGCAAGGAACCACCACCTGTGCAATTGTGGATGCCCTGTTGGTGGTGATATGGATGGACCACAGAGGTGGGAAAGTCAGCTGTAAGCATGTTGTCCCCACGGAACTCTCGCCACCTGAGCAACCAACACCATCAGTCACCTGCACAACAAAGCAAGCTGACAGCCCCCCCAGGCAAGACTGACAGCACTCAGCTGTGGTGTGAAAAACAGGTGTACTGCACAGCACACTGCTACACCACACTGTCCCATTGCCTATTGCATAAATGCCACCAGACAAGTCAGTGGCTGGACACCCAGATGTGACGCACAGCCTAGTGAAAGGGAACAGATCACAGAGCAATGAAACAGGTACTCATGCAACACGCCACTGCTTTCAGGGCTGCTCTCCTGTGCCCACTGTGGAAGGGATGGCACCTTTGGGCTGCCCTGTCTCTGCTCCTGTTGCCTGGGCTGACTCCCTCCTGTGGCCATGGGCTGCTCGATCTGTTCTGCAGTGGACATATGAGAAAGCGGTGTTAGAGCATGACACAGCATACACAATGTCAAGTACAGCAAGATGCACATGCAACCCCAACCACAATGCACACACATGGAGTGAACAGGGAAGATCCCCACACAAAGGGTGGCAGTGGCCATGGCGCATTCGTTAGGCACACACGTCAGTGATCAGCGGTGCCACAGTACTGTGACAGTGGCCATTGCAGCTCCCATGTGAACATCTGCAGACCCGTGAGTGTACATCGATAGTCCACCACGAACGTGTTTCCTGCAACATGGTGGTGCCATCTGCAGGCTGGTGATGCCCGGGGACTTGCAGAACAGCATGACCTAACCCTCCTCCCACAGCAGTTGTCACGGCATGTACTGTACCCCTATGTGGCATACATGTGCCACTCCACCTGTACACAGTGTGCAACAACACCATGCATCATTGCGCACACCTGTGCACACACACATACACACACCCACACCCAAACCACAACCCCCACCACCATGCCCTCTGCACACCCACACACTCACTCACCCACACCAAACCCCCCACACCTCCACCCCCTCCGCACACCCACACCCACACCCACACACACACACACAAATCCTTACATGTTGGTACACTGTACAGGCAACACCACTCACCTGGCACAGGCACAGTGCCATCATGCACCATGCTCTTGTAGCACTCAAGCTGCTGCCTCTGCCTGCATCTCAGGCCTGTGTACCTGAGACCGCACTTTTCAGCATTGCGGGGTATGCCAGTATGGGCAGTGAGTTTCCTCGCCACCGTGTCCCACACTTGCATCCGAGAGAGGTCTCCCTCCCTCATCTCCCCAAACAGCCTCCTATGTTGTTTCATCATGAGCTGCACTAGGTTAGCAGTCTCTACCTCCCCCAGTGCCTGTCTCTGTGTACAAATGCACTCTGTCTTGACCATCTGGACATGGCAATCAAAAGCTGGTACACCCCTCAACCTGTCTCTGGTAAAACTTGTCTCTCCCAGGACTTCACCTCATCAACCTCTGTAGCGCCGCGCTATCACACGATGTAGCACGGCGCTACCCAGAAGTAACCACACTGCTCATGCATGACCCACACCATGACCCTAAGGTTGTGTACCATGCATGCATATAGCGCCGCGCTATGCTGGCTAGTGAGGTGCTACATTGCACTATGACAGGGTGATATCACAGACATGGGAGGCCTCACGAGCATGCATGTAGGCCATGCTAAAGCACATAGCGCTGCGCTATTTGGATAGCACAGTGCTGCCCCTCCAATAGCCCTGAGCTGGCTTTTGCACAGCGCTGCTGTGCTAGCATGGTGCTAATCGGGGCCATTTTCAACAGGTGTATGCAAATGGGGTTCTTGTGTATGCATACGGCAAACTGTGTGATTAGCATATCATTATGCGCTCATTTGCATGACTACCAGGCTTGATTGTCTGGGTGGGCTAAAAAAGGGCAAGCAGTGCACCACCAGTGTTGTGTTGTGGTAATGCAGCATAATAAAGAAAGTGAGTGTCAACAACAGACTGGTGGAGAGATGCAACAGGGGGATGAGCAGCGAAAGGCAGGTATGTATGACTGCTGTAGGACACTCTTGAATTGCAAGATCTCAGAACAGGGTCAGCACAGACTGAAGCACACAGATGTAATCTCTGGTGAATGCTGAGACACATGTTGGACCACAGGCAAGCACTGTGCTGTGTGATGGTGCACAGCCCTAGACAGCTGCTTGGGAATCCCACTGTCCAGTGCTCTGTGCACGTTTCCCTTCAGGGAACTGTTCCATGTGGCACTGCCTGCACACTGTGTCCACCAGGCAGGGGCACTAGTGCACTACCATGGTGTGTCCTGTGACAGTGGCCCACTGACATGACTCCCTGGAGGTGTGGTGTGGTAGGCTGTGGCCCCCCTGCAGGACATACACAGTGTCCCAGTGCTGTGCTGTCCCATGCACCATGTGGACTTTTCATGGTGTCCTGACATTGCTAGTGCACTTGTCCATGCAACCACTGTAGTGCTCAAGAGGGGCACAGTACAGTGCAAGGCAGTTAGCGTAGGGGTGGACCCAGTCATGGGAGCACATGGCAGCCATGGGTGACAGCAGTGCACATGTGTGTACAGGGCTCACTGTCCAGACATGGGACAGACAGTGACTATGTGGCCATGTGCACCGTACATGCACATGCAGCAATCTGATATGTCCATGTGGCCTGTGACACTGTAGGGGGTGGCATGGTGATGTCTATGTGTAATGCAATGCAGTACTGACATGGCCAATGACACATTTCCCCTTTTGACTATCCCATAGGTTTGGCAGCACACCAGGAGCGCATCTGTGCCCACAAGTTCTCACAAGAGGAGTTGAACACCCTTGTACATGATGTTAAGGAGAGGGAGCAGGTGCTACGCACACACAGGGCCACTGATGCAGTGGTGCACCAAGCCTGGGAGGAGGTGACTGCAGCTGTAAATGCTGTGGGAGGACATGGCAGAACAACAGAGGCTGTGCGTAAGCGATGGAATGACATTCTTGAAGTGCTAAGAAGGAGGAGGCACAGCGACTGAGGAGCAGAATGAGGACTAGTGGTGAACCACCTGAACATCAGCAGCGGGTGGAGGAGCCACATATGGCTGTAGTGGCATCGACTCTGAGGACAGTGGCAGTCGCAGGTGTGCCAAGTGGTGGATGTGAGATGCCTCTCGCACTGCCAAGGACAGGTCTGTATTTGCATGTGTATACCCTGTATGTTCTGATGGCATGGGTGCATGGTCATGCTGTTGGTGTCCTGCACAGGGTGCAGTCTGTGCTGCTGAACAGCTGCCTGGCATGGCCATGGTCACTGTGGGTTGGGTGGGTGCATGTGGTCATGGGCTTGTGTGAAGGGGGTACGTGTCCTGGGATTTGTATGGCGTAGTGGTGGTAGCGTTTGGGCACAGTGTCCATGAATGAGTGACTGATCCTGTCCCTATTGTCTCCACAGTGGTGTCTGCCAGGACTGCAGAACAATAGGAGGTGCCAAGGATGTACAGACAGGTTTCAGAAGTAGTGGAGGAGGAGGATGGAGAACGCCCATCAACATCCGGGCTCTGTGAAACCCATGGCTGCACAGACACTATGGATGTGTGGCAATCACATGGACAGGGGCTGCAACTGCCTGGGGAGGGGGGGTCACACCTCAGTAGGGGGGCTTGGGATACACTGGCTACCTGGATGCTGCACAGACAGAGGATGTTGGTGTAGGGGAGGTCCTACTGATCACTGTTACCAGTGGCGATTACACTGAGGTGTCAGAGTTTTCACAACACCTGGCCATTCCTGTGCAAGGGGATGCAGGGGTGGGGCTGCTTGTGGGCCGTGGGATGGGTGCCAGTGGTGTATTCAGCATCACTGGTGTGGCTGTACATGGGCACATGGTGGTGAGCAGTGTGGGGAACATCACAGAACCACAGGACATGCAGTGTCCAACACATATTGGGGTCCATGTCCATACCGTGACACAGACCACCACCAGAAGTCACCAGCAGCAGGATGTGCTTGGCATGCAACAGCATCCAGTTGCTCCTGTGCTGCAGGCACCTCTGCCAGCTGCAGCTGAGGGTTCTGTGCCCCAGGGCAGGATGGCCATGGTGCCCGGCCCACTCCTGCTGGCTGCTGTCACCTCCCAGCAGGAGGCCCGTATGGACCTGCATGGCATACGGAGGGATCTGTGACATGAGCTTGCACAGATCAGAGAGGCCATCTCACTAGGCTTTCCCCATGCTGAACAACGGGCGGAGGACAGGTTGGGATGCCTGGTGGGTGCCATCAACCGTGGCTTTTCTGGTCTGACAGCTGCTGTGGTTGACATGTCCTGCACGGTGTGCATGGGGGGGTCACCAGCATGGGATGCTTGGTCATGGTGCAGATGGCACAGGGGCACACAGGCAGGCAAACCGTGGCCACAGGGCTGCCAGTGGTTCCAGCTCCACAGCATCACACACTTCATCTGAAACCCAGCACTGCCGTGGCCGTCCACCCACCCTGTCAGGCTCCACTGTCCCCCGGGGGCACAGAAGGCCGACTCTGCCTGCCTCACCTTTCTCTTCAGTGATGTCCTCTGCCTAGAGCACCCCAGGGTCTGTGTCCCACGGTATAGGTGTATGGTGCATGCATGGAGGTAAGCATCGGTGATGCCCACAATCACTCTATGGCACTGCACAGTCATCATCCCCCTTTGCAACATTGGCACACCCACATGCACATGCAGACATGCACACACACACTTCTACTGCCACAGTTGCACCCCTTACCCTCACAGCATACATCATACTTCCCCACCGACACTACACCATTTCTGTCTGTCCCCCCCCACATGTGTCCTGCACACTCCCGACCTCACACCACATGCACACATGTTGTCTGATCCACTGTGTTGGTTTACTGGTGTGATTGTTGGTGTCACTGTTCTGTTTCTTTGTGCACATTAAATAGATTATTAATTGTACTCTTTCAAGTTGTTGTGCAGTCTGTATTTACCCTCTTGTCTGTAGCAGTGTCCTGATGATGTTGTCCCTGTGCTGTATGGCCCTGCTTGCCATGCGAGGGTCCCTCCTCTCGAGTTGCTCCACTATCCCCCTGACCGCTGGCTCTGGCTCACTGTCAGACTATCCCTCAGGTTCAGGTGCCTGTATCCCATGGTTCATTACCATTTTGTGCAGCATACAACAGGCTAGGAAGATACGGCATACTTTCTGAGGTGTATACTGTAGGGCACCACTTGATGTGTCTAGGCATCTGAATCGCATCCTCAGGATGCCAAACACCCTCTCTATGATGTTCCTTGTGCTGGCATGTGCCTCATTGTACATCTCCTCAGCCTCTGTGGCCGGTCGGAGTACTGGTGTCAGCAGCCAGGGTCACAGAGGATAGGCACTGTCCACTGTCAAGAGATGTATACCTGTTAGTGCCATACTGCAGTCTGTCAGATGCTGTCCTGCACCTCTGTGTAGCCTTCCCACACCCCTTCCCTGGCCTGCAATGCCTGCCCCCATCCATAATGTTGTGTGTATGCCTTGTATGCTACTACTCACCGACTAGTTGCCCACTGGGTATCCTGCCCTTCTCAAAAGCCTGGCACAGCTGGGACTGATGCCAGATGAAGGCTTCATGGGCACTGCCAGGATACTGTGCATAGACATTGCTGATGCACCCAGCCACATCGCACACCACCTGGCAGTTGATGGAGTGGTACCCCTTCCTGTTAACATACACTTCACTGCCATCGACAGGTGGTGCACGTATGGGGACATGGGTGCAGTCAATGGCACCCAGTATGGATGGTAGGTGCACAACTCCATGGAACTGCTGCATTGTTTCTCTGTGCTCTGCAGCCATGCTGGGGAATACTATGAACTCCCCAGCATGTGGCAGGAAAGCCTCTAGGAACTGGGTCAGGAGGCATGAGGTGGCAGACTGTGTTACCCCAATGGTGTCCCCCATTGGTCATTGGAACGTCCCTGTGGCAAGGAAGCACATTGATGCTGTCACCTTCTCCTCCACTGTCATGGCATGGCTGCGTCTGGTATTTGAGTGCAGCTGCTCATGCAGGAGTTCACAGAGCTGCCTCAACATTCCCCCGTTCATCCTGTACCGGCCAATGATGTGGTCATCAGGCAGGGTCTTGAAGGAGACCCTGGGCCGGTACCACCTGTTTGCAGCATATCGTCTCCTTGGCCTGTGTTGTGACCCATGTTGTGCCTGCTCCCTCTCCTCCTTCTCCTCCTCCACTACAGCTGCCATCAATGGCAGCATCACTGCTACTGGCACTGCACACATTCCCACTTCCTGTGGTGGTCCCACCTCCTCTGTGTTTTGCTCTGGGTTAAGACCAGCCTTTTATAGGTGGTAACTAGTGCCATGCTATGTGTCGTGCTATGTATCCTAGCGTGACACTGGGCCTTTGAATATCCCCTTGCAAGTCTCTCTTGGCCCCCCTTCCTTTTGCCCCTTGCATACATTAGTGGTTTGCCCCACGCTAATGCTGTTAGCGCACGCTAACTGGTCCTTTGAATATGGCAGCTCCATGCTATTCCCACGCTATTGGTTTGCGCACCATGCTATGCTTTGAATATCTGGCCCTATGTGTTAAATTATCTCAAACATGGATAAAATTGTCTCTTTTGCAATGTTGTTATAATCAACGAGTTAAATGCTCTCTGTTACAGTGTTGCGCTTACCTGTGTGATATTATCTCTGCTAAGGTGTGGTGATTAATATAATATAACATAATATAATTTGATATGATATGATATGATATGATATGATATAAGATGATATGATATGATATGATATGATATGATATGATATGATATGATATGATATGATACAATATAGTGGTGTGGTATTATAATATAACTATTAAATTAATTAACTGTGTTAATTATCACTGTGACAATGAGTTAACTACAAACATATGAAATTTGCCAGCAGATAAAGACCTAGAGGTCTATCAAGTCTGCTAGAATGTGCAGCTAGCACCCCTAATTCTGCAGCTGCCTCTCCCTTCCACCCTTCCCCTTCATTGACCCCCCTTGTCCTGTCCCATCCCCTTTTGAAGCAGTCCATTGTTCTACTAGATATCACTTCTTAGGTAATGCATTCCACCCAGCCACCAACCTTTCTGTAAAAGTGCCTCCTCATCTCCCACCTGAACCTTCCTCCCTCCAGTTTCATACCATGGCCCCTGGTGTCCCTCCCCTTCCTTACTTTTAACAGCCCCTCTGTACCTGTCTTGTTTATTCCTTTCATGTACTTAAAGGTTTCAATCATGTCCCCGTCCCTCCTCTCCTCCAGTGAATACATGTTCATCTCACTCAGCCTCCTCTCGCATGATCTCAAATTATCCCCAGCACCTTGATCATCTTTGTTGAGCTGCACTGCACTCCTCTCCAGTAACTTAATGTCCCTCTTCAGATACGAGTGCCAGTACTGCACACAGTACTCCTGGTGCAGTCTAACGAGTGACCTATACACTGGCAGAATCACCTTCTCCCTCCTCAAGGATATACCCCTTGCAATACAACCCAGCATTTTGTTGGCATTTGCAGCTGCCTTACTACATTGTGCCAAGTTGTTCATTGACCCTGTAATGAGCACCCCCAGATACTTCTTCTCCTCTGTCTGGGCTAGCTGCACTCCCCCCAGCTGATAACTCCTCCTTGGGTTCTTCATCCCAAAATGCAGCACCTTGCACTTTTTGGCATTAAACCCCAGTTGCCAGGTGTCTGACCAGGTTTTGAGCTTTGCCAGATCATTCTGCAACCCCTGCCATCCCCCTAGGTCATCCATCACTGCTCCTACCTTGGTATCATTAGCAAACAGACTAATCTTGCTCTTGATGTACAATGATATGTCTGCAATGAATATCCCAAACAACACTGGTCCCATCACCTAGGCCTGTGGAACACCGCTCATCACTACCCTTGGGTGTGAGAGCTCCCCACCCACCACCACTCTCTGTTGCCTTCCCTGAAGCTAGTTCCCTAACCATCTCACCAGCATTGCACCTGCTCCTGTGCCTACTAAATTACTTCCCAGCCTTCCATGCAGCACTGAGTCGAATGCCTTACTGAAGTCCCAATACAGGACATCCACGGCATAGCCCCTGTTCAGTTGTCTAGTTCCCCAATCATAGAACTCCACCAGGTTGGTTTGGCAAGATCTGTCCCATATGAAGCCATGCTGTCTGCTGTCCTGTAGTCCTTTGGCCTCAAGGAGGGCCACCAACCTCTCCTTCTGGAGAGTCTCCATTAACTTAACCACAATGGATGTGAGGGTCACTGGTCTGTAGTTTCCCAGTTCTCTGCTCTCTGTTACAGTACACAGCTCAACTGTGTGAAATTGTTACAAAGTGGTGATTAATGTAATATAATATAATATAATATAATATAATATAATATAATATAACGTGGTGCTACAATATAAGTATTAAATTAAGTAACTACGTGTTAATTTATCTCTGTGACAGAACGGTAGTAATTTATGTGTTAAATTATCTCAAACATGAGTACAATTGTCTCTGTTGCAGTGTGGTTCAAAAGAATGAGTTCAACTGTTACAGAGTTGTGCTTAACTGTGTGAAATTATCCCTGTTATCCTTGTTATGGAGTGGGGATTAATATAGTATAATAATACAATATAATATAATATAATATAATATAATATAATATAATATAATATAGTGGTGTGGTGTTGTAATATTATAACTATTAAAGTAATTAACTATGTCTTAATTTATCTCTCTGAAAGTGTGATGCTAAACTATGTTTTTAATCATCTCAAACATGGGTTAATTTGTCTCTATTGTAATGTGTTTCTTAAACAATGAGTTAAATGGTCTCTTTTACAGTGTTGTGTTTAACTGTGTGAAATTATACCAGTTATGAAGTGGTGATTAATATAATATAAATATACTGGTGTGGTATTATAATGTTATCACTATTAAATTAATTAACTATATGTTAATTTATCTCTGTGACAGTGTGGTGCTGAACTATGTGTTGAATTATCTCTGCAACAGCATGGTACTTAAATGTGTAACATTATTTCTGTGACAGTGCTGTGCTAATTTATGTATTAAAGAATCTCAAACATGAGTTAAATTCTCTTTGTTGCAGTGATATTTTAAGAATGAGTTAAATGCTGTCTGTTACAGTATTGTGCCTACCTGTGTTGCATTATCTCTGTTATGGTGTGGTGATTAATATAATACGATATGATGTGATATGATATACAATATGCTATGATATCACATGATAGAATAGAATACAATACAATATAATATAATATTATGTAATGTAATATAATGGTGTGGTGTTATAATATTAACGCTATTAAATTAATGAAGTATGTGTTGATTTATCTCTGTGACAGTGTGGTGCTAAACTATGTGTTAAATTAGCACTGCGATAGTGTGGTGCTTAAAAATGTTACATTATCTCTGTGACAGTATGGTGCTAATTTATGTGTTAAATTTTTGCAACCATGGGTGAAATTGTCTCTGTTGCAGTGTGGTTCTAAACAATGAGTAAATGATCTCTGTTACAGTGTTGTGCTAAACTGTGTGAAATTATCCATGTTACAGAGAGGTGATTAATAGAATAGAATAGAATAGAATAGAATAGAATAGAATAGAATATGCCATACACATAAATCATTAGCCAATCACATAAGCAGACTGGCACCTTAGCCCTGTTGTAAATCCTATGATAATCACTGGCAAAGGTGCCAGCCTGCCACATCCTCGTGCCACCCTGTAAAAAAATCATTCTGACCCCCCCCCAATATTGCAAAGCCACCATCTTTCCTCTCGCTAACATTCACCGGTAGGCCTAGTATTTAAAAAAACAAAAAAAAGAAAATGGATGCCTCCTTTGACCTTATCGATGAAAGTGAACTCGATGAGATTTTCAAAACCCCTTCAAAATGAAAGCACAGATTTAGACCGTACCAAAAACGTACATCAAGAAACCAGAGACATCCCGTACATTGCTCCTGTCCCACCAGCCAAAACCCTGATACTCCAGTCATACATGCAGCCGAGCACATCACCTCGACCCTCCGCAGCTACCAGCTTGAACTCGGCGCCTCTCTACACATCGCATGCAGCAGCCAATCCTGTAGGGAACAAAAGACAGCGTCATGAGGAAATCACTACACAGGAAATGCTTGAGTTAGAAAAGCAACGGCATGAAATAGCCACACAAAAACAAACCCAGTGGGCATTAAATGTTTTTTTGGATTGGGCAAATCAGAAAAAAAATTGAAATTAACTTATCAACCATCAGTCCATCAGAATTAAACAGCATACTACGTCAATACTATAGTACAGTACGCAATACTGATGGCAATGAGTACGTTCTTTCCAGCCTCAGAGCTGGATTAAACAGACACTTAAATGAACCCCCCTAAGCCATAGCATTAACATTATGAATGACACAGAATTTAACACAGCCAACAACATCTTCACAGCGGTTGTGAAGCATTTCTGAAAAGATGGTAAAAACAAAGCAAACCATCACACGCCACTAACCATCAATCAACTTACAATGCTCAGAAATTCATCTGCACTGAGCCCACTCACTGCCACTGGGCTTGTAAAAAAAGTCTGGATGGACATTTTGCTACCCTTTGCCTGATGTGGTAATGAAGGAATTAGACAGCTCACAGTTGAATCTTTTGAAATAAAATCAACAGAATATGGTGAAGAATACCTCACGAAAACATTCAATGAGCAAAGCAAAAACCACAAAGAAATAATAGATCCTACTAAACAATTCACCCAAGGTTACATGTTTGCACAGCCCAACGATCCTTAATGTCCAGTCAGTAGTTTCAAAAAATATTTATCTAAACTACCACCAAAACCTCCAGCTTTATTTCTTCATCTGAAAAAATTAGATCAATCTATACTGGATACCATTCCGGTCTGGTACACGGCTGAACCCATGGGAATAAATTTCTTAGGTAATATGTTACCAAAAATCTGCAAGGAAGTCAAACTAGAACAAATCTTTATAAACCACTCCCT
This sequence comes from Neoceratodus forsteri, assembly GCA_016271365.2. Lineage (NCBI taxonomy): Eukaryota > Metazoa > Chordata > Ceratodontiformes > Ceratodontidae > Neoceratodus > Neoceratodus forsteri. The sequence goes on from CM028136.1 coordinate 876,073,576, forward strand.
CCGTACAACCACAGTAGCTCTCTTAAGTGACTCTTGCATAGAAGCCAGACAAATCATGGCCATAACAGGTCATAAAAATGAGACTTCGCTCTGAAGTTACTGGCAACCTAACCTCTCAGAATTTAAGAAATGGGGCCAAATAATAAGTGGTGACAATAACTCCACAGCGTCTCCATTGTAACCAACAGAAAACATTTCTGAAACCTACTGTGAACCTGCAAAAAAAAATACATGTTCTGCAAGCAACCAAATCCAGCTTCGTCGACCATCACATACCTTCTAAAATGATAAGATTCCACTCTTGCAAGACAGCACAGAATCAACCAGAGCACATAATTACAGCTCCTCCTCAAGAAAAATCCACGATGATTGCAACAGCCTCCAATGCTGCAAATATTTCCACACAGAAAGCAGCAAACTACGTCAGCGAGTCACACCCAGAACCCAACCCAAAACTACCTTCGATTGGACAGCTCATTAACTATGGAACAGTTAACTTTTTTCCAAATTAAACGTAAGTACAAAATAATTAATTTTCTCAAGAAAACAAGCAAACTGCATACCTTAAACCCATGAATAAAAATCTATCGAAAATAAAAACCCTTTCTCTTATCCTCAACAGGTCTCACACTACAGCATCTACAGAATGTGCTGCAACCTACCATCCAACAATTTAAAGAAACAGATTGAACCAAACTGGTCTGCAGAACAAAATCATTAAAAATCTACACAATATATGAACTCTGAAAAACAGAACTGCTTCCTAATAAAGAAAATAATCTTCACTAAATCTCATCTTAAAACGTAACAGTATAAGCACTAATTACTTTTTGTTATAGAATGTTCTACTGTTTAACAACTTAAAATGCTCCTCATCTGTCTTTACAATTTACTACTGTTTAACAACTTATGTTATTTACCACTGAAAATCTCACTACGTGTTACTCATACTTACCTCACAAAACTTAAATAAAGAATAGCATTAATTACCATGCACTATTTTCTTTCATGGAAGGATATTTCTTACTAAAATCATTTTTTTACACATAAATAAATAAAATAAAACCATTTTAACTTATATCTATCACAGAATGCAATGGCATAATTGCAATAAGCCACTTGGGGGTGTGGGTTATCAGGGGATTTACCACGGCTGGTGAGGATTTACCCACTTGGCTGCACCTCATGGGCAAACCACGCCAGCCGTGGTAAAACCCCCGATAACCCACACCCCCTCGTAGCTTATTGCTTAAATAGAATACACTGGTGTGGGGTTATAATACAACTTAAATTAATCAACTATGTGTTAATTTATATCTGTGACAGTGCAGTGCTAAACTATGTTAAAATATCTCTGCGACAGTGTGGTGCTGATCTCTGTGTTAAATTATCACTGTGAGAGTGCAATGAAATACTGTCTTAAATTGTCTCTTTTACAGTGTGGTGCTAAACTGTGTGTCAAATTAACTCTGTGAGTGTGGTGCTAAACTATGTTTTTAATTATCTCTGTGACAGTGCAGTCCTAAAACTTTGTAGAATTATCTCTGTGACTGTGTAAAGCTGAAATATGGTTGAAATTATCTCTATCACAGTGTGACTCTAAACTATGTGTAAAATTATCTCTGTAACAGTGTGGTGCTTAAATGTGTAAAATTATCACTGTGAGAGTGTAATGATGAACTGTCTTAAATTGTCTCTTTTACAGTGTGATGCTAAACTGTGTATTAAATTAACTCAGAGAGTGTGGTGCTAAACTATGTTTTTAATTATCTCTCTGACAGTACAGTACTAAAACTGTGTAAAATTACCTCTGTGACTATGTGAAGCTGAAATATGGTTTAAATTATCTCTATCACAGTGTGGTTCCAAATTATGTGTAAAATTATCTCTGCAACAGTGTGGTGCTTAAATGCGTTATATTGTCCCTGTGACAGTGTGTTGCTAAGTTATGTGTTAAATTATCTCAACCATGTGTTAAATAATCTCTGTTGCAGTGCGGTTCTCATCAATGAGTTAAATGATCTCTGTTACAGTGTTGTTCTAAACTGAGCGAAATTATCCCTGTTACAGAGAGGTGATTAATAGAATAGAATAGAATAGAATACACTGACGTGGGGTTATAATATAACAACTAACTATGCATTAATTTATATTTGTGACAGTGTGGTGCTAAACTGTTAAAATATATCTGCGATAGTGTGGTGCTGAACTATGTGTTAAATTATCTCACTGACATCTATGGGTTACTTTATCTCACAAGACAGTGTGGTGATGAACTATTTGTTACATTTTCTCTGTGACAGTGTGGTGCTGAGCTATGTGTTAAAATATCATTGGGAGAGTGTGGTGCTGAACTTTGGTTAAAATTATCTCTACCACAGTGTGGTTCTAAAGTAAGTGTAAAATGATCTCTGTAACACCGTGGTGCTTAAATGTGTTACATTATCTCTGTGACAGTATGGTGCTAATTTATGTGTTAAATTATCTCAAACATGGGTTAAATTATTTCTGCTGCAGAGTGGTTCTAAACAATGAGAAAAATGGTCTCTGTTTCAGTGTTGTGCTTAACTGTGTGAAATATATTATATTACAGTGTAGTGATTAGTATAATATAACATAATATATCATTACATTACATTACATTACATCACATAACATAACATAATGGTGTGGTGTTATAATATAACTATTAAATTACTTAATGTGTTAATTTATCTCAGTCAACGTGTGGTGCTAAACTATGTGTTAAAATATCATTGTGAGAGTGTGACTATAAACTTTCATAAATTGTCTCTTTTACAGTGTGGTGTTAAACTCTGTGTTAAATTAATTCTGAGAGTGTGGTGCTAAACTAGGTGCTAAATTTTCTCTGTGATAGTTTAGTGCTAAACTGTGTTACATTTTCTCTGCCACATTGCATTTATATTACAGTGTGGTGATTAATGTAATGTAATAAATATAATATAATATAATATAATATAATATAATATAATATAATATAATATAATATAATATAATATATAACATTAAATATCACATAACGTAACATAACATAATGGTGTGATGTTATAATATTATAACTATTATATTACTTAACTATGTGTTAATTTATCTCAGTAAAATTGTGGTTCTAAACTATGTGTTAAAATATAATTGTGACAGTGCAAAGATAAACTGTCCTATATTGTCTCGTTTTCGGTGTGTTGCTAAACTGTGTCTTAATATATCTCTGTGACATGGTGGTGCTAAACTAAGTGTTAAATTATCTCTGTGACTTCTATGGGTTACTTTATCTCGCAGACAGTGTGGTGATAAACTCTTTGCTAAATTATTTCTGCTACAGGGTGGTGCTAAACTATGTGTTAAAATATCCCTGTGTGGTGCTGAACTATGGTTTAAACTATCTCTGTCACAGAGTGGTTCTAAAGTATGTGTTAAATTATCTCAAATATGGGTTAAATTGTCCCTGTTGCTGTGTGGTTCTATACAATGAGTTAAATGCTCTCTGTTTCAGTGTTGTGGCATACTGTGTGAAATTATGGCCCAGATATTCAAACTGCACCATTCTGGGGTGCAAGTCCTTGCGCTGCTCAAAAAAGTTGTGCATGGGTGTGGCCAGGGCAATATTCAATGGAGTTGCGCTATTGAGCAACTTCTCTGAATAACGCCCCCTGGCTACAGCCACTGTGCATGGTGCAGTGGAACTGCACCACCGCAAGTGGTCAGAGTGGAGCATTGAGATGCAGTGGCGCAAGTTCCATTGCGCCATGTGCAGCACCTGTGATATTCAAAGGGTGACATGCAAATGGGGCCATAATCTATGCAAGGTGCAGGGGGGCCATTTGCATCTGATTATGACTCCATTTGCATGCCATTAGCATGCAGGTGCACTGATCCTCGACGACTTGTGCCTGGCTCCCTGCCAGGCAGCAGCCGTCGGGGACCAACGCCCTCTGCAGCCAGATCGTGGGCATAACAGTATTCCCCCTGTAGCCCAATCACAGGCAGCACAGCAGTCTGTCCCACCCCTAGCAGCCAAAACGTGGGCATAATGTTATCCCTCCCCATTAGCCTGATCGTGGGCATAAGCAAACGTCCCCCACCCCCAGTGGCCCGATCGTGGGCATGAATTTAAACTCCCCACCCCCGTGTGCCCGATCATGGGCATACCTTCATCCCCACCCCGAGTCGCCCGATCACGGGCATGAATTTAAACTCCCCCACCCGAGTAGCCCGATTGTGGGCATGAATTTAAACTCCCCAAGTAGCCCGATCATGGACATGAAGTTAAACTCCCCGAGTAGCCCGATCATGGGCATGAAGTTAAACTCCTCCCCCAGTAGCCTGATCACAAGCATGAAGTCATTCCCCCCAAAGTCCAAGATCCCTGGTGGTCCAGTGGACCGTGAGAAGCCAGATCACTGGCAGCATCCACACCCCCCACATCCAGACTTCCTGGTGATCTAGTGGCCCCACCCCTCCTGCCCACAGAGCCCCACCATCCCCTCCCCTCCCCATCAGCTGGTGGGTGGCAGCACCCACCTGCCTGCCACCACCGCCCACTGACTGACATCTTGGTGGGCTGCCGCCCATTGGTTCAGAGCATGAGCCAATGGGCGCTACACCCATACCGTCTAAGGCAGTCCAGGATATGTAATTCATTCATTCACATATCTGGAGACAACCTTATGCGGTATAGACTATGCCCGTTAGCTCATGCTGTGGAGTGCAGCCTGGCTGTCAGTCGATGAAGCTGTGGGGCAGCAGGCAAGTGGGGTGCTGCCACCCACTGGCTGATGGGGGGAAGGAAGTGAGGCTCCATGGGCAGGGAGGGTGGGGCCCACTCAGATCACCAGGGAGTCTGGACTTGGGGGTGTGGATGCCACCAGCAATCTGGCCTTGGTCCACTGGACCACCAGGATGTTGGACTTTGGGGAATTACTTCATGCCCGCGATCGGGCTACTGGGGGTTTAACTTCATGCCCATGATCGGGCTACTCGGGGTGGGGGATGTGGACAGTATGCCCGCGATCAGGCTATTTGGGGGGTGGGGGAATGTTTACCTTATGCCCACGATTGGGCTACAGGGGGATACTATTATTTCCATGATCAGGCTGTAGGGGGGCACCAGGAACAAGTGGAGGGCCACTCACAGGTGGCAGCGGCTGTGTTGCACCCTGCAATGTGGCAGCTCACCTGTGGGTGGCCCTCGACTTGATCCTTTTTTTTGTGTAAAGTTGTGCAGGCACAGGTACGGGGTTGCACCTGCATAACTCTGCATGGTCCAGCTGAATATCGGGCTGTGCAGTTTATGCATGGGCATGCCCCCCCAACGGTGCCTGCATACATTACTGATGGACCCCGGCACATCAGGATTTGTGCAGGTGCACTTCTCCCTTTTAAATATTGCACCAGGGTGCATCAGTGGGTTGTGCATGGTGCAACACTGTTGTGCCATGTGCAACCCTTTTGAATATCTGGGCCAATGTCTGTTATGGTGTGATGATTAACATAACATAACATAACATAACATCACATAACACAACGTAATGTAATGTAATGTAACATAACATATAATGGTGTGGTGTTACAATATTATATCTATTAAATTAATTAACTATGTTTTAATTTATCTCAGTCAAACTGCGGATAACAGAAACAATTTAACCCATGTCTGAGATAATTTAACTCATAAATTAGCACCACACTGTCACAGAGATAATTTAACACATTTAAGCACCACACTCTGATAGAGATAATTTAGCAAATTGTTCATCACCACACTATCTACCAGATAAAGTAACCCATAGATGTCACAGTGATAATTTAGTATATACTTTGGCACCTTCATGTTACAGAGACATTTTTGCACACAGTTTAGCAACACACAGTAAAAGAAACAATTAAGACAGTTCAGTATCACACTCTCACAGTGATCATTTTAAACATAGTTTAGCACCACAGTTTGATTGAAATAAATTAACACATAGTTAATTAATTTAATGATTATAATATTATAACACCATAACATTATAGATTAAGTTATGTTTGTTATGTTACATGATTTTATGTTATGATATATTATGTTATATTAATCACCACCGTGTAACAGAGACCACACCATAACAGACATGTCACAGAGTTAAGAACTACATTTAAACAGAGAGCATTTCACTCATTGTTTAGAACTACACTGCAACAGAGACAATATAACCCATGTCTGAGATAATTTAACACATACAGTAGCACCACATTGTCACAGAAATAATGTAACACATTTAAGCATCACGGTTACAGAAATAATTTAACACCTACAACACTGTGATAGAGATAATTTTAATCAAACTTCAGCACCACATTATCACAGAGATATTTTAACAAAAAGTTCAGCACCACACTGTCCCAGAGATCATTTAACACATTTGACTGAGATAAGTTAACAGATAGTTAATTAATTTAACAGATGTAATATTATAACACATTATATTATATTATATTATATTATATTATATTATATTATATTATATTATATTATATTATATTATATTATATTATATTATATTATATATTAGTCTCCACTCCACGACAAGGATAATTTCACACAATTAAGCACAACACTGTAACAGAGAGCAATGAACTCATTGTTTTGAATCACACTGCAACACAGACAATATAACCCATGTTTAAGATAATTTAGCATATAAAATAACACACTGTCACAGAGACAAATTAACATATAGTTAATTATACAGTTATTTTATAATATATTATATTATATTATTTTATATTGTATTATATTATATTATATTATATTATATTATATTATTATTATATTATATTATATTATATTATATTATAATATTATGTTATACCACATTATATTTGATGATATATTATATAATGTCATATCATATCATATTACATCACATCACATCACTTCACGTATCATATCATATCAAATCAATCATAGCATGCTATATCATATCATATCATATCATATCATATCATATTATATTATATTATATTATATTATATTATATTATATTATATTATATTATATTATATTAATCACCACACTGTAACTGAAAAAAATTCACAAAGGCAAACAAAACTCTGTAACAGTTTAGAGCTATGCTGCAACAGAGACAATTTATCTCACTTTTGAGAAAATTTAACACATTAATTAGTGCCACACTATCACAATGATAAAGTACCATACTTAAGCACTACACTTTTACTCAAATAATTGAACTCATAGTTCAGCACCACAGTATTGCCCAGATATTTTAACACATAGTTTAGCACCATACTGTCACAGAGATATAGTAAAACATAATTAAATAGTTATATTATAACACCATAACATTCTATTACATTGCATTATATTATATTATAATATATTATATCATATCGTATCATATAATATCATATCATATCACATCACATCACATCATATATCAAATCATATCCCATTATATCATATGATGTCAAATCATATGATATTATGTTATATTATAGTTACATTATATTGTATTATGCTATACTATATTATATTATATTATATTATATTATATTATATTATATTATATTACTCTGTACACCATAACAGAGAAAATTTCACACAGTCAAGGAAAACTCTGTAACAGACAGCATATAACTCATTGTTTAGAGCTACGCTGCAACAAAGACAATTTTCCTCACTTTTGAGAAAATTGAATACATTAATTAATGCCACACTGTCACCATGATAATGTAACATATTTAAGCAATACAATTTTACTTGGATAATCTAACACATAATTCAGCACCACAGCCTTGCCCAGATATTTTAACATATAGTGTAACACCATATTATATTATATTAAATTATATTATATTATATTATATTATATTATATTATATTATATTATATTATATTATATTATATCATATTAATCACCACACCGTAACAGAGAAAATTTCATGCAGGCAAGCAAAACTCTGTAACATACAGCATTTATCTCATTGGTTAGAGCTATGCTGCAAAAGAGACAATTTATCTCACTTTTGGGAAAATTTAACACATTAATTAGCACCACACTGTCACAATGATAATGTAACATATGTAAGAACTACACTTTTACTCGGATAATCGAACACTACAGCACTACAGTATTGATCAAATATTTTAACACATTGTTTAGCACCACACTGTCAAAGAGCTATATTAAAACATAGGTTAATTAAATAGTTATAACACCATACCATTCTGTTATATTGCACTATATTATATTATAATAAATTATATCATATCATATCACATCACATCACATCATATATCAAATCATATCATATCATATGATGTCAAATCATATGATATTATGTTATATTATATTATTATATTATATTATATTACTATCCACTCTGTGACAAGGATAAGTTCACACAGTTAAGCACAGCACTGAAACAGAGAAATTAACTAATTGTTTTGAAACACGCTGCAAGACAGACAATATAACCCATGATTGAGATAATTTAGCACATAAATTAACACAACTCTTTCACAGAGACAAATTTACACAGAGTTAATTAATTTAATTTTTATAATATTATAACACCACACCAGTATTTTATAATTTATTATATTATACTATGTTATGTTATGTTATGTTATGTTATGATATGTTATGTTATGTTATGTTGTATTATATGTTGCATGTTATAGTTACGTTATATTATATTATATTATGTTATATTGTAATATTGTATTATACCATATAATATCATATTACATCACATCATTTCACATATCATATCATATCAATCATAGCATATGCTATCATATCATATATTATATTATATATTATATCATATCATATCATATCATATCACATCATATCACATCACATCTCATCACATCATATACCATATCATATCATATCACATATCATCACATCACACCACATCACATCATATGATATGATATGATATGATATTATGTTATGTTATATTACATTACATTATATTATGCTATATTATATTACTTTCCACTCGATGACTAGTATAATTTCACACAGTTAAGCACAACACTGTAACAGACAGCAATGAACTCATTGTTTTGAACTGCAACACAGACACTATAACCCATGATTTAGATAATGTAGCACAAAAATTAACATGCCACTGTCACAGAGACAAATTAACACATAGTTAATTAATTTAATAGTTATAATATTATAACACCACAACATTATATTATATTACATTGTATCATATTTAAGTTATATGGGGCAGGTAAAGCAGGAAGACGAGGTAGCAGATGTGGAAATCATGGCAGAGAGAGTGAGGGAAGCTCTCAGGTCCCATAAGATGGAGAAAGTGCCAGGGCAGGATAAATTACATCCCAGACTGCTGAAGGAACTGGTGGAAGTCCTGGCAAAATGCCTGATGGAGCTCTTCAGCATTTCTTTGAGGACAGGGTAGGTGGCCCAGGATTGGAAGGTGGCACATACAGTGTCTATCCACAAGTGGGGATCAAGGGAGATGGCAGGGAACTACAGGCCCATCAGCCTGACATTGCTACTAGGCAAGGTAATGGAGGACTTTGTCAAGGAGAGACTAGGGGGCCTGTAAAAGTTGAAGAGCCTGGACGATAGACAGCATGGATTCATCCCGAGGAAATCATGTCAGACAAACCTTGTGGAGTTCTATGACTGGGTGACGAGTGCCATGGATGTGGGAAGACCAGTGGAGATTCTCTTTCTTGACTTCAGCAAGGCGTTTGACTCCGTTACTCATGCGGGCCTGTTGAATAATCTGGGAGAAATGGGTGTGGTGAACCAGATGGTCAGATGGACAGGAAATTGTCTCCAGAAATGGACCCAGTGGGTTGTGGTTGGAGGATAGTCTCATCCTCAAGGAGGGTCATTAGTGGAGTCCCTCAGGGATCAGTCCTCGGGCCCCTCCTGGTCAATGGTCAGATACATATCTGACATAAGGAAATGTAGCAGGAGTGAGATGAGTCTCTTTGTGGATGACTCAAAACTGGGAAAGGTGGTGGATGGGGAGGAAGGAGTGTGGCCCTACAGGGGGACCTGGAGGCTCTGGAAAGGTTGTCTAGAAAGTGGAAGCTGAGGATCAAAGCAGAAATATGCAGCGTACTGCACCTGGGAGCCAGGGGGAAAATGCTACAAGTCTCGATGGCTGAGAGGGACCTGGGGTGGTAGTGGATGTCAAAATGAACAACTCAGAGAGTTGTAGGAGGGCAGTGGCAAAGGCCAACATGATGCTTGGATGCATCACTAGGGGCTCACCTTCAGAAGGAGTGAAGTAATAATCCCACTGTATAATTGCTTGGTGAGGACAGACCTCGAGTACTGCATGCAATTTTGGAGGCCACATTTAAAGAGGGACATTGAACTCCAGGAGAGGGTCCAGAAGAGGGCAACAAAAATGATTTGGGGCTTGTGGGAAAGGACCTATGGGGACAGGCTCGAAGAGCTAAATATGTACACATTGGAAGAGGGAAGGGACTGGGGAGACATGGTAGAGATCTTCAGGTACATGAAGGGGGTAAATAATGGAGGAGCCATGAGGGTGCTCTGAAGAATGGAGGTGGGGCACTTAGAGGGCATTGGTGGAAGCTGGAGGGGGGATTCAGTGGAGAAAGGAGGAGGTGCTACTTCACTGAGAGGATGGTGGAGCCATGGAATGCACTGCCCAGGTGGCTGGTGGAAGCAGAAATGGTGGAGGTGTTCCAGAGGGGGTGGGACAGGTACAGGGGAAAGGTTCTGGAAGCAAAAACCAGTGCAGAAAGAACATCCAGGACTGGGAAGGCACAAGCCAGAGAGGGAGAGGGGGCAGCAAGGTCAGACCATTACGCTTATTGTTCTGGCATTTTAGAATGTTAGGATGTTATTATATTATATTATATTATATTATATTATATTATATTACATTACATTACATTATATTACATAATATTGTATTGTATTATATTATATTATATTATATTATATTATATTATATTATATTATATTATATTATATCATATCATATTATATTATATTATATTAATCACCACTCTGTAACAGGGATGATTTCACACAGTTAAGCACAACACTGTAACAGAGAGCATTGAACACATTGTTTTGAACCACACTGCAACAGAGACAATTTAATTCATGTTTGAGATAATGTAACAAATAAATTAGTACCACACTGTCACAGAGATAAATTAACATGTAATTACTTAATTTATTACTTATAATATTATAGCACCTCACCATTATATTATATTATATTATATTATATTATATTATACTATACTATATTAATCACCGCTTCTTAACAGGTATAATTTCACACTGTTAAGCACAACAGTGTAACAGAGCATTTAACTCATTGTTTAGAACCACACTACAAGATAGGCAATATAACTCTTGTTTGAGATAAATTAACACACAGATTAGCAGCACACTGTCACAAAGATAATTTAGCACATTTAATCATTACACAGTTACAGAGATAATTTAACACATAGTTCAACTCCACACTATCACAGAGATATTTTAACACATAGTTTAACACCACTCTGTCACACAGATAAATTAACGCAGTTATATTATAATACCACTCCATTATATTGTATCATATCATATCATGTCATATCATACCATATCATACCATATTATATTATATCATATTATATTGCATTATATTATCTTATATTAATCACCACTCTGTCACACTGATAATTTCACACAGTTAAGCACAACACTGAAAGAGAGCGTAATTAATGCATTGTTTAGACTCTCAGTGCAAGAGATACAATTTAACTCATGTTTGAGATAATGTTACACATAGTAACATAATATAAAATAATATAATATAATATAATATAATATGATGGTGTGCTGTTATAATATTATAAATATTAAAGCAATTAACTAAGTGTCAATTTATCTCTGAAAGTGTGGTGTCTCTATTGTAGCATGTTTTTAAACAATAAGTGAGATGCTTTCTGTTACAGTGTTGTGCTTCACTGCATGAAATTACACATTTTACTGAGTGGTGATTAATGTAATATAATATAACATAATATATTATAATATGATATAGTATAATATTATATAATACAATATAATATGATATAATATAATATAATATAATATAATATAATATAATATAATATAATATAATATAATGTAATGTAATATGGTGTTATAATATTTTAACTATTATTTTAATCAACTAGGTGAAAATTTATCTCCATGACAGTGTGGTACTAAAATATCTCTGCAATTGTGTGGTGCTGGACTATGTGTAAATTTGCTCAAACATGGGTTAAATTGTATCTCTTCTAGTGAGAATCTAAAGAGTTAGTTAAATACTCTCTGTTACAGTCTTGTGCTTAACTTTGTGATATTATTCCAGTTTCTGAGTGGTGATTAATATAATAGAATAGAATAGAATAGAATAGAATAGAATAGAATAGAATATAGTATTATGTAATGTAGTATGATATGATATGATATGATATAATTTATCATATAATATGATATGATATATGATATGATACAATATAATGGTGTGCTACTATAATATAACTTCATTAATTTATCTCTTTGACAGAGTGGTGTTAAACTGTGTTAAAATATCTCTGCAACAGTGTGGTGCTTAACTATGTGTTAAATTATCTCGGTAACAGTGTAGTGATTAAATGTGTTACATTATCTTTGTGAGAGTATCATGCTAATCTGTTGGTGAAATTATCGCAAACAAGTTTAATTGTCTCTCGAGTAGTGTGATTCTAGACAATGTGTGAAATGGTCTCTGTTACAATGTTGTGCTTAACTGTGTGAAATGATCCAATTTGGAGTGGTGAGTAACATAACATAATATAATATAATGTAATGTAATGTAATCTAATATAATATAATATAAAACAATACAATATAATACTATGTAATGTAATATAATATAAAATAATATAATACCATATGATATGATATGAAAAGATATGATATATGATATGATACAATATGATATGATATAATATATTATAATATGATAAGAAATGATGTAATGTAATATAATGTAACATAATAAAATATAGTATCATATCGGATAATATGGTGTATTATAATATGATATAATATAATATAACATAACATAATATGTGGTGTTATAATAGTAAAATTATTAAGTTCATTAAAACATAATGGGCCAGATATTCAAAGTTTTGTGCGGGGCAAAAAGCATTTGCACGGGTTTAGAGCGGGATTAGCGTGGGTCTGCTATATTCAAAAGGCTGAATAGTGCAGGCAAACAGCATCAGCGCCAGGCAAACAATAATTATATGCAAGGGGCAAAGTGAACATGAATACAGGTGCAATGAGATGTTCAGCGACTAGCGCCGCGCTAAGGTGTTCAGCGCGACAAAGTGTGAACCATAACGCGGTACAATTTACCACCCAGGAAAAGCTGGTCTTAACCCTGGGAAAACAGCTTTGTGCACTTTGCATGGTGCTATCTCAGCATTAGCGTGGCCTGCATGGCCCTAACATATGAGTATGACACTTAGAAACTGCCAGACATGGAAAACACATGCTGCACATTGATGGCACCACAATGATGCCATCAACTGCCACCAGTCCGAGCCAAGCACAAACAGTGAGGGGTGATCTGACCCACGAGGACAGCATGTAAGTGTGGCCATATAGCACACACCCACAGACCATACATCTGTGGTGTGTAACAGATGCCAGCACACACATGCAGCACTGTGGGTATGGTGGCAGTGAGGGGAGGGTGTATGGATGGCCAGACCTCACCACAGCCCAGGTGTGGCCACAAGGCTGGGACATATCACTCAGTGCACATGGGCCAGTAGTGGGATTATGCCACCACCTGTGTGCCTGTCGGATCCTACATGCCCCCCCAGCCACCTACCACACAACTGTACAGATGTCACAGCACAGACTGCCGGCCATGTACATGACACTGTGTGCATCCCATGTCACAGGTGCAGCATCTGCATGATAGTACTGTCCACTGTCAATAATTACCTGCATGTTGGGCCTGTCACTGTGTACAGTGCAGTCAGCATCACTGCCCTACACATCATAGGCAGTGCTGTGTCCCCTCACACTACTGGCCCCCTTGCTACTGTAGTGTCTGCTCTGCACTGTAGCATGCCCTACAGTGTGACAGTTGCATGCAGCACCACCACCACCTGTGCCTATGCTGTCTTGTTCCCTGGGGTACAATATGCTATGCTATGCTGTACTGATTACATGTAGCCTGCTGTTATCATTGTGCACTGCCAGACTGACCTACAGGTGGAGCTGTGGTTGGACCTGGTCAGCCCCTGTACTTCGAGACTGACCTACAGGTGGCTTTGTGGGACTCTGCAGTAACGCTGGGCAAACTGCATGCAAATCAGGGCACAATGAGATACTAATCCTGTTGTTTGCCCAGAGACTACCTAAGTAGGCTCATTTGCATGGCACTTTTGAATATGGCACATTTTAGCTCTGGGCAAATGTATTTGCACTGGGCTAACTGCTTTAGCTCCATGCTAATGCCACGCTAATGTGTTAGCTCGGTGCTAATGGTATGGGGAATATCATACAGTTTTGATCACTGTTCTTTCACATCTGCTGCTTCCTGCAGCTGTACTGAGTCCATGCATTTGCTGGCACACACATTGGCCACGTAGTTCATTTGAACCTGCCCTCATGTTGATGTGCACTGTGTTGTTGTTGTGGGTTGCACTTCCTGGTTGCTTTATTCAGTTGCTGTCTTATTCCAGGGCTACATTTGCCCTGCACTCCCAGCCCAGTTTGTATGGCCTCATTACCATGCTATATTTGGAAGCTGTTTGCCCTGGGCTATTCCTTTTGAATATAGCTTGCTTTGTGCTCTGGGCTATTTTTGCCTGCCAGGCAGTGCTAATTTAGCCCCGGGGCAAAGTTTTGAATATCTGGCCCTATATGCGGTGTTATAATAGCAAAACTATTAAGTTAATTAACTATGTTTTAATTTATCCCTCTCTCAGAGTGATGCTAAACTATGTGTAAAATCATCTCAAACATGTGTTAAATTGCTCTTTTGTTGTGTGGTTTTACACAATGAAATAAATGCTCTCTTTTACAGTATTGTGCTTAACTGTGTGATATTATACCTGTTAAGTAGTGGTGATTAAAATAATATCATATTATAGAATACAGTATTATAATATAATATAATATAATATAATATAATATAATATAATATATTAATATATAACATAATACCGTATAATATAGTATAGTATAGTATAGTATAGTATAGTATAGTATAGTATAATATATTAAGATATGATGTAATGTAATGTGCTGTCATGTTATGTGATATGATATGATATGATATGATATGATATGATATGATATGATATGATATGATGTAATATAATGGTGTGGTGTTATAGTATTATATCTATTACATTAATTATGTGTTATTTTATTTCTGTGATAGTGGGGTGTTAAACTTATTGCTAAAATATATCTGCCAAAGGTGTGTTGCTGAACTATATTTTAAATTATTGCTGTAACAGTGTGCTGCTTAAATGTGTTACATTATCTCTGTGACAGTGTGGCACTAATTAAGGAGTTCTATTTTCTCAAACATGGGTTAAATTGTCTCTGTTGCAGTATGTTTCCAAACAGTGAAGTAAATGCTCTCTGTTACAGTGTTGTGCTTAACTCTTTCTTAGTGGTGATAAATATAATATAACATAATATAATATACTACAATATATTGTAATATGACATGGTATGATTTAATATAATATAACATAATATAATATAATATAATATAATATTATATAATGTAATATAATATCATATAGTATCATATAATATAATGGTGTGCTGTTATAATATTATATCTATTAAATTAGTGAACTATGTGTTAATTTGTCTCATAATATAACATAATACAATATAACACAAGACAATACAATACAAAGCAATACAATACATTATGATATACTATGATAGGATATGATATGATATAATATAGTACAATACAGTATAATATAATATAATATGATATATGATATGATATGATATGATATGATATGATATGATATGATATGATATAATATAATATAACATAATATAATGTAATATAATATAATGGTGTGTTGTATTAATATTATAAATATTAAATTAATTAACTATGTGTTAATTTATCTATATGACAGTGTGATCCTAATTTATGTGTAAAATTATCTCACCCATGGGTTGAATTCTCTTTGTTGCAGTGTGTTTCAAAACAATGAGTTCAATACTCTTGGTTACAGTGCTGTGCTTAACTGTGTGAAATTATCCTTGTCACAGAGTGGTGATTAATATAATATAATATAATATAATATAATATAATATAATATAATATAATATAATATAATACAATACAATATAATATAATGGTGTCATGTTATAATATTATAACTATTGAATTAACTATTTGTTAATTTGTCTCTGTAACAGTGTTGTGCTAATTTATGTATAACATTATCTGAAGGATGGTTAAAACTGTCTCTGTTTAAGTGTGGTTCAAAAGAATGAGTTCAATGCTCTCTATTACAGTGTTGTGCTTATCTGTGTGAAATTATCCTTGTTACGGTGTGGTGATTAATATAAAATTATATACTATAAACTAATAAAATATAATATAATACAATACAATATAATACAATAAAATACAATATAATATTATGTAATGTAAAATAATATGATATGATATGATACGATATGCTACAATATGATGATATAATATATTACGATATGATAAGACATGAGGTAATATAATGTAATATGATATATTATAATATAATGTAACATATTATAATATAATATAATCTAGTGGTGTGGTGTTATAATAGTATAACTGTTAAATTAACTATGTGTTAACGTATCCATGTGTCAGAGTGATGCTAAATTATCTGTAGAATCATTTAAATCATGGGTTAAATTGCTCTATTATTGTGTGGTTTTAAACAATGAAATAAATGTTCTCTTTTACAATGTTGTGCTTAACTGTGTGATATTATACCTGTTACATTGTGGTGATTAATATAATATAATATAATAATAAATAATATAATATAATACAATATAATATATTAGGATATGATGTAATGTAACGTGCTGTCATATTATGATGTGATATGATATGGAATGATATGTTGTAATATAATGGTGTGGTGTGGTGTTATAGCATTTTATCTATTAAATTAATTATGTTATTTTATTTCTGTGACAGTGTGGTGTTAAACTGACTGTTAAAATATCTCTGCCGCTAGTGTGTTGCTGAACTATGTTTTAAATTATTACTGTAACAGTGTTCTGCTTAAATGTGTTACATTATCTCTGTGACAGTGTGGCGTTAATTAAGGAGTTAAATTTTTTCAAAAATGGGTTAAATTGTCTCTGTTGCAGTGTGGTTCCAAACATTGAATAAAATGCTCTCTGGTACTGTGTTGTTACATAGTGGTGATTAATATAATACAAAATAATAAAATATTTATGTAATATAAAATAATGCAATACAGTACACTACCATATATTATGATATGACTTGACATATGATATGATATGATATGATGTGATATGATATGATATGATATGATGTGACATGATGTAACGTAACGTAATGTAACATAACATAACATAACATAACATAACATAATATAATATAATATAATATAATGTTGTGCTGTTTTAATATTATAACTATTAAATTAATTAACTATAGGTTAATTTTTCTCTGTGACAGAGTGGTGCTAATTTATTTGCTAAATTATCTCAAACATTGAATACATTTGCTCTGTTGCAGTGTCATTCAAACCAATGAGTTTGATGCTCTGTGTTACAGTGTTGTGCTTAACTGTGTGAAATTATCCCTGTTACGGAATGGCGATTGATATGATATGATATGATATGATATGATATGATATGATATGATATGATATGATATGATATGATATGATATGATATGATATGTATGTGATGGTATGGAATGGAATGATGTGATATGACATGATATGATATGATATGATATGATATGATATGATATTGAATGATGTGATGTGATATGATATATTAAGATACAATAGGAGTTGTTATAATATAAAATAACTTATCATACATTACATAATATATCATTTAATATAATATCAAATCATTTCATATTGTATCATATTGTATGGTATGGAATGGGATGGTATGGTATGGTATGGTATGATATAAGATATGATATGATATAATATAATATGATATGTATGATATTGTATGATGTGTTGTGTTGTGAAGTGATTTGATATGATGTGATGTGATATGATATGTCATGTATGATGATATGATAGGATATAATATAATGTAACATAATGTAACATAAAATAACATAATATAATATAATATAATGGTGTGGTCTTCTCATAATTATTAAATTAATTAACTATGTGTTAATTTTTTCTATGTGACAGCGTAATGCTAATGTATGTGTTAAATTATCTCAAACATGGGTTAAATTCTCTTTGTTGCAGTGTGTTTCAAAACAATGAGGTCAATGCTCCCTGTTACAGTGTTGTGCTTCACTGTGTTAAATTATCCCTGTTACAGAGCAATGATTAATATACTATGCTATAATATAATATAATTCAATATAACACAATACATTATGATATGATATGATATGATATGATATGATATGATATGATATGATATGATATAGTATAATATAGTAGAGTATGATATGATATGATATGAAAAGATGTGATGTGATGTGATGTCCTGTGTTACATTATCTATGTGACAGTGTGAAGCTAATTTATGTGTTAAATTATCTCAAACATGGAATACATTTTCTCTGTTGAAGTGTCATTCAAACCAATGAGTTCAATGCTCTGTGTTACAGTGTTGTGCTTAACTGTGTGAACTTATCCTTGTCACGGAGTTATGATTAATATAATGTAATATAATGTAATAATAATATAATATTATGAAGTTGTGTTATAATATTATAAATATTAAATTAATTAACTATGTGTTAAGTTATCTGTGTGGCAGTGTGATGCTAAACTGTGTGTTAAATTAACTCTGAGAGTGTGGTGCTAAACTATGTGTTTATCTCTGTGACAATGCAGCACTAAAAATATGTGTTAAATTATAACTGTAAGAGTGCGATGATATTAAATTGTCCTTTTACAGTGTGGTGCAAAACTATGTGTTAAATTAACTTTGAGAGTGTAGTGCTAAACTATGTGTTTAATTATCTCTGTGACAGCACAGCACTAACACTATGTGTTAAATTATATCTCTGACAGTGTAGTGCTAAACAGTGTTACTTTATCTCTACCACAATGCAGTGCCAAATTTTGTGTTAAATTATTACTGTGAGAGTGCAATGCTAAACTGTCTTAAAATGTTTCTTTTACAGGGTGGTGCTAAAATGTGTGTTAAATTAACTCTGAGAGTGTGGTATTAAACTATGTTTTTAATTATCTCTGTGACAGTGCAGTAGTAAAATTCTGTACATTTATTTCTGTTACAATGTAAAGCTGAGATGATATAACTTATCTATATCATAGTGTGGTTCTAAAGTATGTGTGAAATGATCTCTGTAACAGTATGGTGCTTTAATGTGTTACATTATCCCTGTGACAGTGTGTTGCTAATTTATGTGTTAAATTATCTCAAACATGGTGTAAATAGTTAGTCTCTACTGCAGTGTGGTTCTCATCAATGAGTTATATGCTCTCTGTTTCAGTCTTTTGCTTATCTGGGTGAAATTATCTTTGTTACATGATGGTGATAAATGTAATGTAACATAGCATAACGTAACATAACATAACATAACATAACATAACATAACATAACATAACATAACATAACATAATGTGTTATAATATTATAACTTAAATTAATTAACTATGTGTTAACTTATATCAGTCAAGATGTGGTGCTGAATGATTATCTCTGTGACAGTGTACTGCTAAACTATGCCACATTATCTCTGCAACATTACACTGTGAGAGTGCACTGATAAACTGTTTTAAATTGTTTCTTTTACAGTGTGGTGCTAAACTGTATGTTAAAATACCTCTGTGATAGTGTGGTGCTGAACTAATTTAAACTATCTATATATCACAGTGTGGCTCTAAATTATGTGGTAAAGTATCTCACTAACAGTGTGGTGCTAATGTTTGTGTTAAATTATCTCAAACAAGGTTTAAATTGTTTCTGTTGCAGTGTGGTTCTAAACAATGAGTTACATGCTCTCTCTTTCAGTGTTGTGCTTAACTGTGTGTTAATATATTATAAAATAATATAACATATCAGAACATAACATAACATAACACCACATACTATTAAATTACTTAACTATGTGTTAATATAGCTCAGTCAAACTGTGGTGCTGAACTATGTGTTACAATATAATTTTTAGAGTGTGATGATAAGCTATTTAAATTGTCTCTATTACAGTGTGGCGCTAAACTTTATTTAGAAATATCCTTGTAATATGGAGTTGCTAAACTGTGCATTAAATTATCTCTCTGACATCTATGGGTTTATCTCACAAGACAGTGTGCTGATAAACTATTCAATTTGCTCTGTGACAGGATGATGCTGAACTTTGTGTTAAAATACCTCTGTGATAGTGTGGTGATGAACTATGGTTTAAAGTATATCTCAGTGTTGCTCAAAATTATGTAGAAAATTATCTCTTTAATAGTGTGGAGCTAATTTATGTGTAACATTATCTGTCTGACATCTGTGGGTTACTTTATCTCGCAAGACAGTGTAGTGATAAACTATTTGTTAAATTATCTTTGTGACAGTGTAGTGCTAAACAGTGTTACTTTATCTCTACCACAATGCAGTGCTAAATTTTGTGTTAAAATACCACTGTGAGAGTGCGATGATAAACTGTCTTAAATTGTCTCTTTTACAGTGTGGTGCTAAACTGTAGTTCTAACCAAAGAGTTAAATGGTCTCTTTTTCAGTGTTGTGCTTAACTTTATGAAATGTATCATGTTACAGTGTGGTGATTAATATAATATAACATATAACATGTAACATAACATAACATAACATAACATAACGTAACATTAAATAACATAACATAACAATAGTGGTGTGATGTTATAATATTAAAACTATGAAATTACTTTATGTATTAATTTTTTATAGCCAAATTGTGGTGCTGTATGTTAAAATATCATTGCGAGAGTGTGAAGATAAACTGTCTTAAATTGTCTGTTTTACAGTGTGGTACTAAACTGTGTATTAAAATATCTCTGTGACATGGTGGTGCTAAACTGTGAAATTATCTCTGTGACATCTTTAGGTTACTTTTTTTTGCAGACAGTGTGGTAATGAACTATTTCTTAAATTAGCTCTGTGACAGTGTGGTGCTGAACTATGTGTTAAAATATCTCTGTGATAGTATAGTTCTGAACTATGGTTTAAGTTATCTCTATCACAGTGTTGTGGTGCTTAAATTTGTTACATAATCTCTGTGACAGTGTGTTCCAAATGTATGTGTTGCATTATCTCAAACATGGGTTAAATTGTCTCTGTTGCAGTGTGGTTCTAAATAAAGAGAAACTCTCTGTTTCAGTGTTGTGGATAACTGTGTGAAATTATGTCTGTTGTGGTGTGGTGATTAACATAACATAACATAACATAACATAACATAACATAACATAACATAACATAACATAACATAACATAACATAACTTTATATTGGTGTGGTGTTATAATATATCTAATAAACTAACTATGTGTTAATTTTCTCAGTCAAACTGTATTGATAAACTATATGTTAAATTATCACTGTGAGAGTGCAATGATAAACTGTCTTACATTGTCTCTTTAGCAGTGTGGTGCTAAACTTTGTGTTAAATTAACTCTGAGAATGTTGTTCTAAACTATGGCCCAGATATTCAAAAGGGTTGCGCCATGCACAACAGGGTTGCGCGTGCGCAACTCCAAAAATGCGCCATTCTGCAATATTCAGAAGGGGCCGGTTGCGCCACCGAAAACATGCTGAGCAACAGTGCAATGGAAATGAAGGCATGCGCAACCGAGGTGGGCGGGTCCATGCATAAAGTGCACAATGCGATATCCGAACACTTGCGCAATGCGCAAGAGTGGCTGAGCGGAAGTTGCGCAGTACGTTTGAGCCAAAATAAAAGGCTCAAGGAAGCGGCGCAAGAACCCTAGCAGCCGCAAACTGGGAGAGAGAGACAGAGAGAGAGAGACAGGAGCTGGAAGGGCAGAGAGGACAGTGGGTCCAGGAGGACAGAGAGCCAGTGGGGGTGCCGGTGCAGTGGAAGCAGCAGTGGGGCAGCGGGGGTAACACAGGAACAGCAGCCGGGGGCAGAAGCCAGGGAGATGGACAGTGTCAGCTTCCACATGGAAGCTGTAATGAGGGGGGTGAGACACCATGCTGCAGGGGGACATGGCCGCGGAGGGGCCCGTCGGTGGTATGCCCCGGACAGGCGGTATTATGTCCACATCAGCTTCGAGCTGTACACAGACGTCAAGATTGTGGCCCGGTACTGCCTGAACAGGGCAATACTGAGACGGCTCAGTGAGCTGTGCAGTGATGTGATGCAGGCACCCTCACGACGGAGTCATGCTCTGTCCGTGGAGACCAAGGTGACAGCCTGCATGTGCCTGCTCACCACGTGCACCTTCCAGAGGCCGACAGGGGACACCACAGGCATTACACAGTTGGCCATGTCACACATCCTCACCCAATTCCTCAGCACACTGCTGCCTCATGCTGCAGAGTACATCCATTTCCCCAGCACCACGGCAGAGCGTACAACAAACATGCAGGAGTTCCACAGGGTAGCACATATGCCTGGCATGCTAGGGGCCATAGACTGCACCCATGTGGCCACTCGCACGCCACCTGGCCCCGACAGCCATGCTTATCGGAACCGAAAGGGCTTTTCCAGTGTCAACTGCCAGGTGGTGTGTGATGCCACTGGGCGCATCATCAATGTCTGTGCCACACACCCTGGTGGAGCACATGATGCCTTCATATGGCACCAGTCTGCACTGTGCCATCGATTCGAGAGTGGGAACATCCCCACGGGTCATCTAGTGGGTGAGTACACATGTATGGAATGCAAACTCTGTGCAAGGGTGGGAATGACACAGGTGTCATGGTAGTGGCACACAAGGATATGGGCAATATGGACCTGACATGACACTGATCTCCACTATCTCCACACAGGTGACTGCGGATACCCACTCCGTCCCTGGCTGCTCACACCATACCGGCGCCCCACGACCCCAGTGCATCTCAGTTTCAATGAGGCACATGCTGCAACATGTAACATCATAGAGCGGGTGTTTGGGATGCTCAAGGCACGCTTCCGATGCCTGGACACCTCCGGCGGAGCCCTACAGTACAGCCCCCAAAAGGCCTGTGGGATATTCCTGGCCTGTTGCATCCTGCACAACATGGCCAAAGACCATGGGATAGCCGTACAGGTCCAAGAGGGGGACAGCGATGGGGACGCCAGTGGTGCGGTGATGTGGGTGATGAGCAGCCCCTAGGACGGAGGGACCCCGACTGACCCGGCAGGCCCAGCTGCACTGGGACACCATTGCAGAAGAGCACTACGCCCAACACAGGTAAGTCAAGGGGACATGTGCAGGCAACACTGTCCATCGCAGCCACACAGGCACACAGGGGAACACACCGTGCATGAAGGTCAGGGGAGTTTAGGGTCCAGGCATACCAACACACCATCAGAGAGGGTGAGCACTCATATGGACAACACACACACCAGGCAGCATACAGGGGCAGCAGCACAGCACTGCGGAAATGACATTGCCAACACACAGCACCACCAACCACCCCCACCACCTGGACTGTTCACGTACGTGTGTCAGGACCTGGGCAACCTTGCACCTTGGTGTACAGTGCAATGCAGGCATCATCATGCACACGCACCTGTGGACAGCAGTTGGGAGAGTGTGCAGGTGGTCCATGTGTCAGCTTGGTGAGCAGAGCACCCAGCAGTGCACTGCCCACCATGACACACATTGCACACAGGGCAGCACCAGACAGGGCCTGCATTGGGAGACAGCTCAGTCAGGTAGCACTGTCCCATGGCCACCACAGATGCGTGGGCGGCCCCGCCATGGCCTAGCAGCACTGGCAGGCTGAGCAGGGGCCACATCGGGTGGTGCTGGTGCACCACCAGGGGTCCCAGTGTGCGACTGCGACCTTGCCCGCACAGGGGTCTGCATCCTGCCAAACAAACTTGCACCAGGGGTGCTCGGGATGCCCACAGCAGAACCCGGCATCGACAGGCCTGGTGTCAGCACGACGCCGGGAATGGGGAGTGGAGTGCGCACTGTGTGGGGTGTGTGGTACAGGGGCACCTGACAGTGTGGCCAATGCGTTCGCCACAGAGACCACTGCCTGGGTCAGCCTGTCAATGGCAGCAGTCACATCCGTCCGCATAAGGACCAGCTCGGCTTGGTCCTGAGCACACTCCCTGCTATGCTGCTCCACGGACACAGACAGTGCCTCCACGGACCTTGCAACCCGCCCCTGCAGCTGTACCGACTCCTGCAGCAGGCGGGTGTGCACATCCAATGGGTACTGTGCCACAATGGCATCGTCACCCCCAGGGTGTGGACGGTCCTGGTGCACAGCACCCCTTGAGGGTGGGTGCTGTTCACCAGGACCAGGTATGGGCGGATCAAAGGGAGGTGGACATGTGCCACTGCTTGACACTGTCCCCCCAGACCTGGTGTGCAACTGCTGCTGCTGCCCCTCCAACTGCTGAGCCCCCAGGTCCACCTGTTCCACCTCCGTGCTGTCAACAGTGCCAGACACCTGCACAGCCACTGATGCTGCCCCACCGGTGCTGACAGGCACAGCCTGGGACTGTGCCAGCATGCTGGTACACAGGTGTGAACCAGGAAGGCCCAGGGGCACGTGCTGGCCTGCCATGTGTCCGTCGTGGGACACACACCTATCACTGGCCATTGCAGGCCTGCTATCATCAATGGTGCAGGTGCGTGCCACTGCCATAGGCACAGCATGCTGGCATACCTGCATGCCAGACTGCTGTGACACAGGCTGTGCACCCCCTGCACCCGTATCACTGACGCCGGAGTTGTTGGCCCAGCCTGCATGCTGCTGCAGTGCCTGCAGGCTGGTGGCAGAGGTGGATGGTCCCTCCTCCACGTCCAGCAGGTCTGCCTCACTGTCTGGACCCACCACCACCACCACCGTCTCCTGCAGATGAACAGGATCTGTAACAGAAGAGTACATGTGAGTGCATGTGACAACAGCCCCCAACAACATCACCATGTCATACCCGTGCAGTGATGGGCTTCCACCTGTCTGGAATCCTCCACCTGGAGCGCCCGCAATGGCACTCCAGCTGCATGGCCGTGACCAGTGTCTCCTCTGTAGGTCAGCTGCAACACCACTGGTGGGCCCCACCAGTGCCAGCACGTGCCACCCTGAAGGCTGCCACCTTCTCCTTCAGCCTCCTGCGGTCAGTCCCCATCTTCTTCCGGCATTCCTGCACGGGGCGCTGGTGGCTTCTGTGCAGGTTGATGGCCCGAGCTACCCCCTCCCATGCAGCTGCATGCTCCTGAGGGGTTCCCCTCCGTCCACTCAATACTGGCTCATCCTCCAGGTAGGCCTGGAAGAGGGCCTCGGTCTCTGCTGTGGTAAAGTTCGGCCTCCTCCTACGCCCTCCGTCCACACCCTCAGCCTGTCTCTGGTCAGTCATGGTGATCTGTATGGGTGGAAGTGGACACCTGTCACTGTGCAGTCCACAGCATTTCCCCATGAGCATAGCTGCCGGCCCGGGGGGGCAGAAGCCCCCGTTTCCTCTCCGCATGGCAGATACTGATAGAAAGGGTGCCCTTTGTCCCTTTCTAAGTGCCCTTTTCATGCTCAGCCCCCTCAACCTTTATCATCCTCCAGCACCCCTGCCCATGAGCATTGTCCTGAGCATCACACAGCATGTAACTCACCTCTCACCTGCAGCAACCAAATCTGGCCGGCACAACCCACTGTCACAATTTTTATAGCACAACACATTCAAATGAGGTGTGGCGCAACTTTAATGACATGCTAATCGCACCACTGCGCCTTTGAATGGCTGATCGAATGATTTGCATATGTCAGCTGAATACTGCGTATTTGCGCTTAGCGCAATACGGAAGGTCCGGCTGAGCCGATGGCGCATGTTTGTGGCTGCGTGCTACACTGCATTACGCATGCCCAGACAGGTTACGCATGCGTCAATTGCGCTGCAGACCTGCTGAGCACGATAGGCGATTCAGGCCATGGTCACCATTGTGCCAGTGGCGCTACAGCACTGGGCACTATATGGCGCTGTGGCACTTCTGCGCGATAGTCCACTGTGGCACTGGTGCTCTGCTTAGCAGTCACGCAGGATGCCTATACATCCTATGGCGCTGTGTGTAGCCTTGCGTCATTGCCGTGACCTTGTGTATGCCCTCTGACCCCTGGCGCTGTTGGCATGCCATGTGTACATCCCTATTGCGCTGTCTGGTGACAGCGCCATGTAAAGTGATGGCGCTGTTCGAACAGCGCAATTGGAGCCTGTGCTGGTCTATTGCGCAACAACTCCACATGGGGTTACGGCGCAGTGGGGTGCCATATTGCCTGCTGTAAAGTTGGTGCCATGGCTAGGAGGAGGGCGGTGTCCTGGATCCAGCTTGAAGTGTCCAACCTGGTGGCCCTGGTGGAGCCCCACTGTGAGGCACTGTATGGTGAGGCCCCCCTCACCATACCTAGGACCCATGTGTGGCAGCAAGTGGCCACTGACCTGGTGGAGGTCACTGGCCGGGGCCGGTCTGCTGAGCAGTGCCGGCACCAGTACAGTGACCTCCGCCGGAGGGAGCCGGAACCGTTGACGCAGCTGCGTTCACGTGCCAGGTGGGGCGTGGTGCCTAGGCCAGGTGAGTGTACCATCTATGCACCTATATTCTCTGTAGGGGTGTGTGTGTGCTTGGGTGGCTGTGCATAGGTGTGTCAGTGTGTGCAGCTGTGCGATGGATGGTTATGGCTGTGTGGGCAGGCACTCTCACTGGGGCAGGGGGCACTCTGCTTTTGAGTCACACTGATGTTTGTCTCAACATATGTCTCCCACAGGCCGGATTGTGAGGACACAGGTCCAGGGTGATGTGGGCCATGCCAGGGCCCCGGTGCCAGGGGGTGTTGTGCCACAGCATCAGCAGCAGCAGCAGCAGCATCAGACCCAGCTGCTGGAGGAGTGTGAGTATCATTACTTCATGGATGCTATTGCATGCTGGGGGGGCAAGACCACCAGCCATGTGGGACACAACCAAAGGGGAGGTCATAGTTCCACTATAAAAAACACTAGTGAGTCCCCACACTGGAGTACAGTGTACAGTTCCGGAGACCATACCTGCGTATTTACATGGACTGGGTGGAGAGGGTTCAGAGGAGGTCGACATGGATGGTGCATGGATTGCATCACAAGTCCTATGCAGACAGGTTGACGGAACTGAACATGTACTCCCTGGAGGGGAGGAGGGTGTGGGGATATGATGAGGACATACAAGTATCCTACAGGGGGGAACAGAGTGCAGAAAACAATATTTTAAGCGTAAAGGATGTTCCAGGACTAGAGGGCATGGGATGCAGTTGAGGGGGTCGTTTAAGAGGAAACATGAGAAAGTATTTCTTCACAGGATGGGTGGTGGACAAGTGGAACACCCTGCCAGAGGAAGTGGTGGGGGCTGACTTGGTCACGGGATTTATGAATGCATGGGTTAGCCATAAAGAATTCTTGAGGTCAGGGTGAGGGGAAACGGACTTATAGGACAACAGAGTGAACGTACAAGGTCAAATGGACAGACTGGGTGTCCCATAGGCCCTTATCTGCCGACACTGTCTATGTATCCATGTATGTAGGCATGACACAGGTGACCTGCATCACAGTGCAGCATCACGGCACGTCTGTGTATGCATCACAGGTGGTCCAGGCATGCACTGGGCACATAGCTGTGTAACTGGCATCACACTGCGTTGCCACATCACTTGCCAGCCTAGTTTGTACTGTGATTGACGTGGGCAGTGTGTGCGGTGGTGTGCATAGCTGGTGCCACTCTGTTTGTGATGATGGCCATGTGCATGTTCACTGTGGGGTGCATGCCATCACAGGTGCGGGACATTGGGTTATATGGCTTGCAGGTTGGGTGGTGTTCAGGTTGTGGTCAGTCTCAGCCATTGACTGTGTTCCCATTTTCCTAGGCCTCGAGGTACTCAGGAGGATTGAGAGGGGTATTCGGCACCACCCAGGTGTCACAGGAGAACCAGGTCGATACTGCAGGCCACACAGTGCCATGGTTCCAGGAGGCAGAGGCACAGGACGGGACACCAGCAGGGGAAGACCGCAGCCAGCTGAGCCATAGGCCACATTCCTTCCCACTTCTCCCATCCCTATCACCCTGCCTTCCCTCTCCAGGTTTTATTCCTCCCCTTGAACACCCCTGCCTTTTACCCGTCCCCCACTTGTACATAGTTTCACCTGTTTATGTTTATATGTTGATCTTTTAAATATACATTTCTATTTTGATACGACTGCTGTGTTGGTCTCTGATTTGCAACTGGCTATGGGTGCTCCGTTGCAGGGGTGTACATGCCATCTGGGCTGGTATGGTCCTGGGTATATGTGTGTGTGTGTGTGTGTGTCCATGGGGAGGTATCACCAGCATGGCATTGACTTTCTGTTGGTCTTGCCGTCTGCTGCCACCCACTGCTGGGTGCACAGGGTGGGTCTGGCTGGTATGCTTCTCTGCAGCATGGGGTTGACGTGTGGCAGGGGGGATGCATGGTGTTTCCTTCAGTGCCAGTCACTGCACATGAGCGGTGTCTTGGGATCCATGGTGCATGGTGTGCTGTGCGCACGGGGGCTGATGTGCACTGTGGTTGTCAACCCCCTGTGTGGCACTCTCTGCCTGCCAGTGGTTGTGCTGGGGTGTCATGGCTCTGCTATGCATTGTTGGCTTGTCCCCATGGGCAGCACGTGGATCATCCGTCCCACCCAGTGATGCTGTGTTTGGGGTGTGCCGGTGTGGTGTGGGTTCTGCAGTGTGTTCCTGTGCCATGTGTGGCATGGCTGGCGGCAGGCCCCAGCCTGCCTCCCTGGATGTGCAGTTCCATTGCTCTGGGGGCTGTGCTTGCTGTGGCAGCTCTGGAATGCTCAGCTGAGCTTCCATGGTTGCACCATAAGCAGCGGTACCAACTCAGCTTCTCCTTCCTGGTTGAGCGATGGCGCAGTATGTGCGATATTGAGACGTTGGTTGCTTGCGCAATTTGCTCTGCTCCATGTTTGAATATCGCACCTGTTGTGCATTTGCGCAACTGGTTTGCGCTTGCTCCTACTGTTGCGCCAGTTTTCAGCGCAGTTTGAATATCCAGGCCAATGTGTTTATCTCTGTGACAGTGCAGAACTAAAATGATGTGTTAAATTATCACTATAAGAGTGCATTGCTAAAATGTCTTAACTGTTTCTTTTACAGTGTGGGGCTTAACTATGAGTAGAAATATCTCTGTGACATGGAACTGCTGAACTATGATTTAAATTATCTATATCAAAGTGTGGCTCTAAAGTAGGTGGTAAATTATCTGTGTAACAGAGTAGTTCTAAGTTATGTGGAAAATTACCTCAAACATGATTTACATTGTCTCTGTTGCAAGTAACCAATAGATGTCACAGAGATAATTTCACGTGCAGTTCAGCACCACACTGTAAAAGAAACAATTAAGAGAGCATTTAACTCATTGATGAGAACCACACTGCAACAGAGACTATTTAACCCATGAGTGAGATAATTTAACAGATGAATTAGCACCACACTGTCATAGGGATAATGTAACACATACTTTAGAATCAGACTGTCATAGAGACAATTTATACCATATTTCAGCTTTATACTGTCACAGAGATAATTTTATACAGTTTTAGTACTGCACTCTCACAGTGATAATTTAACACATTTTAGCACCACACTGTTGCAGAGAAAATTTAACAAATAGTTCAGCACCACACTATCGCAGATATATGTATTCTATTCTGTTCTATTCTATTCTATTCTAATCTATTCTATTATCACTCTGTAACACGGAAAATGTCTCACTATTTAGCACAACACTGTAAGAGAGATCATTTAACTCATTGTTTAGAATCACACTGCAACAGAGACAAATTAACCCCTGGTTGTGATAATTTAATACATAAATTAGCACCATACTGTCACAGAGATAATGTAACATATTTAAGCACCACACTATTACACAGACAATTTAACACATTGTACAGCACCACACTATCGCAGTGATAATTTAACCCATAGTTTAGCACCACACCGTCACAGAGATAAATCAACACATCATTAATTTAATTGCTACAATATTATAGCACCACACCATTATATTATATTACATTATATTATAATGTATTGTGTTATGTTGTATTCTATCATATGATATGATGTGATATCATATTAATCAGCACTCCGTAGAAGGGATAATTTCACACAATTTAAGCACAACACTGTAACAGAGAGTATTTAACCCAGTCTTTAGAACAACACTGTGACAGAGACAATTTAGTCCATGTTTGAGATACTTTAACACATACTGTAGTAGAACACTTTCATATAGATTATGTAACACATTTTAGCAACACACTGTTACAGAGACAAATTAACATATAGTTAATTTAATTATGATAATATTATAACACAATATTATATCATATATCATATCATATTATATTATATTATATTATATTGTATTACGTGTTATTATATTATATTATATTATATTATATTATATTATATTATATTATATTATATTATATTATATTATATTATACTAATCACCTCTCAACAACAGGGAAAATTTCACACAGTTATGCAGACTACTATAACACTATTGTACAAATATTTTATCGCCACACTCTCATAGAGATACATTAACACATAATTAATGTAAGAGTTTCAATATTGTAACACCTCACCATTATATCATATCATATCATATCATATATTATATTATATTATACTATATCATATCATATAATTTCATATCATATCATATCACAGCCTATCACATCTTATCATATATCATATCATATTATGCTATATTACATTATATTATACATCACTCCGAAACAAGGATAATTTCACATAGTTAAGCACAACACTGTAACAGAGAGCATTGAACTCAATGTTTTGAACCACACTGCAACAGAGACAATTTAACCCATGTTTGAGATAATTTAGCACATAAAATAGCACCACACTTTCACAGACACAAATTAACACATATTTAATGAGTTTAATAGTTATAATATTATAACACCACACTGTTATATTATATTATATTTATTATATTATATTACATTAATCAGAGCATATCATATCACTTGACATACCATGACAGCACATCACATCATGACACATCACATTGTACTATATTATATTATATTATATTATATTATATTATATTATATTATATTATATTATATTATATTATGTAAATCTCCACTCCGTAATGGATAATTTCACACAGTTAAGCACAAAATTGTAAGAAAGAGCATTTACCTCATTGTTTGAAACCACACTACAAGAGATACAATTTAATCATTTTTGAGATAATTTAACACAGAGATTAGCAGCACACTGTCAATGAAATAAAGTAAAACATTTAATCATTACACTTCTACAGAGATAATTTTACACATATTTCAGCACCACACAATTGCAGACATTTCAAAACATAGTTCAACACCACTCTTTCACAGAGATAAATTAAAACAGTTAACCAATTTATTAGTTATATTATTCCACATAATTATATATCACATCATATCATATCAATCATATCATTAACATATTAAGTTATACTAATCACCACTCAATAACAGGAATAATTTAACACAGTTAAGCACAACACTGTAACGGTATTGCACAGATATTTTAATAGATAATTTAGCACCACCCTCTCATAGAGATACATTAACACATAGTTAATTAATTTAAGCGTTATAATATTAGAAAACGTCACCATTATATTATATTATATTATATTATATTATATTATATTATATTATATTATATTATATTATAACATGTCATATCATTTCTTATCATATCATATATCAATCACATCACATCATATCATATCATAATATATCACATCACATCTTATCATTTCATACTCATATCATTCCATTCCATACCTTATTATATATTATATTATATTATATTATATTATATTATATTATATTATATTATATTATATTATATTATATTATATCAAATCTTATCATTTCAAATCATGTCATGTCACATCACATCACATCATATTGTATCACATGATATCAGATATTTTATCATATCTTATCATATATCATATGATATTATATTACAATACATTACATTGCATTGCATTATATTATATTTTATTATATTATACTATGTCATGTTATGTTATATTATGTTATGTTATATTATATTATATTATATTATATTATATTATATTATATTATATTATATTATATTATATTATATTATATTATATTATATTATATTATATTATATTATATTATATTAATCACCATTTCCTAACAGGTATAATTTCAGACTGTTAAGCACAACACTGTAACAGAGAGCATTCAACTCATTGTTTAGCACCACACTTCAACTGAGACACTTTTACTCATGTTTGTGATAATTTAACAGATAGATTAGCACCACACTGTTACAGGGATAAATTCACATATTGTTAATTAATTTAATAGATTTAATATTATTTCACCACACCCCTGTATTCTATTCTATTTTATTCTGTTCTATTCTATTCTATTCTATTCTATTCTATTAATCACCACTCTCTCATAGGGTAATTTCATAAAGTTAAGCAGAAAACTGTAAAAGGGAGCATTGAACTCAGTGTTTCGAACCAGATTGCAACACAGAAAATTTAAGCTATGTTTGAAATAATTTAACACTTAGATTAGCACCACACTGTCACAGAGATAATGTAACACATTTATTCACCACACTGTTACAGAGATAATTTACTACGTAGTTCAGCACCACACTATTGCAAAAATATGTTGACAGTTTAACACCACTCTGTCCCAGAAATAAATTAACACATAGTTAATTAATTTGAGATATACTATTATAAAACCACACCATGATATTATATTATATTACACTGCATCATATCGTACCATATTAAACCATATATTATATTATATTATATTATATTATATTGTATTGTAGTGTATTGTATTGAATTGTTTTGTATTATATTATATTATATTATATTATATTATATTATATTATACTATATTATATTATATTAAACACCACTCTGTGATAAGGATAATTACACCCAGATAAGCACAACAATGTAACAGAGATAATGTGACACATTTTATCACCCCACTGTTACAAAGACAATTTAACTCATAGTTAAGCTCCACAGTATTGCAGAGAGATTTTAATAGTTTAACACCACATTGTCACAGAGATAAATTAACACATAGTTAATTGTTTACAGTCATAATATTATAACACCACTCCATTATATTATATCATATCATATCATTTCATATCATATATCATATCATATCATATTACATGACATAACATGACAGCACATCACATCATATTATATTATTTTATATTTTATTATATTATATCATGTAATATCATATATCATAATATGTAATATTATATGATATTACATTATTATATTATATTAATCACCACTCTGTAACAGGAATAATTTCAAAAAGTTAAGCACAGCACTGTAAGAGAGAGAAATTTTCAAATTGTTTAGAAGCATACTACAACAGAGTCAGTGTATCCCTTCTTTGAGATGATTGAATACATAATTTAGCACCACACTGTCACAGAGATAAATTAACACATAGTTAATGAATTTAATAGTTATAATATTATAACACCACATTACTAAGTAATATCATATTATATTATATTATAATCTATTACATTGTATTGTATTATATTATATTACATGATGTTAAGTTATATTTTATCATATTATATTGTATTATATCATATCAAAATATATTATATTATATCATGTCATATCGTATCATATCATTTTATAATATATTATATTATATTATGCTTTATTATATCAATCACCACTCCGTTATGAATAATTTCACAGAGTTTAGCACAAAATGTTAATAGAAAGCCTTTTACTCATAGTTTAGACCCACACTACAAGAGATACAATTTAACCCTTGTTTGAGGGAATGTAACACAGAGAATGGCATCACATTGTCAAGGAGATATTGTAACACATTTAATCACAAAACTGTTGCAGAGATAATTTTCAATGTAGTTCAGCACCACAGTATTGCACATATATTTTAACACACAGTTTAACACCAGACTCTCATAGAGATAAATTAACACATAGTTAATTAATTTAAGAGTTATAATATTATAACATCACACCATTATATTATATTATATTATATTATATTATATTATATTATATTATATTATATTATATTATATTACATTACATTATATTATATCATGTCATTCTATAATATCCACTCTGTAGCTGGTATAATTTCACATAGTTAAGCACAACACTGTAACAGAGAGCATTTAACTCACTGTTTCAATCCACAGTATAACAAATACAATTTTAACCCTTGTTTGAGATGATTCAACACATAGTTTAGCACCACACTGTCACAGAGATAAATTAACATATAGTACATAGTTTAATAGTTATAATGTATAACACTACACCTGTATATTATATTATATTATATTATGTTATGTTATGTTATGTTATGTTATGTTGTGTTGTGTTGTGTTGTGTTGTATTGTATTGTATGGTATTGTATTATATTATGTTATATGATAATATAATATATTATACTAGTAATTAATCTAAACCAGTACTAGGGTAATTTCACACGGTTAATCACAACACTGTAAAAGAGAGCATTGAACTCATTTAGAACCATACTGCAACAGAGACAATTTAAGCCATGTTTGAAGCAATTTAACACATAGCTCAGTAGCACAGTTTCACAGAGACATTTTAACAGTTTGTTTAACTGTCACAGAAATAATTTAATACATAATTAATTAAACAGTTATAATATTATAGTACCACATCATTATATTATATTATATTATATTATATTATATTAAACAACACTCAGTTACAGGGATAATTTCATACAGTTAAGCAGAACACTGTAACAGAGATAATGCAACACATTTAATCACCCCACTGTTACAGAGACAATTTAACACATAGTTCAGCACCAAACTATCGCAGAGATATTTTCACAGTTTGACACCACACTGTCAAAGAGATAAATTAACACATAGATAATTAATTTTATAGTCATAATATTATAAACACACCATTATACTACCTCATATCATATAATTTCATATCATTTCCTAACATTTTATATCATACATCATATCACATCATATCACATGAAATAACATGACAGCACATCACATCACAAGATATTATATTGTATTATATTATCTTATAGCATATCATATAATATCATATCTTATTATATTATATCATAATATATTATATTATATCACATTATTTTATTATATTAATCACCACTCTGCAACAGGTACAATTTCACACAGATATGCCCAACAATGTAACAGAGAGCATTTATCTGATTATTTAGAAACATACTGACAATTTAACCCATGTTTGAGATGACTGAATACATAGTTTATCACCACACTATCTTGCGAGATAAGGTATGTCAGAGAGATAAAGGAACACATAGCTTAGCACCATCATGTTACAGAGATATTGTAACACACAGTTTAGCACTACACTGAACAGTAAACAATTTAAGACAGTTTAGCATTGTAATCTCACAGCAATAATTTAACACATAGTTTAGCAATGAAGGGTGGCAGATATAATGTAGCAGAGTTTATCACTACACTGTCACAGAGATAATTTATCACACAGTTTAGCACCACACTGTCAGAGTTAATTTGAAACATAGTTTATAACCAAAATTTGACTGAGATAAGTTTATACATAGTTAATTAATTTAATAGTTACAGTACTATGACACCACACCACCATATTATAGTATATTATATTGTATTGTATTATATTAATCACCACTCCATAACGGATAATTTCACACAGCTAAGCCCAACATTGTAAAAGAGAGCTTTTAACTCATTGTTTAGGCCCACACAGCAAGAGAGACAATTTAACCCTTGTTTGAGAGAATTTAACAGAGGGATTAGTACCACACTGTCAGAGAGATACATTAACACATAGTTAATTAATTTAAGAGTTATAGTATTATAACACCACACCATTGTATTGTATTATATTATATTATATTATATTATATTATATTATATTATATTATATTATATTATATTATATTATATTAATCACTACTCCGTAACTTGTTAAGGATTGTTGATTAATATAATACAATATAATATAATATAATATAATATAATATAATATAATATAATATAATAAAATATAATATTATTGCCCTACAGTGGGGTTGTGGAGTCAAGAACAGTGGGGGTGTTCAAGAATGTGTGGGACAGACATAAGGCAGTCCTTGTGGGGGGAAGGAGGACTGTTGAACTGTTGGTTAACAAGGATCTGCAACTTTTCTGTTAGGTAAGAAAATGGACAGACTACGTGGGTGAAATGGTCCTTATCTGCCATCAAATTACCTGTTTCTATGTTTCTACTATAATATAATATAATATTATAAGTATTAAATTAATTAACTACTTGATAATTTATCTCTGTGACAGTGTGGTGCTTAACTATGTATTCATTCAACTCAAACATGGGTTAAATTGTCTGTTGTAGTATGTTTCTAAACAATGAGATAAAAACTCTCTGTTACAGTGTTGGGCTTAACTGTGTGAAATTATACCTATTAAGGAGTGGTAATTAATGTAATATAATAATGTAATATCATATAATATAATAAGATATGATATAATGAAATGATATGATATGATATGATATATTATAATATAATATTTCATATTTGTGGTGTGATGTGCTGTCATGTTATATCATGTGATATGATATGATATGATAGTTGATACGATGCAATATGAAATGATATGACATGATATAATACAATGGTGGGGTGCTATAATATTATGATTATTAAATTAATGAACTATTTGTTATTTTATCTCTGTGACAGAGCAGTGTTAATTGTGTTAAAATATCTCTGTGACAGTGTTGTGATGAACTATGTGTTAAACTGCCTCTGTAACAGTGAGGTGATTAAATGTGTTACATGATATCTGTTACATTGTTGTGCTTAACTGGGTGTAATTATC
Organism: Neoceratodus forsteri; assembly: GCA_016271365.2. Classification (NCBI taxonomy): domain Eukaryota; kingdom Metazoa; phylum Chordata; order Ceratodontiformes; family Ceratodontidae; genus Neoceratodus; species Neoceratodus forsteri. The sequence continues at coordinate 876,111,061 of CM028136.1, forward strand.
CATGTTACAGAGTGCTGTTTAAGATAATATAATATAATATAATATAATATAATATAATATAATATAATATAATATAATATAATATAATATAATATGATATGATATGATATGATATAATGTAATATAATTTAATATAAAAAATACAATATAAAGAGAGACTTAAGGAGCTTAATATGTATAACCTTGAGGAAAGGAGGGAGAGGGGAGACATGATAGAAACTTTCAAGTACCTTAAGGGAATCAACAAAGTCCAAGAGGGTAGCATCTTTCAAAAAAAGAGGTGTGCAAGAACGAGGGGGCACAATTTGAAGATGGGGGGTGGCTCAGAGGTAATTTAAGGAAGCATTTTTTCACAGAGAGGGTTGTGGATGCATGGAACGGCCTTCCGGAGGAGGTTGTGGAGTCAAAAACAGTGGTGGAATTCAAACATGCATGGGACAGTCATAAGGCAATTCAAGGGGGTGGGGGTAGGAAGAAATAGGCTGCTGGTTAACTAGGATCTGCAGCTTATCCATTAGGTAGGGAAATGGGCAGACTGGGTGGGCCAAGCAGTCCTTATCTGCCATCAAATTCTATGTTTATATGTTTCTATAATAGAATAGAATAGAATAGAATAGAATAGAATAGAATAGAATAGAATATAGTGGTGTTTTAATATTATAACTATTAAATTAATTAACTGTGTAAATTTACTTCTGTGACAGTGTGGTGTTAAACTTACTGTCAAAAAACTTCTGTGATAGTGTGGTGCTGAACTATGTGGTAAAGTATCTCAAACACAGATTAAATTGTATCTCTTGTAGTGAGGGACTAAACAATGAGTTAAATGCTCTCTGTTACAGTGCTGTGCTTAACAGTGTGAAATAATCTCTGTTAAGTTGTGATGATTAATATAACATCATATAATATAAAATACTATAATATAATAAATTATATCATATCATATGATATGATATGATATAATTCGTGATGTGATATGATATGATATGATGTGATATGATACGACATGATAGTAAGTTATATGATATGACATAACATAATATATAATATGGTATAGTATAATATAATATAATATAATATAATATAATATAATATAATATAATATAATATAATATAATATAATATAAATAACATAACATATTACAGTTTAGGCCCAACCCTTCCCACCCCTCACCCCACCTGGAAATAGATCCTTTATACCTGGGGTTCTGACATCATTTCCTCAAGAGTGCAAGGTGCATATCACTGTCATATCCTCTCTAGCACACAGCACTGAAAATATAAGCACACACATTGTATAATATATATATTTCTATATAACAAACCAATCACACACACAAACACACACACACACACACAAAAAAAGTACATAATCACGTGGGGAGTAGTGCAATGTAATGGCTGTGGGGCAGCAGTCTTCTGGGAGACTTTCTGGAGGCTGAGATGCTGCCCTATTTGCAGACAACTCTCTGCCCTGAGGGAGGAATTTGCCCATCTTCAGGCCACACTGGACAGCAGTAAGGGAACCTTCCCCCAGGCCAGACTGGATGGTAAGAAGGGAACCTCCCCCATCCAGGGAGCACCAGAGCCACCACCACTGCCTCAGAGGTTGCAAAGAAAGCACAGCAGTTGGACCACAGTGGGCTCAGGAGGGAGGATGGTGGAACAGAGGCACACCCAGTCAGTTGTGCCACTCCACAATCCATACACCATTCTGGGGGAGCACAGCTCCCCTATGGATGCACCCACAGATGAGATTAAGGAGGTTGAGGACACCTGTCACAAGGGAGGCCCACAGGAAGGAGGCAGAGGACACCACAAGGAAAGGAAGCAGCTCCTGGTGGGGGACTCAATTATTAGGGGGATAGAACTGGAGGGAGCAGGGAAAACTGAAGTAAGGTGCCTGCCTGGTGCCATGGCTTGGAGGGACAGGAAGTGCATCCTCAGGATCACAAGAACAGCTGCATGGGAGTCTGAGCTGGATGTCATTGTCCACCTAGGGACAAATGACTTGGCTCAACATGAGATCAGAGCAGTGCAGAAGGACTTTGTAGAACTGGGGAGGGGCCTAACACAAGTAGCACACACAGTATCCTTCTCAGAGGTGCTGTCTGTCAATGGCATGAGTGAGGCGAGGTACTTTGCACCATGCAGTTTAATGAATGGTTGAAAAAATGGTGTGGAGCACAGGGGTTTGGCTTCATTGGTGACTGGGGTTCCACCTGGAGGGACACCAGCCTATACTGGCAGGATGGTCTGCATCTGTCCAGGAAGGGAACAAGTCTTTAGAGCAATCGGTTTAAATGCTTCATTGGCAAGCTTTTAAACTAGTCAAGAGGGAGGCACTGATAAGCAGCAGGAAAATCCCAGCCTCTCCCTACAAAACAGGGTACTAAATGAGAAAAAGACGAAGGTAGAAAGGTCAGTGGGGGATGCTGCAACTGAAGGTAAAGCCATCAAAAAATGGAAAGCAATGAGTACCAATGCCCGTAGTCTGAGTAACAAGCTTCCTGAGCTAGTGGCCTTGATGGAGGAGGAACATCTGGATATCGTGGCAGTCACAGAAACATGGTTCACACAAAACCTTGACTGGGACGTAAACATACCAGGATACACTATCTACAGGCGGGACAGAGAGGGTAATAGAGGAGGAGGAGTAGCTCTTTACATAAGGGAAGGAATCAAAGCAGCAGAACAAAAACAAAAACAGGGAGGAGATGAAGTACTGTGGGTAAATTTGGAGACCGGCAATGACACCACAATCCGCACTGGGGTTGTATACAGACCCCCTTCTCAGGGGGAGGAAATGGACAATGAAATGATAGAAAGTATACTTAGTAAGGCAGAAAAAGGGGAGATATTGCTGATGGGCAATCTGAATATGCCAGATGTTAACTGGAATGCAGTTGCAGCAGCCAGTTCAAAGAGTGGGGTTATTCTAGATGCCCTACAGGGGGCATGCCTTAGACAACTAGTATTGGAGCCCACTCGAGAGGGAGCAATCTTAGACCTGGTTCTCTCAAATGGAGATGAAGAGAGGATCACAGATGTAAAGTGGTAGCCATCTGGGAACTAGCAACCATCGAACAGTATGGTTCACAATAAACACAGCAATAGAGTTAAGCCATACAAAAGCAAAGGTACTGGACTTTAGGAGGGCTGACTTTGCCAAAATGGGTGAGTGCCTAAAGAATGCACTAGCAAATGGGCAGGAAGGAGGGGTGGAAGAACAATGGGGAATAATAAAAACTGCCATCACAGAGGTAACGAGCCTTTGTGTGGAGCAAATAAACAAAACTAAACGATGTAAGAAACCACTATGGTTCTCAAAGGAAGTGGCAGTGAAGGCTCAAGAGAAAAAGAAAGCTTTCAGGAGGTACAAGGAATCACAGAAGGAGCAGGACAGAGAATTGTATCAGTTAAAGCAAAAGGAAGCTGGGAAGGCAGTCAGAACAGCAAAGGCCCAAACTGAGGAAAAGTTAGCCAACTCAGTTATGAAGGGGGATAAAACCTTTTATAGGTATATCAGGAGCGCAGGAAGACCAAGGGAGGATAGTGAGGCTTAATAAAGGGGGGAAGGTGGGCAGAGGGTGACTGTGAAAAGGCAGAGATACTAAACAAATATTTTTGCTCAGTATTTACAAAGGAAGAGGGGAGGTACCTAAAACAAACAGTAGAAACACTCTGGATACAGAAGTTGATACCAGCCCATTTACAGAAGAAAGGGTTCTGAAAGAACTCTTAAAACTGAAGGTGGACCTGATGGGATTCATCCCAGAATTCTAAAAGAACTAAGAGTGGAATTAGTGACACCACTGACTACCCTGTTTAACAAATCATGGGAGGATGGGGTGGTACCTGAGGACTGGAGGAGGGCAGATGTGATTCCCCTTCACAAAAGTGGGAGCAAGGCAGAAGCAGGAAACTACAGACCTGTTAGTTTAACCTCAGTGGTGGGGAAAATGATGAATCACTCTGAAGGAAAGAATTGTCGAATATCTAGAGGCCAGAGGGCACAGGTCCCAAGGCAGCATGGATTCACAGTGGGAAGGTCATGCCAGACAAATCTGATAGATTTCTTGACTGGGTGACCAAAGTAGTAGATGAGGGAGGGCTGTGGACATGGCCTACCTAGACTTAGCAAGGCATTTGACACAGTCCCACACAAAAGATTAATATACAAGTTAGCTAGCCTGGGAGTGGGTCCCAAGATGACAGCCTGGGTAAAAATTGGCTGGAGAATAGGACACAGAGAGTAATAGTAAATGGAGTCCTCTGAAGAAAGGGGGTTCTAATTGAGGGTACCGCAGGGTTCAGTATTAGGACCAGTCCTCTTCAATGTCTTTATAAGTGACATTGCAGAGGGACTGGAAGGAAAAGTATGTCTCTTTGCAGATGACACAAAGATCTGCAACAGAGTTGATGCACAAGGTGGGGTGGAAAGGATGAATAGGGACTTGGCAAGGTTAGAGGAATGGTCAAATGTATGGCAGCTTAGATTCAATACTAAGAAGTGCAAGGTAATGCACCTGGGAAACAGAAACCCAGGGGAAGAGTACACAATGGGGGGTGAGATACTAACAACAACAAAAATGGAAAGGGACCTGGGGGTAGTCATATCAGATGACCTAAAGGTGGGCAAGCAATGTGAGAGGGCAGCAAGGAGGTCTGGGGGGATACTGGGATGCATAGGGAGAGGCATCACCAGTAGAAAACAGAAAGTTATTATCCCTCTGTACAGACAGCTGATCAGAGCTCATCTGGAGTACTGTGTGCAGTTCTGGACACCCAGTCTTCACAAAGACATAGACAGGATGGAAGCTGTCCAGAGGAGGGCAACTAAAATGGTGCAGGGTCTGCACTGGAAGACATATGAAGAGAGACTTAAGGAGCTTAATATGTATAGCCTCGAGGAAAGGAGGGAGAGGGGGGACATGATAGTAACTTTCAAGTACCTCAAGGGAATCAACAAAGTCCAAGAGGGTAGCATCTTTCAAAAAGAGGGTGCAAGAACAAGGGGCACAATTTGAAGATAGGGGGCAGCTCAGAGGTAATTTAAGGAAGTATTTTTTCACAGAGAGGGTTGTGGATGCATGGAATGGCCTTCCGGAGGAGGTCGTGGAGTCAAAAACAGTGGTGGAATTCAAGCATGCATGGGACAGTCATAAGGCAATTCTAGGTGGTGGGGGTAGAAAGAAGTAGGCTGCTGGCTAACTAGGATCTGCAGCTTATCCAGTAGGCAGGGAAATGGGTAGACTGGGTTGGCCAAGCGGTCCTTATCTGCCGTCAAATTCTATGTTTCTATAATGTAATGATATAGTGTTATAATATTACAACTCTTTAACTATGTGTTACTATATCTCTATAAGAGTCTGGTGCTGAACTTTGTGTAAAATTACCTCTATAACAGTGTGGTGATTAAATGTGTTACAATACCTCTGTGACAGTGTGGTGCTAACCTCTGTGTTAAATTCTCTCAAACAAGGATTAAATTGTCTCTCTTGTAATGTGGTTCTAAACAATGAGTAAAATGCTGTCTATTACAATGCTCTGCTTGACTATGTGAAATTATCCATTACAGAGTGGTGCTAAATATAATATAATATAGTATAGTATAATATCATATAATATATGATATGATAAGATAACATATAAGATAACATAATGAATTATAATATAATATAACAGTGGTGTGATGTTATAATAATAAAAACGTTTAATTAAATTTGTCTTAATTTATCTCTGTGACAGTGTGGTGTTAAACTATGTATTTAAGCATCTCAAACATGGGTTAAATTATTTCTGTTGTAGTATGTTTCTAAACAATGAGATTAATTCTCTCTGTTACAGTGTTGTGCTTAACTTTGTGAAATTAGACCTGTTGCGGACTGGTGATTAATATTATAATAATGTAATATCATATAATATTATATCATATCATATATCATATATTATTATGATATGATGTGATATGATATGCTATAATATGCATAATATAATATGCTATGATGTTATGTCATGTGATAGATATGATATGATATGATATGATATGATATGATATGATATGATATGATATGATTTGATATATGATATGAAATTATATGATATAGTGTAATGGTGTGGGGTTATGTTATGACTATTAATTAACTATGTGTTTATTTCTCTCTGTGACAGTTTGGTAGTAAACTGTTGAAAAATCTCTGTGATACTGTGGTGCTGAACTATGTGTTAAATTCTCTCTGTAACAGGTGATTAAATATTTTACATTTTCTCTGTTACATTGCTGTGCTTAACTAGGTGTAATTGTCCCTATAACAGAGTATTTTTTCATATAATATAATATAAATATAATACAATATATTATGATATGTAATAGAATAGAATAGAATAGAATAGAATAGAATAGAATAGAATAGAATAGAATAGAATAGAATATTGTGGTGTTATAATATCATGACTATAAAATTAATTAACTATGTGTTAATTTATCTCTGTGACAGTGTGGTTTTAAACTGACTCTGAAAATCTGTCTGCGATAGTGTGGTGCTGAACTATGTGTTAAAATATGTCTGCGATAGTGTCTCTGTAACAGTGGGATGATTAAATGAGTTTCATTATTTCTTTGACAGTGTGGTGCTATTTATGACAGTGTTAAATTATGTCAAACATGGGTTAAATTGTCCTGTTGCAGTCTAGTTCTAAACTTTAAGTGCAATGCTCTCTTTTATGGATGTGTGCTTAACTCTGTGAAATTACCCTATGACAAAGTGGTGATTAATACAATGTAAAAGAGTAGAATAAAATAGAATAGAATATAGGGGTGTTGTGTTTATAAATTATATCAAATTAATCAACAATGTGTTAATTTATCACAGTGACAGTGTGGTGGAAAACTATGTGTTAAAATTTCTCTGCAATAGTGTGATGCTGAACTATGTGTAAAATTATCTCAAACATGGGTGATAGTCTATTTCTTCTGTGGTTCTAAACAGTGAGTTAAATGCTGTCTGTTACAGTGTTCTGCTTAACATAATTAAATAATATAATATAGTATAATATAATATAATATAATATAGTTATATAATAATGCAATGCAATACAATATAATATAATATAATATAATGAATATCATATGATACATAAGATATGATAAAAGACCCGATATCATGTGATATAATATGATGTGATGTGATATGATATGATATGACATGATATGAAATGATATGATATAATATACTACAAATATAATATAATATAATATAATATAATATAATATAATATAATTATAATATAATATAATGCAATGTGATATGGAATGATATGATATGATACAGTATGAAATGATAAGCTGTGATATGATAGGATAGGATATGAAATTATGTATTATAGTTACAGTATTGTATAATGTAATATAACATAATATAATACAATATAATATAAAATAATGGTTAGTTGTTCTCATAGTATAACTTTAATTAATTATGTGTTAATGTATCTCTATGAGAGGGTGGTGCTAAACTATGTATTAAAATATCTTTGTGATACTGTTACAGTGTTGTGCTTAACTGTGTGAAATTATCCCTGTTATTGAGAGGTGATTAGTATAACATAGTATCATATCATATGTTAATAATACGATTGATATGATATGATATGATACCATATAATAATGTGGAATAATATAACTAATAAATTAGTTAATTGTTTTAGTTTATCTCTGTGATAGAGTGGTTTTGAACTATGTTTTGAAATGTCTCTGCGATTGTGTGGTGATGAACTCCTGTATGTGTAAAACCATCTCTGTAAAACTGTAATGATTAAATGCGTTACATTATTTCATTGACAGTGTGGTGCTAATCTCTGTATTAAATTATCTCAAAAATGGTAAAATTGTATCTCTTGATATGACAAGTGATATGATATGATTAACATAATATAATAAATATAACATAATATAATATAATGGTGTGGTGTTATAATATTATAACTAGTAAACTCATTAAATATGTATTAATTTGTGTCTGTGAAATTGTGGTGCTAATTTATGTGCTAAATTATCTCAAGCATGGGTTAATTTGTCTCTGTTGTAGTGTGGTTCAAAACATTGAGTTCAATGCTCTCTGTTACAGTGTTGTGCATAACTGTGTGAAACTCCTTGTTTCAAAGTGATGTATAATATAATGTTATATAGTTTAATACGATTTAATGTATGATAAGATGTGATAGGATGTGATATGATATGATATGATATGATATGATATGATATGATATAATGGTGAGGTGATACAATATTAAAACTAATTAATTAACTGTGTTACTGTATCTTTATGAGAGCGTGGTGCTAAACTATCTGTTAAAATATCTGTGCGATAGTGTTACAGTAGAGTGCTTATCTGTGTGAAATTTTCCCTGTTATTGAGTGGTGATTAGTATAATATAATATCATATCATATCATAACATATAATCAATATATTATATTATAATATAATACAATGCAATGCAGTACAATACCATACACTCCATAATGGATAATTTCAAATAGTTAAGCACAACATTGTACAGTGTGATGCTAAACTGTGATTCAAAACAATGAGTTAAATGGTGCCTGTTTCAGTGTTGTGCTTAACTCTGTGAAATTTCACACGCAGTTTAGCACCACACTGTAAAAGAAACAATTAAGACAGTTTAGCATCACATGCTCACAGTTGTAATTTAACACATAGTTTAGCAGCACAGCTTGATTGAGATAAATTAACACACAGTTAAGTAATTTACTAGTTATAATAATATAACACCACACCGTTATGTTATGTTATGTTATGTTATGTTATGATATCATCATAACGTATCAGGGATAATTTCACAGATAAGCACAAGACTGAAACATTAGAGCATTTAACTCATTGAAGAGAACCACACTGCAACAGAAACTAGTTAACCCATGATTGAGATAATTTAACACATGAAATAGCACTGCACTGTCACAGGGATAATGTAACATATACTTTAGACCCACGCTATTATAGAGATAATATTAACCATTTTCAGCTTTACACTGTCACAGAGATAATTAAAAACCTAGTTTAGTACCACACTCTCAGAGCTAATTTACCACACAGTTTAGAACTACACTGCAAAAGAGACAATTATGAAATGATGATATGATATGATAAAGTATAATGGTGAGGTGTTACAATATTACAACTCTTAAATTAATTATGTGCTAATGCAGCTCTCATAGGAGAGTGTGTTGCTAAACTATGTGTTAAAATATCTGTGCAATAGTGCTACAGTAGTGTGCTTAACTATGTGAAATTATCCCTGTTATTAGTATATTATAATATCATATCATAACATATAATATAATACAATACAATACAATACAATACAATACAATATTGTGGTGTTATAATATTATCACTATTAAATTAATTAACTATATGTTAATTTATCTCTATGACAGTCGGGTGCTGAACTATGTGTTGAATTATCTCTGTAACAGTGTGTTGCTAAGGTGTGTTACATAATCTCTGTGAAAGTGTTCTACTACAGTATGTGTTAAAGTATTTCAAACATGGGCTTAATTGTCTCTGTCACAGTGTTGTTCTAAAGACTGGGTTAAATACTCTCTGTTACAGTGTTGCGCTTAAACTGTGTGAAAGTATCCCTGTTACGGAGTGCTGATTAATATGATATGATATCATATCATATGATATAATACAATACAATACAATACATTATAATATAATGATGTGGTGTTATAATATTGTGGTGCTGAACTGTTTGTTAAATTTTCTCTGTAATAGTGTGGTGCTTAAATGTGTTAAATTATCACTGTGAGAGTGTGATGATAAACTGCCTTAAATTGTATCTTTTGCAGTGTTGTGCTAAACTCTGTGTTAAAATGAGTCTGAGAGTGTAGTGCTAAACTATGTGTTAAATATCTCTGTGACAGTGCAGCACTAAAATTTTGAGTTAAATATTATATGTGACAGTGCAGTACCAAAACTGTGTAAAATTATCTCTGTGACAGTGTAAAGCTGAAAGATGGTTTCAATTATCTCTATGACAGTCTGGTTCTAAAGTATGTGTTACATTATTCCTATGACAGTGTGGTGCTAATTCATGTGTTAAATTATCTGAATCATGGATTAAATAGACTCTGTTGCAGTGTAGTTCTCATCAATGAGTTAAATGCTCTCTTAATTGTTTTCTTTTACAGTGTGGTGCTAAAGTCTGTGTGAAATTACCTCTGTGACAGCTATGGGTTACTTGCAACAGAGACAAATTAAACCATGCTTGACAAAATTTACCACCTAAATTAAAACTACACTGTGATATAGATAATTTAAATAATAGGTTAGCACTTCCATGTCACAGAGATATTTCTACTCATAGTTCAGCACCAAACTGTAAAATAAACAATTAAGACAGTAAGTATCGCACTCTCAATGATAATTTAACACACCGTTTAAGTTCGGCACTGTCACAGACATAAACACATAGTTTAGAACAACACTCTCAAAGTTAATATAACACACAGTTTAGCACTACACTACAAAAGAGACAATTTAAGACAGTTTATCATTGCACTCTCACTGTAATAATTTAACATATAGTTTAGCACCACAGTTTTAATGAGAAAATTAACACATAGTTAATTGAATAGATATAATATTATAACACCACACCATTATAAAGTTGTATGTTGTTATGTTATGTTATGTTATGTTATGTTATGTTATGTTATACTAATCACCACACTTTAACATACTATGTTTCACAGAGTTAAGCACAACACCAAAACAAAGACCAATTAACTCATTGTTTAGAACCACACTGCTGCAGAAACTATTTAACCCATGTTTGAGATAATTTAACACATAAATTAGCACCATCCTGTCAAAGAGATAAAGTAACACATTTAAGCACCACAGTGTTACACAGATAATTTAACACATACTTTAGAAAAACACTGTGGTAGAGATAATTTAAACCAAAGTTCAGCACTACACTATCACAGAGATATTTTAACACATTGTTCAGCACCACACTGTCACCGAGATAATTTAACAAATAGTTTATCACCACACTGTCTTGCAAGATAAAGCAACCCACAGAAGTCAGAGTGATACTTTAACACATTGTTTATCAACTCCATATTACAGGGCTATTTCTACAAAAGTTTTGCACCACACTGAAAAAGAGACAATTTAAAACAGTTAATCATCGCTGGCTCACTGTGTTAATTTACCATGTAGTTTAGCACCACAGTTTGAATGAGAAAATTAACACATTTAATTTAATAGATGTAATATTATAACACCACACCATTATAAAGTTTTATGTTGTTATGTTATGTTATGTTATGTTATGTTATGTTATGTTATGTTATGTTATGTTATGTTATGTTATGTTATGTTATGTTATGTTATGTTATGTTAATCACCACACAGTAACAGACATAATTTACCACAGTTATCCACAACACTGAAACAGAGAGCATTTAACTCTTTGTTTAGAACCACACTGCAGCAGAGACAATTTAACCCATGTTTGAGATAATGCAACACATAAATTTATACCACACTGTCACAGAGATTATGTAACAAATTTAAGCACCACACTGTTACCGAGGTAATTTAACTGGTACTTTAGAACCACGCTGTGATAGAGATAATTTAAACCATAGTTCAGAACCACACTATCACAGAGATATTTAAACACATAGTTCAGTACCACACTGTCACAGAGCTAATTTAAGAAAGAGTTCATCACCACACTGTCTGCGAGATAAAGTAACCCATAGATGTCAGAGTGATAATTTAACACACTGTTTATCAACTCCAGATTACAGGGCTATTTCTACACAAAGTTTTGTACCACACTGTAAAAGAGACAATTTAAGACAGTTGATCATTGCACTCTCATGGTGGTAATTTAAGACACAGTTTAGCGCTGCAGTGTGGCAGAGATAATGTAACAAAGTTTAGCACTACACTTTCACAGAGACAATTTAACACATAGTTAAGGACCACACTGTAAAAGATACAATTTAGATAGCTTATCATCACACTCTAAAAAAATTGTATTGTAACACATAGTTTAGCACCACAGTTTGAGTGAGATATATTAACACATAGTTCAGTAATTTAATAGCTATATCGTAACACCACACCATTATATTATTTTATGTTAGGTATGTGATGTTATTCTCTGATATGTTATTTTATTTTATAATTCATTAATCACCACACAGTTAAGCACAGCACTGAAAGAGAGAGCATTTTACTCATTGTTTAGAACCATACTTCAGCAGAAACAATTTAACCCTTGTTTGAGATAATTTAACACAAAAATTAGCACCACACTGTCAATGAGCTAATTTAAGGCATAGTTTATCATCATACTGTCTTGCATGTTAAAAAATCCATCGATGTCAGGGAGATTATTTAACACATAAATTAGCACCACACTGTTACAGAGATAATTTACCACATAATTTAGAGTCACACAGTGATATATAGATAGTTTAAATCATAGTTCAGCACCACACTATCACAGAGGTATTTTAACATACAGTATAGCACCACACTGTAAAATAAACAATTTAAAACAGTTTAGCAATGCACTCTCACAGTGATAACATAACACATAGTTTAGCACTGCAATGTTGCAGAGATAATGTAGCATAGTTAAGAAGTACACTGTTATAGAGATAATCGTTCAGCACCACACTTTGACTGAGATAATTTAACAGATATTTAAGTAATTTAATAGTTATAATAACATAACACCACACCGTTATGTTATGTTATGTTATGTTATGTTATGTTATGTTATGTTATGTTATCACCATAATGTATCAGGGATAATTTCACAGATAAGCACAAGACTGAAACAAGACAGCATTTATCTCATTGATGAGAACCACACTGCAACAGAAACTAGTTAACCCATGATTGAGATAATTTAACACATGAAATAGCACTGCACTGTCACAGGGATAATGTAACATATACTTTAGAACCACACTATTATAGAGATAAATTAAACTATTTTCAGCTTTACACTGTCAGAGAGATAATTAAAAACCTAGTTTAGTACCACACTCTCAGAGCTAATTTAACACAAAGTTTAGAACCACACTACAAAAGAGACAATTATGATATGATGTGATACGATATGATATAGTAATATCATATGATAGGATATAATATAATGGTGAGGTGTTACAATATTACAGCTCTTAAATTAAGTATGTGTTAATGTAGCTCTATGAGGGTGTGGTGCTAAACTATGTGTTAAAATATATGTGCAATAGTGTTACAGTAGTGTGCTTAACTGTGTGAAATTATCCCTGTTATTAAGTGGTGATTAGTATAATATAATATCATATCATATAATGTAATACACTATAATATATTATAATATACTACAATGCAATACAATACAATATAATACAATACTGTGGTGGTATAATATTATCACTATTAAATTAAGTAACCATATGTTAATTTATCTCTGTGACAGTGGGGTGCTGAACTATGTGTTGAATTATTTCTGTAACAGTGTCTAGCTTAAATGTGTTACATAATCTCTGTGAAAGTGTTCTACTAAAGTATATGTTAAAGTATCTCAAACATGGGTTAAATTGTCTCTGTCGCAGTGTTGTTCTAAAGAATGGGTTAAATGCTCTCTATTACAGTGTTGTGCTTAAAATGTGTGAAATTATTCCTGTTACGGAGTGCTGACTAATATGATATGATATAATATCATATGATAGACTACAATACAATTGGTTGTAATATAATATAATATAATATAATGGTGTAGTGTTATAATATTATAGCAATTAAATTAATGATGTGTTGATTTATCTCTGTGACAGTATGGTGCTGAACTATTTGTTATTGTATTATATTATATTATATTATATTATATTATATTATATTATATTATATTATATTATATTATATTATATTATATTATATGTTAATCACCACACCGAAACAAAGAAAATTTCACAGAGGCAAGCAAAACTCTGTAACAGACAACATTTAACTCATTGTTTAGAGCTATGCTACAACAGAAACAATCATGACTATGATAATTATATATTATGTTATATTATATTATGTTATGTTGCATTATAGGTTATAGTACATTGTAATATTATATTACACAGTATTATATTATATGATATGATATCATATCATATCACATCTCATCACATATTATATTATATTATATTATATTATATTATATTATATTATATTATATTATATTATATTACATTACATTATATTAATACAGTATTTCATCATATGGAAGGGGAAAGATGTTTGGAAAAAGGGTAAAGCTCTAAACAAGAGAATGTGGACAGCTATGGGGAAAACAAGTTTAATACTGAAATATTTTTTTTTTTGCCAAGTATTTGGAACGAGAAGCTATGTGCAAATGATAGTTGTTTAATGTTCTATGTTTTATAGGAGCATATATATATATATATATATATATATATATATGTATATCCAGATGGAAGTAACAAACAACTGTATGTAAATGGTAATTTGAACACAATATTCCAAAATGAAAATTAACCCATTGAATATATGTGGAATCTAAGTGGTAATATTAAAATGTGTAATTTCTATTTTAAACAGACGGAAACTGTATCATGTAAAATTCCCCATGAACAAGCTCTGAGGAGTGAAACATAGGGGTTAGAATTGAATAAAGAAAATAAGTGAATGCTGCTTCGAAGTGGAATTTTTAAGCTGTGTCAAGCAATTACCCCCTGTGACTTAAAAGAATATTTATATTATATAATAATATAATATCATATTATATGATATAATATAATATATGATATGATATGCTATGATATGATATAATATAATATATGTGATGTGATGTGCTGTTGTGTGGTTATATTATTATGACTATCAATTAACTATGTGATAATTTCTCTCTGTGACAGTTTGGTATTAAACTGATTGTTAAAATCTCTCTGTGATACTATGGTGCTGAACTCTGTGTTAAATTGTCTCTGTAACAGTGGGATGATTAAATGAGTTTCATTATCTCTTTGACAGTGCGGTGCTAATAAAAGTGTTAAATTATGTCAAACATGGGTTAAATTGTCTCTGTTGCCATCTGGTTCTAACCTTTTCATAGTTCTAGGTTTGAATCTCACAAATACCAGATGAACAATGCACCTGAATCAGCCACTGCCCAAGTCAGAGCATCTCATTTTGCCTCATAGTCAGCATGCAAGCCCTACCTCTAATCTGACCATATATAAGCCCCACCTCTGATATCACCCCATATATCCCCAGCCTCCAATATCATCCCATGTAAGCCCTACCTCCAATATAACCGCATATAAGCCCCTCCTCCAATATCACCACATATAAGCCCCATCTCCAATATCACCCAATGTAAGCCCCGCCTCCAATATTACCCCATATAAACCCCACCTCTAATATCACCCCATGTAAGCCCCACCTCCATTATAATCTCATATAAGCCCCGCCTCCAACAATGTCACTGTCATCTGGACACTTGGTCCAGAAAGGTGAGTTCGCTATCACTGCTTATAATCACCTTTTTGGACTTAAAATCAGCTTTTGGGACTGATTAATAAAACAGCAGTCCCAGACTTCATGAGCGTAGGATGCAAAAGCTAATTTTGAAAATGTGGCTCAAAATACCCCAAAATGGACATCTTACAAGCGTGCATTGCTCAGTTTCTATGCAGGCTCATAACTTCGCCAATTTGTACTATTTTCACTCCAGATTTTCAGCATTGCCATTTTTTCACACCTCCTCATGAATGGTACAGCTGTCGTTTCTCATCTGCCAAGTCCTTCAGTACTCTTCGATGTAATTTATTTAGCTCTGGTGCTTTCTCCATCTTATGGGACCCATGAGCTTCCCTCACTCTCTGTGCCATAATTTCCACCTCTGCTACCTCTTTTCCTGCATTGCCTTCGACACACCTGCCAGTGATGCACCCCTCCGCAGAGGTACAATATGATATTATATAATATAATATGATATCATACAATACAATACAACACAATACAATATAATATAATATTAGTGGTGTGGTGTCATAATATCGTAACTATTAAATTAATTTAGTATGTGTTAATTTATCTTTGTCACAGTGAGATGCTAAACTATGTGTTAAATCATCTCAAACATGGGTTAATTTCTTTCTGTTGTAGTGTGGTTCTAAACACTGAGTTTAATGCTCTCTGTTACAGTGTTGTGCTTAAGTGTGTGAAATTATACCTGTTACAAAGTGGTGATTAATATAATATAATATAATATAATATAATACAATATAATATAATATAATATAATATAATAACATAACATAACATAACATAACATAACATAATATAATATAATATAATATAATATAATATAATATAATACAATAACATACTAAAATGACAGAAGAATAGGCCTAATGGTCTTTTGGGTCTGCACATTTGGTCAGCCCCCACCCTAGGAGCTTACCTTGCTACCCCCTTCTCCCTCTCTGGCTTCTGCCTTTCCAGTCCTGGATGCTCTTGCTGCACTGGTTTTGCTTTCAGAACCCCTTCCCTGTACCTGTCCCACCCCCTCTTGAACCCCTCCAATGTTTCTGCCTCCAACAGCCACCTAGGCAGTGCATTCCATTGCTCAACCACCCTCTAAGTGAAGTAGCACCTTCTCATTTCTCAACTGAAGCTCCCCTCTCCAGCTTCTGCTCATGCCTTCTAGGTGCTCCACCTCTTTTCTTCAGAGTACCCTGACTGCTTTTCCTCTATTTACCCCCTTCATGCACCTGAAGACCTCTATCATGTCCCCAGTCATTTCTCTCTTCCAATGTGTACATATTTAGCTCTTCGAGCCTCTCTCCATAGGTCCTGTCCCACAAGCCCCAAATCATTTTGGTTGCCCTCCTCTGGACCCTCTCCAGGAGTTCAATGTCCCTCTTTATATGTGGCCTCCAAAACTGCATGCAGTACTCGAGGTTCGGCCTCACCAAGCAGTTATACAGTGGTATTATCACATCCCTCCTTCTGGAGGTGAGCCCCCTAGCAATGCAATCAAGCATCATGTTGGCCTTTGCAGCCGCCATCGAGATGTGCAGTCTTCCCCCCAGGGTGTACACTTGTCCTGGGTTTCTCACTCCCAGTTGCAGTACCTTGCATTTTCCTGCATTGAACCTCAGCTTCCACTTTCCAGAGCCTCCAGGTCCCCCTGTAGGGCCACCCTTCCCTCCTCCTCCCCATACACCACTGTCCACAGTTTAGAGTTATCCACAAAGAGACTCATCTAACTCCTGATACCCTTTCTTATGTCAGAGATGTAGGCGTTGAACAGGAGGGGCCCAAGGACTGATCCCTGAGGGACTCCACTAATGAACCCCCTTGGGGATGAGACTATCCCTCCAACCATGACCCTCTGGGTCTGGTTCTTTAGACAATTTCTTATCCATCTGATCATCTGGTTCCCCACCCCATTTCTCCCAGATTATTCAACAGGCCCCCATGAGTAACAGAGTCAAACACCTTAATAAAGTCAAGAAAGAGGATATCCACTGGTCTTCCCAGGTCCAAGGCACTCATCTCCCAGTCACAGAACTCCACAAGGCTTGTTTGACATGATTTCCCCAGGACAAATCCATGTTGTCTATTGTCCAGGCTCCCAAACTTTTCCAGATCCCCCCTAGTCTCTCCTTGACAATTTTCTCCATTACCTTGCCCACTATCAATGTCAGGTTGATGGTCCTGTAGTTCCCTGCCACCTGTCTTGATCCACGCTTGTGGATAGGCACTATATGCACCACATTCCAATCCTGGGGCACCCACCCTGTCCTCAGAGAGATGCTGAAGATCTCCATCAGGAGTTTCGCCAGGACATCCACCAGTTCCTTCAGCACTCTGGGATGTAATTTATTTGGCCCATGTGCTTTCTCCATCTTATGGGACCCAAGGGCTTCCCTCACTCTCTCTGGCATGATTTCCACCTCTGCTACCTCATCTTCCTGCTTAGCCTTACCCACACCTACCAGTGATGCACCCCTCCCCAGAGGTATGATATGATATGATATAATATAATATAATATAATATAATATAATATAATATAATATAACATAACATAACATAACATAATATAATATAATATAACATAATATATCATACAATACAGTACAATACAATAGAATACAATACAATATAATATAATATAATAGTGTGGTGTGGTGATATAATATTGTAACTATTAAATTAATTTAGTATGTATTAATTTATGTCTGTCACAGTGAGATGATAAACTATGTGTCAAAGCATCTCAAACATGGGTTAATTTGTCTCTTTTGTAGTGTGGTTCTAAACACTGAGTTTAATGCTCTCTGTTACAGTGTTGTGCTTAATTGTGTGAAATTATACTTGTTACAAAGTAGTGATTAATATAGTATAATATAATATAATATATAACATAACATAACATAACATAACATAACATAACATAACATAACATAACATAACATAACATAATATACTAACATACTAATAAGCCAGAAGAATAGGCCTCATGGTCTTTCTTGTCTGCTCATTTGGTCAGCCCCCACCCTAGGAGCTGACCTTGCTTCTGCCTTCCCAGTCCTGTATACTCTTGCTGCACTGGTTTTGCTTCCAGAACCCTTGCCCTGTACCTGTCCCACCCCCTCTTGAGCCCCTCCGCCATTTCTGCCTCCACCAGTCACCTAGGCAG
This sequence comes from Neoceratodus forsteri, assembly GCA_016271365.2. Lineage (NCBI taxonomy): Eukaryota > Metazoa > Chordata > Ceratodontiformes > Ceratodontidae > Neoceratodus > Neoceratodus forsteri. Next base: position 876,129,840 of record CM028136.1, read on the forward strand.
TGCATTCCATTGCTCCTCCACCCTATAAGTGAAGTAACACCTTCTCCTTTCTCCACTGAAGCTCCCCCTCCAGCTTCCACCCATGCCCTCTAGGTGCTCCACCTCCTTTCTTCATAGCACCCTGACTGCTCCTCCTCTATTTACCCCTTCATGTACCTGAAGACCTCTATCATGTCCCCCAGTCCCTTCTCTCTTCCAGCGTGTACATATATAGCTCTTCGAGCCTCTCCCCATAAGTCCTGTCCCACAAGCCCCAAATCATTTTGGTTGTCCTCCTCTGGACCCTCCCCAGGAGCTCAATGTCCCTCTTTAAATGTGGCCTCCAAAACTGCATGCAGTACTAGAGGTTCAGCCTCACCAAGCAGTTATACAGTGGGATTATCACTTCCCTCCTTCTGGAGGAGAGCCCCTAGCAATGCATCCAAGTGTCATGTTGGCCTTTGCAGCTGCCCTTCTACAACTCTCTGAAATGTTCATCTTGACATCCACTACCACCCCAGGTCACTCTCAGCCACTGAGATGTGTAGCATTCCCCACAGGGTGTACACTTGGCCCAGGTTTCTGGCTCCCAGGTGCAGTACCTTGCATTTTTCTGCATTGAACCTCAGCTTCCACTTTCTAGACAACCCCTTTCCAGAGCCTCCAGGTCCCTCATAGGGCCACCCTCCCCTCCTCGTCCCCATCCACCACTGCTCCCAGTTTAGAATCATCCACAAAGAGATTCATCTAACTCCTGATACCCTTCCTTATGTCAGAGATGTAGGTGTTGAACAGGAGGGGCCCAAGGACTGATCCCTGAGGGACATCACTAATCAACCCCCTTGGGGATGAGACTATCCCTCCAACCACGAACCTCTGGGTCTGGTTCTTTAGACAATTTCCAATTCATCTGATCATCTGGTTCCCCACCCCATTTCTCCCAGATTATTCAACAGGCCCCCGTGAGTAACAGAGTCAAACGACGCCTTGCTGAAGTCAAGAAAGAGGATGTCCACTGGTCTTCCCAGGTCCAAGGCACTCATCCCCAGTCATAGAACTCCACAAGGTTTGGTTGACATGATTTTCCCATGTAATTTATCCTTCCCTGGTGCTTTCTCCATCTTATGGGACCCAAGATTTCCCTCACTCTTTCTGCCATGATTTCCACCTCTGCTACCTCATCCCATTGCTTTGCCTTCCCCACACCTGCCAATGATGCCGCACTCCCCAGAGGTATAATATAATATAATATAATATAATATAATATAATATAATATAATATAATATAATATAACTTAATATGATATAATATAATATAATATAATATAATATAATATAATATAATATAATATAATATAATATAATGCTGTGGTGTTATAATATTATAACTATTAAACTAATTAACTATGTGTTAATTTGTCTCTGTGACAGTGTCGTGTTAATTTATGTGCTAAATTATCTCAAACATGGGTTATATTGTCTGTGTTGCAGTGTGGTTCAAAACAATGAGTTCATTGCTCTCTGTTACAGTGTTGTGCTTAACTGTGTGAAATTATCCTTGTCATGGAGTGGAAAGTAATATAATATAATATAGCATAATATAATATAATGTAATATAACATAACATGACATAATATCATATGATATGATATGATGTGATGTGGTGTGATGTGATGTGATATGATATGATATGATATGATATGATATGATATGATATGACATGATATGGTATATAATGTGATGTGAAGTGATGTGATATGATATGATACGATACGATATGATATGATATGTGATATGATGTGATCTAATATATTATATGGTATAATATAATATCATATAATATAATACGGTATAATATAATATTACAATATAATATAATATAACATATAACATATAGCATATAACATAACATAACATAATATAATATAATACATTATAAAATACTGGTGTGGTGTTATAATATTATAAAAAATAAATTAACTATGTGTTAATCTGTCTCTATGAAAGTGTTGTGTTAAGGTATGTGCTAAATTATCTCAATCATGGGTTATATTGTCTGTCTTGCAGTGTGGTTCAAAACAATGAGTTCATTTCTCTCTGTTACAGTGTTGTGCTTTACTGTGTGAAATTATCCTTGTCATCGACTGGATAGTAACATCATATAATATAATATAATATAATATAATATAATATAATATAATATAATATAATATAATATAATATGATATGATTTGATATATGATGTGATGGTGAAGTGATGTGATATGATATGATATAATATATTATAATATAATATAACATAGTGTAATATAAATAGAATGGTGTGGTTTTATAATATAACTATTTAATTAACTATGTTTTAATATATTTCTTTGACAGTGAAGTGCTAATTAATGTGTTAAATTTTCCCAAAAGTGAGATAAATTGTCTCTTTTGCAGCATAGCTCTAAACAATGAGATAAATGCTGTATGTTACAGAGATTTGCTTGCCTGTGTGAAATCTTCTCTGTTGTGGTGTGGTGATTAACATAATATAATATAATAAAATACAATACAATATAATATAATATCATATGATATCATATGATATAGCATGCTATGATTGATTTGATATGATATGTGATGTGATGTGATATGATATGCTATAATATCATATAATATAATATGGTGTAATATAATATTACAATTTAATATAATATAAAATAATGTAATATAATATATTATAAAATAACTTTATAATTAACTGTGTGTTAATTTGTCTCTGTGACAGTCTGGATATAATTTATGTGCTAAATTATCTCAAACATGGGTTATATTGTCTCTGTTGCAGTGTGGTTCAAAATAATGAGTTCATTGCTCTCTGTTACGGTGTTGTGCTTAACTGTGTGAAATTATCCTATTGAAGAGTGGGATTACTATAATATAATATAATATAACATAATTTAAAAGTATAATATATATAATATAATATAATATAATATAATATAATATAATATAATATAATATAATATAATATAATATAATATAATATAATATTAGGTGTCTGGTGTTACAATATTATAACTATTAAATTAATGAACTATGGCCCGGATATTCAAACTCTGACCAAAAAGTGCACAACAGCAGGAGCAACCGCAAGTTCACTGTGTCCATGCGAAAGAAGCGTGATATTCAAAAACTGCGCAGGTCAAGATGCACCTGAGGCACACAGCTGAATATCATGCCACCTGCACCATAGCGCAACCAGGGATGTGCAGTTGCACATTTCAGATGCGCCATAGTGCAACCAGGGATGCTCAGTGGAGCAGTCCAGATGTGCCATAGCACAACCAGGGATGCGCCGTGGAGCAGGGCAGCAATGCAACAGCACAACCAAGGATGCACAGGGACAGGATGCAGGGGCCAACCACCCATGCCACAGGAAGGCAGAGGAGCACACAGCAGAACAGACATCGACCCCCACACCCAATGCACTGCACAACTGGTGGAGAGCTGGAATAACCACCAGCCCATGGATACCAGCAACCAACCCACAGCTGGGGCATGGTGCCCCAGCACACCCCCTGGCAAGCTGTGACCGGCACACAAGGAGGGCCAGCCACCCCGTGCCACACCATCCCACCAATGCAGAGCACACCCTGCACCACGATCCCCATACACCCTGCCCAGGAGTAGTGCCCAACAGTGCAGAACACCCTATGCATGCCACCACCCCCACTGTAACAATCAACCCTGTGCACCATGGAGCCATGCAAGGCAGCCCCACCATGTGCACTCTGCAGTGGGTGGCAGCAGACAGCGATGCAACAACTGCATACACAGTGCCACCATGCACATTTCCCCCAAGGTACAGCTGAGAGACCGACCATGCATCGGCACACGAGGTACCCCACATATGACAGGGCATGCCCCAGACCCCACCACCAGCAGTACAGCACCCTGCACACCCTCCCAAGGGCACATCCTGTACCAGCACTGGCCACAACAGCCAGCACAGACAAACACAGTGTTGCATGGAAGCATGCACCACACAGGATGCAACACAGTGCATGGACAAGCACCCACCCATACCCAAGGGCACACTAACACAGGGACACAGTAACAGATCAACCAAGCCACTAGTGTGTGGCCTTGGCAGCTGTGTACACATGGCCAGCACCCATACATGGCACAGGTGTGCCAGCCACCCTGTGCAGGCACCATGAAGCTGTATGCCACCAGCATGCGGCCGGAGCACAAGTGACAGACAGTGGAGCACATCCCCTGCAAAAGACACAAGTGACAGCATGGAGGGGGACAACAACAGCGGAGGCTACAGTGCCACTGGAGGCAGATGTGCACCATACTGGTGATGGGAGGCAACCTGGCATTGTGCCAGGTACAGTGGTTGTTCAGCATGGACAGCCACCACTGACATGACAGCAGACCATGCATATCACAGAAATGCAAGGGTGTCAGCTGCACAGGCCATGGATGGTCTGACAGGGGTGACATGCACACAGTGCATGCACCATGGACCACTGCACACAGGCATTCAGTGCACAGAGAACAACACACAAACCACAGACAGTGACTGATCCCCCACCCACACCATAGGTGGTTCCCTTCCAGACACACACACATGCCCATGCTTGCACCACCCCTGATGCCATGCACACCACTGCAGCTGAGCACCTGTAGCCCACTGCAAATCAGAGATCACCACGGTTGTCATAACAAAACAAATGTATTAAAAAGAGGTAAGAAACAAAACTATTTACAAATATTTACAATGGGGAGAAGGGCCACATACCAGGTGGGGGCAGGTAAGGGGCAAGGGTGAACATATAGGAGAAGGAAGAAGGGGTGTGAGTGTGGTTCCAGTGGGTATGGTGTTTCCAGGGGCATGGAGGGCCTATCGTCCACCCCGCTCTTTAGTTATCTGGCACCGACGTGTCCTCCGCCTCTTGAGCCCTCTTGGCTCCATTCTCTGGAGGATCTCCAGGGATGCCCTTGCCAGCTGAAATAGCTTCTGCATGCCCCTTTCAATGGCCATCAGTTGCCATCCACCTAGGACAAAGGAGCAGAGTCAATACGTGTGACTGTCCAGCCCCCTGCAGCCCACCCATTGTGCATGGCATACAGCCATGTGCCACACCCCTGTGATGGTGTGTGACCACCCAAAGTGACTGCATCCACAAGACCTGCCTACCCAGGCACCCACAGCCATGCAGACCATTGCACACACCCACCGCCCATGTCCCGCACAGCACCACTGTGGCCGTACAGTGACATGGCTATGCAGTGTAAAGGCAGTGGCACAGCCATGTACCTGGTGCATGCATGGACATGCAATGCCACTGGACAGTGCTGACTGTAACAAGTTGCATGCATGGCAGTGGTGTCAATGGATGGTGGCCATGCCCCACTGCCCGCCCTGTTACACAGCATGCAATAGTAATCATGGATGTAAGGCACTCACTGTCATCAGGCTGGTCCCTGTGCCTCTGTGGACCTGCATCCCTCCCAGCCTGCTGGTCCTTCTGGCGGTGCCTCCTCTCTCTCACCCGCCGGCACTCCTCTGGGCCTAAGGTGCAAACATGGAGAGAGGAACATCAGTACAATCCAGTAGCAAAGTCCCCCCACCCCATGTGTGTGAAATCCCACATAGCCATACCCATCCACCCCCTACCCCAATACCACCAACATGGCCAACACTGGATGGCTCCCAATGGATGTTAACAGTGTATGGATGGGGCACCTACCTGGCTGTGGCACCATGCCCCTCCTGGCATGTTCCTGCAGGCAGGCAAGCCTTTCCGGGTCCCTGCACTGGAGGTCCCCGTACCGGTGGTGACACTGCTCACTGTGTGCCCAATTCTCGTGGCCTCCTTCAGCTCCACCGCCACCTCCTCCCATACTGCACTCCTGACCCTGTCCAGGGGTGCATCACCATAAGGTGCCCCAGCATGGGGGTCTACAATGGCCACTAAATTGGCCAACTCAACCTGGCTCCACACAGCACTGTGCCCCTCCTGGCATGTTCCTGCAGGCAGGCAAGCCTTTCTGGGTCCCTGCACCAGAGGTTCCCATACTGGTGGTGACACTACTCGGTCATGTGCCCGATTCCCGTGGCCTCCTCCAGCGCCACTGCCACCTCCTCCCATACTGCACTCCTGGCCCTGTCCAGGGGTGCATCACCATAAAGTGCCCCAGCATGGGGCTCTACAATGGCCACCAAATTGGCCAATTCAACCTGGCTCCACACAGCAGCCCTCCTCTGTGCCATCTCAACAGCTAGTTGGAGTCAAAATGGTGCTCGGTAAAGCGGTCTGCCACATGCAGATGCTGCACGGTACAGCACTGCCACTCCCTATCATGCTGTCACTGAACAGTGCGATAGTGGTGCACCCATGTGGACGCATGGTGCCTAGGGGGCAAAGGTCGGGCACAGGGTGAAGGGTCTGTCATGCACGGACAGCCACAGCGCGATTGGAACTCAATGTGTGTAGCATGATTGGGTGCCTGTGTGCCACCTCCTATAGCAGCTTACCATGCTGTGGCCCCAGTGTGCCTACAGTGCCCCAGTGCCATATATGTGAGCAGCACAGTAGAACCACTGGCACAATGTTGGCCATGCCCTACATTACCTCCCATTCACAGCACATCAGCAGTGTGGCAGGTGTCTGCATCATCACCCGGGCATGCGCAGTTCAGTGTGTACTGTGCATGTCACAGAAATGTACCCTTGCCTGAGCATGTTCAACACAATTGCACAAAGCGCAACACCACGATATTCAGCCGGCATATGCAAATCAGCTAATCAGCCATTCAGTGGTGCAGATACTGCATTTGCATCCACTTAAAAATGCGCCTCACCTCATTTGCATGTGTTGCACCATAAAAATGTGACATTGGGCTGCACTGGCCATAGTCGGGTACTGCAGTCTATTGTGATGAGTTGCACGTTGTTTGGGAGTGTGGACTGTGGTGTGTGGGACATGCATGGGACAGCACAGTCACAGGTAACACCTGTCATTCTCACAGGATGAATAATGAGCGATCGTGAGGTGGAGGAAGAGGAACAGAGACGTGGGAGGAAGAGGAGGCCTAACTTCACCAAAGCAGAAACAGATGCCCTGTTTGAGGCCTACCTCGACCAGGAGCTGCTGCTCAGCAGATGCTCGGGAACACCACAGGCCCATGCACGGAAAGAGGTGGTGCATGCTGTCAACCTGCATGGCAGCCCCCAGCGGTATGATCAGGAGTGCAAAAAGAAGATGGGCATGGACAGGTGGAGGATTAAGGACAAGGTGGCTGCCATCAGGGCAGCATGGTCTGCGACCAGTGGGGGACAGCTGGATGTGCAACACCTGACCCCATAAGAAGAGTGGGTTGCTGGCAGCATGCAGCATTGTGCCATTGAGGGTGGATTCCAGACTGGTGGTAGCCTGTCACTGCAAGGTAGGTCCTGGTCTGTTAATGGGGGGGACAGGGTAGGGAAGATACATTAATGCAACTGTGTTCCCTTAGAGCTCTTGAGTGTCTACATGGGTCAGCGGTGGTGGGCTTGTCCACTGAGGGCATTAGCATGGAGATAGAGGAGGGCCCATCCACCTCCTCAGTCATACGAGGGTCAGAGCGAAATTGGTCCCACCTGGACATCTGGACTGATGTTGGTGGAGCAGGTGCAGAGGAGGCCCTACCCATGTCCCAGCATGCCAGTGTCCATGGATGCCAGCATGCTGAGACTCGGGCTGGTGCCAGATCCATCACTGATGATGATGGAGCTCACTTCATGGACAGTGAAATGTGTGGGCCACAGGATGGCCACACAGCAGGTGACATCACGGGCATGGCTGTGGGTGGTACCACTGTGGAGGCCTGTGTGACATCACAGTCCCAGCCCGTGTCTGTCTGCACCAGTGGGGCAGCACTGGTGTGTATCCAGGACAGTGAGGCTGTTGTGGCCACTGTGGTGGCACTGTTGAGCCCTGGAGAGTGGCAGCCGGAGGGGCAGTGTCAGCAGTCGGCCAATGGCATGGGGGCACAGTGTCAGGGGCGGTGTCAGTGCACCACCTGTGGACATGTCCAGGCCTGTCCCAGGTGTGTAGCACCCACCCTCAAGGGGTGCTGACCATCATGAGGGACAAGAGCACTGTGAGGGACAGCATGCCGATCAGGCAGATGACCTCTTAGATGAGCACACCCGCATACTACAAGCATCAGTTGATCAGCAGGTGTGGCTTGAGATGGCAGTGGATGCACTCAGTGCAGCTCTGTGCCAGGCAGAGGAGCGGCGCAGCACAGATACCCCTCTGCTCCTGGCAGGGATAGACCGGATGCAGGAGGATGTGACCGCTGCCATTGACAGGCAGACACAAGCAATCACAGCTGTCATGGCCACAATGGGCACACAGTTATTTGCCCATGCATCGCAGACACTGCACAGTGCAATGTCCACCCCCATTCCCGGTGTCTTGCGACACCCTTCTTGTCGACACCGGGTACAGCTGTGGGCATCCCGAGCACGCCTGGCACAGGCATCCTCGGTGTACTGCAGACCTCTGTCTCTATTTCATTGTGGTTCAAAACAATGAGTTCATTGCTCTCTGTTACAGTGTTGTGCTTAATTGTTTGAAATTATCCTTTTCATGGAGTGGAGACTAATATAATATAATATAATATAATATAATATAATATAATATAATATAATATAATGTGGTTTTATAATATTATATCTGTTAAATTAACTATCTGTTAACTTATCTCAGTCAAAGGTGTTAAATTATCCGTGGGATAGTGTGGTGCTGAACTTTGTGTTAAAATAGCTCTGAGATAGTGCTGAAGTTTGGTTAAAATTATCTCTATCACAGTGTTGTTCTAAAGTAGGTGCTACATTATTTCTGTGACAATGTGGTGTTACTGTATGTGTTAAATTATCCCAAACATTGGTTATATTGTCTCTGATGCAATGTGGTTCTAAACAATTAGTGAAATGCTCTCTGTTTCAATGTAGTTCTTAACTCTGTGAAATGTCTGTTATGGTGTGGTCTCTGTTACACAGTGATGATTAATATAATATAATATATCATAACACAAAATCATGTAACATAAACATAACTTAATATATAATGGTATGGTGTTATAATATTATAGCCATTAAATTAATGAACTATGTGTTCATTTATTTCAATCAAACTGTAGTGCTAAACTATATTTTACATGTTCACTGTGAGAGTGTGATACTAAACTGTCTTAATTGTTTCTTTTACAGTGTGTTGCTAAACTGTGTGTAATAATGTCTCTGTAACATGAAGGTGCTAAACTATATGTTAAATTATCTCTGTGATATCTATGGGTTACTTTATCTGGTAGACAGTGTGGGGATAAACAATTTGTTAAATTTTCTCTATCACAGTGTGGTGCTTAAATGCTTAAATATGTTATCTCTGAGACAGTGTGGTGCAAATTTATGAGTTAAATTATCTCAAACATGGGTTAAATTGTTTCTGTTATCCGCAGTTTGACTGAGATAAATTAAAACATAGTTAATTCATTTAATAGATATAATATTATAATACCACACCATTATATGTTATGTTACGTTACATTACGTTTTGTTATGTTATGTTATGTTATGTTATGTTATGTTATGTTATGTTATGTTATGTTATGTTATGTTATGTTATATTAATCACCACACCATAACAGACATAATTTCACAGTTTTCCACAACACTGAAACAGAGAGCATTTAATTCATTGTCAGGGAGTGACCACCACTCAGTATGGCTCACATTGGATATGGGCAAGGAAGGAGTGGAATCTGGCACAAGAGTGCTGGACTTCAGGAGGGCTGACTTTGGGAGGATGGGGGAAGTGGTAAAAGGGTACCTGGCCAGAATTCAATCTAGTATGGATACTAACCAGAGATGGGAGCTCATAAAGTTGGGGATAGTGGAGGCAACCAAAACCTGCTGCAAAGCCCAGAGCAAGAAGGCTAGAGCTAAGAAACCGAGCTGGTTGAGCAAGGAGGTCATGGAAAAGGTAAGGAAGAAAAGAGCTGCCTTTAGGAAATACAAGAAAACAGGGAGGGGGGAGGACAGAGAGGAGTACTTGACAGAATCGAAGGAGGTGACAAGGGCAGTAAGGGAGCCAAAGCATCTACGGAACTCAGGCTGGCACAAGGCATTAAGAAGGGGGAGAAGGACTTCTTTAAGTACATCAGGGAGAAAAGGAGCTGTAAGGACCACATAGTAAGGATTAGGAAGGAGGGGGGTTGGGTGGAAGCAGGGTATGATAAGGCGGAAGCACTAAATGAGTACTTCTGCTCAGTATTTACTAAAGAGAAGAGGGGGGTGACACCCAAGATGGGTGAAATGGCAGACGCAGGGGGGGAAGTGGTGACAGATGGGGAAATCATGGAGGACAGAGTTCGAGAGGGTTTGAAGGCACTGAGGGTGGACAAGGCACCAGGCCCAGATGGCATCCACCCCAGGGTACTGAAGGAGCTGGCAGAGGTCCTTGCAGGACCTTTGGCAGACCTATTTAATGCCTCACTACATTCGGGTGTGTACCTCAGGACTGGAGGATGGCTCATGTGATGCCCTCCACAAGAGTGGCCCCAAGGATGAACCGGAAATCACAGACCAGTGAGCCTCACATCCATCGTGGGTAAGCTAATGGAGACTATCCTGAAGGAGGCTGGTGGCCCTCTTAGAGGCCAAAGGACTACAGGACAGCAGACAGCATGGCTTCATCGTGGCCGATCCTGCCAAACCAACCTGGTCGGGTTCTATGACTGGGTAACTAGGGCAACTGGATGGGACATGCAGTGGATGTCCTGTATCGGACTTCAGTAAGGCATTCGACTCAGTGCCACATGGAAGGCTGGGAAGGAAGTTAGTAGGCACAGGGCAGGTGCAATGCTGGTGAGATGGGTAGGAAACTGGCTGCAGGGAAGGCAACAGAGGGTGGTGGTGGGTGGGGAGCCTCACACCCAAGGGCAGTGACGAGTGGTGTCCCACAGGGCTCGGTGTTGGGACCAGTGTTGTTTGGGATATTCATTGCAGACATATCATGGGACATCAAGAGCAAGATCAGTCTGTTTGCTGATGATACCAAGGTTGGCCGATCCTGTGGTGGATGACCTAGGGGATGGCAGGGGTTGCAGGATGATCTGCAAAGCTTGAAACCTGGTCAGACACCTGGCAACTGGGCTTAATGCCAAAAGTGCAAGGTGATGCATTTTGGGATGAAGAACCCAAGGAGGACTTACCAGCTAGGGGGAGTGCAGCTAGCCCAGACAGAGGAGGAGAAGGATCTGGGTGTGCTCATCACAGGGTCAATGAACAACTCGGCACAGTGTGGGAAGGCAGCTGCAAGGCCAACAAAATGCTGGGTTGTATTGCAAGGGTATATCCTCAAGGAGGAGGAGGTGATTCTGCCACTGTATAGGTCATTAGTTAGACCACACCTGGAGTACTGCGTGCAGTTCTGGCGTCCGTATCTGAAAAGGGACATTAAGTTACTGGAGGAGTGCAGGCGCAGGGTGACAAAGATGATCAGGGTCTGGGGACTTATCATATGAGAGGAGGTTGAAGGAGTTGAACATGTACTCACTGGAGGAGAGGAGAGACAGGGGGACATGATTGAAACCTTTAAATGCATGAAAGGAATAAACAAGACAGGTACAGAGGGCTGTTCAAAGTAAGGGAAGGGAGGGCCACCAGGGGCCATGATATGAGACTGGAGCGAGGAAGGTTCAGGAGGGAGATGAGGAGACACTTTTTTACAGAGAGGGTGGTGGCTGGGTGGAATGCATTACCTGCAGAAGTGGTATGCAGTAGAACAGTGGACTGCTTCAAACGAGGATGGGACAGGACAAGGGGGAGGGTTAATGAAGGGGAAGGGTGGAAGGGAGGGGCAGCTGCAGAATAAGGGGTGCTAGCTGCACATTCGAGCAGACTTGATAGACCTCTAGGCCTTTATCTGCTGGCAAATTTCGTATGTTCGTATGTTCGTATAGAACCACACAGCAACAGAGGCAATTTAACCCATGTTTGAGATAATGCAACATATAAATTAGGACCACACTGTCACAGAGATTGTGTCACACATTTAAGCACCACACTGTTACCAAGCTAATTTAACACATACTTCATAACCACACTGTGATAGAGCATCACACAGGGATATTTTAACACATAGTTCAGCACCACCCTGTAGCAGAAATAATTTAGCAAATAGTTTATCACCACACTGTCTGCGAGATAAAGTAACCCATAGATGTCACAGAGATAATTTAACACTTAGTTTAGCACCACCATGTCACATAGATATATTAATACACAGTTTAGCACCACACTGAAAAAGAGACAATTTAGGACAGTTTGTCTTTGCACTCTCACAATTATATTTTAACACATATGATCACCACACTATCACAAAGATATTTTAACACATAGCTCAGCACCACACTGTCACAGAGAAAATTTAACAAATAGGTCATCGCCACACTGTCTTGCAAGATAAAAATAACCCATAGATGTCAGTGAGACAATTTTACACATTGTTCAGCACCACACTATCGCAGAGATATTTTAACACAGTTTAGCACCACAATGTCATAGATATAAATTAACACATAGTTAATTAATTTGTTATATTTACCCCACACCAGTGTATTCTATTCTATTCTAGTCTATTAATCACCTCTCTGTAACAGCGATAATTTCACTCAGTTTAGCACAACACTGTAACAGAGATCATTTAACTCATTGATGAGAACCACACTGCAACAGAGACTATTTAACACATGGATGAGATAATTTAACACATAAATTAGCACCACGCTGTCACAGGGACAATATAGCACAGTTAAGCACCATACTGTTACAGAGATAATTTTACACATAATTTAGAACCACACTGTGACAGAGATAATTTAAACCATATTTCAGCTTTACATAGTCACATAGATAATTTTACACCATTTTAGTACTGTACTGTCAGAAAGATAATTAAAAACATAGTTTAGCACCACACTCTCATAGTTAATTTAACACACAGTTTAGCACCACACTGTAAAAGAGACAATTTAAGACAGTTCATCATCGCACTCTCACAGTGATAATTTAACATATTTAAGCACCATACTGTTACAGAGATAATTTTATACATAGTTTAGAACCACACTGTGATCTAGATAATTTAAACCATATTTCAGCTTTACACAGTCACAGAAATAATTTTACAAAGTTTTTGCACTACACTGTCACAGAGATAATTAAAAACATAGTTTAGCACCACACTCATGGAGTTAATTTAACACACATTTTAGCACCACACTATAAAAGAGACAATTTAAGACAGTATTTCATAGCACTCTCACAGTGATAATTTAACACATAGATCAGCACCACACTGTTGCAGAGATATTTTAACAAAGTTTAGCACCACACAGTCACAGATATAAAGTAACACGTAGTTAATTAATTTAAGTTATATTATAAACCCACACGAGTGTATTCTATTCTATTCTATTAATCACCTCTCTGTAACAGGGATAATTTCACACAGTTTGGCATAACACTGTAACAGAACTCATTTTACTCATTGTTTAGAACCACACTGCAACAGAGACAATTTCACCCATGGTTGCGAAAATTTAACACATAAATTAGCACCATACTGTCACAGACATAATGTAACACTTTCAAGCACCACACTATCGCAGTGCTAATTTAATACGTAGTTTAGCACCACACTGTCACAGAGATAAATCAACACATACTTCATTCATTTAACAGTATTAATATTATAACACCACACCACTACATTATATTACATAATATTATATTATATTATTTTATATTATATTAATCACCACTCTGTAACAGGGATAATTTCACATAGTTAAGCACAACACTGTAAAAGAGAGCATTGAACTCATTGTTTTGAACCACACTGCAACAAATATAATTTAACCCATGTTTGTCATAATTTAGCACATACATTAGCATCACACTGTCACAGAGATAAATTAACACATAGATAATTAATTTAATAGTTATAATATTAAAACACCATATGTATTTTATTATACGATATTAAACTACATTATATTATATTATACTACAATATAGTTATAGTATATTATATTATATTATATTATACTCTACTCTTTAACAAGGATAATTTCACACAGTTAAGCACAACACTGTAAGAGAGAGGATTTAACTCATTGTTTAGAACCACACTACAACAAAGACAATTTCACCCATGTTTGAGATGATTTAACACATAGATTATCATCACACTGTCTCAGAGGCTAATTAACACTTAGTTAATTCATTTGATAGATATAGTATTATAAGACCACAACATTATATTATATAGGCACTGTTTTATAGGTACAGGATTTGACTGACAACAGGAACTTCCTGTTTGGGAGCAGCAAGCAAGTGATCACACAGCCACCAAAGACCCACCATCCTAGAAGGGTAAGAGTAGCTCTCTGGCCCCCTCTAGCTGTTGGAGGTCTGCCTCTGAGAAAGTAATAGGTCTACTGAGACATATAGAATATTCTTGTCTCAGAACAGGACAATCAGGAGCTTAAAGGGCACACAGGCAGAAAGTAAGTAGAGAGAGAGAAGAGAAAAAAACAGAGGAAAGAGTGAGGATTCCAAACAGTTAAGGGGCCAGAAATAAGACATGATGGGAGTGGTGCAGTGCAGAGGCTGTGGAGCAGCAGTCTTCCAGGAGACATTCTGGAGGATGTGGTGTTGTTCCATCTGCAGGCACCTCTCTGGGCTGAGGGAGGAGGTTGCTTATCTCCAGGCTGAGTTGGCCAGGATTTGTGGGACTTAGAAACATAGAAACATAGAATTTGAAGGCAGATAAGGACCGCTTGGCCCACCCAGTCTGCCCATTTTCCCTACCTAACAGATAAGCTGCATATCCTAGTTAACCAACAGCTTACCTACCCCCCACTAGGAGTGCCTTATGTCTGTCCCATGCAATCTTGAATTCCACCACTGTTCTTGACTCCATGACCTCCTCAGGGAGGACCTCCTCTGCCATCCAGAGACCAGCAGTGCCACTGCCATTGCCTCAGAGGTTGCCAAGAAAGAGGAGTGGTTGGACCACAGTGGGCTCAGGGAGGGTGAGGGTGGTGGAACAGAGGTGCATCCCTCCAGTTGTACCTCTTCATAATTCTATGCCATTCTGGCAAAGTGTGGTTCCTCTATGGAGGCACCTACAGTGGAGACCAAGGAGGGTGCTGGAACCCTCCACAAAGGAGACCCACAGGAGGGTAGCATGGACCCCACAAGGAAGGGAAACAACTGCTGGTGGGGACTCCATTGTTAGGAAGGTAGAACTTGGGGAGGAAGGAGAGGGTGAGGTGCCTGCCTGGCACCATGGCTTGGAGGGACAGGGAATGAATCCTCAGGATTGCCAGAGCAGCTGTACAGGGGAGGGAGCTGGAAGTCATTGTCCACCTAGGGACAAATGACCTGGCTAAGAAAGGGATTAGAGAAGTGCAGAAAGAGTTTGTGGAATTGGGGAGGGGCCTTAGACAAGTAGCACGCACAGTAACCTTCTCGGAGGTGCTGCCCATCTATGGTGTGTGACAGGCTAGGGTGTTCTGCAACATGGGATTCAATCAGTGGCTGAAAAACTGGTGTGGAGCTCAGGGATGTGGCTTCATTGGGGACTGGAGGTCCACCTGAAGTGATGCAAGCTTATACTGACATGATGGCCTGCATCTGTCCAGGAGGTAAACCAGGATCCTAGGTGATAGGTTTAAATGCTTCATTGGCAAGCATTTAAACTAGCCAAGGGGGGAGGCACTGGAAAGGAGCAGGAAAATCCTATCCCCCCAAAAAAATCATGGTAGTAAGTGCGGTAAACATCAACATAGATGTTTTGATAGTGAGAAGGGCAGGGGTAAATGGGGAAAGTGACAAAGGCAAGAAGGACAGAGATGGGGCAAAAAGGAGTAAGTCCACTGGGAAATGGAGGGTAATGAGTACCAATGTCCATAGTCTGGGCAACAAGCTCCCTGAGCTGGTGGACTTGATGGAAGAGGGATGCCTGGCTATCGTAACAGTCACAGAAACATGGTACACAGAGAACCATGACTGGGATGTTAACATACCAGGGTACATATACCTACAGGAGAGACAGGCAGGGAGAAGAGGGGAGAGCTCTATGAAAGGAAGGGATAAAAGCAACTGAACAAAATAGTAAACAGGGAGGGAGGAGGCACTGTGGGTCACCTTAGAGACTGGAAAGGGCACCACAATCTGCACAGGGGTTGTGTACAGACCCCCATGTCATGGGGAGGGAATGGACAAGGATATGATAGAAGGCATTCTTAGAATGCCAGAGAAAGGGGAAATACTGTTTATGGGAGACCTGAATATGCCAGATGTTAACTGGAGCACATTTGCTGCAGCCACATCCAAGAGCAGGGCCATTCTCGATGCCCTACAGGTAACATGCCTCAGACAGCTAGTTTTGGAACCCAGTCATGAGGGAGCAATCTTAGACCTCGTGCTCTCAAATGGGGGCATTGAGAAGATCTCAGATCTAGAAGTGGGTTGCCTTCTGGGAACAAGTGACCATCAAACAGTGTGGTTCATGTTAAACTCAGCTGCAGAGTCAAGTCATAAAAAAGTGAGGGTACTGGACTTCAGGAGGGCTGATTTTGGCAAGATGGGAGAGTGCCTCAGAAAAGCACTAGCAAACAGGCTAGAAGGAGGGGTGCAGCAACAATGGGGAATCATCAAAACTGCCATCACAGAGGCAAAAAGCCTTTGTATGAAGCAAATAAACATATCAAAATGAAAGAAAAAGCCACTGTGGTTCTAAAAAGAGGTGGCTGGGAAAGTCAGTGAGAAAAAGATAGCATTCCAGAAGAATAAGGAAACACAGAAGGAGCAGGACAGAGAGCTGTACCATTTAAGGCAGAAGGAAGCAGGGAGGGAAGTCAGAATAGCAAAGGCCCAAACTTAGGAAAAGATAGAAACTCAGTTAAGAAGAGGGGTAAAACCTTTTATAGGTACATCAGCGAGCATAGAAAGACAAAGGGAGGGATAGTGAGGATGAATAGAATGAACGGTGGGTGGGCAGAGGGGACAGTGAAAAGCAGAGATACTGAACAAATATTTCTGCTCAGTATTCACAAAAGAGGAGGGTAAGTTGCCTAATCCAATTAACAGAAGCAGTTGATGGGCATCCGTCCTTCACAGAAGAAGGGGTTCTGCAAGAACTCGTAAAACTAAAGGTGGACAAAGCAATGGGGCCTGATGGAATTCATCCCAGAATTCTAAAAGAATTAAGGGGAGAACTAGTGAAACCACAGACTACCCTTTTTAACAAATAATGGGAAGCTGGTTTGGTACCCAAGGACTGGAGGAAGGCAGTTGTGATTCCCCTTCACAAAAGTGGCACCAATATAGAGGCAGGAAACCACATACCTGTCAGTTTGACCCCTGTGGTAGGGAAAGTGATGGAATTACTTCAGAAGGAAAGAATTGTTGAGTACCTAGAGGCCAGTGGGGCACAGGACCCAAGACAGCATGGGCTCACAGTGGGAAGATCATGTCAGATGGATCTAATTGATTTCTTTGACTGGGTGACCCAAGTAGTAGACCAGGGAGGGGCTGTGGATGTGGCCTACCTAGATTTTAGCAAAGCATTTGACACAGTCCCACACAAAAGATTAATAGTCATATTAACCAGCCTGGGAGTGGGTCCCAGGGTGATAGTCTGGGTAAAACATTGGCTGGACAACAGGACACAGAAGGTAATTGTAAATGGAGTCCAATCCGAAGAAAGAGGGATTACTAGTGGGGTACTGCAGGTTTCAGTACTGGGTCCAATCCTTTTTAATGTCTTTATAAGTGACATTGCAGAGAAAAATTATGCCTCTTTGCAGATGACACAAAGATCTGCAACAGGGTTGATAAACAAGGAGGCATGAAAAGGATGAGAAGGGACATGGCAAGTTTGGAGGAATGGTCAGAGTATGGCATCTAGGATTCAATGCAAAGCAGTGCAAAATAATGCACCTGGAAACAAACACTCAGGGAAGATTACACAATGGGGGAGAGTAGTAACAACAAAAAGGAAAGGGACCTGGGTAATCATATCAGATGACCTTAAGGTTAACAAGCAATGTAGAAGGTGGTAGGGTGGGCTGGGGTATACAGGGATGCATAGGGAGAGGCATCTCCAGCAGGAAACAGGAAGTTGTTATCCCTCTGTACAGACAGTTGGTGAGACCCCATCTGGAGTCCTGCATCCAGTTCTAGAGACCTCATCTCCACAAGGACATAGACAGGATAGAGGCAGTCCAGAAGAGGGCAACTAAAATGGTGCAGGGTCTGCAAGAGAAGCCATATGAGGAGAGAGACTAAAGGAGTTTAATATGTATACCCTTGCATAAAGGAGGGAGGGTGGGGACATGATAGAAACTTTTAAGTACCTTAGTGGAATTAACAAAGTCCAAGAGGGTAACATCTTTCAGAAAAAGAGATGTGCAAGAACAAGGGGACAGAATTTAAAGATCAAGGGGTGGGCGGTTCAGTGGCAATGTGAGGAAGTATTTTTTTCACAGAGAGGGTACTGGATGCATGGAACAGCATTCCTCAGGAGGTTGTGGTGTATAAAACTGTGAGAGAATTCAAGAATGCATGGGAAGACATAAGGTAATTCTTGTGGGGGGTAAGAATAGGCTATTGGTTAACTTGGATGTGTGGCTTATCCTGTAGGTAGGGAAATGGGCAGAGTAGGTGGACCAAGCGGTCCTTACCTGCCATCAAATTCTATGTTTTTATGTTTCTATTATATTACACTATATTATTCTATACTATACTATACTATACTATACTATACTATACTATACTATACTATATTTTATTATATTATATTATGTTATATTATATTATATTAATCAGCACTCCATAACAAAACATTGCACACAGTAAAACATATCATTGTAACCACACTACAAGAGAGACAATTTAAGTCTTGTTTGAGATAATTTTACACACATATTAGCACCAGACTTCCACAGATATATTGTAACACATTTAGGGCAGGATTCACAAAGCCCTTTTTTCTAAGTTTCCCTCCACAACTGCTGCTGTGGAAAGGAATCACCCGCAGCTGCGGCAGTTCTGATTCACAGCCACAGCAGTTGCAGAGGGAGTTATGACTGCTGTGGCCATCGTCCTGATGACACCACCTGGAGGCAGCCATAGAATGTGGAGACAGACATACTCTATGTGAATACCCACAGCTGCAGGTAACCTGCGGATCCCCAAGTCGCAACCAACTTGCACCAAGGTTTATTTGCAGCTGTGGGTATTTCTCGGCATCTGTGAATTCTGCCCTTAATCACTACACTGTTACAGAGATAATTTAGCACATAGTTAAGCACAACACTATAGCAGATATATTTTAATACATAGTTTAATACTACTCTGTCACAGATATAAATTAAGGCAGTTATAGTATAATACCACACAATTATATATTATCATGTCATTGTCATATTATATTATATTATTTTAATCACCACTTTGTAAGAGGTATAATTTCACACAGTTCAGCACAACACTCTAACAGAGAGCAGTTAACTCATTGTCACAGGGATATAATGATATAATGTGATGTGATGTGCTGTCATGTTATGTAATGTGATGTGATGTGATATGATATGATATATGATAGAATATGAATTGATATGATATAATATAATGGAGATGTATTATAATATTTTAACTATTAAACTTATTAACTATGTGTTATTTTATCTTTATGACAGTGTTCAACTAACTGTTAAAATATCTCTGTGATAGTGTGGAGTTGAACTATGTGTTAAATTCTCTCTGTAACAGCGTGGTGATTAAAATAGTTACAATATCTCTCTTACAGTGTTTTTCTCACATGTGTGAAATTATCCCTGTAACGGAGTAGTGATTAATATAATATAATATAATATAATATAATATAATATAATATAATATCATATAATATAATATAATATCATATAATACAATATATTATGATATAATATAATATAGTATAATGTAATATAATAGAATGCAATATAATATAATATAATATAATATCATATGATCATAAGATGTGATGTGTTGTGATGTGATATTATATGATACGATACGTAATATATGATATATGATATCATGATGTAGTGTTATAATTTTATAAATATTAAATCAATTATGTGTTAATTTATCTCTGTGATAGTGTGGTGCAAAGCTGTGTTAAAATATCTCTGCAATAGTGTGGCTGAACCATGTGTTAAATTGTCTCAAACATGGATAAAATTGTCTCTTTTGCAATGTTGTTATCATCAATGGGTTGAATGTTACAGTGTTGTGCTTACCTGTGTGATATTATCTCTGCTAAGGTGTGGTGATTAATATAATATAATATAATATAATATAATATAATATAATATAATATAATATAATATAATATAATATGATATGATAAGATAAGATATTATATGATATAAGATAAGATATGAAATGATATGATATATAATATGATATGATATGTTATGATATGAAATGATATGATATGATATAATATCATATGATATGATATGATATGGTAGATTTGATATGATATGATACAATATAATGATGTTGTATTATAATATAACTATTAAATTCATTAAATGTGTTAATTTATCTCTGTGGCAATGAGTTAACTATGAACATATGAAATTTGCCAGCAGATAAAGGCCTAGCGGTCTAGCAAGTCTGCTAGAATGTGCAGCTAGCACCCCTTATTCTGCAGCTGCCCCTCCCTTCTACCCTTCCCCTTCATTGACCCTTCCCCTTGTCCTGTCCCATCCCCTTTTGAAGCAGTCCATTGTTCTACTGGATATCACTTCTGTAGGTAATGCATTCCACCCATCCACCACCCTCTGTGCAAAAAAGTGTCTCCTCATCTCCCACCTGAACCTTCCTCCCTCCAGTTTCATATCATGGCCCCTGGTGTCCATCCCCTTCCTTACATTGAACAGCCCCTCTGTACATGTCTTGTTTATTCCTTTCATGTACTTAAAGGTTTCAATCATGTCCCCATCCCTCCTCTCCTCCAGTGAATACATGTTCATCTCACTCAGCCTCCTCTTGTATTATCTCGTATGATCCCTAGCCCCTTGATCATCTTTGTTGAGCTGCAATACACCCCCCTCCAGTAATTTAATGTCCTTCTTCAGATACGGGCACCAGTACTGCACACAGTACTCCAGGTGCGGTCTAACTAGTGACCTATACAGTGGCAGAATCACCTTCTCCCTCCTCAAGGATATACCCCTTGCAATACAACCCAGCATTTTGTTGGCATTTTCAGCTGCCTTCCTAAATTATGCCGAGTTGTTCATTGACCCTGTAATGTGCACCCTCAGATCCTTCTTCTCCTCTGTCTGGGCTAGCTGCACTCCCCCAGCTGATAACTCCACCTTGGGTTCTTCTTCCCAAAATGCAGTACCTTGCACATTTTGGCATTAAACCCCAGTTGCCAGGTGTCTGACCAGGTTTTGAGCTTTGCCAGATCATCCTGAAACCCCTGCCATCCCCCTAGGTCATCCATCACTGCTCGTACTTTGGAATCATCAGCAAACAGACTGATCTTGCTCTTGATGTCCAATGTTATGTCAGTAATGAATATCCCAAACAACACTGGTCCCATCACCGAGCCCTGTGGAACACCATTCATCACTACCCTTGGGTGTGAGAGCTCCCCACCCACCACCACCCTCTGTTGCCTTCCCTGAAGGCAATTCCCTTCCCATCTCACCAGCACTGCACCTGCCCCTGTGCCTACTGACTTACTTCCCAGCATTACATGCAGCACTGAGTCAAAAGCCTTACTGAAGTCCCGATACAGGACATCCACAGCATGGCCCCAGTCCAGTTGTCTAGTTCCCCAGTCATAGAACTCCACCAGGTTGGTTTGGCAAGAAGTATGAAGCCATGCTGTCTGCTGTCCTGTAGTCCTTTGGCCTCTAGGAGGGCCACCAGCCTCTTCTTCTGGAGAGCCTCCATTAGTTTACCCACAATGGATGTGAGGCTCACTGGTCTGTAGTTTCCCGGATCTCTGCTCTCTGTTACAGTATCATGCTCAACTGTTTGAAATTATACCTGTTACTAAGTATTAATTAATATAATATAATATAATATAATATAATATAATATAATATAATATAATATAATATAATATAATATAAAATAATATAATATAATATATGGATTATCAATTTAATGGCGTAGTAAAGCATACAAAAAATGTGGTAATAGTATCACTCCCGAAGTGATGATACCACACTTTGAGAGTGATATTACTATCATTCAGGTCCTGTAATAGTGTAGTTCTGGACCTGAATGATAGTATTATCAGTGATGCTCCATGGCACAAGCACATAACACCCAAAATTATTTGTGCTGATGAACATCAAACAAACATTCACAGTCACAATTCGCCTAATCATTGGCTGTTTTCTGTCAGTGAGTGGCCAAAACGGATTCAAAAACATAGCGGGGGCTCTCGCTTAGCAAGAGCATTAAGTGTTCCTGGTACCTCCTATGGTTTTTCTGCATTTAAAAAAAATATGGCAAAAGGATTTACATCACAGATCTTGTGCTCCTTCAACAAGGTAGGACTAAAACATAACTGTACGTGTGGATGGCAGGGGTGGTAGAAAGAAAGAGGCACAGACCAGAAAGTGCAGTGGTTGGCTAAGACTCCAACAGTCCTTCACTGTCAGCTGACCGCCTGTGAGGAATGCACTCAGTGGGGGAAAAAACTAATCTCACATCCATATATTAAAAAAAATTAAGGATAGCTCCCTGGGTATTACCAGTGAGTACAACTATCTTGAGGTTCTGGACACTGTAACCTCTCAAGCTTCGCTCTCAAGGTTCCTACATGTCCAGAACCTCTCGATGGTATTATCAGTAATACCCAGTGAGCTATCCATTATTCTCTATATAATATAATGTTGTGGTGCTATAAGTATTAAATTAAGTAACTATGTGCTAATTTATCTCTGTGACAGAGTGGTACTAATTTATGTGTTAAATTATCTGAAACATGAGTACAATTGTCTCTGTTGCAGTGTGGTTCAAAAGAATGAGTTCAATGCTCTCTGTTACAGAGTTGTGCTTAACTGTGTGAAATTATCCCTGTTATGGAGTGGAGAGTAATATAATGTAATATAATACAATACAATACAATACAATACAATACAATACAATACAATATAATATAATATAATATAATATAATATAATATAATATAATATAATATAGTGGTGTTATAATATTATAACTATTAAATTAATTAACTATGTGTTAACTTATCTGTCTGACAGTGTGATGCTAAACTATGTTTTTAATCATCTCAAACATGGGTTAATTTGTCTCTATTGTAAACAATGAGTTAAATGCTCTCTTTTACAGTGTTGTGCTTAACTGTGTGAAATTATACCAGTTATGAAGTGGTGATTAATATAATATAAATATACTGGTGTGGTATTATAATATTATCACTATTAAATTAATTAACTATATGTTAATTTATCTCTGTGACAGTGTGGTGCTGAACTGTGTGTTGAATTATCTCTGTAACAGTGTGGTACTTAAATGTGTAACATTATTTCTGTGACAGTGTTGTGCTAATGTATGTGTTAAAGTATCTCAAACATGAGTTAAATTATCTCTGTTGCAGTGATGTTTTAAGAACGAGATAAATGCTCTGTGTTACAGTGTTGTGCTTACCTGTGTGAAATTATCTCTGTTACAGTGTGGTGATTAATATAATATGATATGTGATATGATATTATATGATATGATATGCTATCACATGATAGAATAGAATAGAATAGAATAGAATACATTGTAATATAATATTATGTAATATGATATAACGGTGTGGTGTTATAATACTAACGATATTAAATTAATGAAGTATGTGTTTATTTATCTCTGTGACAGTGTGGTACTAAACTACGTATTAAATTAGCACTGTGATAGTGTGGTGCTTAAAAGTGTTACATTATCTCTGTGACAGCGTGGTGCTAATTTATGTGTTAAATTTTCGCAACCATGAGTGAAATTGTCTCTGTTGCAGTGTGGTTCTAAACAATGAGGAAAATGATCTCTGTTACAGTGTTGTGCCAAACTGTGTGAAATTATCCGTGTTACAGAGAGGAGATTAGTAGAACAGAATAGAATAGAATACACTGGTGTGGGGTTATAATATCAATTAAATTAATTATGTGTTAATTTATATCTGTGACTGAGTGGTGCTAAACTGTGTTAAAATATCTCTGCAATAGTGTGGTGCTGATCTATGTGTTAAATTATCACTGTGAGAGTGCAATGAAATATTGTCTTAAATTGTCTCTTTTACAGTGTGGTGCTAAAATGTGTGTTAAATTAACTCCATGAGTGTGGTGCTAAACTGTGTTTTTAATTATCTCTGTGACAGTGCAGTTCTAAAACTCTGTAAAATTATCTCTGTGACTATGTAAAGCTGAACTATGGTTTAAATTATCTCTATCACAGTGTGGTTCTAAATTATGTGTAACATTATCTCTGTAACAGGGTGGTGCTTAATTGTGTTATAGTGTCCCTGTGACAGTGTGGTGCTAATTTATGTGTTAAATTATCTCAGCCATGTGTTAAATAGTCTCTGTTGCTGTGTGGTTCTCATCAATGAGTTAAATGATATTTGCTAAATTATTTCTGCCACAGGGTGGTGCTGAACTATGTGTTAAAATATCCCTGTGTGGTGCTGAACTATGGTTTAAATTATCTCTATCACAGTGTGGTTCTAAAGTATGTGTTAACTTATCTTGGTAACAGTGTGGTGCTTAAATGTGTGACATAATCTCTGTGACAGTGTGGTCCTAATTTATGTGTTGCATTATCTCAAACATGGGTTAAATTGTCTCTGTTGCTGTGTGGTTCTATACAAAGAGTTAAATGTTCTCTGTTTCAATGTTGTGGAAAAGTGTGTGAAATTATGTCTGCTATGGTGTGGTGATTAACTTAACATAACATAACAAAACATAATGTAATGTAATGTAACATAACATATAATGGTGTGGTGTTATAATATTATATATATTAAATTAATTAACTATGTTTTAATTTATCTCAGTCAAACTGCGGATAACAGAAACAATTTAACCCATATTTCAGATAATTTAACTCATAAATTAGCACCACACTCTGATAGAGGTAATTTAGCAAATTGTTTATCACCACACTGTCTACCAGATAAAGTAACCCATAGATGTCACAGAGATAATTTAACATATAGTTTAGCACCTTCATGTTACAGAGACATTATTACACACAGTTTAGCAACACACTGTAAAAGAAACAATTAAGACAGTTTAGTATCACACTCTCACAGTGACCATTTAAAATATAGTTTAGCACCACAGTTTGATTGAAATAAATTAACACATAGTTCATTAATTTAATGGTTATAATATTATAACACCATACCATTATATATTAAGTTATGTTTGTTATGTTACATGATTTTATATTATGATATATTATGTTATATTAATCACCACTGTGTAACAGAGACCACACCATAACAGACATTTCACAGATTTAAGAACTACATTGAAACAGAGAGCATTTCACTTACTGTTTAGAACCACACTGCAACAGAGACAATATAACCCATGTTTGAGATAATTTAACACATACAGTAGCACCACATTGTCACAGAAATAATGTAGCACCTACTTTAGAGCAACACTGTGATAGAGATAATTTTAAACAAACTTCAGCACCACACTACCATGGAGCTATATTAACACAAAGTTCAGCACCACACTATCCCAGAGATAATTTAACACCTTTGACTGAGATAAGTTAACAGATAATTTAACAGATATTTTGTAACACCGCATTATATTATATTATATTATATCATATTATATTATATTATATTATATTATATTATATTATATTATATTATATTAGTCTCCACTCTATGTCAAGGATAATTTCACACAATTAAGCACAACGCTGTAAAAGAGAGCAATGAACTCATTGTTTTAAACCACTATGAAACAGAGACAATATAACCCATGTTTGAGATAACTTAACACATAAAATAACACACTGTCAGAGACAAATGAACATATAGTTAATTTATAATATATTATATTATATTATTTTATATTATATTATACCATATTATAGTATATGATATCATATTATATCATATCGTATCATATATTATATCACATCACATGACATCACATCACATATATTATATCAAATCAATCTTAGCATGCTATATCATATCATATTATATTATATTATATTATATTATATTATATTATATTATATTATATTATATTATATTATATTATATTATATTATGTTAATGTTAATCACCACACCGTAACAGAGAAATTTTCACACAGGCAAGCAAAACTCTGTAACAAACAGCATTTATCTCACTGTTTAGAGCTACGCTGCAACAGAGACAATTTATCTAACTTTTGAGAAAATTTAGCACATTAATTAGTGCCACACTGTCACAACGATAATGTAACATATTTAAACCCTACACTTTTACTCGGATAATCTAACACATAGTTCAGCAACACAGTATTGCCAAAATATTTTAACACATAGCACCACACTGTCACAGAAATATATTAAAACGTAATTAGTTATATTATAACACCATAACATTCTATTACATTACATTATATTATATTATATCATATCATATCACATCACATCACATTATATCATATCATATTACATCACATCACATCTTATCATATCACATCATATGATATTATGTTATATTATATTATATTATATTATATTATATTATATTATATTATATTATATTATATTATATTATATTATATTATATTATATTATATTATGTTACTCTTCACACCGTAACAGAGAAAATTTCACACAGGCAATCAAAACTCTGTAACAGACAGCATTTAACTCATTGTTTAGTGCTATGCTGCAACAAAGAAAATTTTCTCACTTTTGAGAAAATTTAACACATTAATTATCACCACACTGTCACCATGATAGTGTAACATATTTAAGCAATACACTTTTACTTGGATAATATAACACATAGTTCAGCACCACAGCCTTGCCCAGATATTTTAACACATATTTTGGCACCACACTGTCAAAGAGATATATTAAAACATAGTTACTAAAAAAGTTGTATTTTAACACCAAACCATTCTATTATATTACACCGTATTATATTATAATATATCATGTATCATATCATATCATATTATATCATATCATATTATGTATGTTATATTATATTATATTATATTATATTATATTATATTATATTATATTATATTATATTATATTATATTATATTATATTATATTATATTATATTATATTATATTATATCATATTACTTTCCAGTCAATGACAAGGATAATTTCTCACAGTTAAGAACAACACTGTAACAGAGAGCAATGAACTCATTGTTTTGAACTGCACTGCAACACAGACAATATAATCCATGTTTGAGATAATTTAGCATATAAATAAACATGACACTGTCACAGAGAAAAATGAACACATAGTTAATTAATTTAATAGTTATAATATTATAAAACCACACCACTATTTTATAATGTATTATATATTATGTTATATTATATTATATTATATTATATTATATTATATTATATTATATTATATTATATTATATTATATTATATTATATTATATTATATTAATCACCACACCGAAACATAGAAAATTTCATAGAGGCAAGCAAAACTCTGTAACATACAGCATTTAGCTCATTGTTTAGAGCTATGCTACAACAGAAACTATTTATCTAACTTTTGAGAACATTTAACACATTAATTAGCACCACACTGTCACAATGATAATATAACATATTTAAGCACTACACTTTTACTCGGATAATCTAACATACAGTTTAGCACCACAGTATTGCCCAGATATTTTAACACATAGTTTAACACCATACTGTCAAAGAAATATATAAAATCATAGTTAATTAAATAGTTATATTATAACACCACACCATTCTATTCTATTACACTATATTATATTGTAATATATGATATGATATGATTTCATATCATATCACATTACATCACATCACACCACATCACATCTCATCATATGATATGATATGACATGATATGATATCATATCATATCATATCATATCATATCATATCATATCATATCTTATCTTATCAAATCATATCATATCATATCACATCTCATCACATATCATATCATATATTATATTATATTATATTGCATTGTATTGTATTATATTATATTATGTTAATCACCACACCGAAACATAGAAAATTTCACAGAGGCAAGCAAAACTCTGTAGCATACAGCATTTAACTCATGGTTTAGAGCTATGCTACAACAGAAACAATTTCTCTAACTTTTGAGAACATTTACAGTAACATATTAATTAGCACCACACTGTCACAATGATAATGTAACATAGTTAAGCACTACACCTTTACTTGGATAATCTAACATATAGTTTAGCACCACAGTATTGCCCGGATATTTTAACACATAGTATAACATCATACTGTCAAAGAAATATATAAAATCATAGCTAATTAAAGAGTTATATTATAACACCACACCATTCTATTATATTACACTATATTTTATTATATTATAATATATCATATCATATCATATCATATCATATCATATCACATTACATCACATCACATCACACCACATCACATCTCATCATATGATATGATATCATATCATATAATATCATATCATATCACATCATATCTTATCATATCACATCATATGATATTATATGTTATGTTATAATTACATTTCATTCTATTATGCTATACTATATTGTATTATATTTTATTATATTATATTATGTTATATTACATTATATTATATTATACTATATTATATTCTATAATATTATACTATGTTATATTAATCACCACTCCGTAATAGGGTAACGTGACAGAGTTCAGCACAACACTGAAACCGAAATCATTTAACTCATTGTTTAGAACCACATGTCAAAAGAGACAATTTAACCCTTGTTTTCAGTGATTTTACACATAGTTTAGCACCACACTGTCACAGAGATAGATTTACACACTGGCCCAGATATTCAAAAGGGTTGCACCATGCGCAACAGGGATGCGCCAGCACAAGTCCGAAAATGTGCCATTCTGCGATACTCAGTGAGAGGCAGATGTGCCCCCAAATCATGATGTGCAAGAGTGCAATGATAATGAATGCATGTGCAAATGAAGGGGGAGGAACCATGCATAAATGGCGCAGTGTGATATTCAACAACATGAGCAATAGGGGAGCAAGCGGAAATTGTACGATAGCGGAAATGAGCCAAAATAAAAAGGAACAAGAGAAAGGCACAAGAACGCTACAGAGGAGGCACATGTTGCTGAACTGCAGGCAGCCACACAGGCACCAAACACTGGGAGCAGGACAGGGCAGAAGAGAGACAGAGCACCTGGAGCCCCCCAGGAACAGAAAAGGTGTAGGGAGCCTCTGTCACAGTGCAGGCCAAAAGGGGGAAGTGCCACACAGCACTGAGACCACTACAGGGAGGTGTTCCTGGTACAGGGGAAGTAGCAGCAAGGACAATGGGGGGAACACAGAAACAGCTGCCACGGGGTAACGCAAGCCAGGGACATGGCCAGTGCCACCATCCAGATGGAGGCAGTTATGAGGGGGGTGAGAAGCAGGCAGCAGTGGGGCATGGCCATGGAAGGGCCTGTCGGTGGTATGCCCCCCAACAGGCAGTACCGAACCCGCACCAGCTTCGAGCTGTACACTGATACTGAGATCGTGGGCCAGTACCACCTGAACTGGATGATTCTGAGGTGGCTCTGTGAGCTGTGCAGTGATGTGATGCAGGCACCCACACGATGGAGCCGTGGTCTGTCAATGGAGACCAAAGTAACAGCTTGCATGTCCCTGCTCACCATGGGTACCTTCCAGAGACCAACAGGGGACACGACAGGCATAACCCAGTAGGCCTAATCATGACTCCTCACCCAATTCCTCAGCACACTGCTGCCACATGCTGCGGAGTACATCCATTTCCCCAGCACAGTGGCGGAGCGTACAGCAAACATACAGGATTTCCACAGGGTAGCACATATGCCTGTCATGCTCTGGGAAATAGACTGCACCCATGTGGCCATCTGCACACCACCTGGCCCTGAAGGGGCTGCATACATGAATCAGAAGGATTATGCAGGCATTAACTGCCAGGTGGTGTGTGATGCCAGGGGGCGCATAATCAATGTCTGTGCCACGCACCCTGGGGGAGTACATGATGCCTTCATCTGGCACCAGTCTGCACTGTACCACAGGTTTGAGAGTGGGGACATCCCCACTGGTCACCTAGTGGGTGAGTATGCAAAGCACGCAGAAAGACATGGAGCTTGGGAGGGGCATAGTCAGAGATGACATGGGTATTGGCCTAGATGGCCCAAGGCAGGATGACGCTGATCACCAAGCTAACATCCACCCTCTACACACAGGTGACAATGGATACCCACTCCATCCCTGGCTGCTCACACCATACCGGTGGCCCATGACCCCATCGCAGCAATGCTACAGTGAGGCACATGCCACCACACGTAATGTCATCGAGTGGGTGTTCGGGATGCTGAAGGCACATTTCTATTGCCTGGAAACTATGCCTGGAAACATCTGGTGGTGCCCTACCATACAGCCCCTCAAAGGCCTGCGGGCTATTCCTGGCTTGTTGCATCCTGCACAACATGGCCAATGACTGTGGGGTAGCTGTACAGGTCAAAGAAGGGGACAGCGATGGGGATGATGAAGACGCTGGTAAAGATGGTGATGGGCAGCCCCCCCTTGGTTGAAGGGAGCCCCAACTGATCCAGATGGCACAGCTGCACTGGGACACCATCACAGAGGAGCACTTCAACCAACCCAGGTAAGGGGGCCATATGCAACCACCGGTGGCAAAGGCACAACCCACAAACACACATGGACAAACCCCGGGTGCATGTCGTTAAGGGAATTGGCTGAGCATGGAACTGCACACGTCGTCATTAGACCTTTCTAACATGGCACGCAGTCACACACACACACACACCTCACAAGACATGAACAATGGGTAGGAGGCACACCAACCCCAACTGTCACCCGTCACACAGACCACCATGCCCAGTGCCTGTCATTGTGCGTGTGTCAGACACTGGGCACCATTGCACAGTGGCAGACAGTGCAATGCAGGCATCATCATGCACATGCCACAGTGGACAGCAGCCGGGAAGGTGTGCAGATGAAATGGGTGTGTGCGTGCAGGGCCGGGTACTGCACCCATGCATTGCAGTTGAACAACACAGTGCACACAGGGCAGCATTAGACAGTAGCCATGCTGGGAGACAGGTCAGTCATGTGCCACAGTGCCACAGCCACCACAGATGCATGGGCAGCCCCGCCAAGACCTGCCAGCAGTGACAGGCTGACCAATGGTCTCATGGGGTGGCACTGATGGTCCCCCAAGGGTACCACTGCATGAACATGACCGTGCTCAAGCAGGGGTCTGCAGCACACTGAACATGCCTGTGCCAGATGGGCTCGGGATGCCAACAGCTGAACCCAGTTTCGACAAGGAGGGTGTCGCACGACACTGGGAACGGGGGGTGGACATTGCACTGTGTGATGTCTGAGATGCATGGGCAAATAACTGTGTGCCCATTGTGGCCATGACAGCTGTGATTGCGTGTGTCTGCCTATCAATGGCAGCGGTCACATCCTCCCGCATCCGGTCCATCCCTGCCAGGAGCAGAGTGGTGTCTCTGCTGCGCCACTCCTCTGCCTGGTGCAGAGCCGCACTGAGTGCATCCACCGCCATCACAAGCAACACCTGCTGATCTACTGATGCTTGGAGTACGCAGGCATGCTCATCTAAGAGGTCATCTGCCTGATCGGCATGCTGTCCCTCACAGTGTTTGTGACCCTCACGATGGTCAGCACCCCTTGAGGGTGGCCGGTGCACATCTGGGACAGGCCTGGGCATGTCTACAGGTGGTGCACTGATGAAGCCCCCTGACACTGTACCCCCATGGGCATTGGCCGACTGCTGACACCGCCCCTCCTACTGCCGCTCTCCAGGGCTCAACGGTGCCGCTGCAGTGGCTGCAACAGCACCACTGTCCTGGACAGACACCAGTACTGCCCCACTGGTGCAGACAGATATCATATCATATGATATTATATGATATTATAATATATATTATGTTACTCTCTACTCCATGACAAGGATAATTTCACACAGTTAAGCACAATACTGTAAGAGAGAGAAATGAACTCATTGTTTTGAACCACACTGCAAGACTGACAATATAACCCATGATTGAGATAATTTAGCCCATACATTAACACGACACTTCCACAGAGACAAATTAACACATAGTTAATTAATTTAATTTTTATAGCATTATAACATCACACCAGTATTTTATAATGTATTGTATTATATTATATTATATTATATTATATTATATTATATTATATTATATTATATTATATTATATGCTCTATGTTATATGTTATATTACATTTTATTATATTAAATTATGTTATATTATATTATATTATACCATATTATATTATATGATATTATACCATATAATATATTAGATCACATCATATCACATATATCATATCATATGATATCATATCATATTACATCATATCATATGATATTATGTTATGTTACATTACATTATATTATAGTATGCTATATTATATTATATTACTTTCCACTCCATGACAATGATAATTTCACACAGTTAAGCACAACACTGTAACAGAGAGCAATGAACTCATTGCTTTGAACCACTCCGCAACACAGACAATATAACCCATGTTTGAGATAATTTAGCACATAAATTAACATGACACTGTCACAGAGACAAATTAACACATAGTTAATTAATTTAATAGTTATATTATAACATCACAGCATTATATTATATTATATTGTATCATAATAAGTTATATTATATTATATTATATTATATTATATTATATTATATTATATTATATTATATTATATTATATTATATTATACCTCTGGGGAGGGCGGCATCATTGGCAGGTGTGGGGAAGACAAAGCAGGGGGATGAGGTAGCAGAGGTAGAAATCATGGCAGAGAGAGTGAGGGGAGCTCTTGGGTCCCATAAGATGGAGAAAGCACCAGGGCAGGATAAATTACATGGGGAAATCATGTCAACCAAACCTTGTGGAGTTCTATGACTGGGTGATGAGTGCCTTAGAAACACAGAAACATAGAATTTGACAGCAGATAAGGACCGCTTGGCCCACCCAGTCTGCCCATTTCCCTACCTACTGGATAAGCTGCAGATCCTAGTTAACCAGCAGCCTACTTCTTCCTACCCCTACCCCCTAGAATTGCCTTATGACTGTCCCATGCATGTGTGAATTCCACCACTGTTTTTGACTCCACAACCTCCTCCAGAAGGCCGTTCCATGCATCCACAACCCTGTCTGTGAAAAAATACTTCCTTAGATTACCTCTGAGCCACCCCCATCTTCAAATTGTGCCCCCTTGTTCTTGCACACCTCTTTTTTTGAAAGATGCTACCCTCTTGGACTTTGTTGATTCCTTTGAGTTACTTGAAAGTTTCTATCATGTCCTCCTTCTCCCTCCTTTCCTCGAGGCTATACATATTAAGCTCCTTAAGTCTCTCTTCATATGTCTTCCAGTGCAGACCCTGCACCATTTCAGTTGTCCTCCTCTAGACAGCTTCCATCCTGTCTATGTCTTTGTGGAGATTGGGTCTCCAGAACTGCATGCAGTACTCCAGATGGGGTCTCACCAGCTGTCTGTACAGAGGGATAATAACTTCCTGTTTTCTACTGGTGATGCCTCTCCCTATGCATCCCAGTATCCCCCCAGCCCTCCTTGCTGCCCTCTCACATTGCTTGCCCACCTTTAGGTCATCTGATATGACTATCCCCAGGTCCCTTTCCATTTTTGTTGTTGTTAGTATCTCACCTCCCATTGAGTACTCTTCCCCTGGGTTTTTGTTTCCCAGGTGCATTACCTTGCACTTCTTAGCACTGAATCTAAGCTGCCATACATTTGACCATTCCTCTAACCTTGCCAAGTCCCTTCTCATCCTTTCCACCCCACCTTGTGCATCAACTCTGTTGCAGATCTTTGTGTCATCTGCAAAGAGACATACTTTTCCTTCCAATCCCTCTGCAATGTCGCTTATAAAGACATTGAAGAGGACCAGTCCTAATACTGAACCCTGCGGTACCCCTCTAGTAACCCCTTTTCTTCAGAGTGGACTCCATTTACTATTACTCTCTGTGTTCTATTCTCCAGCCAATTCTTTACCCAGGCTGTCATCTTGGGACCCACTCTCAGGCTGGCTAACTTGTATATTAATCTTTTGTGTGGGACTGTGTCAAATGCCTTGCTAAAGTCTAGGTAGGCCATGTCCACAGCCCCTCCCTGATCTACTACTTTGGTCACCCAGTCAAAGAAATCTATCAGATTCATCTGGCATGACCTTCCCACTGTGAATCCATGCTGCCTTGGGTCCTGTGCCTCTCTGGCCTCTAGATACTTGACAATTCTTACCTTCAGAAGTGATTCCATCATTTTCCCTATCACTGAGGTTAAACTAACAGATCTGTAGTTTCCTGCCTCTGCCCTGCTCCCACTTTTGTGAAGGGGAATTACATCTGCCCTCCTCCAGTCCTCGGGTACCACCCCATCCTCCCATGATTTGTTAAAGAGGGTAGTCAGTGGTGTCACTAGTTCTACCCTTAGTTCTTTTAGAATTCTGGGATGAATCCCATCAGGCCTCATTGCTTTGTCCACCTTCAGTTTTAAGAGTTCTTTCATAACCCTTTCTTCTGTAAATGGGATGGTATCAACTTCTGTATCCAGAGTGTTTCTACTGTTTGTTTTAGGTACCTCCTCCTCTTCATTTGTAAATGCTGAGCAAAAATATTTGTTTAGTATCTCTGCCTTTTCACAGTCAATCTCTGCCCAATCTCCCTCCCCTTTATTAAGCCTCACTATCCCTCCCTTGGTCTTCCTTCGCTTCCTGATGTACGTATAAAAGGTTTTATCCCCCTTCTTAACTGAGTTGGCTATCTTTTCCTCGGTTTTGGCCTTTGCTGTTCTGACTGCCTCCCCAGCTTCCTTTTGCTTTAACTGATACAGTTCTCTGTCCTGCTCCTTCTGTTATTCCTTGTACTTCCTGAATGCTTTCTTTTTCTCTTGAACCTTCACTGCCACTTCCTTTGAGAACCATAGTGGTTTCTTACATCATTTTGTTTTGTTTATTTGCTTCACACAAAGGCTTGTTACCTCTGTGATGGCAGTTTTTATTATTCCCCATTGTTCTTCCACCCCTTCTTCCTGCCCATTTGCTAGTGCATTCCTTAGGCACTCACCCATTTTGGCAAAGTCAGCCCTCCTAAAGTGCAGTACTTTTGCCTTTGTATGGCTTGACTCTATTGCTGTGTTTATTGTGAACCATTCTGTTCGATGGTCGCTAGTTCCCAGATAGCTACCCACTTCTACAGCTGTGATCCTCTCTCCATCTCCATTTGAGAGAACCAAGTCTAAGATTGCTCCCTCTTGAGTAGGCTCCAATACTAGTTGTCTAAGGCATGCCTCTTGTAGGGCATCTAGAATAACCCCACTCTTCGAAGTGGCTGCTGCAACTGCACTCCAGTTAACATCTGGCATATTCAGATCACCCACCAACAATATCTCCCCTTTTTCTGCCATTCTAAGTATATTTTCTATCATTTCCTTGTCCATTTCCTCACCCTGAGAAGGGGGTCTGTATACAACCCCTATGCGGATTGTGGTGCCATTGTCTGTCTCCAAATTTACCCACAGTGCTTCTTCTCCTCCCTGTTTACTCTTTTGTTCTGTTGCTTTGATTCCTTCCCTTATGTAAAGAGCTACTCCTCCTCCTCCTCTTTTACCCTCCCTGTCCCTCCTGTAGATAGTGTATCCTGGTATGTTTATGTCCCAGTCATGGTTTTGTGTGTACCATATTTCTGTGACAGCCACGATATCCAGATGTTCCTTCTCCATCAAGGCCACTAATTCAGGAAGTTTGTTACCCAGACTATGAGCATTGGTACTCATTGCTCTCCATTTTCTGATGGCTTTACCTTCTGTTGCAGCATCCCCCACTGACCTTTCTACCTCAGTCTTTTTTTCATTTAGTACCCCGTTTTGTAGGGAGAGGCTGGGATTTTCCTGCTGCATATCAGTGCCCCCCTTTACTAGTTTAAAAGCTTGCCAATGAAACATTTAAACTGATTTCTCAAAGACTTGTTCCTTCCTGGACAGATGCAGATCATCCTGCCAGTATAGGCTGAGTGTCCTCCAGGTGGAACCCCAGTCCCCAATGAAGCCAAACCCCTGTGCTCACACCATTTTTTCAACCATTCATTAAACTGCATGGTGCAAAGTACCCTCACCTCACCCATACCATTGACAGGCAGCACCTCTGAAAAGGATACTGCATGTGCTACTTGTCTTAGGCTCCTCCCCAACTCTACAAAGTCCTCCTGCACTGCTCTGATCTCATGATGAGCCAAGTCATTTGTCCCTAGGTGGACAATGAAGTCCAGCTCAGACTCCTGTGTAGCTGTTCTTGTGATCCTGAGGATGCACTTCCTGTCCCTCCAAGCCATGGCACCAGGCAGGCACCTTACTTCAGTTTTCCCTGCTCCCCAAGTTCTATCCCCTAATAATTGAGTCCCCCACCAGGAGCTGCTTCCTTTCCCTGTGGTGTCATCTGCCTCCTTCCTGTGGGCCTCCCTTGTGACAGTTGTCCTCAGCCTCCTTAGTCTCCTCTGTGGGTGCATCCATAGGGGAGCTATGCTCCCCAGAATGGTGAATGAATTGTGGAGTGGAACAACTGACTGGGTGTTCCTCTGTTCCACCATCCTCACCCTCCCTGTGCCCACTGTGGTCCAACTGCTGTGCTTTCTTCACAACCTCTGAGGTAGTGGTGGTGGCTCTGGTGCTCCCTGGATGGGGGAGGTTCCCTTCCTACTGTCCAGTGTGGCCTGGGGGAAGGTTCCCTTACTACTGTCCAGTGTGGCCTGAAGATGGGCAACTTCCTCCCTCAGGGCAGAGAGTTGTCTGCAAATAGGGCCACATCTCAGCCTCCAGAAAGACTCCCAGAAGACTGCTGCCCCACAGCCATTACATTGCACTACTCCCCACATGTTTATCTACTTTTTTGTGTGTGTGTGTGTGATTGGTTTGTTATATAGAAATGCATATATTATACAATGTGTGTGCTTATATTGTCAGTGCAGTGTGCTAGAGAGGATATGACAGTGATATGCACCTTGCACTCTTGAGGAAATGATGTCAGAACCCCAGGTATAAAGGAGCTATTTCCAGGGGTGGGTGTTGTGAGGGGTGGGCAGGGGTTGGGCCTAAACTGTGCCCTCACGAAACAATCAGCTAAAAGCTCTGACCCACCGCTGCGATGAGTGTCTTCCTGTCAGCAAGATGCCCTACACAACAATTTGACAGAGAAAATACCCTGCTAATCAAACAGAGAAAAATTCAGACATCCAAGTCAGACACAGGGAAACCTCCCCAGACCCAAAACATCCTGGTGGTTTGTGCTCTGAAAGCAGTCAGCCCCAAAATAAGTCAGCTGTGCTTTAAACTCTTTCTGCACTGAAAATCTGAAGAATTGTAACAAAGTAAAGCTAGATCCACCTCCCTCTGTTGCTTGAAAGACTGTCTTTCCTGATAATTCTAAGTTCCTTATTTCACCTTTCAGTTAGAAGTAGCCTCCACCTGCAGAATATCTGCTACAAACCAAAGACAATTGTAAGGTTCACCTCCCTCTGTTGTGAGCACAACTCACTTTCTTGCAAATCCTATGTTCGGTATTGCAGCTTCCAGCCAGAGGTAGCTTCACCTGAAGAATATTAGCTGTTCTGATGAGTTTTCTATAAAACACTTGCTTGTAATACTGTTGTTCTCATGTCTGTAAGACTCTTTGAAAGCTATTGGCTGATAAGTAGCTATGATGTAAGCACTTCCTGACACAGTCTGGCCTGGAATTTTAAGGCACACACAGGTAAACACAAAAAATAGTTTCCACCCCCTGGGGCACTTGTCTGGGTCAAATACACAGCCTGTACCTGCACTTACTTCAGGACTTATGACACATTCTTAGCCCAGGGTTTAAACTCTTCCTGCACTGAAAATCTTAAGAATTATAACAAAAGTAAAGCTAGATCCACCTCCCTCTTTTGCTTGAAAGACTGTCTTTCCTGATAATTCTAAGTTCCTTATTTCACCTTTCAGTTAGAAGTAGCCTCCTCCTGCAGAATATCTGCAACAAACCAAAGACAATTGTAAGGTTCACCTCCCTCTGTTGTGAGCACAACTCACTTTCTTGCAAATCCTATGTTCAGTATTGCAGTTTCCAGCCAGAGGTAGCTTCACCTGAAGAATATTAGCCTTGGACCTGGGGAGACCAGTGGACATCCTCTTTCTTGACTTCAGCAAGGTGTTTGACTCTGTTATTCATGGGGGCCTGTTGAATAATCTGGGAAAAATGGGGTTGGGAACCAGATGATCAGATGAATTGGAAATTGTCTAAAGAACCAGACCCAGAGGGTCATGGTTGGAGGGATAGTCCCATCCCCAAAGGGGTTCATTAGTGGAATCCCTCAGGGATCAGTCCTTGGGCCCCTCCTGTTCAATGCCTACATCTCTGACATAAGGAAGGGTATCAGGAGTTAAATGAGTCTCTTTGTGGATGATTCTAAACTGGGGCAGTGGTGGATGGTGAGGAGGAGGGAAGAGTGGCCCTACAGGGGGACATGAAGGCTCTGGAAAGGTTGTCTAGAAAGTGGAAGCTGAGGTTCAATGCAGGAAAATGCAAGGTACTACACCTAGGAACCAGAAACCTGGGCCAAGTGTACACCCAGGGGGGGGGAATGCTACACATCTCGATGGCTGAGAGTGACCTGGGGTGGTAGTGCATGTCAAGATGAACAACTCAGAGAGTTGTAGGAGGGCAGCTGCAAAGGCCAACATGATGCATGGATGCATAACTAGGGGGCTCACCTCCAGAAGGAGGGAAGTGATAATCCCACTGTATAACTGCTTGGTGAGGCCGAACCTCGAGTACTGCGTGCAGTTTTGGAGGCCACATTTAAAGAGGGACATTGAGCTCCTGGAGAGGGTCCAGAGGAGGGCAACCAAAATGATTTGGGGCTTGTGGGACAGGACCTATGGGGAGAGGCTCGAAGAGCTATATATGTACACATTGGAAGAGAGAAAGGACTGGGGGCATGATAGAGTTCTTCAGGTGCATGAAGGGGGTAAATAGAGGAGAAGCAGTCAGGGTGCTCTGAAGAAAGGAGGTGGGGCACCTAGAGGGCATGAGTGAAAGCTGGAGGGAGGAGCTTCAGTGGAGAAAGGAGAAGGTGCTACTTCACTTAGAGGGTGGAGGAGCAACAGAATGCACTGCCTAGGTGGCTGGTGGAGGCAGAAACAGTGGAGGGGTTCAAGAGGGGTGGGACAGGTACAGGGCAAGGGTTCTGGAAGCAAAACCAGTGCAGCAAGAGTATACAGGACTGGGAAGGCAGAAGCAAGGTCAGCTCCTAGGGTGGGGGCTGACCAAATGAGCAGACAAGAAAGACCATGAGGCCTATTCGTTTGGCTTTTTAGTATGTTAGTATATTATGTTATGTTATGTTATGTTATGTTATGTTATGTTATGTTATGTTATGTTATGTTATGTTATGTTATATTATATTAATCACTACTTTGTAACAGGTATAAGTGTACACAATTAAGCACACAATGCAACAGAGAGCATTAAACTCAGTGTTTAGAACCACACTACAAAAGAGACAAATTAACCCTTGTTTGAGATGATTTAACACATAGTTTAGCATCTCACTGTGACAGAGATAAATGAACACATACTAAATTAATTTAATAGTTACAATATTATAACACCACACCACAATATTATATTATATTGTATTGTATTTGTATTGTATTGTAGGATATTATATTATATTATATTATATTATATTATATTATATTATATCATATCATATCATATCATATCATATTATACTTCTGGCGAGGGATGCATCACTGGCAGGTGTGGGTAAGGCAAAGCAGGAAGACAAGGTAGCAGAGGTAAAAATCATGGCAGAGAGAGTGAGGGAAGCCCTTGGGTACCATAAAATGGAGAATGCACCAGGGCCAAATAAATTACATCCCAGAGTGCTGAAGGAACTGGCAGATGTCCTGGTGAAACCCCTGATGGAGCTCTTCAGCATCTCTCTGAGGACAGGGTGGGTGCCCCAGGATTGGAATGTGGTGCATATATTGCCTATCCACAAGTGCGGATCAAGGGAGGTGGCAGAAAACTACAGGCCCATCGGCCTGACATTGATAGTGGGCAAGGTAATGGAGGACATTGTCAAGGAGTGACTAGGGGGGACCAGGAAAAGTTGGGGAGCCTGGACAATAGACCACATGGATTTGTCCTGGGGAGATCATGTCAAACAAACCTTGTAGAGTTCTATGACTGGGGGATGAGTGCCTTGGAGCTGGAAAGACCAGTGGACATCCTCTTTCTTGACTTCAGCAAGGTGTTTGGCTCTGTTACTCATGGGGGCCTGTTGAATAATGTGGGAGAAATGGGGTGGGGAACCAGATGATCAGATGGATAAGAAACTGTCTAAAGAACCAGACCCAGAGGGTCATGGTTTGAGGGATATTCTCATCCCCAAGTGGCTTCATTAGTGGAGTCCCTCAGGGATCAGTCCTTGGAACCCTCCTGTTCAACACCTACATCTCTGACATAAGGAAGGGTATCAGGAGTTAGATGAGTCTCCTTGTGGATGACTCTAAATTGTGGGCAGTGGTGTATGGGGAGGAGGAGGGGTTGGTGGCCCTACAGGGGGACCTGGAGGCTCTGGAAATTTTGTCTAGAAAGTGGAAGCTGAGGTTCAATGCAGGAAAATGCAAGGTACTGCACCTAGGAGCCAGAAACCCAGGCCAAGTGTGCACCGTGGGGAATGTTACACATCTCAATGGCTGAGAGTGACCTGGGGTGGTAGTGGATGTCAAGATGAACAACTCAGAGAGTGGTAGGAGGGCAGCTGCAAAGGCCAACATGATGCTTGGATGCATTGCTAGGGGGCTCACCTCCAGAAGGAAGGAAGTGGTAATCCCACTGTATAACTGCTTGGTGAGGCAGAACTTTGAGTACTGCATGCAGTTTTGGAGGCCACATTTAAAGAAGGACATTGAACTCCTGGAGAGGGTCCAGAGGAGGGCAACCAAAATGATTTGGGGCTTGTGGGACAGGACCTATGGGGAGAGGCTCAAAGAGCTAAATATGTACACTTTGGAAGAGAGAAGGGACTGGGGAGACATGATAGAGGTCTTCAGGTACATGAAGGGGTAAATAGAGGAGGAGCTGTCAGGGTGCTCTGAAGAAAAGAGGTGGGGCACCTAGAGGGCATGAGTGGAAGCTGGAGGGGGAGCTTCAGTGGAGAAAGGAGAAGGTGCTACTTCACAGAGAGAGAGTGGTGGAGCAATAGAATGCACTGCCTAGGTGGTTGGTGGAGGCAGAAACGGTGGAGGGGTTCAAGAGGGGGTGGTACAGGTACAGGGGACGGGTTCTGGAAGCAAATCCAGTGCAGCAAGAGCATCTAGGACTGGGAAGGCAGAAGCCAGAGAGGGAGAGGAGGCAGCAAGGTCAGCTCCTTGGGTGGGGCTGACCAAATGAACAGACACAAAAGACCATTAGGCCTATTCTTCTGGCATTTTAGTATGTTAGTATATTAGTATGTTATATTATATTATATTATATTATATTATATTATATTATATTATATTATATTATATTATATTATAATAATCATTACTTTGTAACAGATATAATTTCACACAATTAAGCACAACACTGTAACAGAGAGCATTAAACTCAGTGTTTAGAACCACACTACAAAAGAGACAAATTAACCTATGTTTGAGATTATTTAACACATAGTTTAGCATCTCACTGTGACAGAGATAAACACAAACTAAATTAATTTAATAGTTAACACCACACCACTATATTATATTGTATTGTATGATATTATATTATATTATATTATATTATATTATATTATATTATATTATATTATATTATATTATTATATTATATTATATCATATTATACCTCTGGGGAGGGGTGCATCACTGGCACTGGCAATATATTATATTATGTTAATCGCCATTCTGTAACAGGGATAATTTCACACAGTTAAGCACAACACTGTAACAGAGAGCATTGAACACACTGGGCTAGATATTCAAAAGGGTTGCACATGGCTCAACAGTGTTGCACCATGCGTAACCCACTGATGCACCCCGGCATGATAATCAAAAGGGAAAAGTGCGTGGCACAAATTCTGATGCACCGGAGTGCATCAGTAATGTATGCAGGCACAGGTGGGGGGGCGTGCCCATGCATAACCTGCACAACCCAATATTCAGCCCGGGATGTGCAGAGCCATGCATGCGCAACCGCTACCTGCACCAGCACAAAGTTAAGCCAAAAAAAAAGGAACAACTTATGGCCACCCACAGGTAAGCTGCTGCATTGCAGGGCGAAACACGGCAGCTGCCACCTGTGAAGTTCCGACTGCATCTGGCGGCGCCCCCATGCCCGATCGTGGGTATCTGTATAATAAAATGAGAATTATTGCAATATCCCTGGTGGTCCAAAGGACTGCTGTTTGCCTGATCGTGGACATCTGTATAATAAAATAAGAGTTATTCCACTATCCCTGGTGGTCCAGTGGACCACTTTCCACCTGATCGTGGGCATCTGTACACAAAGAAAGGACCAATATCCCTGGTAGTCTAGTGGTACCCCCCTTCCCACCTGCTCACTGAGCCCCACCACCCCGCTCCCCCGTCAGCCAGTGGGTGGCAGCACTACACCCACCTGCCACCCCACCGCCTGCCGACTGACAGCTTGGTAGGGCTGCATGCCCATTGGTTCACAGCATGAGCCAATGGGTGTGCAGCCCATACCGTACTACACATTCCAGATATGTGATTCATTCATAATATAAAATAATGTAATATATCATATCATATCCTATCATATCATATAATATAATATAATATGATGGTGTGCTGTTATAACATTATAAATACTAAAGCAATAAACTATGTGTTACTTTAGCTCTGTGAAAGTGTGGTGTCTCTATTGTAGTGTGTTTTCAAACAATGAGTGAGATGCTGTCTGTTACAGTGTTGTGCATCACTGCATGAAATTACACCTTTTACAGAGTGATGATTCATGTAATATAATACAGTATAATATATTATGATATGATATAGTATAATATAATATAATACAAAATCAAAGGATATAATATAATATAATATAATATAATATAATATAATATAATATAATTGGTGTTATAATATTTTAACTATTATATTAATTAACTATGTGAAAATTTATCTCCGTGACAGTGTGGTACTAAACTATGTGTTAAAATATCTCTGCGATTGTGTGGTGCTGAACTTTGTGTAAATTATCTCAGTCATGGGTTAGATTGTATCTCTTGTAGTGAGAATCTAAACAGTTAGTTAATTTCTCTCTGTTACAGTCTTGTGCTTAACTGTGTGATATTATCCCTGTTACTGAGTGGTGATCAATCTAATCTAATATAATATAATATAATATAATATAATATAATATAAATATAATATAATATAATATAATATAATATAATATAATACATTACAAATAATATAATATAACAATATAATATTATGTAATGTA
This sequence comes from Neoceratodus forsteri, assembly GCA_016271365.2. Classification (NCBI taxonomy): domain Eukaryota; kingdom Metazoa; phylum Chordata; order Ceratodontiformes; family Ceratodontidae; genus Neoceratodus; species Neoceratodus forsteri. The sequence goes on from CM028136.1 coordinate 876,173,824, forward strand.
ATATGGTATGATATGATATAATTTATTATCATATAATATGACATGATATATGATATGATACAATATAATGGTGTGCTATTATAATATAACTGCATTAATTTATCTCTTTGACAGAGTGGTGTTAAACTGTGTTAAAAAATCTGTGCGATAGAGTGGTGCTTAACTATGTGTTAAATTACCTCTGTAACAGTGTAGTGATTAAATGTGTTACATTATCTCTGTGAGTGTGTCATGCTAATCTGTTGGTGAAATTATCTCAAACAAGAGTTTAATTGTCTCTCAAGTAGTGTGATTCTAAACAATGTGTAAAAAGCTCTCTGTTACAATGTTGTGCTTAACTGTGTGAAATTATCTGATATGGAGTGGTGAGTAACATAATATAATATAATATAATATAATATAATATAATATAATATAATATAATATAATATAATATAATATAATATAATATAATATAATACAAAATTATATTATGTAATGTAATATAACATAAAATAATACAATATGATTTGATATGATATGAAATGATATGATCTATGATATGATACAATATGATATGATATGATATAATATATTATGATATGATAAGAAATGATGTAATATAATGTAATGTAATGTAATATAGTATCATGTAGGATAATAAAATGTAATGTATTATATGATATAATATGACATAATATAATATAGTGGTGTGGCTTTATACTAGTATAACTATTAAATTAATTAACTATGTGTTGATTTATCCCTCTGTCAGAGTGATGCTAAACTATGTGTAAAATCATCTCAAACATGTTAAATTGCTCTATTGTTGTGTGGTTTTAAACAATGAAATAAATGCTCTCTTTTACAGTATTGTGCTTAACTGTGTGATATTATACCTGTTAAGTAGTGGTGATTAATATAATTTTATATTATACATTATTATAATATAATAATATCTAATATAATATAATATAATCCCATATAATAAAATGTAATATAATATAATATAATATAATAGTATAATATGATATGATATAATATAATATAATATAATATAATATAATATAATATAATATAATATAATATAATATGATATAATATAATATAATGTATTAGGATATGATGAAATTATGATTGATATGATATGATATGATATGATATGATATGATATGATATAATGGTCTGGAGTTATAGCATTATATCTATTAAATTAATTAACTATGTGTTATTTTATTTCTGTGACAGTGTGGTGTTAAACTTATTGCTAAAATATCTCTGCCGATAGTGTTGCTGAACTGTGTTTGAAATTATTACTGTAACAGTGTGCTGCTTAAATGTGTTACATTATCTCTGTGACAGTGTAGCACTAATGAAGGAGTTATATTTTCTCAAACATGGGTTAAATTGTTTCTGTTGCAGTGAGTTTCCAAACAATGAAGTAAATGCTCTCTGTTACAGTGCTGTGATGAACTCTTACATAGTGGTGACTAATATAATATAATATAAAATAATATTAATATAATATTATATAATATACTACAATATACTGTGATATGACATGGTATGATTTAATATAATACAATATAATATAATATAGTATCATGTAATATAATATACTGGTGTGGTGTTATAATATTATAACTATTAGATTATTTAACTATGTGTTAATTTGTCTCATAATATAATATAATACAATATAACACAATACAATACAAAGCAATACAATACATTATGATATGATAGGATGGGATATGACATAATATAATACAATATAATATAATATAATATAATATAATATAATATAATATAATATAATATAATATGATATTATATTATATATGATATATGTTATGATATGATTTGATATAAGATGTGATGTAATATGATATGATATGATATTGTATGATGTGATGTGATATGATATATTATGATATGATACGATATAATATAATAGAATATAATAATAGAATATAATATATAGCATACTACACACACACACATATATATATATATATATATATATATATATATATATATATATACACATATAGTATATATATATATACTATGTATAGTAGCGGACCAACTTACCGAGCATCTGGACAATTATAATATTCTCTGTAAACAGCAACATGGCTTTAGAAAAGGTCATAGTACATCCTCTGCCTTACTCGAATTCACCAGCTCCATTCACAGCTCCCTCAACAATGGACAACTAACTGGTGCTATTTTCATCGACCTGACCAAAGCCTTTGATACTGTCCACCACTCCCTCCTGCTAAGCCAACTAAAAAATGCTGGTCTCTCCAATGATTCAATCTCTTGGTTCAAAAGCTATCTTGAAAACTGCACCCAGCATGTAAAAATTGGAGATGTGCACTCTGATTCCAAACCTGTCCTCTCTGGAGTCCCCCAGGGTTCAATAATGGGCCCCCTACTCTTCAGGCTGTTCCTTAACACCCTACTGGACTCCTGCACTGAACCATGCTGATGATGCAGAAATCCTTGCCACACACCAGGACCCAAAGAAATTGCAAGAAAATCTCCAACTCGGCTTCTCCTTGGTTGAGAATTGGCTCACAAAGCACAAACTGGTCCTTAATCAAAAAAAAACAAAGGCCATGATCTTCAGCATCCCATAATAAACATAAGCACTTCCAACTCTCCGTTATCACCAGACAAGGTGCCACACTGGAACAGGTCAAAAATTTTAAATACCTCGGGATCACCATTGACCCTCATCTTTCCTACACTGCCCACATCAACCATGTCACCAAAGCTGCTAACTCCAAGCTAGGCCTGCTATTCCATCATAGGAAACACCTGACACCCAAAGCCCTCACTGTCGCTGTCCAGAGTTCCATCATATCCATCACTGATTATGGCATTATTCATTTATGGCTCTGCTACAATCACCGCACTCAAACGTGTATCCACCGCCCTCAGCAAGGCCTATCAACTTGTCACTGTCTCCCAACACATAAGTCACACCTGTGACCTCTATTCTCAAACTGGATGGTTGAATCTTGAATAAAACACCAAACTTGTATTACTACTAAGAAAATCTTGCTGGGCCTTGCCCCCTCATACAACTGAGAATCCACACCCAACATACCAGGGGATCAAAACTTCAGCTTCTGCAAATCCTGCATTGCTGCACAACACAAGGCAACAGATCCTTTGCTTACCGGGCCACTAGTTGGTACAACGGTCTTCCCAGCAACATCTCATCCTCACTATCACTCAGCACTTTTAAGACTCATCTCCACCTAACACTCACTGCCTTCAACCTCTGGGGCTGTTGTGGCTAAACATGTCTTTTGGTTCCATAGCTGAAGATGCCCTTTTTGGATCCACATCTACTCCTGCACTTTGCCAGCACCCCCTCCTATCTTCACCTCCCCTGCTGGCCCATAACAAATGCCACCTGACTGCACTACCTCTATTCTTATCTGCCTTCCACCCCTCCACTCTCTGTCCCCCAACCTACCTTTCCTTTTCTCCCATTCACTTAGTCTCCCTGATTTCACCCTCCTTCTTTCCCTTCCCCTCCCCAAAAGTTTCACCTTATTGTTCTTTTTTCATCTACAAGACTATGTGTTTTTTTATTTTATAAACTGTTATCTTTGCTTATGATTGTCTCTATTGTACCAATGACCTTTGTAAAAAAGCCTCGGCTCAAAGGTATTTGTAATCCTAGAACAAATAAATGAAAATAAATAAATAAATATAATATAAAGGTGTGGTGTAATAATACTATGAATATAAAATTAATTAATTATGTGTTAATTTATCTATGTGACAGTGTGATACTAATTTCTGATTAAAATTTTCTCAACCATGGTTTGAATTCTCTTTGTTGCAGTGTGTTTCAAAACAATGAGTTCAATGCTTTCTGTTACAGTGTTGTGCTTAACTGTGTGAAATTATCCTTGTCACAGAGTGGTAATTAATATAATATAATATAATATAATATAATATAATATAATATAATATAATATAATATAATATAATGGTGTCATGTTACAATATTATAACTATTTAATTAATTAACTATGTGTTAATTTGTCTCTGTAACAGTGTGGTGATAATTTATCTGCTAAATTATCTCAAACATGGAATACATTTTCTCTGTTGCAGTGTCATTCAAAACAATGAGTTTGATGCTCAATGTTACAGTGTTCTGCTTTACTGTGTGAAATTATCCATTACGGAGTGGCGATTAATGTGATATGATATAATATAATATAATATAATATAATATAATATAATATAATATAGTATAGTATAGTATAGTATAGTATAGTATAGTATAGTACAGTATAGTACAGTACAGTACAGTACGATAGGATAGGATAGGATAGGATAGGATAGGATAGGATAGGATATGATATGATATGATATGATATGAGATAACATATTACATAACTTATACGTAACATAATATAACATCATATAATATATCATATCATTTCGTATCATATGGTATGCTATGGTATGATATGCTAAGATATGATATGATATAATATAATATGATATGATATGTATGATATTGTATGATGTGATGTGATGTGATGTGTTGTGATTTGATATGATATGATATCATGTCATATATAATGATATGATATGATATAATATAATATAATATAATATAATATAATATAATATAATATAATATAATATAATATAATATAATATAATATAATATAATATAATATAATGGTGTGGTCTTATAATATTATAATTATTAAATTAATTAATTTTGTGTATTTTTTTCTATGCGACAGTGTGATGCTAATGTATGTGTTAAATTATCACAAACAGGTTAAATTCTCTTTGTTGCAGTGTGTTTCAAAACAGTGAGGTCAATGCTCCCTGTTACAGTGTTGTGCTTAACTGTGTGAAATTATCCTTGTCACAGAGTGGTAATTAATATAATATAATATAATATAATATAATATAATATAATATAATATAATATAATAGTGTCATGTTACAATATTATGACTATTTAATTAATTAACTATGTGTTAATTTGTCTCTGTAACAGTGTGGTGATAATTTATCTGCTAAATTATCTCAAACATGGAATACATTTTCTCTGTTGCAGTGTCATTCAAAACAATGAGTTCGATGCTCTATGTTACAGTGTTCTGCTTTACTGTGTGAAATTATCCATTACGGAGTGGCGATTAATATAATATAATATAATATAATATAATATAATATAATATAATACAGTATAGTATAGTATAGTATAGTATAGTACAGTATAGTATAGTATAGTATAGTATAGTACAGTATAGTACAGTACAGTACAGTACGATAGGATAGGATAGGATAGGATAGGATAGGATATGATATGATATGATATAACATATTACATAACTTATACGTAACATAATATAACATCATATAATATATCATATCATTTCGTATCATATGGTATGCTATGGCATGATATGCTAAGATATGATATGATATAATATAATATGATATGATATGTATGATATTGTATGATGTGATGTGATGTGATGTGTTGTGATTTGATATGATATGATATCATGTCATATATAATGATATGATATGATATAATATAATATAATATAATATAATATAATATAATATAATATAATATAATATAATATAATGGTGATGTATTATAATATTATAATTATTAAATTAATTAATTTTGTGTATTTTTTCTATGCGACAGTGTGATGCTAATGTATGTGTTAAATTATCACAAACAGGTTAAATTCTCTTTGTTGCAGTGTGTTTCAAAACAGTGAGGTCAATGCTCCCTGTTACAGTGTTGTGCTTAACTGTGTGAAATTATCCTTGTCACAGAGTGGTAATTAATATAATATAATATAATATAATATAATATAATATAATATAATATAATAGTGTCATGTTACAATATTATGACTATTGAATTAATTAACTATGTGTTAATTTGTCTCTGTAACAGTGTGGTGCTAATTTATCTGCTAAATTATTTCAAACATGGAATACATTTTCTCTGTTGCAGTGTCATTCAAAACAATGAGTTTGATGCTCTATGTTACAGTGTTGTGCTTAACTGTGTGAAATTATCCATTACGGAGTGGAGATTAATATGATATAATATAATATAATATAATATAATATAATATAATATAATATAATATAATATAATATAATATAATATAATATAGTACAGTACTATACATACGATAGTACAGTACGGTACGATATGATAGGATAGGATAGGATATGATATGATATGATATGATATGATAACATAACATATTACATAACTTATCATATGTAACATAATACAACATCATATAATATATCATATCATTTCATATGATATGATATGATATGATATTATATGTATGATATTGTATGATGTGATGTGTTGTGATTTGATATGATATGATATCATGTCATATATAATGATATGATAGGATATAATATAATATAATACAATATAATATAATATAACATATAATATAATGGTGTGGTCTTATAATATTATAATTATTAAATTAATTAATTATGTGTAATTTTTTTCTATGTGACAGTGTGATGCTAATGTATATGTTAAATTATCGCAAACGGGTTAAATTCTCTTTGTTGCAGTGTGTTTCAAAACAATGAAGTCAATGCTCCCTGTTACAGTGTTGTACTTAACTGTGAAATTATCCCTGTTACAGAGTGATGATTAAAATAATATGATGAAATATAATATAATTTAATATAACACAATACAATGCTATACAATACATTATGATATGATACTACATAATATAACAATGTAATGTAATATAATATAATATACAGTATATAATATATAATATAATGGTGTGGAGTTATAATATTAAAATATTACATTAATTAACTATGTGTTAATTTATCTATGTGACAGTGTGATGCTAATTTATGTGTTAAATTATCTCAAACATAGGTTGAATTATCTTTGTTGCAGTGTGTTTCAAAACTCTGTTACAGTGTTGTGCTTAAACTGTGTGAAATAATCCCTGTTACGGAGTGCCAATTAATTTAATATGATATGATATGAGATGATATGATATGATATGATATGATATAGTATAATAATATATAATGTGATAGAATAGAATAGAATACAATATAAAATAAAATAATAACATATAATATAATATAATGGTGTGGTGATATAACATGAATATTAAATTCATTAACTAAGTGTTACTTTATGTGTGTGACAGTGTGATGCTAAACTGTGTGTTAAATTAACTCTGAGAGTGTGGGGCTAAACTATGTGTTTATCTCTGTGACAATGCAGCATTAAAATTATGTGCTAAATTATAACTGTGAGAGTTCAATGATACACTGTCTTAAATTGTCCTTTTACAGTGTGGTGCAAAACTTTGCATTAAATTAACTTTCAGAGTGTGGTGCTAAACTATGTGTTCAATTATCTCAGTGACAGCACAGCACTAAAACTATGTGTTAATTATCACTGTGAGAGTGCAATGCTAAACTGTCATAAAATGTTTCTTTTACAGGGTGGTGCTAGAATGTGTGTTAAATTAACTCTTAGAGTGTGGTATTAAACTATGTTTTTAATTATCTCTGTGACAGTGCAGTACTAAAACTGTAAATTTATTTATGTGACAGTGTAAAGCTATCACAGTGTGGTTCTAAAGTATGTGTTAAATTATCTCTGTAACAATGTGGTGCTTTAATGTGTTACATTATCCCTGTGACAGTGTGTTGCAAATTTATGTGTTAAATTATCTCAAACATGGGTTAAATAGTTAAATAGTTTCTGTTGCAGTGTGGCTCTAATCAATGAGTTATTTGTGCTCTGTTTCAGTCTTTTGCTTATCTGTGTGAAATTATCTTTGTTACAGTATGGTGATAAATGTAATGTAACATTGCATAACATAACATAACATAACATAACATAACATAACATAACAACATAACATAACATAACATAACATAACATAACAACATAATGAAATATAGTGTTGTGGTGTTATAATATAACTTTTAAATTAACTATGTGTTAACTTGTCTCAGTCAAAGTGTGGTGCTGAACGATTATCTCTGTGACAGTGTACTGCTAAACTATGCTACATTATCTCTGCAACATTGCACTGTGACAGTGCACTGATAAACTGTTTTAAATTGTTTCTTTTACAGTGTGGAGCTAAACTGTGTGTTAAAATACCTCTGTGATAGTGTGGTGCTGAACTATGGTTTAAACTATCTGTATATCACAGTGTGGCTCTAAATTATGTGGCAAATTATCTCTGTACAGCGTGGTGCAAATTTATGTGTTAAATAATCTCCCTGACATCTATGGGTTTTTAACGTGCAGTATGGTGATAAACTATGCATTAAATTATCTCTTTGACAGTGTGGTGGTAATTTCTGTGTTAAATTATCTCAAACAAGGTTTAAATTGTTTCTTTTGCAGAGTGGTTCTAAGCAATGCTCTCTCTTTCAATGTTGTGCTTAACTGTGTGGGGATTAATATATTATAAAATAATATAACATATCAGAACATAACATAACATCACACACCTAAAATAAAATAATATAATGGTGTGGTGTTATAATATAACTATTAAATTACTTAACTATGTGTTAATAAATCTCAGTCAAACTGTGGTGCTAAACTATGTGTAACAATATAATTTTTAGAGTGTGATGATAAGCTATCTAAATTGTATCTTTACAGTGTGGTCCTTAACTATGTGTTAAATTATGTCTGTGACAGTGTAGTGCTAAACTTTGTTACATTTTCTCTGCCACACTGCAGTGCTAAATTGTGTGTTAAATTACCACTGCGAGAGTGCAATGATTGACTGTCTTAAATTGTCTCTTTTACAGTGTGGTGCTAAACTTTGTGTAGAAATATCCCTGTAATATGGAGTTGCTAAACTGTGTGGTAAATTATCTCTCTGACATCTACGGGTTACTTTATCTCACAAGACAGTGTGCTGATAAACTATTCAATTTTCTCTGTGATAGGATAATGATTGTGTTTAAAAACCTCTGTGATAGTGTGGTGCTGAACTTTGGTTTAAATTATCTCTACCACAGTGTGGTTCTAAAGTATGTGTTACATTATCTCTGTGACAGTATGGTGCTAATTTATGTATTAAATTATCTCAAAAATGGGTTAGTTTCTGATGCAGTGTGGTTCTAAACAATGAGTTAATTGGTCTCGGTTTCTGTGTTGTGCTTAACTCTGTGAAATATATTATGTTAAAGTGTGGTGATTAGTATAATATACTATATCATAACTAACATCATGACATAACATAATATAATGCTGTGGTGTTATAACTACTTAATTACTTAACTATGTGTTAATTTCTCTCAGTCAAATTGTGGCACTAAACTATGTGTCAAAATATCTCTGTGATAGTGTGGTTCTGAACTATGGTTTAAATTATCTCTGTCACAGTGTTGTTCTAAACTATGTGTTTATCTCTGTGATGGTGCAGAACTAAAACGATGTGTTAACTTATCACTATGAGAGTGCAATGCTAAACTGTCTTAATTGTTTCTTTTACAGTGTGGTGCTTAACTATGAGTTCCTAACTATAGCTCTGTGACATGGAAGTTCTGAACTATGATTTAAATTATCTATATCACAGTGTGGCTCTAAAGTATGTCGTAAATTATCTGTGTAACAGTGTAGTTCTAATTTATGTGGTAAATTACATCAAACATGGTTTAAATTTTCTCTGTTGCAAGTAACCCATAGATGTCACAGAGATAATTTCACACACAGTTTAGCACCACACTGTAAAAGAAACAATTAAGAGAGCATTTAACTCATTGATGAGAACCACACTGCAACAGAGACTATTTAAATAAACTGAAATAATTTAACACATGAATTAGCACCACACTGTCATAGGGATAATGTAACACATACTTTTGAACCAGACTGTCATAGCCTCGTGCTTCGACCCACCCCAGGAGTGATGTTATTACTTGATGTTGTTAATAACACACACCCTGTCATGCCTTGTTGCTTAAATATCATATAATATAATTATATAATATAATATATTATTATATGATATGATGTAATGTAATATAATTTAATATAAAAAGTATAATATAATGTAATACTATAATGGGGTGGTATTTTAATATTATAACTATTAAATTAATTAACTGTGTAAATTTACTTCTGTGACACTGTGGTGTTAAACTTACTGTCAAAATACTTCTGCGATAGTGTGGTGCTGAACTATGTGGTAAATTATCTCAAACACAGATTAAATTGTATCTCTTGTAGCAAGGGACTAAACACTGAGTTAATGCTCTCTGTTACAGTGTTGTGCTTAACAGTGTGAAATAATTCTGGTTAAGTTGTGATGATTTACTATTTACCATATCTTATGTTACAACACATATCTTGTGTTACAATATCTCTGTGACAGTGTGGTGCTGCTCTCTGTGTTAAATTCTCTCAAACAAGGGTTAAATTGTCTCTCTTTTGTAGTGTGGTTCTAAAAGATTAGTAAAATGCTGTCTATTACAATGTTGTGCTTAACTATGTAACATTATCCATTAAGGAGTGGTAATAAATATAATATAATATAATATAATATAATATAATATAATATAATATAATATAATATAATATAATATAATATAATATAATATAATATACGATAAAATAACATATAAGATAACATAACATAAAATAATATAATGTATTATAATATAATATGATGTAAGATAGTGGAGTGGAGTTATAATAATTAAAAAGTTTAATTAACTTTGTCTTAATTTATCTCTGTGACAGTGTGGGGCTAAACTATGCATTCAAGCATCTCAAACATGGGTTAAAGTGTCTCTGTTGTAGTATGTTTCTAAACAATGAGATCAATTCTCTCTGTTACAGTGTTGTGTTTAACTTTGTGAAATTATACCTGCTGCTGACTGGTGATTAATATTATATAAAAATGTAATATCATATTATATAATATGATATGATATGATGTGATGTGCTGTCATGTAATGTCATGTGATATGATATGATATGATATGATATGATATGATATGATATGATATGATATGATATAGTGTAAAGGTGTGTGGTTATATTATTATGACTATCAATTAACTATGTGTTAATTTCTCTCTGTGACAGTTTGGTATTAAACTGATTGTTAAAATCTCTCTGCAATACTGTGGTGATGAACTATGTGTTAAATTCTCTCTGTAACAGTGGGGTGAGTAAATATTTTACATTATCTCTATTACATTACTGTGCTTAACTGGGTGTAATTATCCCTATAACAGAGTATTGTTTCATATAATATCATATAATATAAATATACTATATTATGATATGGCATAATGTGATGTAATGTAATACAATATAATATAATAAAATACAATATAATATTATAAAATATTGTGGTGTTATACTAGTATGACTATAAAATTAATTATGTGTTAAATTATCTCTGTGACAGTGTGGTGTTAAACTAACTGAAAATCTATCTGCGATAGTGTGGTGCTGAACTATGTGTTAAATTGTCTCTGTAACAGTGGGATGATTAAATGAGTTTCATTATCTCTTTGACAGTGTGGTGCTAATCTAATTAAATTATGTCGAACAAGGGTTAAATTGTCTCTGTTGCTGTCTGGTTCTAAACTTTGAGTGCAATGCTCTCTTTTACAGATGAGTGCTTAACTTTGTGAAATTACCCTATGACAGAGTGGTGATTAATATAATGTAATAAAATAGAATAGAATAGAATATAGAGGTGTTGTGTTATAATATTATATATATTAAATGAATTAATGATGTGTTAATTTTTCTCAGTGACACTGTGGTGCTAAAGTATGTGTTAAATCATCAAAAACACAGGTTAAACTGTCTCAGTTGTAGTGTGGTTCTAGACAATGAGTTAAATGCTCTCTCTTACAGTGTTGTGCTTAACTGTGTGAAATTATACCTGTCACAAAGTGGTGATTAATACAATATAATACAACATAATATAATATAATTTAATGTAATATAATATAATATATTAAGATATGATATGATATGATATTTCATGGTATGTAGGGAGGGTCTAAACAATGAGTTAAATGCTCTCTTTTACAGTGTTGTGCTTAACAGTGTGAACTTTTACCCTGTTAAGGAGTGGTGATTAATATACTTTGATATAATATAATATAACATAATATCACATGATAAGATATCATATGATATGATTCAATATGAGATAAGATGTGATGTGATGTGATATGATATGATACCATATAATCGTGTGGTATAATGTAACTATTAAATTAATTGTGTTAATTTACCTCTGTGACAGAGTGGTGCTGAACTATGTGTTAAATTATCTCTGTAACAGCGTGATGTTTAAATGTATTACATTATCACTGTGACAGTGTGGTGCTAATCTCTGTGTTAAATTATCTTAAACATCATTAAATTATATCTGTTGTAGTGAGGTTTCAGACAGTGAGTTAAATGTTCTCTTTTACAATGTTGTGTTTAACTGTGTGAAATTCTCCATTACGGAGTGGAGGTTAATATAATATAATATAGCATAACATGATATGATATGATATGATATGATATGATATGATATGATATGATATGATATGATATGATATGATATGATATGAACTATGTGTTAATATAATATAACATAACATAATATATTAGGATATGGTATGATATGATGTGATGTAATGTCATGTCATATAATATAATATAATATAATATAATATAATATAATATAATATAATATAATATAATATAATATAATATAATATAATGGTTTGGTGTTATAATATATCTATTAAATTAATAAACTGTGTGTTAATTTATTTCTGTGACTGAGTGGTGTTAAACTAACATCAATATATTTTTGCGATAGTGTGGTGCAGAACTATGTGTTAAATTATCTCTGTAACAGTGTGCTGACTAATTGTGTTACATTATCTCTGAGACAGTGTGGTTCTAATCTAAGTGTTAAATTATCTCAAACATGGGTTACATTTTCTGTGTTGCATTCTCTCTGTAACAGTGTTGTGCTTAACTTTGTGAAATTACCCTGTTAGAAAGTGGTGATTAATAGAATAGAATAGAATAGAATAGAATAGAATAGAGGGGTGTGGTGTAATAATATATCTATTAAATTAATTAATGATGTGTTAATTTATCTCGGTGGCAGTATGATGCTAAACTATGTGTTAAAATATCTCTGCGAGTCTGTGGTGCTGAACTATGTGTAAAATTGTCTCTGTAACAGCGTGGTGATTAAATATGTTACAATATCACTCTTATAGTGTTGTGCTTAACTGTTTCCATGTAAAGGAGTGGTGATATAATATAATATAATATAATATAATATAATATAATATAATATAATATAATATAATATAATAATACAATATAATATAATGTTGTAGTTATAACACTGTAAATAATAAATTATTTAATTATGTGTTAATTTATCTCTGTCACAGTGTGGTGGAAAACTATGTGTTAAAATATCTCGGCAATAGTGTGGCGCTGAACTATGTGTAAAATTATCTCAAACACGGGTGACAGTGTCTCTCTTGTGTGGTTCTAAACAATGAGATAAATGCTGTCTGTTACAGGATTGTGCTTAACATAATTAAATAATATAATATAATATAAAATAATATAGTCATAATATAATGCAATGCAATACAATACAATATGATAAAATATAATGTATGATATGATATGATATGACAAGATATGATAAAAGACCTGATATCATGTGATATAATATAATGTGATGTGATGTGGGGCTTACATGGAGTGATATTGGAGGCGGGGTTTATCTGGGGTGATATTGGAGGTGAGGCTTGCATGGGGTGATATTGTAGGTGGGGTTTATATGGAGTGATATTGGAGGTGGGGATTGCATTTGGTGATATTGGAGGTGGGGCTTATATGTGCTGATATTAGAGGAGGGGCTTATATAGGGTGATAATGGAGGCAGGGCTTATATTTGGTGATATTAGAGGAGGAGCATATATGGGGTGATATTGGAGGCGGGACTTAATTATGCTAAGATTAGAGGTGGGGCTTGCATGCTGACTATGAGGCAAAATGAGATGCTTTGACTTGGGCAGTGGCTGATTTAGGTGCATTGTTCATCAGGTATTTGTGAGATTCAAACCTAGAACTATGAGGACTTTTGGCTTATAAGTCAATGTTCTAACATCTGTACTACATTGCAGACCTTAACACTCAGCCAATATTTTTTTTTAAGTAATCGTAGGGGTTTAAGTATGAAAACTAAATGAAGTAAAAACAGGAAGGGCAAGGTGAAACCATGATAACATGGACTGCAAAATTCCTGAGTGTCCTTGATTAGGCAATATACCAGTGCCCTCATCTGGGTTCAGACCTCTGCCTTTTTCTTGTAAAGCCAAGAGACATCCAGTGCACCTCCTGAGGAGCTTGGTGAAATCGCTGGTCTCGTCTTTAAGAGCATGTAGCAAAGGAAGGTGCTGCTGGCTGTTAAAAGCATGAGTATATAAACATCACAACATTTGAATATTGCTCATTTATTAGTTGAATAGAATTCTGAGTAGCCTGGGTTCAAATCCTAGCTAATGCACTAATTATTTCTCTCTCTTCTCTTTCTCCTGGTTCCACTAGAGATACGTATTAATGTAATTGGAGTCACCTTAATTGTCTGCATTCTTTATTTTTCATCATCCCGCTTTCCCGCTTTCAGGAGGCAGTATAGCGCAGTGGTCTAAGGCTCTGAGCTGCAAATCTGGTGACATCTAGCAGACCAGACCTGGGTTTGAATCCCACAGCTTCCACTTGCATACTGTGTGACCCTGAGCAAGTCACTTAACGTCCTTATGCTCCCAGGTCGCACCTGGAAACCAGCTCCAGCTTAGTGTGCCTTTCCTGGTTAAACAATTTCCCCTTTCCCTTTCCTTTCCCATCTGCAGTTTGCCGGCACCACACACTTGAGGGTGCCCCATATTCACCTTCTATATATAATTAATATGCAGTGACAAAACCTTTGGTGATGCATCAGTTAGGGTTAAACTGACAAAAGTGGGGAAATGAGATATCAGGGAAGAGGCCCTAACCCATCGCCACCACAATTCTCCATACAGCGAGAGACACCAGAGTGTGTTTGGGTAGCGTGGCCAAACTCTCACCCCATTCCAAGTATAAACAGGTTGACATGCTACAGTAAAGGAGAATGGGCTGAGAGTTTGGCCTTATTACCCCATGGCAAACCCCAAAGTCCGTCGGTCTGTAGAGGATGGGGAGATAGGGTGCTTGGGAGTTAGGGGCTCTACCCTAACATCTCACTTTCTGACTTTTGTCAGTTTAACCCTAAACGATGCATTAACAACAGTTTTTTGCAATGAATTGCCTCACTTTTTGAAGAAGTGTAATATAATTAGCAAATAGCATGTGTTGGTGTGCCCTGCACTCCCACCATGCTGCCCATTCCTGAGTAATGATATGCATGTGTGGGAGTGCAGCAGCTCTGGGCTCTGCCCTCCCACTTGAACATAACTATGGCACTACACAGCAGCCCTACAGGGCAAGCAACACCTGTAACACTAATTTGCCAATATCCCAGCAACCTTAGCAGCTATGAAAACAATTCAAATGTCATTGTAATCATGACAGTGAGACCTTCTCGGGGGGCAAGGTCAACAAAGTCTCTAACTCACATCATTTTCAAGTTACAGGTGCTGCGGGTGCCACAGTTCAATGGACACACATAACTCAGGCATTTTTAGGATTTTTTCCACCCACTTTACAACATGGCAATTCAGGGACCGAATCTCATGAACAATGTCACTGTCATTTTATTCCTCTGTCCCGAAAGTTGAGTTCATACAGCGAATGCGTCATTCTACGCCAGAGGTACAATATCAAGTTTTGGGCAGGCTGTGAAAAATGATGGCTGTATACTGTTCATGAGGAAAAGTGGAAAAGGGTAACGTTGAAAATCAGGAGGGAAAACATGAAACATTTGAGGTTACGAACGTGTGTGGAAACTGCACAACGCATGCTCATAATGAGCACATTATTCAGAATTTTTTAATCAAATGTTTAACATGAGATATCTGGGAAATCCCCTCATCAAAGCTGGCCCTGTGAGTTTGTTAATTTATCCTGAAAGTTGATTTCGCACTGCGACGCGCCATTCTGTGGCAAAGGTGTGAGAAAACATTTCTGGCAGGATGTGAGAAATGACAGCTATACCATTCATGAGGAGGTGTGAAAAAATGGCAATGCTGAAAATCTGGAGTGATTTTAAGTCCGAAAAAGTGATTATGAGCAGCGATTGCGAACTCACCTTTTTGGACTAAGTAACGAGATGACAGTGACATTGTTGGAGGCGAGGCTTATATGAGGTTATAATGGAGGTGGGGCTTACATGGGGTGATATTGGAGGTAGTTTATATGGGGTGGCATGAGGCGGGGCTTACATTTGGTGATATTGGAGGTAGGGGTGTCACTGAACAGCGTGATAGTGGTGCACCCATGTGGATGCATGGTGCCTAGGAGGCAAAGGTCAGGCACAGGGTCAAGGGTCTCTCACGCACGGACAGCCACAGCCCGATTGGAACTCAATCTGTATAGCGCAATTGGGTGCCTGTGTGCCACCTCCTGTAGTGGCCTACCGCGCTGTGGCCCCAGTGCACCTACAGCACCCCAGTGCCACAGCACCATATATGTGAACAGCATAGTAGCACCACTGGCACAGTGGTGGCCATGCCCTGCATTGCCTTCTGTGCACAGCACATCAGCAGTGCAGCAGGTGTCTGCGTCATCACCCCGGGCATGTGTAGTTCAGTGTGTACTGTGCATGTCACAGAAATGCGCCCTTGCCTGAGCACATTCAATAAAATTGCTCAAAGTGCAACAGCGTGATATTCAGCTGGCATATGCAGATCAGCTAATCAGCCATTCAATGGCACAGATACTGCATTTGCATCCACTTAAAAATGTGCCTCACCTTATTTGCATGTGTTGCGCTATAAAAATGTGACATTGGGCTGCACTAGCCATAGTTGGTTACTGCAGTCTATTATGGTGAGTTGCATGCTCTTTGAGAATGTGGACTGTGGTGTGTGGGACATGCATGGGACTGCACAGTCACAGGTAACACCTGTCATTCTCACAGAATGAATAATGAGCGATCGTGAGTTGGAGGAAGAGGAACAAAGATGTGGGAGGAAGAGGAGGCCTAACTTCAGCAAGGCAGAAACAGATGCCCTATTTGAGGCCTACCTTGACCAGGAGCCACTGCTCAGCAGACACTGGGGAACACCACAGGTCTGTGCTGCTGCAAGGGAAGAGATGGTACGTGCCATCAACCTGCATGGCAGCCACCATCGGTCTGTGCAGGAGTGCAAAAAGAAGATGGGCACGCACAGGCAGAAGATTAAGGACAAGGTGGCTCCCATCAGGGCAGCATGGTCTGAGACCAGTGGGGTACAGCCGGACGTGCAATGCCTGACACCACAAAAAGAGCAGGTTGCTGGCAGCATGCAGCGTTGTGCCATCGAGGGTGTTCTGGGTGATGGATTCCAGATGGGTGGTAGCCCATCACTGCATGGTAGGTATGTCAATGGGGGGACAGGATAGGTCAGATACATTAATACTACTGTGTTCCCTTACAGCTACTGAGCATCTACATGGGTCAGCGGTGGTGGGCTTGTACACTGAGGGTGGTAGAGGAAGGCCCATCCACCTCCACAAGCATATGAGAGTCAGGGCTAATGTGGGCCCACCTGGACATCTGGACTGATGTTGGTGGAGCAGGTGTGGAGGAGGCCCTACCCGTGTCCCAGCGTGCCAGCGTCCATGGATGCCAGCATGCTGAGACTCGGGCTGGGGCCGGATCCATTACTGATGATGATGATGAAGCTCACTTCATGGACAGTGATACGTGTGGGGCACAGGATGGCCACACAGCAGGTGACATCACAGGCATGGCCACAGGTGGTGCCACTGTAGAGGCCTGCGTGACATCACAGTCCAAGTGTGTGCCTGTCTGCACCAGTGGGGCAGCACTGGTGTGGGTCCATGACAGTGGGGCTGTTGTGGCCACTGCAGCAGCACTGTTGAGCCCTGGAGAGTGGCAGCCAGAAGGGCAGTGTCAGCAGTTGGTCAATGGGCATTGGGGTACAGTGTCAGGGGGCGGTGTCAGTGCACCACCTGTGGACATGCCCAGGCCTGTCCCAGGTGTGCAGCACCCACCCTCAAGGGGTGCTGACCATTGCGAGGGACATGAACACCGTGAGGGACAGCATGCTGATCAGGCAGATGACCTCTTAGATGAGCACACCCGCATACTGCAAGCATCAGTCGATCAGCAGGTGCAGCTTGTGATGGCAGTGGATGCACTCAATGCAGCTCTGCACCAGGCAGAGGAGCAGCACAGCAGAGACACTGCTCCTGGCAAGGATGGACCGGATGTGGGAAGATGTGACCACTGCCATTGACAGGTAATCACAGCTGTCATGGCCACAATGGGCACTCAGTTATTTGCCCATGTGTCATTGCAATGTCCACCCCCCATTTCCGGCGTCGTGCGACACCCTCCTTGTCAACACCGGGTTCAGCTGTGGGCATCCCGAGCACGCCTGGCACAGGCATCTTTGGTGTGCTGCAGACCCCTGCATGAGCACGGTTGTGTTCATGCAGTGGTACCCCTGGGAGACTGTCGGTGCCCCTCCATGAGGCCATTGGTCAGCCTGTCACTGCTGGTGGGTTGCGGCCGGGCTGCACATGCATCTGTGGTGGCTGTGGCACTGTGGCGCATGACTGACCTGTCTCCCAGCATGGCTACTGTCTGATGCTGCCCTGTGTGCACTGTGTTGTTCAATGTGCAATGCTCGGGTGGGTTACCCTGCTCTGCATGTACACACACATTCCATCTGCACACCCTCCCAGCTGCTGTCCACTGTGGCATATGCATGATGATGCCTGTGTTGCACTGTCCACCACTGTGCAATGGTGCCCAGCATCTGACACAGGCACAATGACAGACACTGGGAGTAGTGGTCTGTGGATGTGTGTGTGGCTAGGGTGGCGGTTGGGGTCGGCGTGCCTCCTACCCTTTGTGCATGTCTTGTGAGGTGTGTGTGTGTGACACTACATGCTGTGTTAGACCTTGCCCATCCCTGATGGCATGTGTGGTTCCATGTTTGGCCAATTCCCTTAATGACATGCACCTCTGGGGTTTGTCCATGCGTGTTTGTGGGTTGTGCCTTTGCCACTGGTGGTTGCATATGGCCCCATGACTTACCTGGGTTGGTTGAAGTGCTCCTCTGTGATGGTGTCCCGGTGCAGCTGTGCCATCCAGATCAGTCGGGGGTCCCTTCGACCAAGGCGGAGGCTGCCCATCACCATCTTCACCAGCCTCCTTATTGTCCCCTTCGCTGTCCCCCTTTTGACCTGTACAGCTATCCCACAGTCGTTGTCCATGTTGTGCAGGATGCAACAGGCCAGGAATAGCCTGCAGGCCTTTGAGGGGTTGTACTGTAGGGCACTGCCAGACATGTCCAGGCAATGGAAATGTGCCTTCAACATCCCGAACACCCACTCGATGACATTGTTTGTGGTGGCATGTGCCTCATTGTAGCATTGCTGTGATGGGGTCTCGGGCCACTAGTATGGTGTGTGCAGCCAGGGACAAAGTGGGTTTCCATTGTCACCTGTGTGTAGAAGGTGGACATTAGTTTGGTGATCAGCATCGCCCTGCCTTGGGCCATCTAGGCCAATGCCCATGTCACCTCTGACTATTCACCTCCCAAGCTCCATGTCTTTCTGTGTGCTTTGCATACTCACCCATTAGGTGGCCAGTGGGGGTGTCCCCACTCTTGAACCTGTGGCACAGTGTGGACTGGTGCCAGATTAAACCATCATGTGCTCCCCAAGGGTGTGTGGCACAGACATTGATTATGCACCCCCTGGCATCACACACCACCTGGCAGTTGATGCTTGCATACCCCTTCTGATTCATGTATGCAGCCCCTTTGGGGCCAGGTGGTGTGTGGATGGCCACATAGGTGCAGTCTATTGCCCCGAGCATGCCAGGCATATGTGCTACCCAGTGGAAATCCTGTATGTGTGCTGGGGAAATGGATTTACTCCACAGCATGTGGCAGCAGTTTGATGAGGAATTGGGTGAGGAGGCATGATGCGGCTGACTGGGTTATGCCTGTCATGTCCCTTGTTGGTCTCTGTAAGGTAACCGTGGCAAGCAGGCACATGCAACCTGTCATTTTGGTCTCCACTGACAGAGAATGGCTCCATCGTGTGAGTGCCTGCATTGCATCACTGAACAGCTCACAGAGTCACCTCAGAATTGACTGGTTCAGGTGGTACTGGCCCTCGATCTCAGTATCAGTGTACAGCTCAAAGCTGGTGCGGGCTCGGTACTGCCTGTTGGGGGCCCTTCCACAGCCGTGCCTCCCTGCTGCCTGCCTTCTCACCCCCCTCATAACTGCCTCCATCTGGATGGAGGCACTGGCCATGTCCCTGGCTTGTGTTACTCCCTGTGGCAGCTGTTTCTGTGTTTCCCCCCGCTGTCCTTGCTGCTACTCCCCCTGCACCGGGAACACCTCCCTGTAGTGGCCTCAGTGCTGTGTGGCACTTCCCCTTTTGACCTGTACTGTGGCAGAGGCTCCCCACACCTTCCCTGTTCCTCAGAGTTCCAGGTCCTCTGCCTCTCTCCTGCCTTGTCCTGTTCCCAGGTGCTCTGTCTCTCTACTGCCCTGTACTGCTCGCAGGTGCTCTGTCTCTCTCCTGCCCTGTCCTGCTCCCAGTGTTTGGTGCCTGGGTGGCTACCTGTGGTTCAGCAACATGTGCCTTCCCTATAGCGTTCTTGCACCTCTCTCTTGTTCCTTTTTATTTTGGCTCATTTCTGCTATAGCGCAACATCTGCTTGCTCCCCTATTGCTAATGGCGCATGTTGTTGAATATTGCACTCCGCCATTTATGCATGGTTCCTCCCCCTTCAGTTGTGCATGCATTCATTATCATTGCACTCTTGAGCATCATGATTTGGGGGGCGCATCTGCCTCCTGCTGAATATTGCAGAATGGTGCATTTTCTGACTTCCACTGGCGTATCCCTGTTGTGCATGGCACAACCCTTTTGAATATCTGGGCCAGTGTGTAAATTTATCTGGGTGACAGTGTGGTGCTAAACTATGTGTAAAATCATTGAAAACAAGGGTTAACTTGTCTTTGTTGAAGTGTGGTTCTAAACAGTGAGTTAAATGCTCTCTGTTACAGTGTTGTGCTAAACTCTGTGACATTGCCCTATTACAGAGTGGTGATTAATATAACATAGTGTAATACAATAGAATGTAATATACTATAATATAATATAATGTAATGTAACATAATATAATATAATAATAAAATATAATGCAATATAAAATAGTATAGCATAATATACTAAAATGTAACTATAACATAATATAATATCATATGATGTGGTATGATAAGATATGATGTGATATGATATGATATTATGTGATATGATAATGATATGATATCATATGATGAGATGTGATGTGATGTAATGTGATATGATATGATAGGATATGATATATTATCATATATTATAATATAATATAGTGTAATATAATAGAATGGTGTGGTGTTATAATATAACTATTTAATTAACTATATTTTTATATATTTCTGTGACAGTGTGGTGTTAAACTATGTGTTAAAATATCAGGGCAATACTGTGGTGGTGAACTATGTGTTAGATTATCCGAGTAAAAGTGTAGTGCTTAAATGTGTTACATTATCATTGTGATAGTGTGGCACTAATTAATGTGTTAAATGTTCTCAAAAGTGAGATCAATTGTTTCTGTGTAGTGTTGCTCTAAAAAATTTGTTAAATGCTGTCACAAAGTTTTGCTTGTCTCTGTTAAATTTTCTATGTTTCAGTGTGGTGATTAACATAATATAATATAATATAATATAATATAATATAATATAATATAATATAATATAATATAATATAATATAATATAATATAATATAATATAATATAATATAATATAATATAATATATATGTGATGAGATGTGATGAGATATGATATGATATGACATGACATGACATGACATGACATGATATGATATGATATGATATGATATGACATGATATGATATGATATAATATCATATAATACGGGGTAATATAATATTTCAAAGTAATATAACGTAATATAACATAAAATAACATAACATAATATATAATACATTACAAAATAGTGGTGTGGTGTTATAATATTATAACTATTAAATTAATTAACTATGTGTTCATTTGTCTCTGTGACAGTGTTGTGTTAATTTATGGGCTAAATTACTTCAAATATGGGTTATATCGCCTGTGTTGCAGTGTGGTTCAAAACGAGTTCATTGCTGTCTGTTACAATGTTGTGCTTAACTGTGAGAAATTATCCTTGTCATGGAGTGGAAAGTACTATAATATAATATAATATAATATAATATAATATAATATAATATAATATAATGTAATATACCATAATATAATATGATATATATTATAATATAATATGGTGTAATATAATAGAATGGTGTGGTGTTATAATATAACTATTTTAATAACTATGTTTTAATATATCTCTTTGACAGTGTGGTGCCAAACTATGTATTTAAATATCTGGGCAAGGCTGTGGTGCTGAATTATGTGTTAGATTATCCGAGTAAAAGTGCATTGCTGACATATGTTACATTATCATGGTGACAGTGTGGCAATAATTAATGTGTTAAATTTTCTCAAAAGTGAGAAAAATTGTCTTTGTTGCAGCATAGCTCTAAACAATGAGTTAAATGCTGTCTGTTACAGAGCTTGCCTGTGTGAAATTTTATCTGTTACAGTGTGGAGAGTAACATAATATACTATAATATAATATAATATAATATAATATAATATAATATAATAATACTATAATGTAATGTAATGTAATATAATATAATATAATATAATATAACATAATATAGTACAATACAATATATTATAAAATAATATAATATAATACAGTATAATAAAGTATAGCATAATACAAATATAATGTAACTATAACATAACATAATATTATATGATATGATATGTAATATGTTAAGATGTGATGTGATGTGATGTGATGCGATGCGATGCGATATGATATGATACATTATAATACAATGTAATGTAATAGAATGTTATGGTGTTATAATATAACTAATTAATTATGTTTTAATATATTTCTGTGACAGTGTGGTGCTAAACTATGTGTTAAAATATCTTGGCAATACTGTGGTGCTGAACTATGTGTTAGATGATCAAAGTAAAAGTGTAGGTTTAAAAATGTTAACTTATCATTGTGACAGTGTGGCACTAACTAATGTGTTAAATTTTCTCAAAAGTTAGATAAATTGTCTCTGTAGCAGCGTAGCTCTAAACAATGAGATAAATGCTATCTGTTACAGAGTTTTGCATGCCTGTGTGAAATTTTCTCTGTTACGGTGTGGTGATTATCATAATATAATATAATATAATATAATATAATATAATATGATATGATATGATATGATATGATATGATATGATATGATATGATATGATATGATATGATATGATGTGATTTGATATGATATGATATAGCATGCTATGATTGATTTGATATGATATATGTAAGGAATAAGACATGGCGATTGTGGTTTATGGCTTGATAAGAGCACCGGAAAGTGATGAGCCCATGCTGCTTTTGAGTGACTTTAGCACCTGGAAGTGTTTTATCAAGCCACAAACCACACTCGGAGTGTCTTATTCCACTTATAAAATGGGCACTGCACTTTGTAAATAAAGTAGGAACAGAGTTTCAAGAGTAACAAACAAAAGCTTTCAATAGGAGAAATAGTGAAAAAAATAGTCCCTCTATAATATAATTTCTTTGTTTTTATGAGTGTTCCAGACCTTCCATCATCAACACCAACAGGGAAGTTTATGTACTATTCGTTCTTTTATAATTTATAGTATTTTGTGCTTTAAGAAACAGTGGCAGCCTCATAAATGATTGTCAGCTTCACTCATATTAAAAGCATTCTCCT
This sequence comes from Neoceratodus forsteri, assembly GCA_016271365.2. Lineage (NCBI taxonomy): Eukaryota > Metazoa > Chordata > Ceratodontiformes > Ceratodontidae > Neoceratodus > Neoceratodus forsteri. The sequence goes on from CM028136.1 coordinate 876,197,956, forward strand.
TGTTGTATAGGTGTTTCATTCCTGGTCCCATCATGTGTTGTCCGAGCACCAATATGGCTATACTTTGTAGAATTCTTTTTTTTTTCATTTTTAATTGCTGTTGATTTAACTAAGAGTGACTGTTTTGTTACATTGGCGTGTGCTTGGTGTCAGTTGCGGCTTCTTTAGGAGCGAGCGTGTCCCTCATGAACCACCATAGTGTGCGGCTCGCATTTTGCCATTAATGGGCGTTGAAAAAAAAGACGATAATGGTGGAGTAGCGCTCTGCTTGCCTGATGTTTTGAAGGGGGAAGAGAGGTACTTTGCATTTAAATATTTGATCTGGCTCAGGTTAAGATTTAATTGAGAGTTGCGTTTTCTGGTGAAGCAGTACCGCAGCATTCCATTTCTTACAGCTTGGTTTTTCGAGTGCAGCACACAGGTTACAGTTTTATTTTTAAAATGTTTTATTTAGTTGTGAAATGAGGCTGTGCGCTTTGTAGAGAGAGTTTGTCTGTGACTCTAAGGGGGTTCTGTTTTCAACATCGGAGACAACCCCTTCAAGAGCTTAGTTGTCTGTGTAGTGTGACAGTGGTTAGTGTGGTAGATTTTGATGGTTGGTGGCAGAGCCTCCCGGTGCAGCTTTGCACTTCGATCTGATGCCAGTTGTGGAGCCTCAGTTAAGAGACCTGTGGGTAGCACGCACTGATTTCAGAGTGTGCAGCATTTTGCTTGGCATATGTAGTGCCAGTTGCGAGTATATGTCCTGATAAGGACACGGCATATGGTACCTATTAACCAATCAAGATGCAGGAAATTATATACCCATTTTATAAGTGATGTTATGTCATGTGATGTGATGTAATATGATATGATATAATATGATATCATATACTATAATATAGTATAATATAATATTACAATATAATATAATATATTATAAAATAATTGTATAATTTACTATATGTTAATTTATCTCTGTGACAGTGTGTTATTTTATGTGCTGAATTATCTCAAACATGGGTTATATCGTCTCTGTTTCATTGTGGTTCTGTTACAGGGTTTTGCTTAATTGTGTGAAATTATCCTTTTCATGGAGTGGAGACTAATATATTATATGATAGTATAATATAATATAATATAATATAATATAATATAATATAATATAATATAATATAATATAATATAATATAATATAATATAATATAATATAATATAATATAATGTGGTCTTATAATATTCTATCTGTTAAATTAATTAACTATCTGTTAATTTATCTCAGTCAAAGGTGTTAAATTATCTGTGGGATAGTGTGGTGCTGAACTTTGTGTTAAAATAGCTCTGTGATAGTGTGGTGCTGAAGTTTGGTTAAAATTATCTCTATCAGAGTGTTGTTTCAAAGTAGGTGCTAAATTATTTCTGTGACAATGTGGTGCTACTGTATGTATTAAATTATCTCAAACATTGGTTATATTGTCTCTGTTGCAGTGTGATTCTAAACAATGAGTGAAATGTTCTCTGTTTCAATGTAGTTCTTAACTCTGTGAAATGTCTGTTATGGTGTGGTCTCTGTTACACGGTGGTGATTAATATAATATAATATATCATAACATAAAATCATGTAACATAACAAACATAACTTAATATATAATGGTATGGTGTTATAATATTATAACCATTAAATTAACTATGTGTTAATTTATTTCAAACTGTAGTGCTAAACTATATTTTAAATGATCACTGTGAGAGTGTGTTTCTTTTACAGTGTGTTGCTAAACTGTGTGTAATAATGTCTCTGTAACATGAAGGTGCTAAACTATATTTTAAATTATCTCTGTGACATCTATGGGTTATTTTGTCTAGTAGACAGTGTGGTGATAAACAATTTGCTAAAATATCTCTATCACAGTGTGGTGCTTATATGTGTTATGATATCTCTGTGACAGTGTGGTGCTAATTTATGAGTTCAATTATCTCAAACATGGGTTAAATTGTTTCTGTTATCCGTAGTTTGACTGAGATAAATTAAAACATAGTTAATTTAATAGATATAATATTATAAGACCACACCATTGCATTTTATGTTATGTTACGTTACGTTACATTACATTACGTTACGTTACGTTACGTTACGTTATGTTATGTTATGTTATGTTATGTTATGTTATTATTAATCACCACACCATAACAGACATAATTTCACACAGTTTTCCACAACACTGAAACAGAGAGCATTTAACTCATTGTATAGAACCACACAGCAACAGAGACAATTTAACCCATGTTTGAGATAATGCAACACATAAATTAGGACCACACTGTCACAGAGATTGTGTCACACATTTAAGCACCCACAGTTACCAAGATAATTTAACACATACTTTAGAACCACACTGTGATAGAGCACTACACTGGGATATTTTAACACACAGTTCAGCACCACCCTGTATCAGAAATAATTTAGCAAATAGTTTATCACCACACTGTCTGAGAGATAAAGTAACCCATAGATGTCACAGAGATAATTTAACACTTAGTTTAGCACCACCATGACACAGAGATATATTAATACACAGTTTAGCACCACACTGAAAAAGAGACAATTTAGGACAATTTGTCTTTGCACTCTCACAATTATATTTAACACATAGTTTAGAACCACAATTTTACTGAGATAAATTAACACATAGTTAAGTAATATAATAGTTATAATATTATAACATCACACCATTATTATTGTTTTGTAATATTTAATGTTATATATTATATTATATTATATTATATTATATTATATTATATTATATTATATTATATTATATTAATCACCACACTGTAACATAAGTGCAGTGTAGCAGAGATAATGTAACACAGTTTAGCACTAAACTGTCACAAAGAACATTTAACAAATAGTTTAGCACCACACTCTCAGAGTTAATTTAACAGAGTTTAACACCACACTGTAAAAGAGACAATTTATGAAAGTTTATCGTCACACTCTCACAATGATATTTTAACACATAGTTCAGCACCACACATTGACTGAGATAAATTAACACATAGTTAAGTAATTTAATAGTTATATTATAACACCTCAAATTTATATTATGTTATGTGATGTTATGTTATGTAATATAATTTATTAAATTATACTAATCACTACACTGTAACATAATATATTTCACACAGTTAAGCACAACACTGAAACAGAGACCATTTATCTCATTGTTTGGAATCACTCTGCAGCATAAATAATTTAACCCATGTTTGAGATAATTTAACATATAAATTAGCAGTACACTGTCACAGGGACAATGTAACACATAGTTTAGAACCACACTGTGATAGAGATAATTTCAATGATATTTCAGCTTTACACAGTCACAGAGATAATTTTACAACGTTTTAGCACTACACTGTCACGGAGATAATTAAAAACATAGTTTAGCAGCTAATTAATTAGTTAATTTAACACACATTTTAGCACCACACTGTAAAACAGACAATTTAAGACAGTATTTCATCGCAGTCTCACAGTGATAATTTAACACATAGATCAGCACCACACTATCGCAGATATATTTTAACACAGTTTAGCACCACACTGTCACAAATATAAATTAACACGTAGTTAATTAATTTAAGTTATATTATAACCCCACACCAGTGTATTCTATTCTATTCTATTCTACTCTATTATATTCTATTCTATAAATCACCTCTCTGTAACATGATTAATTTCACACAGTTTGGTACAACACTGTAACAGAGATCATTTTACTCATTGTTTAGAACCACACTGCAACAGAGACAATTTCACCCATGGTTGCGAAAATTTAACACATACATTAGCTGTCACAGAGATAATGTAACACTTTTAAGCACCACACTATCGCAGTACTAATTTAATACATAGTTTAGCACCACTCCGTCACAGAGATAAATCAACACATATGTCATTAATTTAATAGCATTACTATTATAACACAACAGCATTATTACATAATATTATATTGTATTGTATTCTATTTTATCATGTGATAGCATATCATATCATATCATATCCTATCATACATCATATCACATATCATATTATATTAATCATCACACCATAAACAGAGATAATTTCACACAGGTAAGCACAGCACTGTAACAGAGAGCATTTAACTCATTCTTAAAACATCACTGCAACAGAGAGAATTTAACTCATGTTTGAGAAACTTTAACACATACTAATGCACAACACTGTCACAGAAATAATGTTACACATTTAAGTACCACACTGTCACAGAGATAAATTAATATACAGTTAATTTAATAGTGATAATATTATAACACAACACCAGTATATTTATATTATATTAATCACCACTTCATAACTGGTATAATTTCATACAGTTAAGCACAACACTGTAAAAGAGAGCATTTAACTCATTGTTTACAATAGAGACAAATTAACCCATGTTTGAGATGATTAAAAACATAGTTTAGCATCACACTGTCAGAGAGTAAAATTAACACATAGTTAATTAATTTAATAGTTATAATATTATAACACCACTATATTATATTATATTATATTATATTATATTATATTATATTATATTATATTATATTATATTATATTATATTACTCTCCACTCCATAACAGGGATAATTTCACACAGTTAAACACAACTCTGTAACAGAGAGCACTGAACTCATTCTTTTGAACCACACTGCAACTCAGACAATTGCACTTATGTTTGAGATAATTTAACAAATAAATTAGTACCACTCTGTCAAAGAGATAAATTAGCATGTAGTTATAGCACCACAACATTATATTATATAGAGAATAATGGATAGCTCACTGGGTATTACCAGTGAGTAATACCATTGAGAGGGTCTGGACACATAGGAACCTCGAGAGCAAAGGCCGAGAGGTTACAATGTCCAGAAACTTTACCCAGTGAGCTATCCTTTATTTTTTTTAATATATGGATGTGATATGAGTTTTTTTTTCCCTGCCGAGTATTTTTCTCACAAGCGGTCTGCTTACAGTGAAGGACTGTTGGAGTCTTAGCCGACTGCTGCACTTTCTGGTCTGGTCTATCTCCCACCCCTGCTGTCCACACAGACAGTTATGTTTTAGTCCTACCTTGCTGAAGGAGTACAAGTATTGCAGGGAGATGTTAACAGTCAGTTTAACACTACACTCTCACAGAGATAAATTAACACATAGTTAATTAATTTAATAGTCAGAATATTATAACACTACACTATATCATATCATATCATATCATTTCATATCAAATATCATATCATATCACATGACATGACAGCACTTCACATCACATCATATTATATTATATTACATTACATTATTTGTATATTTTATATTATATCATATATCATAGCATATCATAATATATAATATTATATTATATTATATTATATTACATTATTATATTATATTCAGCACCACTCCTTAACAGGTATAATTTCAAAAAGTTAAGCACAACACTGTAAGAGAGAGAATGTATCTAATTGTTTAGAAACATTCTACAACAGAGACAATTTAACCCTTGTTTGAGATGATTGAATACACTGTCAGAGCAATAAATTGAGACATTCTTAACTACATAATATATTATAATATCATATAATATGAAATAACATAGTGGTGTTCTAATAAAAAAATGAATTAGCTATATTTGTATAATTGTATTGTATTATAGTACATTACATTATGTTATGTTATATTTTATCATATTTTATCATATCATATCATATCTTATATCATGTTACATTATGTGGTGGTGGATGACCTAGGGGGATAGCAGGGGTTGCAGGATGATCTGGCAAAGCTTGAAACCTGGTCAGACACCTGGAAACTGGGCTTTAATGCCAAAAAGTGCAAGATGCTGCATTTTGGGATGAAGAACCCAAGGAGGAGTTACCAGCTAGGGGGAGTGCAGCTAGCCCAGGCAGAGGATGAGAAGGATCTGGGTGTGCTCATTACAGGGTCAATGAACAACTCAGCACAATGTAGGAAGGCAGCTGCAAAGACCAACAAAATGCTGGGTTGTATTGCAAGGGGTATATCCTTGAGGAGGGAGGAGGTGATTCTGCCACTGTATAGGTCATTAGCTAGACCACACCTGGAGTACTGCATGCAGTACTGGCATCCGTATCTGAAAAGGGACATTACGTTACTGGAGGGGGTACAGCGCAGAGCGACAAAGATGATCAAGGGGCTGGGGGACTTATCATACGAAAGGAGGTTGAAGGGTTGAACATGTACTCACTGGAGGAGAGGAGAGACAGGGGTGACATGATTGAAACCTTTAAATACATGAAAGAAATAAACAAGATGGGTACAGAGGGTCTGTTCAAAGTAAGGGAGGAGGGGTCCACCAGGGGCCATGATATGAGAGTGGAGCAAGGAAGGTTCAGGTGGGAGATGAGGAGACACTTTTTTACAGAGAGGGTGGTGGCTGGGTGGAATGTGTTACCTGCTGAAGTGGTATGCAGTAGAACAGTGGACTGCTTCAAATGAGGATGGGACAGGACAGGGGGAGGGTTAATGAAGGGGAAGGGTGGAAGGGAGGGGCAGCTGCAGAATAAGGGGTGCTAGCTGCACATTCGAGCAGACTTGCTAGACCTCTAGGCCTTTACCTGGTGGCAAATTTCATATGTTCATATTATTATATTAAGTTAATCACCACTCCTTAACAGGTAGAATTTCACACAATTAAGCCCAAAACAGAGAGACTTTATCTCATGGTTTAGAAACATACTACAACAGAGATAATTTAACCCATGTTTGAGATGACTGAATGCATAATTTAGCACCACACTGTCACAGAGATAAATTAACACATAGTTAATGAATTTAATAGTTATAATATTATAACACCACACTACTATGTTACATTGTATTGTATTATATTACATTACATTATGTTGTTATATGTTATCATATTATATTATATTATATTATATTATATTATATTATATTATATTATATTATATTATATTATATTATATCATTCTATAATCTCCACTCTGAAACAGATATAATTTCACATAGTTAAGCACAACACTGTAACAGAGAGAATTTAACTCATTGTTTAGGTCCACGCCACAACAAATACAATTTAACCTTTGTTTGAGATGATTTAACACATAGTTTAGCACCACACTGTCACAGAGACAAATTAAGACATAGTTCATTAATTAGTTATAATATTATAACACTACATCTGTACATTACATTATATTTTATTATATTGTATTGTATTTTATTATATCATATTATGTTAGATTAAATTAATCACCACACAGAAATAGGGTAATTTCACATGGTTAAGCACAACACTGTAAAAGAGAGCATTGAACTCATTTAGAACCATACTGCAACAGAGACAATTTAAGCCATGTTTGAGACAATTTAACACATAGATTAGTACCACAATGTCCTAGAGATAATGTAACATATTTAAATAACAGTATAATTTAATACATAGTTTAGGACCACACTGTAAAAGACACAATTTAAGACACTCTCATCACACTCTCACAATGATATTTTACCACATAGTTTAGCACCACAGTTTGACTGAGATAAATTAACACATAGTTAAGTAATGTAACAGTTATAATAATATAACACCACACCGTTATGTTATGTAACATTATGCTAAACTATGTGTTAAAATATCTGTGCACTAGTGTTGCAGAAGTGTGCTTAACTGTGTGAAATTATCCCTGTTATTGAGTGGTGATAGTATAATATATCATATAACATATAATATAATAAAATGTAATATATTTTAATATACTACAATACAATACAATATAATATAATATAATATAATATAATATAATATTATTGGTGTTATAATATTATCACTATTAAATTAATTAACTCTGTGTTGAATGATCTCTGTAACAGCGTGTTGCTTAAATGTGTTATAAAATCTCTGTGAAAGTGTTCTACTAAAGTATGTGTTAAAGTATCTCAAACATGGTTTAAATTGTCTCTGTCGCAGTGTTGTTCTAATGAATGGGTTAAATGCTCTCTGTTACAGTGTTGTGCTTAAACTGTGTGAAATGATCCCTATTACGGATATGATATATCACATGATACACTACAATACAATACAATACATTCTAATATTATCTAGTGTAATATAATATAATGGTGTGTTGTTATAATATTATTGCTAAACTATGGGTTAAATTATCACTGTGATAGTGTGGTGCTGAACTATGTGGTAAATTGTCTGTGTAATAGTGTGGTGCTTAAATGTGTTACATTATCACTGTGAGAGTGCGATGTTAAACTGTCTTAAATTGTATCTTTTGCAGTGTTGTGCTAAACTGAGTGTTAAATTAACTCTGAGAGTGTGGTGCTAAACTATGTGTTTAAATATCTCTGTGACAGTGCAGCACTAAAATTTTGTGTTACATTTTATCTGTTAGAATGTAGTGCTAAACTGTGTTACATCATCTCTGCCACAATGCAGTGCTAAACTGTGTGTTAAATTAACTCTGTTGATAGTGCAGTACTAAAACTGTGTAAAATTATCTCTGTGGCAGTGTAAAGCTGAAATATGGTTTAAATGATCTAAATGACAGTCTGGTTCTAAAGTATGTGTTACAGTATCCCTATGACAGTGTGTTGCTAATTCATGTGTTAAATTATCTGAATCATGGGTTAAATAGTCTCTGTTGCAGTGTGGTTCTCACCAGTGAGTTAAATGCTCTCTTAATTGTTTCTTTTACAGTGTGGTGCTAAACTGTGTGTCAAAGTATCTCTGTGACATCTATGGGTTACTGGCAACAGAGACAATTTAAACCATGTTTGATGTAATTTACCACAAAAATTAGAACTACACTGTTACACAGATAATTTACCACATTCTTTAGAGCCACACTGTGATATAATTTAAATCATAGTTCAGCACTTCCATGTCACAGAGAGATTTCTACTCATAGTTAAGCACCACACTGTAAAAGAAACAATTAAGATGGTTTAGCATTGCACTCTCATAGTGATAATTTAACACATCGTTTTAGTCACTGTCACAGAGATAAACACATAGTTTAGAACAGCACTCTCAGAGTTAATTTAACATATAGTTTAGCACCACAGTTTGACTGAGAAAATTAAAATAGTTAATTTAATAGATATACTATGATAACACCACACCATTATAAAGTGTTACGTTATGTTATGTTATGTTATGTTATGTTATGTTATGTTATGTTATGTTATGTTAATCACCACATCATAACAGACATAATTTCACACAGTTATACTCAACACTGAAAAAGAGAGCATTTAATGCTTTGTTTAGAACCACATTGCAACAGAGACAATTTAACCCATGTTTGAGATGATGCAACACATAAATTTGGACCACACTGTCACATAGATTATGTAACAAATTTAAGCACCGCTCTGTTACCGAGGTAATTTAACAGATACTTTAGAACCACACTGTGATAGAGATAATTTAAACCACAGTTCAGAACCACACTATCACAGAGATATTTTAACACATAGTTCAGCACCACACTGTCACAGAGCTAATTTAAGAAATAGTTTATCACCACACTGTCTTGCAAGATAAAGTAACCCATAGATGTCAGAGAGCTAATTTAACACACTGTTTAGCAACTTCATATTACAGGGATATTTCTATGCAAAGTTTAGCACCACACCGTAAAAGAGACAATTTAAGACAGTTGATCATTGCACTCTCACAGTGGTAATTTAACACACAGTTTAGCACTGCAGTGTGGCAGAGATAATGTAACAAAGTTTAGCACTACACTTTCACAGAGATAATTTAACACATACTTTAGAACCACACTGTGCTAGAGATAAGTTAACCCATATTTCAGCTTTACACTGTCACATAAATAAATTTACACCATTTCAGTACTGCACTGTCACAGAGATAATTATAAACATGCCACACTCTCAGAGTTAATTTAATACACAGTTTAGCCCCACCCTGTAAAATAAACATTTTATGACAGTTTGTCACATCACTTCACATCACATCTTATCATATCACATCATATCATATTATATTATATTATATTACATCACATCATATCCTGTTATTATGTATTGTATTGTATTATATTATATTATATTATATTATGAGACAAATTAACACACAGTTATTTAATTTAATAGTTATAATTTTATAACACCACACCATTATATTATACTGTATGATATGATATTATATTACACTGCTCAGTATTTACAAAGGAAGAGGGGGAGGTACATAAAACAAACAATAGTAACACTCTGGATACAGAAGTTGATACCAGCCCATTTACAGAAGAAAGGGTTCTGAAAGAACTCTTAAAGCTGAAGGTGGACAAAGCAATGGGGCCTGATGGGATTCATCCCAGAATTCTAAAAGAACTAAGGGTAGAACTAGTGACACCACTGACTACCCTCTTTAACAAATCATGGGAGGATGGGGTGGTGCACCCGAGGACTGGAGGAGGGCAGATGTGATTCCCTTCACAAAAGTGGGGAGGCAAAAGCAGGAAACTATAGACCTGTTAGTTTAACCTCAGTGATAGGAAAATGATGGAATCACTTTAAAGGAAAGAATTGTCGAGTATCTAGAGGTCAGAGGGCACAAGACCCAAGGCAGCATGGATTCACAGCGGAAGGTCATGCCAGATGAATCTGATAGATTTCTTTGACTGGGTGACCAAAGTAGTAGATCAGGAGGGCTGTGGACATGGCCTACCTAGACTTTAGCAAGGCATTTGACACAGTCCCACACAAAAGATTAATATATAAGTTAGCCAGCATGGGAGTGGGTCCCAAGATGACAGCCTGGGTAAAAGAATTGGCTGGAGAATAGGACACAGAGAGTAGAGAAAATGAGTCCACTCAGAAGAAAGGAGGGTTACTAGCGGGGTACCGCAGGGTTCAGTATTAGGACCAGTCCTCTTCAATGTCTTTATAAGCGACATTGCAGAAGGACTGGAAGGAAAAGTATGTCTCTTTGCAGATGACACTAAGATCTGCAACAGAGTTGATGCACAGGGTGGGGTGGAAAGGATGAGAAGGGACTTGGCAAGGTTAGAGGAATGGTCAAATGTATGGCAGCTTAGATTCAATGCTAAGAAGTGCAAGGTAATGCACCTGGGAAACAAAACCCAGGGAAGAGTACACAATGGGGGTGAGATACTAAACAACAAAATGGAAAGGGACCTGGGGTAGTCATATCAGATGACCTAAAGGTGGGCAAGCAATGTGAGAAGGCAGCAAGGAGGGTTGGGGAGATACTGGGATGCATAGGGAGAGGATCACCAGTAGAAAACAGGAAGTTATTATCCTCTAGACAGACAGCTGGTCAGACCCCATCTGAGTACTGTGTGCAGTTCTGGAGACCCAATCTCGCAAAGACATAGACAGGATGGAAGCTGTCCAGAGGAGAGCAACTAAATGGTGCAGGGTCTGCACGGAGGACATATGAAGAGAGACTTAAGGAGCTTAATATGTATAGCCTCGAGGAAAGGAGGAGAGGGGGGATGATAGAAACTTTCAAGTACCTCAAGGGAATCAACAAAGTCCAAGAGGGTAGCATCTTTCAAAAAAAGAGGTGTGTGCAAGAACAAGAGGGCACAATTTGAAGATAGAGGGGGCGGCTCAGAGGTAATTTAAGGAAGTATTTTTTCACAGAGAGGGTTGTGGATGCATGGAATGGCCTTCCGGAGGAGGTTGTGGAGTCAAAATCAGTGGTGGAATTCAAGCATGCATGGGATAGTCATAAGGCAATTCTGGGGGGTTGGGGTAGAAAGAAGTAGGCTGCTGGTTAACTAGGATCTGCAGCTTATCCAGTAGGTAGGGAAATGGGCAGACTGGGTGGGCCAAGCGGTCCTTATCTGCCGTCAAATTCTATGTTTCTATGTTTCTACATTAAATCATACCATATCATATGCATATATCACTATTATATTATTTTATATTAATCACCACTATGTAACACTGTAACAGAGAGGATTTAATTCATTGTTTGGAAACACACTGCAACAGAGACAATTTAACAAATGTTTGAGAAAATGTTACTCCTTAATTAGTGCCACACTGTCCCAGACTTAATGTAACACAATTAAGCAGCACACTGTTACCATAATAATTTAAAACATAGTTCAGCAACACACTATTGGCAGAGATATCTTAGCAGTAAGTTTAACACCACAATGTCACAGAAATAAAATAACAATTAATTTAATAGCTATAATACTATAACACCACACCATTATATTACACCATATCATATCATATCATATCATATCATATCATATCATATCATATCATATCATATCATATCACATGACATAACAGCACATTACATTACAGCATATCCTAATATATTACATTATATTAGATTATATTATATTATAGTGTATTATATGGTATTATATTCTATATTATTATATTATATTATTATAATGTATTATATAATATTATATTATATTCATCACCACTATGTAACTGACATAATATCACAAAGTTAAGCACAATACTGTAAAAGAGAGCATTTATTTCAGTGTTAAAACCACACAATAATAGAGCAATTTAACCCATGTTTGAAATGATTTTACATGTAGTTTAGCATCACTCTGACAGAGGGATAAATTAACACATAGTTAAATAATTTAATAGTTATACTATTATAACGCCACAACACTATTATGTTATGTTATTATGTTATTTTATCTTATATCATATTATATTATATGATACTATATATCACCTTACATTACATTATATTATATTAGATAATTTCTTATCATATCATAATATATTATATATCTGATCATTTTGAATAATATCGTATCATGTCCAATCCTATCATATATCATAACATTTCATATAATCTCATATCATATTATATTAAATTATATTATATTATATTATATTATATTATATTATATTATATTATATTATATTATATTATATTATATTATATTATATAATATTATGTTACTCACTGCTCCATATTGGACAATTTCACACTATTAAGCACAACATTGTTAAAAAGAGCATTTTACACATCATTTAGAATCACACTACTTGACAGAGACAATTAAACTCTTGTTTGGCATTTCCTGTTGTATTTTAATTGTTTATTTTAAATATTTATTGGTTGTATTGTCAGTGTATGTATTGATACATTGATGCTATGATGCTTTGTACAGCGCCTTGAAATATTTGAAAGGCCCTTAACCAAATACATTTTATTATTATTATTATTATTTGAGATAATTTCACCAACAGTTTAACACCACTCTGTCAAAGAGATAAATTAATGCAGTTACAGTATAATAGCACACCATTATATTGTATCATATTATATACCATATCATATCATATCATAATAAATTATATATATCATATAATATCATATCATATTACATATTATATTATATTACATTATATTATATTATATTAAAGACCACTCAGTAACAGGGATAATATCACACAGTTAAGCACAAGACTGTGACAGACAGAATTTAACTGTTTAGATTCTCATTACAAGAGATAAAATTTAACCCATGTTTGAGATAATTTACACATAGTTCAGTACCACACTGTCACAGGGATAAATTATCACATAGTTACTTAATATAATAGTTAAAATATTACAAGACCAAATTATATTATATTATATTATATTATATTATATTATATTATATTATATTATATTATATTATATTATATGATATTATATTATATTATAACACATTATATCATTTTGTTTTGTATTATATCATTTTGTAGTGTATTATATCATATTATATTATACTATATCATGTCATATTATATTATATTATATTATATTATATTATATTATATTATATTATATTATATTATATTATATTATATTATATTAATCACCTCTCTGTAACAGGTGTAATTTCATGTAATGAATCACAACACTGTAACAGAGAGCATCTAACTCAATGTTTAAAAACACTACAATAGAGACACAACACTTTCACAGAGATAAATTAACACATAGTTAATTGCTTTAATAGTTGTAATATTATAACAGCACAACAACATATTAGAAACTTAGAAACATAGAATTTGATGGCAGATAAGGACCGCTTGGCCCACCCAGTCTGCCCATTTCCCTGCCTACTGGATAAGCTGCAGATCCTAGTTAACCAGCAGCCTACTTCTTTCTACCCCCATGCCCTAGAATTGCCTTATGACTGTCCCATGCATGCTTGAATTCCACCACTGTTTTTGACTCCACAACCTCCTCTGGAAGGCCGTTCCATGCATCCACAACCCTCTGTGAAAAAATACTTCCTTAAATTACCTCTGAGCAGCACCCCCTCTATCTTCAAATTGTGCCCTCTTGTTCTTGCACACCTCTTTTTTGAAAGATGCTACCCTCTTGGACTTTGTTGATTCCCTTGAGATACTTGAAAGTTTCTATCAGGCCCCCCCTCTCCCTCATTTCCTCGAGGCTATACATATTAAGCTCCTTAAGTCTCTCTTCATATGTCTTCTGGTGCAGACCCTGCACCATTTTAGTTGCCCTCCTCGACAGCTTCCATCCTGTCTATGTCTTTGCGAAGACTGGGTCTCCAGAACTGCACACAGTACTCCAGATGGGGTCTGACCAGCTGTCTGTACAGAGGATAATAACTTCCTGTTTTCTACTGGTGATGCCTCTCCCTATGCATCACAGTATCCCACAGCTCTCATGCTGCCCTCTCACATTGCTTGCCCACCTTTAGGTCATCTGTGACACCCCAGGTCCCTTTCCATTTTTGCTGTAGTATCTCACCCCCATTGTGTACTCTTCCCTGGGTTTTGTTTCCCAGGTGCATTACCGCACTTCTTAGCACTGAATCTAAGCTGCCACATTTGACCATTCCTCTAACCTTGCCAAGTCCCTTTTCATCCTTTCCACCCCACCTAGTATCAACTCTGTTGCAGATCTTTGTGTCATCTGCAAAGAGACATACTTTTCCTTCCAGTCCCTCTGCAATGTTGCTTATAAAGACATTGAAGAGGACCGGTCCTAATACTGAACCCTGCGTACCCCACTAGTAACCCCCCTTTCTTCAGAGTGGACTCCATTTACTATTACTCTTTGTGTCCTATTCTCCAGCCAATTTTACCCAGGCTGTCATCTTGGGACCCACTCCCAGGCTAGCTAACTTGTATATTAATCTTTGTGGGGACTGTGTCAAATGCCTTGCTAAAGTCTAGGTAGGCCATGTCCACAGCCCCACCCTGATCTACTACTTTGGTCACCCAGTCAAAGAAATCTATCAGATTTGTCTGGCACACCTTCCCATGTGAATCCATGCTGCCTTGGGTCCTGTGCCTCTGGCCTCTAGATATTTGACAATTCTTTCCTTCAGAAGTGATTCCATCATTTTCCCCACCACTGAGGTTAAACTAACAGGTCTGTAGTTTCCTGCTTCTGCCTTGTCACTTTTGTGAAGGGGAATCACATCTGCCCTCCTCCAGTCCTGGGTGCCACCCCATCCTCCCATGATTTGTTAAACAGGGTAGTCAGTGGTGTCACTAATTCCACCCTTAGTTCTTTTTAGAATTCTGTGATGAACCCATCAGGCTCCATTGCTTTGTCCACCTTTCAGTTTTAAGAGTTCTTTCAGAACCCTTTCTTCTGTAAATGGACTGGTATCAACCTCTGTAACCAGAGTGTTTCTACTGTTTGTTTTAGGTACCTCCCCTCTTCCTTTGTAAATACTGAGCAAAATATTTGTTTAGTATCTCTGCCTTTTCACAGTCACCCTCTGCCCACCCTCCCCCTTTATTAAGCCTCACTATCCCTCCCTTGGTCTTCCTTCATTCCTGGATGTACCTATAAAAGGTTTTATCCCCCTTCTTAACTGAGTTGGCTATCTTTTCCTCAGTTTGGGCCTTTGCTGTTCTTACTGCCTTCCCAGCTTCCTTTTGCTTTAACTGATACAGTTCTCTGTCCTGCTCCTTCTGTGATTCCTTATACTTCCTGACAGCTTTCTTTTTCTCTTGAACCTTCACTGCCACTTCCTTTGAGAACCATAGTGGTTTCTTACATCGTTTAGTTTTGTTTATTTGCTTCACACAAAGGCTTGTTACCTCTGTGATGGCAGTTTTTATTATTCCCCATTGTTCTTCCACCCCTCCTTCCTGCCCATTTGCTAGTGCATTCCTTAGGCACTCACCCATTTTGGCAAAGTCAGCCCTCCTAAAGTCCAGTACTTTTGCCTTTGTATGGCTTGACTCTATTGCTGTGTTTATTGTGAACCATACTGTTCGGATGGTCGCTAGTTCCCAGATGGCTACCCACTTCTACATCTTGTGATCCTCTCTTCATCTCCATTTGAGAGAACCAGGTCTAGATTGCTCCCTCGAGTGGGCTCCAATACTAGTTGTCTAAGGCATGCCCCTGTAGGGCATTTAGAATAACCCCACTCTTCAAGTGGCTGCTGCAACACACCTCCAGTTAATATCTGGCATATTCAGATCACCCATCAGCAATATCTCCCCTTTTTCTGCCTTACTAAGTATACTTTCTATCATTTCCTTGTTCATTTCCTCCCCCTGAGAAGAGTCTAGTCTCTAACCCTGTGCGGATTGTGGTGCCATTGCAGTCTCCAAATTTACCCACAGTGCTTCTTCTCCCTCCCTGTTTTCCCTTTTGTTCTGCTGCTGATTCGATTCCTTCCCTTATGTAAAGAGCTACTCCTCTTCCTCTATTACCCTCTCTGTCCCTCCTGTAGATAGTGTATCCTGGTATGTTTACGTCCCAGTCATGGTTTTGTGTGAACCATGTTTCTGTGATCACACGATATCCAGATGTTCCTCCTCCATCAAGGCCACAAATTCAGGAAGCTTGTTACTCAGACTACGGGCATTGGTACTCATTGCTTTCCATTTTTGATGGCTTTACCTTCAGTTGCAGCATCCTCCACTGACCTTTCTACCTTGGTCTTTTCTCATTTAGTACCCTGTTTTGTAGGGAGAGGCGGGATTTTCCTGCTGCTTATCAGTGCTCTCCCCTTGATTAGTTTAAAAACTTGCCAATGAAGCATTTAAACTGATTGCTCAAAAGACTTGTTCCCTTCCTGGACAGATGCAGACCATCCTGCCAGTATAGGCTGGTGTCCCTCTAGGTGGAACCCCAGTCACCAATGAAGCCAAACCCCTGTGCTCCACACCACTTTTTCAACCATTCATTAAACTGCATGTTGCAAAGTACCCTCACCTCACTCATGCCATTGACAGGCAGCACCTCTGAGAAGGATACTGTGTGTGCTACTTGTCTTAGGCCCCTCTCCAGTTCTACAAACTCCTTCTGCACTGCTCTAATCTCATGCTGAGCCAAGTCATTTGTCCCTAGGTGGACAATGATGTCCAACTCAGACTCCCGTGCAGCTGTTCTCATGATCCTGAGGATGGGATATGATATATTATATTATGTTGTATTATGTTACTATGTGCAACATTATCTCAAACATGGGTTAAATTGTATCTCTTGTACTGAGATTCTAAACAATGCATTAATTACTCTCTCTTTCAGTGTTGTGCTTAACTGTGTGAAATTATCAGTGTGACAGAGTTGTGATTAATATAATATAATACAATACAATATAATATGATATAATATATTATGAGATGATATGATACAATATAATGGTGTGGTATTATAATATAACTGCATTAATTTACCTGTGTGACAGAGTGGTGTTAAACTATGGCCCAGATATTCAAAAGGGTTGCGCTATGCACAACAGGGATGCACCAGTGCAAGTCCGAAAATGTGCCATTGTGCGATATTCAGCGGGCAGCAGCTGCGCCCCCCCAAATCACAATGTGCAAGAGCGCAATGGTAATGAATGCATGTGCAACTGAAGGGGGAGGAACCATGAATAAATGGTGCAGTACGATATTCAACAGCATGTGCCATGCACAATAGGGGAGCAAACGGAATTTGCGTGATAGCGGAAATGATCCAAAATAAAAAGGAACAAGAGAGAGGTGCAAGAATGCTACAGGAAAGCCATATTTGGGAGTGAGGTGACAGCAACCAGGCACACAGTAGCAGTGAGAACAGAGCAGGAACAGGACAGAGCACCTGGAAACTACCAGGAACAGGGAAGGAGTGGGGAGCCTGTGCCACTGTGCAGGAGGAAAGGGGAAGTGCCACACTGGACTGAGGGCACTGACAGTGGACAGGAAGTCCAAATCTGGGAGGTGTTCCCGGGGCAGGGGGAGTAGCAGAAAGTACAGGGGGAACGGGAATACAGCTGCTGGGGGGTAATACAAGCCAGGGACATGGCCAGTGCCACCTTTCAGATGGAGGCAGTAATGAAGGGTGTGAGAAGGCAGGCAGCAGGGGGGCATGGCCATGCGAGGGCCCATTGGTGGTATGCCCCCAACAGGCAGTACCGAGCCCACACCAGCTTCAAGCTGTTCAGTGACACCGAGATAGCAGGCCGATTCTGCCTGAACTGGGTGATCCTGAGGGGGCTCTGTGAGCTATGCAGTGATGAAATGCAGACACCCACATGACAGAGCCATGCTCTGTCATTGGAGACAAAAGTGACAGCTGTCATGTGCCTGCTCACCACGGGTACTTCCATAGACCAACAGAGGACACAACAGGCATAACCCAGTTGGCCACATCACACCTCCTCACATAATTCCTCAGTGCATTGCTGCCATATGCTGTGGAGTACATCCATTTCCCCAGCACACCAGCAGAGCGCACAGCACACATACAAGAGTTCCACAGGGTAGCACATATGCCTGGCATGCTCGGGGCCATTGACTGCACCCATGTGGCCATCCACACACCACCTGGCCTGGAAGGTGCAGCATACATAAATCAGAAGGGCTATGCAATCAATTGCCAGGTGGTGTGCGATGCTAGGGGGCACATTACCAATGTCTGTGCCATGCACTGTGGGGGAGCACATGATGCCTTCATCTGGCACCAGTCTGCACTGTGCCACAGGTTCAAGAGTGGGGACATCCCCACTGGCCACCTAGTGGGTGAGTATGCAAATCACAAAGAAAGACATGGATTTTGGGAGGGGCATAGTCAGAGATGACATGGGTACAGGCCTAGATGGCCCATGGCAGGTGACGCTGATTACCAAACTAATGTCCACCCTCTACACACAGGTGACAGTGGATACCCACTCCATCCCTGGCTGCTCACACCTGTGACCCCACCGCAGCAACGCTACAATGAGGCACATGCCACCACGAGCAATGTCATAGAGTGGGTATTTGGGATGCTGAAGGCATGTTTCCATTGCCTGGACAAGTCTGGCGGTGCCCTACAGTACAGCCCCTCAAAGGCCTGCGAGCTATTCCTGGCCTGTTGCATCCTGCACAACATGGCCAATGACTATGTGATAGCTGTACAGGTCGAAGAGGGGGACAGCGATGGGGACAATGAGGATGTTGGTGTAGATGGTGATGGGCAGCCCCCCTTGGTCAAAGGGACCCCCGACTGATCCAGATGGTGCAGCTGCACCGGGACACCATCACAGAGGAGCACTTTAACCAACCCAGGTAAGTCACAGGGCCATGTGCAACCAACAATGGCAAGGGCACAACCCACAAACACACATGGACAAACCCGAGAGGTGCATGTCGTAAAGGGAATTGGCTGAGCATGGAACCGCACTCGTCATCAGGTATGGGCAAGGCCTAACACGGCATGCTGCCACACACACACAGCCCCCCCACAAGACATGCACAAAGGGTAGGAGGCACGCTGACCACAACTGCCACCCCTAGTCACGCACATGTCCTCAGACCACCATGCCCAGTGCCTGTCATTGTGTGTGTGTCTCAGACACTGGGCACCATTGCACAGTGGCAGACAGTGCAACACAGGCATCAATATGCACATGCCACAGTGGCCAGCAGCCAGGAGGGTGTGCACATGGAACGTGTGTGTGTGTGTGTGCAGGGCCAGGTACCCCACCTGTGCATTGCACGATGAACAAAACACTGCATGTGCAGTGTCAGACAGTAGCCATGGTGGGAGACAGGTCAGTCACGTGGCACAGTGCCACAACCACCACGGATGCATCAGCAGCCCTGCTGAGACCCGCCAGCAGTGACAGGCTGACCAATGGCCTCATGGGGTGGCACCAATGGTTCCCCAGTGGTTCCACTGTGGGAAAGCAACAGTTCTCGAGCAGGGGTCTGCAACTCACTGAACATGCCTGTGCCAGGCATGCTTGAGATGCCCACAGCTGAACCCAGTGTTGACAATGATGGTGTGGCATGACGCCAGGAACAGGGAGTGGACATTGCACTGCACGGTGTCTGCGACGCATGGGCAAATAACTGTGTGCCCATTGTGGCCATGACAGCAGTGAGTGCCTGTGTCTGCCTGTCAATGGCACCAGTCACATCCTCCCGTAGCCAGTCCATCCCTGCCAGGAGCAGACTGGTGTCCCAGCTGTGCTGCACCTCTGCCTGGTGCAGGACTGCACTTAGTGCATCCACTGCCATCACAAGCCACAACTGCTGATCCACTGAATGCCTGATTGGCATGATGTCCCTCATGGTGCTCATGGCCGTGATGGGCAGCACCCCATGAGGTTGGGTGCTGCACAGTCCATAGTCCAGGGCATGTCCACAGGTGGTGCACTGATGCTGCCCTCCAACACTGTCCCCCCAGCACCATTGGCCAAATACTGACACTGCCCCCTGGCTGCCACTCTCCAGGGCTCAACGGTGCCACCACAGCAGCTGCAACAGCCCAGCTGTCCTGGACACACACCAGTGCTGCCCCACTGGTGCAGACAGGTACAGGCTGGGACTGTGATGTCACGCAGCCCTCCCCGGTGGCACCACCCATGGCTATGCCCGTGCTATAACCTGCTGTGTGGCCATCCTGTGGCCCGCACATATCACTGTCCTTGATGTGAGCTCCATCATCATCAGTGATGGATCCAGCACCCGTCCGAGTCTCAGCATGCTGGCTTCCATGGACGCTGGCATGCTGGGACATGGACAGGGCCTCCTCCCACCTGCTCCACCAACATCAGTCTGGACAGCCAGGTGGGCCCACTGTCGTCCTGACCCTTGGACACCTGTGGAGGTGGATGGGCTCTCCCCTGGGTCCAGTGTATCGCCCTCAGTGGATGAGCCCACCACCGCTGACCCATGTAGATGCACAGGAGCTGTAAGGGAACACAGTAGCATTAATGTGTCTGCCCTACCCTGTGGCAACCCCCCCACAGTGACAGATCAGGACCTACCATGCAGTGATGGGCTACCACTCATCTGGAAGCCACCACCTGGAACACCCTCGATGGCACAATGCTGCATGCTGCAAGCAACTTGCTCTTCCTGTGGGGTCAGGCATTGCACGGCTGGCTGTCCCCCACCGGTCACAGCCCGTGTTGTCCTGATGGCAGCCACCTTATCCTTAATCCTCCTCCTCTCTGTGCCCACCTTCTTTTTGCACTCCTGCATGGACAGCTGGTGGCTGCCATGCTGGTTGACGGCATGCGCCACCTCTCTCCATGCAGCAGCATGGGCCTGTGGTGTTCCCCGCTGTCTGCTGAGCAGTGGTTCCTGGTCAAGGTAGGCCTCAAACAGGGCATATGTTTCTGCCTTGGTAAAGTTTTCCCCCCCTTTTTCTCCCACATCTCTGTTCCTCCTCCTCCACCTCACGGTCGCTCATCATTGATCCTGTGGGAATGACAGGTGTTACCTCTGACTGTGCAGTCCCATGCATCTCCCACACACCACAGTCCACACTCCAAAACAGCATGCAACTCACCACAATAGACTGCAATACCTGACTATGGCCTCTGCAGCCCAATGTTGCATTTATATAGTGCAATGCATGCAAATGAGGTGAGGCACAATTTTAAGTGAATGCTAATGCAGTATCTGCGCCATTGAATCGCTGATGAGCTGATTGCCAGCTGAATATCATGCTGTTGCACTTTTTGCGCAATTGTGTTGAACATGCTCAGGCAAGGGCACAGTTCTATGATGTGCGCAGTGGACACCGAACAGTGCATGTCTGTTGTGCTGGCGCTGACGCCTGCCGCACTGCTGATGTTCTGTGCATGGGAGGCAGTGCAGGACATGACCACCATTGTGCCAGTGGTACTACTGCACTGTTCACATGTATGGCGCTCTTGCACTGGGGTGCCATAGGTGCTGTGGAGCCACAGCATGGTAGGCCACTACAGGGCATCTCACACAGGCACCCAATTGTACTACACGCAGGGAGTACCAATTGCACTGTGGAGGTCCTTGCACAAGAGACCCTTAACCCTGTGCCCGACCTTTGCCCCCTAGGTGCCATGCATCCACATAGGTGCACCACTATTGTGCTGTTAGGTGACAGCATGATGGGGGAATGGCAGTGCTGTACCGCACAGCATCTGCATGTGGTGGACTGTGCTACTGAGCACCATTTTGACTCCGACCAGCTTCAGAGATGGCAAGAAGGTGGGCTGCTGTTTGGAGCCAGGTGGAGCTGGCCAGTTTGGTGGCCATAGTGGAGCCCCATGCTGGGGCACATTTTGGGACTGCACCCCTGGACAGAACCAGGAGTGCTGTATGGGAGAAGGTGGCGGTGGTGCTGGATGAGGCCACAGGAATCGGACACATGGCTGAGCAGTGTCACCACAGATACAGGGACCTCCAGCGCAGGACCCAGACAGGCTTGCCTGCCTGTGGGCATGTGCCAGGAGAGGCACAGTGCCATGATCAGGTAGGTGCCACATCCATACACTGGTTGAATAGTAATGGGTATCACGGTGGGCATGTGTCCACCACACAGGGGGGTGGGCCATCCAGTGTGGGCAGTGGTGTTGGTAGTGTTGGTAGTGAAGGTGGTGTTGGGGGAGTTGTGGCATGGCTGGGCTGTGTGGGATCACACACACCTGGGGTGGGGGGTCTTTGATACTGGATTGTACTGATAATGCCCTCTCCATTTTTGCACCCTAGGCCCTGAAGAGCGGCACTGAGCCAGACAGGACTGACACCAAGGTGTGGATGGTGGAGATGGTCAACAGCCATGGGAAGCCAGTCAAAGCAGACTACTGTGCCCGGATCAGGCCGATGATGGTGAATGCCTTTCTTCCAGGATATTCTGTGCATGCTGTGTTGCAGGGCAGGTGGTGGGGCATGGCCACCATCCATTGACACCGGTGACATGAATGCCACACAGTACAGTCAGCACTGTCCGGTGACACTGCATGTGTGGGTGCGCATCACTGGTGGTCCATGTGTGCACCGGGAACATGGCTATGCCACTGCCTTCGCACCGCATAGCCATGTCACTGTACAGCCACGGTGGTGCTGTGCGGGACTTGGGTGGTGGGTGTGTGCAGTGGTCCACATGGCTGTGTGCACCTGTGTGGGCAGATCTTGTGGACATGGTCACTGTAGTGGTCGCACACCATCACAGAGGCATGTCCCACAGCTGTATGCCTTGCACAGTGGGTGGGCTGCAGGGGGCTGTGCATTCACACCTATTGACTCTACTCCCTTGTCCTAGGTGGATGGCAGATGTGGCATATGGAGAGGGCACTGCAGGAGCTTCTGCAGGTGGCCATGGCCTCCCTGTAAATCTTTCTGTGAATGGAGCAGATAGTAGTCTGCAGGAGCAATGGTGGGAGGCCTTATCAGAGCAGGGAGTGGGGCTCCAGCTGAATTTCATGATCCCATGGATTGCACCTACCCCCCTGGACCCACCCTCACACCTCTCATGTTTGGAGCCAGGTGGAGCTGGCCAGTTTGGTGGCCATAGTGGAGCCCCATGCTGGGGCACTTTTTTGGGACTGCACCCCTGGACAGAACCAGGAGTGCTGTATGGGAGAAGGTGGCGGTGGTGCTGGATGAGGCCACAGGAATCAGACACATGGCTGAGCAGTGTCACCACAGATACAGGGACCTACAGCGCAGGGACCCAGACAGGCTTGCCTGCCTGCGGGCAGGTGCCAGGAGAGGCGCAGTGCCATGACCAGGTAGGTGCCACATCCATACACTGGTTGAATAGTATGGGTATCACGGTGGGCATGTGTCCACCACACAGGGGGGTGGGCCATCCAGTGTGGGCAGTGGTGTTGGTAGTGTTGGTAGTGGAGGTGGTGTTGGGGGAGTTGTGGCATGGCTGGGCTGTGTGAGATCACACACACCTGGGGTGGGGGGTCTTTGATACTGGATTGTACTGATAATGCCCTCTCCATTTTTGCACCCTAGACCCTGAAGAGTGGCACTGAGCCAGACAGGACTGACACCAAGGTGTGGATGGTGGAGATGGTCAACAGCCATGGGAAGCCAGTCAAAGCAGACTACAGTGCCCGGATCAGGCCGATGATGGTGAATGCCTTTCTTCCAGGA
This sequence comes from Neoceratodus forsteri, assembly GCA_016271365.2. NCBI lineage: Eukaryota > Metazoa > Chordata > Ceratodontiformes > Ceratodontidae > Neoceratodus > Neoceratodus forsteri. The sequence goes on from CM028136.1 coordinate 876,222,341, forward strand.
TATTCTGTGCATGCTGTGTTGCAGGGCAGGTGGTGGGGCATTGCCACCATCCATTGACACCGGTGACATGAATGCCACACAGTACAGTCAACACTGTCCAGTGGCACTGCATGTGTGGGTGCGCATCACTGGTGGTCCATGTGTGCACCGGGAACATGGCTATGCCACTGCCTTCGCACCGCATAGCCATGTCACTGTACAGCCACGGTGGTGCTGAGCGGGACTTGGGTGGTGGGTGTGTGCAGTGGTCCACATGGCTGTGTGCACCTGTGTGGGCAGATCTTGTGGACATGATCACTGTGGGTGGTTTCACACCAACACAGAGGCATGTCCCACAGCTGTATGCCTTGCACAGTGGGTGGGCTGCATGGGGCTGTGCATTCACACCTATTGACTCTGCTCCCTTGTCCTAGGTGGATGGCAGATGTGGCATATGGAGAGGGCACTGCAGGAGCTTCTGCAGGTGGCCATGGCCTCCCTGTAAATCCTTCTGTGGATGGAGCAGATAGTAGTCTGCAGGAGAAATGGTGGGAGGCCCTATCAGAATGGGGAGTGGGGCTCCAGCTGAATGTCATGAACCCAAGGATTGCACCTACCCCCTGGACCCACCCTCACACCTCTCCTTCCCTCTTCCATTTATTCATCCCTGCCCCTTACCCACCCCCACCTGGTTTGTGGCCCTCACCCCCAACATTTTTGTAAATATTTGTAAATAGTTGTTTTATATTTTGTAATATACATTTCTTTTGTTATGCCTACCCCCACAAGAATTACCTTATGTCTTCCCATTAATTCTTGAATTCTCCCACAGTTTAATACACCACAACCTCCTTAGAAAGGCTGTTCCATGCATCCAGTACCCTCCCTATGAAAAAATACTTCCTCACATTGGACTTTGTTAATTTCACTAAGGTACTTAAACATTTCTATCATGTCCCCCCTCCTTTACTCAAGGGTATACATATTAAACTCCTTTAGTCTCTCTCCTCATATGGCTTCTCTTGCACACCCTGTACCATTTTAGTTGTCCTCTTCTGGACTGCCTCTATCCTGTCTATGTCCTTGTGGAGATTGGGTCTCCAGAACTGGATGCAGGACTCCAGATGGTGTCTCACCAACTGTCTGTACAGAGGGATAACAACTTCCTGTTTTCTGCTGGTGATGCCTCTCCCTATGCATCCTTGTAAACCCTCAGCCTGCCCTACCACCTTCTCACATTGCTTGTTAACCTTAAGGTCATCTGATATGATTACCCTTTTCCCTTTCCTTTTTTGTTGTTGTTACTACCTCCCCCATTGTGTAATCTTCCCCTGAGTGTTTGTTTCCCAGGTGCATTATTTTGCACTTCTTTACATTGAATCCTAGCTGCCATACTTCCGACCATTCCTCCAAACCTGCCAAGTCCCTTCTCATCCTTTCCACACCTCCTTGTTTATCAGCCCTGTTGCAGATCTTTGTGTCATCTGCAAAGAGGCATAATTTTCCTCTGCAATGTCACTTATAAAGACATTAAAAAGGACTGGACCCAGTACTGAACCCTGCGGTAACCCATTAGTAACCCCTGTTTCTTCAGAGTGGACTCCATTTACAATTACCTTCTGTGTCCTGTTGTCCAGCCAATGTTTTACCCAGGCTACTACCTTGGGACCCACTTCCAGGCTGGTTAATTTGACTATTAATCTTTTGTGTGGGACTGTGTCAAATGCCTTCCTAAAATCTAGGTAGGCCATGTCCACAGCCCCTCCCTGGTCTACTACTTTAGTCACCCAGTCAAAGAAATCAATTAGATTCATCTGACATGATCTTCCTGCTGTGAACCCATGCTGCCTTGGGTCCTGTGCCCCACTGGCCTCTAAGTACTCAACAATTCTTTCCTTCAGAAGTGATTCCATCACTTTCCCTAACACAGAGGTCAAACTGACAGGTATGTAGTTTTCTGCCTCTATCTTGGTGTCACTTTTGTGAAGGGAAATCACAACTACCTTCCTCCAGTAATTGGGTACCATACCAGCCTCCCATGATTTGTTAAAAAGGGTAGTCAGTGGTTTCACTAGTTTTCCCCTTAATTCTTTTAGAATTCTGTGGTGAATTCCATCAGGCCCATTTGCTTTTTCCACCTTCAGTTTCTGCAGTTCTTTCAAAACCCTTTCTTCTGTGAAAGGACTGGGATCAACTGCTTCTGTTAATTGGATTTGGCAGCTCCCCCTCCTCTTTTGTGAATACTGAGCAGACATATTCATTCAGTATCCTTGCTTTTTCACTGTCCCCCTCTGCCCACCCACCGTTCATTCTATTCAGCCTCTCTATCCCTCCCTTTGTCTTTCTATGCTCCCTGACATATGAAAGGTTTTATCCCTCTTCTTAACTGAGTTGGCTATCTTTTCCTCAGTTTGGGCCTTTGCTATTCTGACTTCCATCCCTGCTTACTTCTGCCTTAACTGGTACAGCTCTTTGTCCTGCTCCTTCTGTGTTTCCTTATACTTCCTGAATGCTATCTTTTTCTCCCTTACTTTCCCTGCCACCTCGTTTGAGAATCATAGTGGCTTTTTCTTTCATTTTGATTTGTTTATTTGCTTCACACAAAGGCTTGTTGCCTCTATGATGGCAGTTTTAATGATTCCCCATTGTTGCTCCACCCTCCTTCTAGCCAGTTTGCTAGTGCTTTTTTGAGGCACTCTCCCATCTTGCCAAAGTCAGTCCTCCTAACTATACCCTCCATTTGCTGATGGCCTTACTCCTTTTTTCCCAGTCCCTGTCCTCCTTGCGTTTGTCACTTTCTCCATTTACCCCTTCCCTTCTCCCTATCGACATTTCTATGTTGGAGTTTACCGCACTTACTACCGTGACTTTTTTGGGGGGGGCTAGGATTTCCCTGCTGCTTAACATAATATAATATATTTTCTTTAATATAATATAATACATACTAATAATAATATAATATGAAATGATATGATATGATAAAATATGATATGATATGACATGATATGATTTGATATGATACAATATTATATTATATGATTTAATATATTATGATACAATAAATTATGTAATATAATATAATAGAATGTAATGTAATATAACATAACATAATATAATAAAATATAGAAACATAGACTTTGATGGCAGATACGGGCCACTTGGCCATTCTAGTCTGCCCATTTCCCTACCTACAGGATAGGCCACAGATCCTAGTTAACTAACAGCTCTTCCTATCTCCCACAAGAATTGCCTTATGTCTGTCCCATGCATTCTTGAATTGTACCACAGTTTTAGACCCCATAACCTCCTCAGGAAGGCTGTTCCATGCATTCACTATCCTCTCTGTGGAAAAATACTTCCTCACATTGCCCTTGAACTGCCTCTCTCTCTATCTTTAAATTGTGTCCGCTTGTTCTTGCATATCTCTTTTTCTGAACGATGCTACCCTCTTGGACTTTGTTGATTCCACTGAGGTACTTAAAAAGTTTCTATCATGTCTCCACTCTCCCTTCTTTCCTCAAGGGTATACATATTAATCTTCTCAATTATTTCCTCGTACAGCTTCTCTTGCTGACCCTGCACAATTTTAGTTGCCCTCCTCTGGACTGCCTCTATCCTGTCTATGTCCTTGCGGAGATGGGGTCTCCAGAACTGGATGCAGTACTCCAGATGGGGTCTCACCAGCTGTCTGTACAGTGGGGTAACAACTTCCTGTTTTCTGCTGGTGATGCCTCTCCCCTATGCATCCCAGTATATCCCCAGCCATCCCTACTGCCTTCTCACATTGCTTGCTAACCTTAAGGTCATCTGATATGATTACCCCAGGTCCCTTTCCTTTTTTGGTGTTGTTACTACCTCCCCCATTGTGTATTCTTCCCCCTGGGTTCTTGTTTCCCAATTGCATTATTTTGCACTTCTTTGCATCGAATACTAGCTGCCATTCTTCTGACCATTGCTCCAACCTTGCCAAGTCCTTTCTCATCCTTTCCATGCCTCCTTATACTTCCTGAATGCTATCTTTTTCTCCCTGACTTTCCCAGCAACCTCTTTTGAGAACCATAGTGGCTTTTTCTTTCATTCTGATTTGTTTGTTTGCTTCACACAAAGGCTTGTTGCCTCTGTGATGGCAGTTCTGATGATTCCCCATTGTTGCTCCACCCCTCCTTCTAGCCTGTTTGCTAGTGCTTTTCTGAGGCACTCTCCCATCTTGCCAAACTCAGCCCTCCTGAAGTCCAGTACCCTCACTTTTGTTTTACTTGACTCTGTAGCTGAGTTTAATGTGAACCACCCTGTTTGATGTTCACTTGTTCCCAGAAGGCAACCCACTTCTAGATCTGAGATCCTCTCACTGCCCCATTTGAGAGTATGAGGTCTAAGATTGCTCCCTCATTCTGGTACTCATTAACCTCCATTTCTTGATGGACTTACTCCTTTTTGCCAGATCCCCGTCCTTCTTGCCTTTGTCACTTCCCCATTTACCCCTGCCCTTCTCCCTATTGACACCTCTATGTTGGTGTTTACCGCACTTACTACCATGATTTTTTGGGGGCTAGGATTTCCCTGCTCCTTTCCAGTGCCTCCCCCTTGGATAGTTGAAATGCTTACCAATGAAGCATTTAAAACCTATCAACTAGGATCCTGGTTCCCCTCCTGGACAGATGCAGCCCATCATGTCACTATAGGCTTGCATCACTCCATGTTGACCCTCAGTCCCCAATGAAGCCAAATCTCTGAGCTCCACACCTGTTTTTCAACCACTGATTTAATCCCATGGTGCAGAACACCCTAGCCTCTCCTACGCCATAGATGGGCAGCACCTCCAAGAAGGTTACCATGCGTGCTGCTTGTCTAAGGCCCCTCCCCAATTCCACAAACTCTTCCTGCAATTCTCTAATTCCTGTCTTAGCCAGGTCATTTGTCCCTAGGTGGACAATGACATCCAGCTCCCTCCCCTGTACAGTTGCTCTGGCAATCCTGAGGATTTGCTCCCTGTCCCTCCAAGCCATGGCACCAGGCAGGCACCTTACCACCCTCTCCCCTTCCTCCTCAAGTTCTACCTTCCTAACAATGCAGTTCCCAATCAGAAGTTGTTTCTTTCCCCTGTGGAGTCCCCTGCAACTCTCCTGTGGGTCTCCTTTGTGGAGGTTCCCAACATCCTCCTTGGTCTCCACTGCAGGCACCTCCATAGAGGAATCACACTTTGCCAGAATGGCATAGGAATTGTGGAGAGGTACAACTGGAGGGATGCACCTCTGTTCCAACACCCTCACCCTCCCTGAGCCCACTGTGGTCCAACCACTCCTCTTTCTTGGCAACCTCTGAGGCAACGGCAGTGGCACTGGTGGTCCCTGGATGGAAGAGGAGGTCCAACAAATCCTGGCCAACTCAGCCTGGAGATAAGCAACCTCCTCCCTCAGCCCAGAGAGGTGCCTGCAGATGGAACAACACCACATCCTCCAGAATGTCTCCTGGAAGACTGCTGCTCCACAGCCTCTGTACTGCACCACTTCCATCATGTCTTATTTCTGGCCCCTTAACTGTTTGGAATCCATACTCTTTCCTCTGTTTTTTCTCCTCTCTCTCTACTTACTTTCTGCCTGTGTGCCCTTTAAACTCCTGATTGTCCTGTTCTGAGACAAGAATATCCTGTATTTCTCAGTAGACCCCTTACTTGCTCAGAGGCAGACCTCCAGCAGCTAGAGGGTGCCGGAGAGCTACTCTTACCCTTCTAGGATGGTGGGTCTTTGGTGGCTGTGTGATCACTCGCTTGCTGCTCCCTAACAGGAAGTTCCTGTTGTCAGTCAAATCCTGTCCCTATAAAACTGTGCCTATATAATATAATGTTGTGGTCTTATAATACTATATCTATCAAATGAATTAACTATGTGTTAATTAGCCTCTGAGACAGTGTGATGATAATCTATGTGTTAAATCATCTCAAACATGGATGAAATTATCTTTGTTGTAGTGTGGTTCTAAACAATGAAGTAAATGCTCTCTCTTACAGTGTTGTGCTTAACTGTGTGAAATTATCCTTGTTACAGAGTGGAGTATAATATAATATAAAATATAATATAATATAATATAATATAATATAATATAATATAATATGATATAATATAATATAATATAGTTTAATATCATATAATATAATATATAAAGTGTTATAATATTATGACTATTAAATTAATTAACTATGTGCTAATTTATCTCTGTGACAGTGTCATGCTAATGTATGTGCTAAATTATGACAAACATGGGTTAAATTATATTTGTTGCAGTGTGGTTCAAAACAATGAGTTCAATGCTCTCTTTTACAGTGTTGTGCTTAACTGTGTGAAATTATCCCTGTTACAGAGTGGTGATTAATATAATATAGTATAATATAATATAATATAATATAATATAATATAATATAATATAATATAATATAATATAATATAATATAATATAATATAATATAATATAGCGGTATGGTGTTATATCTATTAAATTAATTAACTATGTGTTAATTTATCTCTGTGACAGTGTGATGCTAAACTTTTTCTGAAATCATCTCAAACATGGGTTAAATTGTTTCTATAATTGTGTTGTTCTAAACAATGAATTAAATGCTCTCTGTTACAGTGTGGTGCTTAAGTGTGTGAAATTATACCTGTTAAGAAGTTGTGATTAATATAATATAATATAATATAAAATAATATAATATAATATAATGTGTAAATTTATCTCTGTGACAGTGTGGTGCTGAACTATCTGTTAAATTATCTCAAGCATGGTTTAAATTGTATCTCTTGTAGTGAGGGTCTATACGATGAGTTACACGCTCTCTGGTACAGTGTTTTGCTTAAATGTGTGACATTTTCTATGTTAAGAGTGGTGATTATTATAATATAATATACTATGATACAATATGATATGATATGATATGATATGATATGATATGATATGATATGAAATGAAATGACATGCCATGACATGATGTGATATGATATATGTTGTGATGTGATGATGTGATGCGATCTGACATGACATGATATGACATAACATGATATGAAACTAGATGATATAATTTAATATAATAGTGTGGTGTTATAATATCATAACTATTAAATTAATTAATTTTGTGTTCATTTATCTCTGTGACAGTGAGGTGTTAAACTAATTGTTAAAATATCTCTGCAACAGTGTGGTGCTGAACTATGTGTTAAGTTATTTCTGTAACAGTGTGGTGATTAAATCTGTTTCATCATCTCTGTTACATTGTTGTGCTTAACTGTGTGAAATTATCCCTGTAACAGAGAGTTGATTAATATAAAATGATAAGATATATTATACTGTAATATAATATAAAATCATATAATACTATACAATATAGTATAATATAATTACTATAATATAATATATTATAAAATAATATAATATAATAGGTTATGATATGATATGCTATGATATAATATAATACAATATTATATAATATGCAGTAATATATTACAACGTAGTATAATATAATATAATATATATTTTTTTATTTATTTCAATCTAGGATTACAATATCTTTGAGCCGAGGCTCTTTAACAAAGGTTCCACATCAGTGTGCAACAGTCATCATCACTTTAGTTATAAACATATAGTCATTGACTTACAGACATGTAATAACAAGTACAAAGACTTGAGCTATGAGCAAGACAAGGGAAGGGTGGGGGTGGGCAAAGTGAGGTGAGGAGATCGATGTGGGAAGGAGGTGCAGGGGTAAGGTGGAGTATGGGAGGTGGTTGGGGTGGGGGCAGGAGTGGAGATATGGGGAGAGGTGGGCGAGGGTGGGAGACAGTGCAGCCTTGTTGAGGTAATATGACAGGTAAGGTGCTAGAGGTGTAAATACTGATTGTAAGTGCTGGTTGCTGGGATATTTGCAGCTGGAATGATGGAAATGTTAAGATGGAGAATCACAGGATACAAGCAGTGAGAGGCGTAGCTTGGACTTGAAGAGGCCAAGCGTTGGAGCGATCACTATGTCACTGCCAAAAGATTTGAGCCAGTTGGATGCCCGATAGGTGAATGATCTTTGTCCTTGGGTCGTGCAACATCATGGGATATGTAGTAGATGGAAATTGGATATCCTTGTAGTGATGTTCCTATTTCTAGGCTTAAGGAGGGCAGAGACACCAGGTGGTGCCAAACCCATTATAATTGTCTTGGCCGTGATGCAGGTTTGGTATTTTATGCATTTGTCCAGTTGAAGCCATCCAGATTGGGAATAAAGTTCACATGTTTGGGTACTGCAAAGTGAGCCAGTGATGAGACGATAGGCCTTATTCAGGGACCTTGTGATACGTTTGAGAGCAGAGGTAGTTGCAGACCCATATATGATAAGACTATAGACTATGATGCTGATGATGGAGCTATGGACGCCACTGCTAGTGCTTCTGGGGTTAGGTGTTTCCTGTGCCGGAATAATATGCCTAACCTCACATTGGCAGACTTTGCAGCATTGCTGATATGGACAGCGTATGAGAGGTGGGGATCAAGGGTGATGCCAAGGTACTTTAATGATTGTGTTTGCTCTAGGATGGCTCCTTGTTTGGTTGCAATGGAGAGGTGGTGTTGTTTGTTTTTGTTGTGAAGACCATAGACTTGTTTTTTTTCTGATTGTGAAGCAGTTTATGAGTTAGAAACCAGGATTTGATGGTGGAGAAGGCCTGCTGAAGTTTATTTGGTAATTGGATTGGATCAGGGTCCTTGGTGAGGATCACAGCATCGTCAGTGTAGGGAATTATTTGTTCTGGGCAGCTGTCCATTAGTGAGTTTAAAAATAGGCTGAAAAAGAGGGGTCCCAGAATGGAGCCCTGGGGGACTCCCAAGTGGACTGGTCTAGGGTCCAAGGTGTATCAGCGATTCTTACAGTTTGGGACCTTTCTTCAAGGTAGCTCTTAAACCAGCCAACGGAGTCAGCTGACAGCCCAGTGTTCTGAAGCTGGACAGGCAGGAGGTGGTGACTGATGGTGTTGAAGGCTTTACTTAATTCAATGTAGATTGAGCCTAGTAGTTCACCGGAGTCAAGTTTGTTGTGGATTGCACCAGTGAATTCAAGTAGGGCTGTGGAGGTGCTGTGATCTTTGCGGAACCCATGTTGTTGCTTGCACAGGATGTTGTACGTATCCAGGTATTCGGTGAGCTGGTCTAAGATTATGTGTTCTAGTGCCTTGGAGAGTGGAGGTAGTAAGGACATAGGTCTGTAGTCATCGTGGGTAGTTTTGTCACCACTTTTATGAATTGGGGTGACAGTGGCAGATTTCCATCTGTTCAGGAACTGGCTAAGGCTGAGGGAGAGGTTGAAAATTCTGGTCAGAGGACTAAGCACTTCATCAAGTGTGAGAGACAGGATTTTGAGATTGAGGGAGTCAATACTGAATCTTGATTTACCAAGGGCTTTGGTTACATATTTGCATGCTTGGTGAGGCTTGACTGCTTTGAAGTAAAAGTGGGGGAGCTGGTGATAGTAGTGTTCATTGCAGACAGAGGGGCTTCACCATCTTTGAAGTAGTCCTGAGTAGAACAGCGCTGAGGTCAGTAAAGGCTCTTTTAAAGGTATCCACAATGGTTTTTGGGTTTAGGTTTATGGTTCCATTGATGTTAAGTAATGATGGGAGGTTTTGGGTGGATTCCTGGTGAATTCCTATATGTTCTTCTAGAATTCCCCACCATTGTCCCAGGAGTTTGTGAGGGCATGCTTATAGTAGGCAGACTTCATTTGCTGGATGGTTTTGGTACAGTCATTCCGGGCACGTTTGTAGTTTTGGATGTCGTTTTGCCTTCCAAAGTTTCTGTATATGATAATAGTAATATAATATTATAATATAATATAATAATATAATACAAACTAATATATTATAATATAATATAACATAATGTTGTGGTGTTTAATATTATAAGTATTAAATTAACTATGTGTCAATTTATCTCTATGACAGTGTGGTGTTAATTCATGTGTTAAATTTTCTCAAACATGTCTCATGTTTTCTCAAACATTGTCTCTGTTGCAGCATGGTTCTAAAAAATGAGTTAAATGCTCTCTTTTACAGTATTGTGATTACCTGTATGAAATTATCTCTGTTAAGGTGTAGTGATTATAATATAATATAATATAATATAATATAATATAATATAATATAATATAATATAATATAATATAATATGACATGCTATGATAAGATGTGATGTGATGTGATGGGATATTATATCGTATGATATGATATGATATGATATGATATGATATGATATGATATGATATGATATGATATGATATTATTGTTTGGTATGTGTTAATGTATCTCTGTGACAGTGTGGTGCTAAACTATGTGTTCAGTCACCCAAATCAGGGGTTAAATTGTCACTGCTGTAGTATGCATCTAAATAATGAGATTAATGTTCTCTGTTACAGTGTTGTGCTTAACTGTTTGAAATTATACCTGTTACTTAGTGGCGATTAATATATTATAATATAATATAACTTAATATAATATAATGTAATGTAATATGCTGTAATATAATAATATAATATATTATAGTATAATATAATGGTGTGGTGTTATATTATAGCTATTAAATTAATTAATTATGTGTTAATTTATTTCTGTGACAGTGGGGTGTTAAACTAACTGTTAAAATATCTGCAATAGTGTGGTTCTGAACTATTTGTTAAATTATCTCTGTAACAATGTGGTGATTAAATGGGTTACATTATCTCTGTTACAGTGTGGTGCTAATCAATGTTTTAAATTTTTTCAATCATGAGTTAAGTTGTCTGTTGCAGTGTGGTTCTAAACATTGAGTTCAAAGCTCTCTGTTACAATGTTGTGCTTAACTGTGTGAAATTACCCTATTACAGAGTGGTGATTAATATAATATAATGTAATATAATATAATATAATACAATGTAATATAATATAGTATAGTATAATATAGTATACTACAGTACAGTATAGTATAGTATAGCATACCATAGCATAGCATAACATAACATAGCATAACTTAGCATAACATAATATAATATAATATAATATAACATAATATAATATAATATAATATAATATAATATAATATAATATAATATAATATAATATAATATATGATGGTGTGGTGTTATACTATTAAAAATATTAAATTGCTTAACTATGTATTAATTTATCTCTGTGACTGTGTGGTGCTAAACTATGTGTTAAAATATCTCTGTGGTACTGCGGTACTGAACTATGTGTCACATTATCTCAAACATGGTTTAAAGTGTAGTGAGGGTCTAAACAGTAAGTTAAATGCTCTCTGTTACAGTGTTGTGCTTAACTGTGTTAAATTTTCCATGTTATGGAGTAGTGATTGATATGATATGAAATGATATGATATGATATGATATAATGGTGTGGTATAATATAACTTCTAAATTAATTAACTGGTTAATTTATCACTGTGTTGAACTGTGTTTTAAATTGTCTCTGACAGTGTGGTGTTAAACTGACAGTTAAACTATCTCTGTGATTGTATGGTACTGAACTTTGTTTTAAATTATCTCTGTAACAGTGTGGTGAATAAATGTATTACAGTATCTCTGTTACAGTTTTGTTCTTAATTGTGTGTAATTATCCCTGTAACAGAGTGAAGTGCAAAACCATGTGTTAAAATATATGTGCAATACTATTACAGTGTTGTGCTTAACTGTGTGAAATTATCCCTGTTATGGAGTGGTGATTAGTATAATATAATACCGTATCATACCATATAATATAATATAGTATAGTAATGTATAGTATAGTATAATATAATATAATAAAATATAATATAATATAATATATATAATATAATATAATATAATATAATATAATATAATATAATTTAATGAAATGGTGTTATAATATTATCACTATTAAATTAACTATATGATCATTTATCTCTGTGACAGTGGGGTGCTGAACTATGTGTAGAATTATCTCTTACAGTGTGGTGCTAAACTCTGTGTTAAATTAACTCTGATAGGGTGGTGTTAAACTGTGGTTTTAATCATCTCTTTGATGGTGCAGCACTATAACTTTGTATTAAATTGTATCTGTGACAGTGTAATGGTAAACTCTGTTACACTATCTCTGCCCCAATGCAGTAATAAACTATGTGTTAAATTCTCACTGTGAGAGTGCGATGCTAAACAGTCTTGTTTCTTTTAGTGTGGTGCTAAACTTTGTGTTACATTAACTCTGGGAGTGTGGTACTGAACTATACTTTTAATTATCTCTGTGACAGTGCACTACTAAACATGTGTACAATTATCTCTGTGACAGGGTAAAGCTGAATTATGGTTTAATTTATCTCTATGACAGTGTGTATGTATAGTATAGTATGTATTACATTATCCCTAGTGTAGTGCTAACTCATGTGCTAAATTATCTCAATCATGGGTTAAATAGTCTTTGTTGCACTGCTGTTCTCATCAATCAGTCTCATCAAGTCTCTCTTGACTGTTTCTTTTACACTGTGGTGCTAAACTGTGTGTGAAATTATCTCTGTGACATCTATGGATTGCTTGCAACAGAAATATTTTAACCCATGTTTGATGTAATTTACCACATAAATTAGAACTACACTGTTACAGAGATAATTTACCACATTATTTAGAGCCACACTGTGATATAGATAATTTAAACCATAGTTCAGCACCTTCATGTAACAGAGATATTTCTACTCATAGTTTAGCACCACACTGTAAAAGAAACAATTAAGACAGTTTAGCATCGCACTCTCATAGTGATAATTTAACACATCGTTTTAGTTCTGAACTGCCACAGAGGTAATTAAACACATATTTAGAACAACACTGTCAGAGTTAATTTAACAGACAGTTTAGCACCACAAGGTAAAAGAGACAATTTAAGACAGTTTACCAGTGCACTCTCACAGTGATAACTTAACATATAGTTTAGCACACTAGTTTGACTGAGAAACTTAACACATAGTTAATTAATTTTATAGATATATTATAACACCACACCATTATATGTTATGTTATGTTAATCACCACACCATAATAGATATAATTTCACGCAGTTATCCACAACACTCCATCCACATGTAATCTCCTTGTTTAGAACTACAGTTTAGCACCACATTAAAAGACAAAATTAAGACAGTTTAGCATTGTACTCTCATAGTGATAATTTAGCACATACTTTAACACTGCAGTGTGATAGAGATAAAGTAACAGTTTAGCACTACACTTTCACAGAGATAATTTACACCTAGTTTAGCACCACATTCTCAGAGTTAATTCAACACATAGCTTAGCATCACACTTTGTCTGAGATAAAGTAACACTTAGTTAAATAGTTTAATATTTAATGGCTGGGGATTGGGTGATAACCACATTGTAATCACCTTGAGTGCTTACTAGGGCAAAATGGTAAACCTTAAGAGTGCAGCTTGAGAGGTTTACTGTAGCCCTAGCAACCATGAGAGGTGATTTCAGTGTGGCTGTTACCTGATCCCCAGCCATTATCTTTTATAGTGTATGGTCAAAAAAACACTGTTTACATTCTATGTGTGAGCATTTTGGAACTCTGGTGCATTCTTTTTTGTTATGCCACTGTTTGGAAGTTCCAATTGTGGTTAACAACTTTTAAAATGCTAAACAGTGCATAACAAAGCTGTGTGACTGCTGATTATGGTGGTTAATAGGCACTTACCCAACATTATAGTTATAACACCACACCATTATATTATGTTATGTTACAGCTCATTATGTTAAATTATGTTACATTACATGTTACGTTATGTTATGTTATGCTAATCACCACACTATAGCAGGCATAATTTCATACAGTTATCTACAGCACTGAAATAGAGACCATTTAACTCATTGTTCAGAACTGCAGTTTAGCACCACATTAAAAGAAACAATTAAGACAGTTTAGCTTTGCACTCTAATAATTTTTAATAATCTAATAATTTAAACATACTTTAACACTGCAGAGTGGCATTATGTAACACCGTTTAGCACTACACTGTCAACACATAGTTTAGCACCACACCTTGTCTGAGATAAATTAACACTTAGTTAAATAATTTAATTGTTATATTATAACACCACACCATTATATTATTTTATGTTGTTCAGTTATGTTATATTCTGTTATGTTATGTTATGATATAGTAAGTTATATTATACTAATCACCACACTGTAACATAATACATTTCACAGAGCTGAGCACAACACTGAAAAAGAGACCAATTAACTCATTGTTTAGAAGAAACTGCAGCAGAAACTATTTAACCCATGTTTGAGACACTTTTACACATAAATTAGTACCATACTGTCACAGAGATAATGTAACACAGTTAAGCACCACACTGTTACAGAGATAATCTTTTTTAGTTGTGTTTAAACAGGATTAGCACACTAAGCTGAAAGCTTTTTTTACAGCCATGACCTGAGAGCACAGGGAAATTAAGTGACTTGCTCAGGGTCACACAGTGTGTAAGTGGAAGCTGTGGGTTTCAAACCCAGGGCTGGTTTGCTGGATGTCACCAGATTTCAGCTCAGAGCCTTAAATCACTGCATTCTACTGCCTCCCAAACACATACTTTAGAACCACACTGTGGTAGGGATAATTTAAACCAAAGTTCAGCACCACACTATGATAAAGATAATTTAACAGTTATAGAATAGAATACAATGGTGTGGGGTTGTAATATAACTATTAAAATTAACTCTGTGTTATTTTATCTCTGTGACAGTGTGGTGCTTAAATATGTTAAATTATCACTGTGAGAATGCAATGACAAACTGTCTTAAATTGTATCCCCACACCATAGTCACCTCCACATGGACACACACACATACCCATGACCACACCACCCCTGACACCATGCACACTACTGCAGCTGAGCACCTATAGCCACTGCAAATCAGAGACCACCACATTATTCATATCAAAATTAAATGTATTGAACAAACATATAAAATTCAACTATTTACAATATTATGTACAAACTATATACAAGGTTGGGGGCCACAAACAAGGTGGGGTGGGTAGGGGGAGGGTGGACAAATGGGGTGGGAAAGGAGGGGGTGAGGGTGGGTCCAGGGAGGTAGGGGAATACAGGGACTGATTGATCCCTAGCGGGAGCACCTCTCCCCGCTCCGACTCCTCCAAGCTCTGTGCCTCCACAGGACCCCGGTGTCATCTATCCATCTGAGGATGTCCAGCGAAGCACTCACCACCAGGAGAATCTTCTGCAGCACCTCCCTGATTTCCCATAGATGGCGTGTACCTAGGACAAGGGAGCACAGTCAATAGGTGTGAATCCACAACCCCATACAGCCTGCCCACTGTGCATGGCATACGGCCATGGGACATACCTCTGTGATGGTGTGTGACCACCTGCAGTGATCATGTCCACATGACCTGCCCACCTAGGTGCATACATCCATGCGGAACACTGCACACACCCACCAGCCAAGTCATGCACAGCACCACCATGGCCATTTAGTGACATGGCTATGTGGTGCAAAGGCAGTGGCACAACCATGTACCTGGTGCACACATGGACCACCATTGATGCACTCCCAGACATGCATTGCCACTGGACAGTGTTGACTGTAACAAGTCGTGTGCATGGCAGTGGTGTTGCTGGATGGTGGCCATGCCCCGCTACCCACCCTGTCACACAGCATGCAATAGTAATCATGACTGTATGGCACTCACCTTCATTGGGCCGGTGCAGTGGGTGGTGTGGGAGCCCTCGCCCCACGTTGCTCCACCCTGCTTTTCCTGCTGCCGCTCTTCATGGGCATGGTGGCATTTCTCTGGGCCTGTGGGGCAAACATGGAGAGAGGAACATCAGTACAATCCTGTAGCAAAGCCCCCCTGCCCCCAGGTGTGTGCCCTCCCACTCAGCCAGACCAGCTCACCCCACAAACTGTGAACACCACTACAGCCAACCCCGGATGGTCACTCCCCCATGTGCTGGACACATACAACACTGTTACCCATATGGAAGATAAAAGTGTGTTGACATAACCCCTACCTGGCCAAGGCACTATGCCCCTCCTGGCATGTGCCCACAGGTGTGCCAGTAGCTCAGACTCTCTCAGCCGCAGGTCCCCGTACCTGTGGTGGCACTGCTCAGCACTTCTACCCCATCCTGTGGCCTCCTCAAGTGCAGTGGTCATCTCCTACCACACCTGGGTCCTGGACCTCTCCAGGGGAGCCTCCCCGAACAGTGGCCCATGGTGTGGCTCCACATTGGCCACTAGGTTGGCCAGCTCTATTGCAGACTACTGGGCTGCCCTCCTGCGTGCCATTCTCGCTGCTTGATTTGGCAATATGGCGCTCTGCAGTGCAGTTCCCCACATGCAAATGCCGTGTGGTACAGCACTGCCATTCCCTATCATGCTGTCACTGAACAGCGTGGTAGAGGTGCACCCATGCCTGATGCATGGCACCTAGGGGACAAAGGTCGGGCACAGGGTCAAGGGTCTCTGGTGCATGGACATGCACAGTGCCATTGGAACCCAATGAGTGTAGCGTGATTGGCTGCCTGTGTGCCACCGCCATTAGCAGCCTACCATGCAGTTGGCCCAGTGCATCTATGATGGCCCAGTGCCACAGTGCCATGTAGTGACCATCGCTATAGTGCCACTGGCACAATGGTGGCCATGCCCTGCATCGCCTACCATGCACAGCACATCATCAGCGCGGCAGCTGCCTGCATCAGCAACCCAGGCATGCGCAGTGAGGTGTGTACTATGCATGTCACAGAACTGCACCACTGGCTCAGCACGTTCAACACAATTGCGCAAAGTGCAACAGCGCGAAATTCAGCTGTCATATGCAAATCATCTAATCAGCCATTCAATGGCACAGCACTGCAATTTGCATCTACTTAAAAATGAGCCTCGCCTCATTTGCAATGGTTGCACTATAAAAGTGTGACATTGGGCTGCAGTGGCCATAGTTGGTTACTGCAGTCTATTGGTGAGTTGCATGCTGTTTGGGAGTGTGGACTGTAGATTTAGGGACATGCATGGGACTGCACAGTCACAGGTAACAACTGCCATTTTTACAGGCTACATAATGACTGAGCAAGTTGTTGGAGAGGAGGAACACAGTGGAGGGAGGAGGAGGAGTCCTAACTTTACCAAGGCCGAAACCAAAGCCCTGGTTGAGGCCTACTTGGATGAGGAGCCACTTCTCAGTGGACAGCGGGGAACACCTCAAGGCCGTGCTGCTGCATGGGAGGAGGTGGCATGTGCTGTGAACTGGCATGGCAGCCACCAGTGCTCCATGCAGGAGTGTAAGAAAAAGATGGGCATGGACAGGAGGAGGATAAAGGAGCAGGTGGCTGCCATCAGGGCAACACAAGCTGCAACAGGTGGGGGACAGCTGGAGGTGGTACAGCTGACCCCACAGGAGGAGAGGCTTGTTGGAAGCATGCAGTGCAGTGCCATTGAGGGTGTTCTGGGTGGTAGCTTCCAGACAGGTGGTAGCACATCACTGTATGGTAAGTCATGATCTGTCTATGGGGAGGCAGGGTAGGTCACATGCAGTAATGCGACTTTGCTTTCCCTTACAGATCCTGAGTGCCTGCATGGGCCATCAGTGTTGGGCCTGTCCACTGAGGACAGTCAGCTGGAGATGGAGGAGGGGCCCATCCACCTCCACA
Source organism: Neoceratodus forsteri (assembly GCA_016271365.2). Taxonomy (NCBI): domain Eukaryota; kingdom Metazoa; phylum Chordata; order Ceratodontiformes; family Ceratodontidae; genus Neoceratodus; species Neoceratodus forsteri. Next base: position 876,240,027 of record CM028136.1, read on the forward strand.
GGTATACATGGATCATTGTGACAGTGGGGCTGCCTGGCTGTCCACACCGATGTCGTTGTAACAGGTATGGAGGAAGCCCTGCCTATGTCCCAGCGTGCCAGCATCCATGGATGCCAGCATGCTGTGACTGGGGCTGGTGCAGAGTCTGTCACCAATGATGATGACGCTAACGTCATGAGCAATGACACTTGTGTGCCACAGGATGGCCACACAGCAGGGCACTTTGCACTCATGGCTGTGGGTGGTGCTGCCATGGAGGCCTGCATGTCAGCACAGTCCCAGCCTGTGCCTGTCAGCACTAGTGGAGCAGCACTGGTGTCTGTTCAGGTCAGTGGGACTGTTGTGGCCACTGCGGCAGCACCAATGAGCCCTGTGGAGCGGCAGCCGGATGGGCAGCATCAGCAGTTGGATAATGGGCTTGGGGGTACAAGGTTCAGCGGCGGCATCTGTGCACCACTTCTGGACATGCCCAGACTTGGTCCTGGTGTGCAGCACCCACCCTCAAGGGGTGCTGATCATCAGGGCCGCACACACCCTGTGGGAAAGGATGCTGAGGAGGCAAATGACCTCTTGGATGAGCACACCCACCTACTAGAAGCATCAGTCCAGCAGCAGATGCGGCTTGCGATGTCAGTGGATGCACTGTGTGTGGCTCTGGAGCGGGCAGAGGAGCGTTGCAGCAGGGACACTGATCTGATCCTGGCAGGGATGGACCGTTTGTGGGAGGATGTGCCATTTACAGGCATGCACAGGCATTCACTGCTGTCATGGCCACAATGGGCACACAGTCAGGTGCCCATGCATCACGGACACCATGCAGTGCACTGTCCACCCCCCATTCCCAGTGTCATGCAGCTCCGACCCTGTCGACACCGGGTTCAGCTGTGGGCATCCCGAGCATTCCTGGCGCAGGCATGTTCGGTGTGCTGCAGACCCCTGCACGAGCACAGTCACGTTCATGCAGTGGAACCCTTGGGGGACCATTGGTGACACCCCATGAAACCAGTTTTCAGCCTGTCAGTGCTGTCAGGTGTCGGCGGGGCCACCCACGCATCCGCGGTGGCCAGGGCACTGTGTTGCATGACTGACCTGTCTCCCAGTGCAGCTACTGTCTGGTGTTGCCCTCCATGCATTGTGTGTTTCAGTGGGCAGTGCACGGGTGGGTACCCAGCCCTGCATGCGGACAAATAGTCCACCTGCACACCATCCCGGCTGCTGTCCGCAGTTGCGTGTGCATGATGATTCCTGCATTGCACTGTACACCAATGTGCAATGGTGATCAGCATCTGATACACGCACACGGACAGGCAGTGGGCATGGTGGCCTGTGGACATGTGTGTTGCTAGGGTTGGCGTTCTGGGTTGGTGTGCCTCCTGCTGCCCTCTGTGCACATTTAGCGCATTGTGTGTGTGCATGTGTGTGTCCATCTGCGTGTCATGTTAATCCTCACCCATCCCTGGCTGTGTGTGTGCTTCTGTGCCCTGCTACTTCCCTTGATGGCATGCACCCCTGGTGTGTGTCCATGCATGTTTGTGGGTTGTGCCTTAGCCACTGGTGGTTGCACATGGCTCCATGACTTACCTTGGTAGACTGAAGTGCTCCTCTGTGATGGTGTCCCGGTGCAGCTGTGCCAGCCGGATCAGTCGGGGGTCCCGTCGGCCAAGGGGGGGCTGCCCATCACCATCATCACCGGCGTACTCATTGTCCCCATCGCTGTCCCTTCCTTTGACCTGTACGGCTATCCCACATTCATTGGCCATGTTGTGCAGAATGCAACAGGCCAGGAATAGCCAGTAGGCCTTTGAGGGGCTGTACTTTAGGGCACTGCCAGAGGTATCCAGACAACAGAAGTGTGGGCATCCCGAGCACTCCTGGGCAAGGCATGTCCCGCTCAATGACATTACGTGTGGTGGCATGTGCCTCATTGCAGCGTTGCTGCGATAGGGTCAGTGGCCACCGGTAGAGTGTGAGCAGCCAGGGATGGAGTGGGTATCCACTGTCACCTGTGTGTAGAGGATGGAGGTAAGTTTGGTGATCAGCATCACCCTGCCCTGGGCCATGTAGGCCACTACCCATGTCGCCTCTGGCCATGCCCCCCAGGCCCTATGATTGCCCATGTGGTTTGCATACTCATCCACTAGGTGGCCAGAGTGGATGTCCCCACTCTCGAATCTGTGGCACAGTGTCAACTGGTGCCAGATGAAGGCATCGTGTGCTTCCCCAGGGTGCATGGCACAGACATTGATTATGCACCATCTGGCAGTTGATGCTGGCATAGCCCTTGCAATTGATGTATGTGGCCCCCTCGGGGCCAGATGGTGTCTGTATGGCCACATGGGTGCAGTCTATTGCCCCTAGCATGCCAGGCATACGTGCTACCCTGTGGGACTCCTGTATGTTTACTGTGTGCTCCGTCAGTGTGCTGGGGAAATGGATGTACTCCACAGCATGTGGCAGCAGTGCGCTGAGGAATTGGCTGAGGTGGCATAATATGGCCAACTGCATTATGCCTGTGGTGTCCCCATTTGGTCTCTGGAAGGTACCCATGGTGAGCAAGCACATGCAGACTGTTACTTTAGGCTCCACTGACAGGGCATGGCTCCATTGTGTGGGTGCCTGCATCACAACACTGCACAGCTCACAGAGCCACCTCAGAATTGCCCTATTCAGGTGGTACCAGCCCACAATCTCAGTATCAGTGTACAGCTTGAAGCTGGTGCAGGCTGGGTATTGCCTGTTGGGGGCATACCGCTAATGAGCCATTCCACGGCCATGCCCTCCTGCTGCCTGCCTTCTCACCCCCTCATAATGGCCTCCATCTGGAAGGTGGCACTGGCCATGTCCCTGGCTTGTGTTCACCCCCTCTGGCAGCTGTTACTGTATTCCCCTCACTGTCTTTCCTGCTACTTCCCCTGCACCAGGAACACCTGCCTGTGGTGGCCTCTGTGCTGTGTGGCACTTCTCCCTTCTGCACTGGCTGTGGCTCCCCACACCTTCCCTGTGAATTTGTGTTCAGGGTGCCCTTTCCCTGTCCTGCCTTGTGTATCCCTCCTGCCCTGTCTGTCTGGCTAGAGTTCTGCCTCATGTGGCTTCCCTGTAGCTTTCTTGCACCTCTCCCTTGCTCCTTTTCATTTTGGCTCATTTCTAGAATGGCGCAACTTCCGCTTGCTCCCCTATTGCGCATGGCACAAGTCATTGAATATTGCAGTGTGCCATTTATGCATGGTTCCTCCCCTTTCAGTTGTGCATGCCTTCATTATCATTGCGCTGTTGCTCAGTAAGATTTCCGGGGCACAACTGCCTCCTGCTGAATATCGCAGAATGGCGCAATTCCGGACTTGCGCAGGCGCAACCTTATTGCACATGGCTCAACTCTTTTGAATATCTGGGCCATTGTCTAGAACCACACTACAATTGAGACAGTTTAACCTGTGTTTTTGATGATTTAACACACAGTTTAGCACCAAACTGTCACTACGATAAATTAACACATCGTTAATTAATTTATTTAATATTTATAACACAACACCCCTATATTCTATTCTATTCTATTCTATTCTATTCTATTCTATTCTATTCTATTCTATTCTATTCTATTATATTCTATTCTTTTACATTATACTATATTAATCACCGATCTGTCATAGGGTAATTTCACAAAGTTAAGCACACATCTTTAAAAGAGAGCATTGCACTCAAAGTTTAGAACCAGACTGTAACAGAGATAATTTTATCCAATGTTTGACATAATTTAACGCTTAGATAAGCACCACACTGTCAAAGAGATAATGAAACTCATTTAGTTATCCCACTGTTACAGAGACAATTTAACACATAGTGCAGCACCACACTATCACAGATAGATTTTCACAGTCAGTTTAACACCACACTGTCACAGAGATAAATTAACACATAGTTAATTAATTTTATAGTCATAATATTATAACACCACAATATAATATAATAATATATTATATTATATTACATTACATTATATTGTATCATATTATATTACATTACATCATATCATACCATATCAAAATATATTATATTATATTATATTATATTATATTATATTATATTATATTATATTATATTATATTATATTATATTATATGAAACAATAGTCCACTATAGGGATAATTACACCCAGTTAAGCACAGCAATGTAACAGAGATAATGTAAAATATTTAATACCACCCACTGTTGCAAGAGAATTTAACCATAGTTAAAGACTCACAGTATCATGAGATATTTTAACAATCAGTTTAATACCAAACTGTCACGGAAAAATTAACACATAGTTAATTAATAGCCATAATAATATAACTCTACACCATTGCGATATCATATCACATAATTTAATATCATATATCATATCATACCACACCGACATAACATGACAGCACATCACATCATTGACCCAGATATTCAAAAGGGTTGTGCCATGCAAATAGAGTTGCACAAGCGCAAAGTCCGAAAATACGCCATTCTGTGATATTCAATGGGCAGAGCAGTTCCCCCAAATCACACTGAGCAACAGCACAATGATAATGATATGCACAACTGAAGGGAGGAACCATGCATAAATGGCGCGGTGTGATATTCAACAACATACCATGCGCAATAGGGCAGCAAAGCGGAATTTGTGCCATAAGCGAGTATGAGTCAAAATAAAGGAAAAGGGAAAGGCACAATAGCATACAGGAAGCCACAAGTTGCTGAACTACTTAGCCAGCCACACATGAAAACACACACACACACACGAGACACACACACACACACACACACACAGGGCAGGACGGTGAAAGGGCACCTGGAACCCCACAGACTCAGGGAAGGTGTGGAGAACCACAGATGCAGAAGGGAAGTGCCACACAGCAGTGAGGCCAGCACAGTCAGGAGTTCCTGGTGCAGGGGAAGTAGCAGCCAGGACAGTGGGGGGAATACAGAAACAGCTGCCAGGGGAGTGAACACAAGCCAGGGACATGGCCAGTGCCACCATCCAGATGGAGGCAGTAATGAGGGGGTGAGAAGGCAGGCAGCAGGGGGGCACGGCCGTGGAAGGGCCCATCGGTGGTATGCCCCCAACAGGCAGTACTGAGCCCACACCAGCTTTGAGCAGTACAGTGATATGGAGATCGTGGGCGGGTACCGCCTGAATCGGGCAATTCTGAGGTGGCTCTGTGAGCTGTGCAGTGATGTGATGCAGGCACCCACATGATGGAGCCATGCTCTGTCAGTGGAGACTAAAGTGACAGCTTGCATGTGCTTGCTCACCATGGGTACCTTCCAGAGACCAACAGGGGACACCACAGGCATAGCCCAGTCAACTGCGTCACGCCACCTCACCCAGCTCCTCAGCGCACTGCTGCCACATGCTGTGGAGTACGTCCATCTCCCCAGCACACTGGCAGAGCACACAGCAAACATACAGGAGTTCCACATGGTAGCACATATGCCTGGCATGCTAGGGACAATTGACTGCACCCACGTGGCCATCCGCACACCACCTGGACCCGAGGGGGCCGCATACATGAATCGCAAGGGGAATGCTAGCATCAACTGCCAGGTGGTGTGTGATGCTGGGGTGCATAATCAATGTCTGTGCCATGCACCCTGGGGGACACACAATGCCTTCATCTGGCACCAGTCGGCACTGTTGCCACAGATTCAAGTGGGGACATCACTGTCCACCCTGAGTGGGTGAGTATGCAAACCACATGGACAAACATAGGGCTTGGGAGGCATGGTTAGGGGTGACATGGGTGGTGGCCTGCCATGGCCGGGCAGGCGATGCTGATCACCAAACTAACCTCCACCCGGTGGCCCATGACCCCATCACAGCAATGCTACAATAAGGCACATGCCACCACACATAATGTCATCGAGTGGGTGTTTGGGATGCTGAAGGCACGTTTCTGTTGCCTGGACACCTCCGGCGGTGCCCTATAGTACAGCCCCTCAAAGGCCTGCTGGCTATTCCTGGCCCGTTGCATCCTGCACAACATGGCTAATGAATGGGGGATAGCCGTACAGGTCAAAGAGGGGGACAGCGATGGGGACAATGAGTAAGCTGGTGACAATGGTGATGGGCAGCCCCCCCTTGGGCGATGGGACCCCCAACTGCTCTGGCTGGCACAGCTGCACCAGGACACCATCATGAAGGAGCACTTCAGCCAACCCAGGTAAATCATGGGGGCATGTGCAACTACCAGTGGCTAAGGCACAACCCACAAACATGCATGGACACACACCAGGGGTGCATGCCATCCAGGGAAGTGGCCGGGCATAGAACAACACACACCACTAGGAATGGGTGAGGTCTAACATGGCATGTGGACAGACACACACACACACAATGCAACAGACATGCACAAAGGGTAGGAGGCACACCGACCCAGAACACCAACCCTAGCCACACACATGTCCACAGACCACCATGCCCACTGCCTGTCATTGTGCATGTGTCAGATGCTGGGCACTATTGCACATTGGTGTACAGCACAATGCAGACTTCATCATGCACATGCAACTGTGGACAGCAGCCAGGAGGGTGTGCAGATGGACGGTGTGTCTGTGTGCACAGCCGGGTACCCACCCTTGCATTGCCTGGTGAATGACACAATGCACACATGGCAGCATCAGACAGTAGCTGCGTTAGGAGACAGGTCAGTCACGTGCCACTGTGCCCCGGCCACCATGGATGCATGGGTGGCCCCACCGAGACCCGCAAGCACTGAAAGGCTGACCACTGGCCTCATGGGGTGGCAACGATGGTCCCCCAGGGGTTTCACTGTGTGAACGCGACCATGCTCATGGAGGGGTCTGCAGCACACCGAACATGCCTGCACCAGGCATGCTCAGTTTGCCCACAGCTGAACCATGTGTTGACAAGGAGGGTGTCGCATGACACCGGGAATGGGGGGGTGAACATTGCACTGCGCAGTGTCTGTGCCACATGGTCAAATAACTGTGTGCCCCCTGTGGCCATGGCAGCTGTGATTGTATGTGTCAGCCTGTCAATGACAGCTGTCTCATCTTCCTGCATCTGGTCCATCCCTGCCAGGAGCAGTCTGGTTTCTCTGCTGCGATGCTCCTCTGCCCACTCCAGAGCCACAATCAGTGCATCCACTGCCATCACAAGCCACATCTGTTGATTGACTGATGCTTGCAGTATGCAGGTGTGCTCATCCAAGAGGTCATCTGCCTGATTGGCATTCTGTCCCTCAGGGTGTGTGCAGCCCTGATGCTCAGCACCCCTTGAGGGTGGGTGCTGCACACCAGGACCAGGACTGGGCATGTCCACAGGTGGTGCACTTATGCCGCCCTCTGATACTGTACCCCCAAGCCCATTGGCCGACTGCTGATGCTGCCCCTCTGGCTGCTGCTCCCCAGGGCTCACTGGTGCTGCTGCAGTGGCTGTAACAGTCCCACTGTCCTGTACACACACCAGTGGTGCCCCACTGGTGCTGACAGGCACAGGCTGGGACTGTGATGACACGCAGGCCTCCATGGTGGCACCACCGACAGCCATGGCCACGATGTTACCTGCTGTGTGGCCATCCTGTGGCACACACGTGTCACTGCCCATGACTTTTGCAACATAATCATCGGTGATGGACCTGGCACCAGCCCAAGTCACAGCATGCTGGCATCTGTGGATGCTGGCATGCTGGGACATGGGCAGGGCCTCATCTGCACCTGCTCCAACAACATCAGTCTGGACATCCAGGTGGGCCCACTGTTGCACTGAGCTATGATTCCTGTGGAGGTGGATGGGCCCTCCTCCATCTCCATCTGACTGGCCTCAGTGAAGAGGCCCACCACTGCTGACCCATGCAGATGCTCAGGAGCTGTAAGGGAAAACAAAGTCACGTTACTGCATGTGACCTACCCTGTCCCCCCCAATAGACAGACCATGACCTACCATACAATGACGGGCTACCACCCATCTGGAATCCACCACCTGTAGCACCCTCAATGGAGCAATGCTGCATGCTGCCAGAACCCTCTCTTCCTGTGGGGCCAGGTGCCCAGCACCTCCGGCTGTCCCCCACCTGTTGCAGATCATGCTGCCCTGATGGCAGCCACCTTCTCCTTAATCCTCCTCCTGTCTGTGCCCATCTTCTTCTTGCACTCCTGCACAGAGCACTGGTGGTTGCCATGCAGGTTCACAGCACGTGCCACTTCCTCCCACGCAGCAGCACGGGCCTGTGGTGTTCCTTGGTGTCTGCTGAGAAGTGGCTCCTGTCCAGGTAGGCCTCAAACAGGGCAACCATATCGGCCTTTGTGAAATTTGGCCTCCTCCTCCTCCTCCCACAGCTCTGTTCCTCTTCCTCCACAACTCGCTCGGTCATGATTCAGACTGTGAGAATGACAGGTGTTACCTGTGACTGTGCAGTCCCATGCATGTCCCAAAATTCCCAGTCCACACTCCCAAACAGCATGCAACTCACCAATAAGACTGCAGTAACTGACTATGGCCAGTGCAGCCCAATGTCGCACTTTTATAGTGCAACCCAGCAAATGATGAGAGGCATCTTAAAGTGGATGCAAATGCAGTGACTGCACCATTGAATAGCTGTAGCTGATTTGCATATGATGGCTGAATATCGCGCTTTTGCACTGCTGCGCAATTGTGTTGAATGTGCTGAGCCAAGGGCGCAATTCTGTGACATGCGCTGTACACACCTAACTGCACATGCCCGGGTTGATGATGCAGGCACCTGCTGCACTGCTGAAGTGCTGTGCATGGGAGGCAATGCAGGGCACGGCCACCATTGAGCAAGTGGCGCTGTTCACCTATAAGGTGCTGTGGCACTGGGGCATCGCAGGCACACTGGGGCAACATCGCAGTAGGCAGCTACAGGAGGTGCCACACAGGCACACAATAATGCTACACACATTGGGTTCCAATCAAGCTGTGGCTGTCCGTGCGCCAGAGACCCTTGACCCTGTGCCTGACCTTTGGTTTCTAGGTGCCATCGTCGAGCAGCATGGCAGTGCATCACTTTGCGCTGTTCGGTGACAGAATGATAGGGAATAGCAGCGCTGCCACGCCAGCATCTGCACATGGTGGAATCATGCTGCAGGCGCCACCCGATTCTATCAAGCAATAGAGATGGCACGGAGGAGGTTGCCCAGATGGGTCAGGTAGAAATAGCAAACTTGATTGTCATTGTGGAGCCACTTGTTGGCCGACTGTTTGAGGAGAGCACCCTGGACAGGTCCAGGAGTCAAGTGTGGCAGGAGGTGGCCAACACCATGAAGGAGGCCACAGGAATGGGGTGGACGTCGGAGCAGTGCCACCACAGATATGGGGACCTGAGGCAGAGGGACCCGGACCTGCTTGCCTGCCTGCAGACACGTGCCAGGAGGCACAGTGCCCACAGCCAGGTAGGTGCAACATCCAGACACTTTTATCTTCCATATGGTATCACGGTTGCATGTTGTCTGGAACATGGGGGCACCATCCGGTGTTGGCTGTGGTGGTGTTATCAGGGTGTGGGGTGGGGGGGTCTGGCTGTGTGGGATTGCACACACATGGGGCAGGGGGACTTTGCTACAGAATTGTACTGATGTTCTTCTCTCCATGTTTGCACCTTAGTCCCAGATGAGCGACAGCTGATGAGGGAGAGGAGGCACCAGCAGGAGGGGTGAAGGTCCACAGAGGCAGAGGGATCAGCCTGATGATGGTGAGTGCCTTACATCCATGATTACTATTGCATGCTGTGTAACAAGGCGGGCAGTGGGGCATGGTCATTAACCACTGACACCACTGCCATGCACGCAACTTGTTACAGTCAGCACTATCCAGTGGCACTGCTTGTCTGGGAGTGCATCAATGGTGGTCCATGCGTGCACCAGGTACCAGGCTGTGCCACTGTCTTCGCACCACATAGCCATGTCACTAAACAGCCACGGTGGTGCTGTGCAGGACTTGGCCATTGGGTGTGTGCAGCAGTCTGCATGGCTGTGTGCACCTGGGTGGGAAGGTCTTGTGGACATGATCACTGTGGGTGGTCACACACCATCACAGAGGCATGTCCCACAGCTGTAAGCCATGTACAGTGGGTGGGCTGCATGGGGCTGTGCATTCACACCTATTGACTCTGCTCCCTTGTCCTAGGTGGACAGCAGCTGCAGGAGATTAGGGTGGTGCTGAGGGAGATTCTCCAGGTAGCCAGGGCATCCCTGGAGATCCTTGGAAGGTTGGACAGGATTGGTGTCGAAAGATGTCATGGTGGGAGGAGAAGCCGGAGCGGGAAACAGGGCTCCTGCTGAGCTTTGAACTGCCCCTGATTTCCCCTATCCCCCTTGACACACCCTCACACCCTTCCTTAACTCTACCATTTGTTCACCCCTGCCCCTTACCCACCCCACCTTGTTTGGGTCCCAACCCGCAAACTTTTGTGAATACCCCCAACACAATGCACCAGACATGCACAAAGGGTAGGAGGCACACCAACCCAGAACACCAACCCTAGCAACACACATGTACACAGGCCACCATGCCCACTGCCTGTCCATGTGCGTGTGTCAGATACTGAGCACCATTGCACATTGGTGTACAGTGCAATGCAGGCATCATCATGCACTCGCAACTGTGGACAGCAGCTGGGACGGTGTGCAGGTGGACTGTTTGTCCACGTGCAGGGCTGGGTACCCACCCGTGCACTGCCCACTGAAACACACAATGCACAGAGGGAAGCACCAGACAGTAGCTGCACTGGCAGACAGGTCAGTTACATGACACAGTGCCCTGGCCACCATGGATGCATGGGTGGCCCCGCCGAGACCCACCAGCACTGACAGGCTGATCACTGGCCTCATGGGGTGGCACCGATGGTCCCCCAGGGGTTCCACTGTGTGAATGCAACCGTGCTTGCACAGGGGTCTGCAGCACACCAATCATGACTGTGACAGGAGTGCTCGGGATGCCCACAGTTGAAACCCAGTGTTGACAGGGTGGGAGTCACATGACGCTGGGAATGGTGGGGTGGACAGTGCACTGCGTGGTGTCCTCGATGCATGGGCACCTGACTGTGTGCCCATTGTGGCCATGACAGCAGTGAATGCCTGTGCATGTCTGTCAATGGCAGCAGTCACATCCTCCCATAAACGGTCCATCCCAGCCAGGATCAGAGTGGTGTCCCTGCTGCGATGCTCCTCTTCCTGCTCCAGAGCCACACGCAGTACATCCAGTGATGTTGCAAGCCGCATCTGCTGCTGGAATGATGCTTGCAGTAGGTGGGTGTGCTCATCCAAGAGGTCATCTGCCTCCTCGGCATCCTGTCCCACAGGGTGTGCACGGCCCTGATGATCAGCACCCCTTGAGGTTGGGAGCTGCACACCAGGACCAGGTCTGGGCATGTCCACAGGCAGTGCACAGATGCCACCACTGAACCCTGTACCCCCAAGCCCATTGGCTGACTGCTGATGCTGCCCCTCTGGCTGCCACTCCACAGGGCTCATTGATGCTGCCACAGTGGCCGCAACAGTCCCACTGTCCTGAACAGACACCAGTGCTGCCCCACTGGTGCTGACAGGCACAGGCTGGGACTGTGCTGACACACAGGCCTCCATGGCAGCACCACCCACAGCCATGGGTGCGAAGTGCCCTGCTGTGTGGCCATCCATGTGGCACACAAGTGTCACTGCCCATGACGTTAGCGCATCATCATCATGATGGACTCTGCACCAGCCCCAGTCACAGCATGCTGGCATCTGTGGACACCGGCATGCTGGGACACAGGCAGGGCTCCCTCCACACCTGTTACAATGACATCAGTGTGGACAGCCAGGCAGCCCCACTGTCACAATGATCCACGTATACCTGTGGAGGTGGATGGGCCCTCCTCCATCTCCAGCTGACTGTCCTCAGTGGACAGGCCCACCACCGATGACCTATGCAGACACTCAGGATCTTTAAGAGAAAGCAAAGTCACGTTGCTGCATGTGACCTACGCTGCCCGCCCATAGACAGACCATGACTTACCATGCAGTGATGGGCCACCACCTGTCTGGAAGCCACCACCCAGAACACCCTCAATGGCACTGCACTGCATGCATCCAACAAGCCTCTCTTCCTGTGGAGTCAGCTGTACCACCTCCAGCTGTCCCCCACCTGTTGCAGCTCATGCTGCCCTGATGGCAGCCACCTGCTCCTTTATCCTCCTCCTGTCCATGCCCATCTTTTTCTTACACTCCTGCATGGAGCACTGGTGGCTGCCATGCAGGTTCACAGCACATGCCACCTCCTCCCATGCAGCAGCACGGGCTTGAGGTGTTCTCCTCTGTCCACTGAGAAGTGGCTCCTCATCCAGGTAGGCCTTAACCAGGGCTTGGTTTTGGCCTTGGTAAAGTTAGGTCTCCTCCTGCTCCTACCACTGTGGTCTCCTCTCCAACAACTTGCTCCAGTCATTATGTAGCCTGTAAGAATGGCAGTGTTGTTACCTGTGACTGTGCAGTCCATGCATGTCCTAACTGTCCACACTCCCCCAAACAGCATGCAACTCACCAACAGACTGCAGTAACTGACCATGGCCACTGTAGCCCAATGTCGCACTTTTATAGTGCAACTCACGTAAATGAGGCAAGGTGCAACTTTAAGTAGATGCAAATTGCAGTGCTGCGCCATTGAATGGCTAATTAGATAATTTGCATATGGCGGCCGAATATCACGCTGTTGCACTTTGCGCAATTGTGTTGAACATGCTGAGCCAATGGTGCAGTTCTGTGACATGCATAGTACACACCTCACTGCACATGCCCGGGTTGCTGATGCAGGCATCTGCTGCACTGATGACGTGCTGTGCATGGTAGGCAATGCAGGGCATGGCCACCATTGTGCCAGTGGCGCTATAGCGATGGTCACTACATGGTGCTGTGGCACTGGGCCATCATAGGTGCACTGGGCCAACTGCACGGTAGGCTGCTAATGGCGATGGCACACAGGCAGCCAATCATGCTACACGCATTGGGTTCCAATGGCACTGTGCATGTCCATGGGCCAGAGACCCTTGACCCTGTGCCTGACCTTTGTCCCCTAGGCACCATGCATCAGGCATGGGTGCACCGCTACCACGCTGTTCAGTGACAGCATGATAGGGAATGGCAGTGCTGTACCACACAGCATCTGCACGTGGGGAGCTGCACTATAGAGCACCATATTGCCAAATTGAGCAGTGAGAATGGCATGCAGGAGGGCAGCCCAGTGGTCTGCAATAGAGCTGGCCAACCTAGTAGCCATTGTGGAGCCACACCATGGGCCACTGTTCAGGGAGGCACTCCTGGACAGGTCCAGGACCCAGGTGTGGTAGGAGGTGGCCACTGCACTTGAGGAGGCCACAGGACAGGGGAGGAGCACCGAGCAGTACCGCCACAGGTACGGGGACCTGCGGCAGAGACAGCCGGAGGTACTGGCATGCCTGTGGGCACGTGCTAGGAGGGGCACGGTGCCACAGCCAGGTAGGGGATAAGTCAACACACTTTTATCTTCCCTATGGGTAGCAGTGTTGTATGTGTCCAGCACATGGGGGAGGGATTGTCTGAGGTTGGCTGTGGTGGTGTTCACAGGGTGTGGGGTGGGTTGGTCTGGCTGGGTGGGAGGGCACACACCTGGGGGAAGGGTGACTTTGCTACGGGATTGTACTGATGTTCCTCCCTCCATGTTTGCCCCACAGGCCTGGAGGAACGCCGTGCTGCACGTGAAGAGTGGTGGCAGGAAGAGCAGGGTGCAGCAATTCAGGGTGAGGGCCCCCACACCACCCACTGTACCAGCCCAATGAAGGTAAGTGCCATACAGTCATGATTACTGCATTAGGCATGCTGTGTGACAGGGTGGGTAGCGGGGCATGGCTACCATCCATCGACACCACTGCCATGCACGCAAATTGTTACAGTCAACACTGTCCAGTGGCAATGCATGTCTGGGAGTGCATCAATGGTGGTTCATGTGTGCACCAGGTACAGGGTTGTGCCACTGCCTTTGCACCACATAGCCATGTCACTAAACAGCCACGGTGGTGCTGTGCGTGACTTGGCCTGTGAGTGTGTGCAGTGTTCTGCATGGCTGTATGCACATAGGTGGGCAGGTCATGTGGATGTGATCTCTGCAGTTGGTCACACACCATCACAGAGGTATGTCCCATGGCCGTATGCCATGCACAGTGGGCGGGCTCTATGGGGTTGTGCATTCACACCTATTGACTGTGCTCCCTTGTCCTAGGTACACGCCATCTACAGGAAATCAGGGAGGCACTGTGGGAGATACTCCTGGTGGTGAGGGCTTCACTCGACATCCTTAGATGGATAGATGACACCGGGGTCCTGTGGAGGCACAGAGCTTGGAGGAGTCAGAGTGGGGAGAGGCTCTCCCGCTAGGGATCAATCAGTCCCTGTATTTCCCTACACCCCTGGACCCACCCTCACACTCCTCCTTTCCCATCCCATTTGTCCACCCCTGCCCCTACCCACTCCCACCTTGTTTGTGGCCTCCCAACCTTGTATATAGTTTGTACGTAATATTGTAAATAGTTGAATTTTATATGTTTGTTCAATACATTTAATTTTGATATGAATACTGTGGTGGTCTCTGATTTGCAGTGGGCTATACGTGCTCAGCTGCAGTAGTGTGCATGGCATCAGGGGTGGTGCGGTCATGGGTATGTGTGTGTGTCCATGTGGAGGTGACAATGGTGTGGGGGTTGCTATCTGTCAGTGTCTGTGGTGTGTGTGTTGTGCCCTGTGCACTGGATGACTGTGTGCAGTGGTCCACAGTGCATGCTCTGTTTTCATGGTGCACCCATCGGCCCTTCCATGGCCTGTGCAGCTGACACACATGCATGTCTCGACCTGCACGGTCCGCTGGCATGTCAGTGGTGGCAGTCCCTGCAGGGCAGCCACTGTACCTGTCACATTGCTGGGTTGCCTCCTGTCACTGGTGTGGTGCATGTCTGCCTCAGGTGGCACTGTGGGCTCCACAGTTGTTGTCTCACCTCCATGCTGTGCCTTGTGTGTGTTGCTGGGGATGTGCCCCACTGTCTGTGACTTGTGGTCCAGGTGAATGATGGTGGTGCATGGGTCCACAGTGCCTGTGCAGGGAGAACTGTGGGTTGTGTGTACACAGTTTACAAGGGCTCACACTGGGGGCTTAGTTGCACCACCACTGTGTCCCTGTGTTGTTGTGCCCTTGGGTATGGGTGGGTGTCTGTCCATACACTGTGTGGCATCGGGTGTGGTGCATGCTTCCATGCTCCCCTGTGGGTGGCTGTGCAGGCTGTTGTGGCCAGTGGTGGGTCAGGGTTTGTCATTGGAATACTGTGGAGGGTGCTGTACCACTGGTGGTGGTGTCTGGGGCACGCCCTGTCCTGTGTGGGGTACCTCATGTGCCGACACATGGTTGGTCTCTCAGCAGTACCTCGGGGAGGACTGTGCATAGTGGCACTGTTTCTGCCATTGTTGCATTGCTGTGTGCTGCCACCCACTGATGGGTGCTCATGGTGGGGCTGGCTTGCATGGTTCTGTGGTGCACAGGGTTGCGGTGTCACAGTGGGGGTGGTGGCATGCATGGTTTTTCCTGCAGTGGTGGTCACTGCTCATGGGGGGGTGTCTGGGGGTCATGGTGCAGGGTGTGCTCTGTATTGGGGTGGATGGTGTGGCACGGGGTGGTCAGCATTCCTTGTGTTCCAGTCACAGCTTGCCGGTAGGTGTGATGGGGCACCATGGCCCTGCTGTGGGTTGTGTGCTTGTCTCCATGGGCCAGTGGCTATTCCAGCCCTCCCCCAGTTGTGCAGTGCATGGGGTTTGGGGGGACAATGTCTGTTCTGCTGTGTGTTTCTGTGCCCATCTGTGGCGTGGGTGGTGGGCCCCTACCTCCCTGGTTGTGCAGTTGCATTTCTCTGCTGCTGGGAGGTATCCCTGGTTGCACTATGGCACCTCTGGACTGCTCACCTGAACATCCCTTGTTGCACTATGGTGCATCAGATCTGCTCAGCTTCCCCTCCCTAGTTGTGCTATGGTGCAGGTGGTGCAATATTCAGTCGTCAGCTGTAGGCGCAGTTTTGCCTGCTCGTTTTGAATATCCGTCTCTTGGCGGGCGCAATAGACTTCTTGCCCCTCCTGCAATTTCGCGCACTTTTTGGGTGCAGTTTGAATATCTGGGCCAATGAGTTAAATGCTGTCTCTTACAGTGTTGTGCTAAAGTGTGTGAAATTATACCTGTTACAAAGTGGTGATTAATATAATATAATATTATGATATGATATGATATGATATGATATGATATGATATGATATGATATGATATGATATGATATGACATAACATAATATAATATAATATAGTATAGCATGTTGTAATGTGATATGATATGATATTACATAATATAATGGTGTTTTTTTTTTTACCAATTATTTTACCAGGTGGGACACACTAAGCTGAAAGCTTGTTTGCAGGTACAACCTGGGAGCATGAGGAAGTTAAGTGACTTGCTCAGAGTCACACAGTATGCAAGTGGGGGCCAGGTCTCCAGATTTGCAGCTCAGAGCCTTAAACCACTGCGCCATACTGCCTCCTATTATAATATTCTAACTATTAACTTAATTAACTATGTGTTTATTTATCTTAGTTACAGTGTGGTGCTAAACTAGGTTAAAATATCTCTGCGGTAGTGAGGTGCTGAATTATGTGTGAAATTTTCTCAAACATGTATTAAAATGTATCTCTTGTAGAGAGGGTCTAAACAATGAGTTAAATGCTCTCTTTTACAGTGTTGTGCTTAACAGTGTGAACTTTTCCCTGTTATGAACCACTTCATATGATATGATACAATATGAGATAAGATGTGATGTGATGTCATGTGTTATGATATGATATGATATGATGTGGTATAATATAACTATACAATTAATTGTGTTAATTTACTCTGTGACAGAGTGCTGTTTAATTATGTTTTAAATTGTCTTTGTGATTCTGTGGTGCTGAACTATGTGTTAAATTATCTCTGTAACAGTGTGATGTTTTAATGCATTACATTATTACTGTGACAGTGGTGTGCTAATCTCTGTGTTAAGTTATCTCAAACATTGTTAAATTGTGTCTCTTGTAGTGAGGTTTCAGACAGTGAGTTAAATGCTCTCTTTTAAAATGTTGTGCTTAACTGTGTGAAATTATCCATTATGGAGTGGAGGTTAATATGTTATAATATAGCATAACATAATATAATATGACATGACATGATATGATGTGTTATGAACTATGTATTAATATAATATAATATAATATAATATAATATAATATAATATAATATAATATAATATAATGGTTTGGTGTTATAATATTATATCTATTAAATTAATAAACTGTGTGGTAATTTATTTCTGTGATAGAGTAGTCAACAAATTTCTGTGATAGTGTGGTGCTGAACTATGTGTTAAATTATCTCTGTAACAGTGTGGTGAGTAAATGTGTTACATTATCTCTGAGACAGTGTGGTTCTAATCTAAATGTTAAATTATCTCAAATATTTACTAATGTTTATAAGTTAAATTAATTAGTTATGTGTTAATGTATCTCTATGAGAGGGTGATGCTAAATTATGTATTAAAATATCTGTGCAATACTGTTACAGTGTTGTGTTTAACTGTGTGAAATTATCCCTGTTATTTGAGTGGTGATTAGAAGACCATAATACCATGTCCTATGTTAATGATATGATTTATATGATATGATACCATATAATTATGTGGAATAATATAACTAATACATTAGTTAACTGTTTTAATTTATCTCTGTGTCAGAGTGGTGTTGAACTATGTTTAGAAATGTCTCTGTGATTGTGTGGTGCTGAACTATGTGTAAAATTTTCTCTGTAAAACTGTAATGCTTAAATGTGTTACGTTATTTCATTGACAGTGTGGTGTTAATCTCTGTGTTAAATTATCTCAAAAATGGTTAAATTGTATCTCTTATAGTGTGGTTTTGGACAATGAGTTAAATGCTGTATTTTACAATGTTGTGCTTAACTGTGTGAAATTATCCATTATGGAGTGGAGATTAATATAATATAATATAGTATAGTATGATGTGATGTGACATGATGTGCTGTCATGTTATGCCATGTGATATGATATGCTATGATTAATATAATAAATATAATGTAATACAATGGTGTGGTGTTATAATATCATAACAAACTCATTAAAAATGTGTTAATTTGTGTCTGCGAAAGTGTGGTGCTAATTTATGTGCTAAATTATTTGAAGCATGGGTTAAATTGTCTGTTGCAGTGTGGTTCAAAATATTGAGTTAAATGCTCTCTGTTACAGTGTTGTGCTTAACTGTGTGAAACTACCCTTGTTTCAGAGTGATGTATAATATAATGTAATATAGTAAATAGTATAATATGACATAATACAATACAATATATATTATATTAATCTCCACTCCGTCATGGATAATTTCACACAGTTAAGCACAACATTGTACAGTGTGGTGCTAAACTGTGGTTCTAAACAATGAGTTAAATGGTCTATGATTCAGTGTTGTGCTAAACTGTGTGAAATTTCACACACAGTTTAGCACCACACTGTAAAAGAAACAAGACAGTTTAACATCACACTCTCACAGTGGTAATTTAACACATAGTTTAGCACTGCAGTGTGGCAGAGATAATGTAACAGAGCTTAGCACTACACTGTCACAGTGATAATTCAACACATAGTTTAGGACCACACTGTAAAAGATACATTTTAAGACAGTTTATCATCACACTCTCACAATGATATTTTACCAGATAGTTTAGCACCACAGTTTGACTGAGATAAATTAACACACAGTTATGTAATTTAATAGTTATAACAATATAACACCACACCGTTATGTTATGTTATGTTATGTTATGTTATGTTATGTTATGTTATGTTATGTTATGTTATGTTATGTTATGTAACATATTTATCACCATAACATATCAGGGATAATTTCACAGATAAGCACAAGACTGAAACAAGAGAGCATTTAACTCATTGATAAGAACCACACTGCAACAGAAACTAGTTAACCCATGATTGAGATAATTTAACACATGAATTAGCACTGCACTGTCACTGGGATAATGTAACACATATTTTAGAACCACACTGTGATAAAGATAAGTTAACACATATTTCAGCTTTACAATGTCACATAAATAAATTTACACAGTTTTAGTACTGCACTGTCACAGAGATAATTATAAACATAGTTTATTACCACACTCTCAGAGTTAATTTAACACACAGTTTAGCACCACCTTGTAAAATAAACATTTCATGACAGTTCAGCATTGCACTTTCACAGAGATAATTTAACACAAAGTTTGGCACTGCATTGTGGTAGAGAAAAAGTAACACTATTTAGCACTACACAGTCACAGATATAATTTAACACATAGTTTAGCACCACACTGTCAAAGATAATTTAACATGCAGTTTTGTACCACACTGTAAAAGAGACAATTTAAGACAGTGTATCATCACACTCTCACAGTTATAATTTAATACATAGTTTTAGTGCTGCACACATAGTTTAGCACTACACTCTGAGAGGTAAAAGTTTAGCAGCATACGGTAAAGCAAACAATTTAAGAAGTTTATCATCACACTCTTAGAGTGATACTTTAACACATTTAAGCACCACACTGTCACAGAGATAAATTAACACATACTTAATTAATTTAATAGTTATATTATAACCCCACACCATTGTATTCTATTCTATTCTGTTCTATCAAACACCACTCTGTAACATGGATAATTTCACACAGTTTAGCACAATACGATAACGGAGATCATTTAACTCATTGTTTAGAACCATACTGCAGAGACAATTTAACCCATGGTTGTGATAATTTAAAACATAAATTAGCATTATTCTGTCACAGAGATAATGTAGCACATTTAAGCACCACACTATTACAGAGATAATTTAACACATAATACAGCACCACACTATTGCAGTGATAATTTAACACAGAGTTTAGCACCACACTGTCACAGATATAAATCTGCACATATGTGATTAATTCAATTGCTATAATATTATAATACCACACCATTATATTACATTCTATTACATTATATTGTATTATATTGTATTGTATTTTATGATTTGATATCATGTCATATCATATCATATCATATCATATCATATCATATCATATCACATCACATCAGCACTCCATAAGAGGGATATTTAAATTAGCACCACACTGTCACACAGATATTTTTACACATAGTTAAGCACCACACTGTTATAGAGATAAATGAACATTTAATACTTACTTACAGCACACCATTATATCATATCATATCATATCATATCATATCATATCATATCATATCATATCAATCACCACTCCATAACGGATCATTTCACAGAGTTAAGCACAACACTGTAACATTGTAAATCCTTGTTTAGACCCACACTGCAAGAGAGACAATTTAAGCCATGTTTCAGAAAATTTAACTTCTTAATTAGCACCACACTGTCACAGAGACAATGTAACACATTTAAGCACCACACTGTCACAGAGATACATTAACACATAGCTAATTAATGTAATAGTTATAATACTGTAACACTATATTATATTACATTTCATTAGATTATAATATATTATATTATATTGTATTGTATTATATTATATAATATTATACATTATATTAATCACCACTCTGTAAAAAGGATAATTTCACACAGTTAAGCACAACACTGTAATAGAGAGCATTTGACTCATTCTTTTGAACCACACTGAAACAGAAACAGTTTTACCCATCCTTCAGATAACGTTATACATAAATTAGCACCACACTGTCACAGAGGCAAATTAACACATAGTTAATTAAATTATATTATATTATATTATATTATATTATATTATATTATATTATATTAATTACCACTCTGTGACAAGGATAATCTCACACAGTTAAACACAACACTGTAACAGAGAGCATTGAACTTATTGTTTTGAAACACACTGCAACAAAGAGAATTCATCACATGGTTGAGAAAATTTTACACATAAATTAGCATCACACAGTCACATAGATAAATTAACACATAGTTAATTTAAGATTGCTAATATTGTTACACCACACCATTATATGATATGATATTATATTATAATATATCACATCCTGTCATATCATAATATATCACATCACATCATACAAGATCATAGCATATCAGATCACATCTTATCAAATCATATGCATCCATATCATATCACTACATGTCATATCATACTATACTATATTGTATTGTATTATATTATATCATATCCTATCATAATATATTGTATTGCTTTGTATTGCATTGTATTGTACTGTGTTATATTGTATTATATTATGAGAAAAATTAACACATATTATATATTGTAGTGTATTATATTGTATTATAGAATATTATATTATTTAATATCAATCACCACTACATAAGAGTTAAGCACAACACTGTAACAGAGAGCATTCAATTCATTTATTGGAAACACACTGCAACAGAGACAATTTAACAAATGCTTGACAAAATTTAACTCCTTAATTAGTGCCACAGTGTCACAGAGATAACGTAACACAATAAAGAGCACACGGTTACAGTAATAATTTAAAACATAGTTCAGCAACACAGTATTGGCAGAGATATTTTAGCAGTAAGTTTAACACCACAATGTCACAGAAATAAGACAACACATAATTAATTTAATAGATATAATACTATAACACCACACCATTATATTACATCATGCCATTCCATATCATATCCTATCCTATCACATGACATAAAATGACAGCACATTACATTATAGAATATCCTAATATATTATATTATATTATATTATATGGTATTATAAAATATGGTATTATATTATATTATATAATATTATATTATATTATAATAATATA
The DNA here is from genome assembly GCA_016271365.2 of Neoceratodus forsteri. Classification (NCBI taxonomy): domain Eukaryota; kingdom Metazoa; phylum Chordata; order Ceratodontiformes; family Ceratodontidae; genus Neoceratodus; species Neoceratodus forsteri. The sequence continues at coordinate 876,261,976 of CM028136.1, forward strand.
TTATATAATATTAGATTATATTAATCACCACTACGTAACAGGTATAATATCACATAGTTATGCACAAGACTGCAAAAGAGAGCATTTATGTCATTGTTTTAAGCCACACAAGAATAGAGCAATTTATCCCATGTTTGAGATGATTTTACACAGAGATTAGCATCACTCTGACAGAGGGATAAATTAACACATAGTTAATTTAATAGTTATACTATTATAACACCACAACACTATATTATATTATGTTATATTATATTATATCACATTGTATCATACTACTTTATATTATATTATTTTATATTAGATTATATGGTAAAATATTATAGTCTTATATTATATAATTATAATGTATTATAACATATTATATTATATTACTCACTACTATGTAACAGGTATGATATCACAGAGTTAAGCACAATACTGTAAAAGAGAGCATTTATTTAATTGTTTAAAGCCACACAAGAATAAAGCAATTTAACCCATGTTTGAGATGATTTTACACATAGCTTAGCATCACCCTGACAGAGGGATAAATCAACACATAGTTAATTAATTTAATAGTTACACTATTATAATACCACAACACTATAATATGTTATGTTATGTTATGTTATGTTATGTTATGTTATGTTATGTTATGTTATGTTGTATGATAATATGATATCATACTATATTACATTAAGTTACCTTATATTATATTACATAATTTCTTATCATGTCATAATATATTACATCATATCATATTGTATCATATCGTATCATGTCCTATCATATATCATATCATTTCCTATTATATCATATCATATTATATTACATTATATTATTTTATATTATATGACATTGCATAATATTATGTTGTATTGTATTGTATTGTATTATATTATATTATATTATATTATATTATATTATATTATATTATATTATATTATATTATTCTCCGCTGCATATCGGATAATTCCACACAGTTAAGCACAACATTGTAACAGAAAGCATTTTACACATTGTTTAAAATCACACTACATGAGAGACAATTAAACTCTTGCTGGAGATAAATTCACCAACAGATTAGCATGACACTCTCACAGACATAATGTAACACATTTAATCACTACACTGTTACAGAAATAACAGTGAACACAATCATAGTTAAGCACCACTATCAGAGAGATGTTTTAACACCATTTAACACCACTCTGTCAAATAGATAAAGTAATGCAGTTATATTATAATAGAACATTATAATATTGCATCATATCATATATAATATTATATTATAATAAATTATATTATAATATTATACTATGTAGTGTAATATGATATGATATGGTATATTATATAATATTAATCACCACTCAGTAACAGGGATAATATCACACAATTAAGCACAAAACTGTAACAAAGAGAATTTAACTGTTTAGATTCTCAGTATACGATATACAGTTTAACAAATGTTTGAGATAATTTATACATAGTTCAGCACAACACTATCACAGAGATATTTTAACACATAGCTTAGTATCACAAATCATAACTTATTACATTGTTAATTAATATAATATTTAAAATATTATAACACCACATTATAGTATATATATTATATCACATTGCATTATAAAGTATTATATCATATTATATTAATATTATACTATATCATATTAAAATGTATAAATATTATATATTATATTATATTATATTATATTATATTATATTATATTATATTATATTATATTATATTATATTATATTATATTATATTATATTATATTAATCACCACTCCGTAACAAGGACAATTTCACACAATTAAGCACAACAGTGCAATAGAGAGCATTGAACTAATTCTTTTGAACCACACTGAAACAGAAACAGTATTACCCATCCTTCAGAAAATGCTGTACATAAATAAGCACCACACTGTCACAGAGACAAATTAACACATAGTTAATTAATTCCGTAGGTATAATATTATAACATGACACCATTATATTATATTATATTATATTATATTATATTATACTATATTATATTAATCACCACTCCATGACAAGGATAATTTCATACACTTAAGAACAACACTGTAACAGAGAGCATTGATCTAATTGTTTTGAAACACACTGCAACAAAGATAATTCAACCCATGGTTGAGATAATTTAAGACTTAAATTAGCATAACAGTCACATAGATAAATTAACATCTAGTTAATTAATTTAATATTCATAATATTATTACACCACACCATTATATTATATTATGTTATATTATATCATATCATATCGTATCATATCATAATATATCATATCACATCTCATCATACAAATTCATATCATATCATACCTTATCACATCACATCACATCTTGTCACATCAAATCATATCATATCATGACATATCATTATCATATCATATTATATTATATTATATTATATTATATTATATTATAACATATCATATCCTATCTATCATAATGTATTGTATTGCTTTGTAGTGTGTTATAGTGTATTATATTATATTATGGGACAAATTAACACATAATTAATTAATTTAATAGTTATGATATTAAGACACCATACTGTTATATTACATTATATGATACTATATGATATGATATTATATTATATTATATTATATTATATTATATTATATTATATTATATTAAATCACACCACGTCATATCATTATATATGTTGTAGTGTATTATATTGCATTATATTATATTAATATTATATTACTTTATATTATATTATATTATATTATATTATATTATAATATATTATATTAATCACCACTACATAAGAGTTAAGCACAACACTGTAACAGACAGCAGCAACAATTCATTATTTGGAAACACACTGCAACAGATACAATTTAACCCATGTTTGAGAAAATTGAACTCCTTAATTAGGGCCACATTGTGACAGAGATAACGTAACACATGTAAGCAGCACACTGTTACAGTAATAATTAAAAACATAGTTCAGCAACACACTATTGGCAGAGATATTTTAGCACTAAGTTTAACAACACACTGTCATGGAAATAAAATAGCTCATAGTTAATTAATTTAATTGATATCATACTATAACACCACACCATTATATTACATCATATCATATCATATCATATCATATCATATCATATCATATCATATTATATCATATCATGTCATGCTATGTCATGTCATATCATATCATATCAGATGACATAACATGACAGCACATTACATTACATCATATCCTAATATATTATATTACATTATTTTACATTTGTTATATTATTAAAATGCATTATAGTTAATTAAATAGTTATATGGTTATAACGACACAACACTATATTATATTATGTTATTTTATATTATAGTATATCATATCATATTATATTATATTGTGATACTATTTTACATTACCTTACATTACATTACATTACATTACATAATTTCTTATCATATAGTATATTATATTATATCATATTGTATTGTATCATATCGTATCATGTCCAATCGTATCATATATCATAACATTTCATATAATCTCATATCATAATATATTATTTTATATTATATTACATTACATAATATTATACTGAATTGTATTGTATTATATTATAATATATAATATTATATTATGTTACTCACTGCTCCATATCGGATATTTCACACAGTTAAGCACAACATTTTAAAAGAAAGCATTTTACACATCGTTTAGAATCACACTACTCGAGACACAATTAAACTCTTGTTTGAGATAATTTCACCAACAGTTTAGCACCACTCTGTCAAAGAGATAAATTAATGCAGTTATATTATAATAACACACCATTATATTGTACCATAGTATATATCATATCATATTATATTATAATAAATTATACCAGATATCATGTCATATCATATCATATTACATTTCATATTATATTGTATTGTGTTGTATTGTATTATATTATATTATATTATATTATATTATATTATATTACATTATATTATATTAATCACCACTCAGCAACAGAGATAATATCACACAGTTAAGCACAAGACTGTAAAAGAGAGAATTTAGCTAACTGTTTAGGTTCTCACTACAAGAGATACAATTTAACCCATGTTTGAGATAATTTACACATAGTTCAGCACCACACTATCGAAGAGATATTTTAACACATAGTTCAGTACCACACTGTCACAGAAATAAATTCTCACATAGTACTTAATATAATAGTTAAAATATTATAACACCACATTATATTATGTTATATCATTTTGTATTGTATTATATTATATTATATTATATTATATTATATTATATTATATTATATTATATTATATTATATCGTATCATATCATAATATAGTATATTACATTAATCACCTCTCTGTAACCGGTGCAATTTCATGCAGTGAAGCACAACACTGTAACAGACAACATCTAACTCAGTGTTTAAAAACACTCTACAATAGAGATACCACACTTTCACAGAGATAAATTAACACATAGATAATTGCTTTAATATTTATAATATTATAACAGTACGCCATCATATTATATTACATGAAAGGATTTGATATATTATATTATTTTATATTATGTTACTGTGTGTAACATTATCTCAAACATGGGTTAAATTGTATCTCTTGTACTGAGATTCTAAACAATGCATTAATTACTCTCTCCTTCAGTGTTGTGCTTAACTGTGTGAAATTATGAGTGTGGCAGAGTGGTGATTAATATAATATAATATGATACAATATAATATGAAATATTATTATATGATATGGTATGATACGATATGATGTGATATCACTATAATTGTGTGGTAGTGTAATACAACTGCATTAATTTATCTGTGTGACAGAGTGGTGTTAAATTATATCCCAGATATTCAACAGGGTTGCACCACACGCAATAGGGATGCGCCAGCTCAAGTCTGAAAATGCACCATTGTGCGATATTCAGCGGGAGGCAGCTGCATCCCTCCAAATCACAATACGCAAGAGCGCAAAGGTGAATGAATGCATGTGCAACTGAAGGGGGAGGAACCAAGAATAAATGGTGCAGTGCGATATTAAACAGCATGTGCCATGTGCAATAGGGGAGGAAACGGAAGTTGGGCGATAGCTGAAATTACCCAAAATAAAAAGGAACAAGAGAGAGGTGCAAGAATGCTACAGGAAAGCCATATTTGGGAGCAAGGTGACAGCAACCAGGCACACAGTAGCAGGGAGCAGGGCAGGAGCAGGACAGAGCACCAGGAAACTATCAGGAACAGGGAAGGAGTGGGGAGCCTGTGCCACTGTGCAGGAGGAAAGGGGACGTGCCACATTTAACTGAGGACACTGACACTGGTCCAAATCTGGGAGCTGTTCCCATGCAGGGCGAGTAGCAGAAAGGACAGCATTGGGAACAGGAATACAGCTGTCAGGGGGGTAACACAAGCCAGGGACATGGCCAGTGCCACAATTCAGATGGAGGCAGTAATGAGTAAGCAAATCACAAAGAAAGACATGGATTTTGGGAGGGGCATAGCCAGAGGTGACATGGGTACTGGCCTAGATGACCCATGGCAGGGTGACACTGATTACCAAACTAATGTCCACCCTTTACACACAGGTGACAGTGGATACCCACTTCATTTCTGGCTGCTCACACCATACCAGTGGCCCATGACCCCATCGCAGCAATGCTACAATGAGGCACATGCCACCACACACAATGTCATACACTGGGCGTTCAGGATGCTGTAGGCATGTTTCTGTTGCCTGGACACATCTGGTGGTGCCCTACCATACAGCCCCTCAGAGGCCTGTGGGCTATTACTGGTCTGTTGCATCCTGCACAACATGGTCAATGACTGTGGGATAGCTGTACAGGTTGAAGAGGGGGACAGTGATGGGGACCATGAGGATGCTGGTGCTGGTGGTGATGGGCAGCCCCCCTTGGTCGAAGGGACCCCCGACTGATCCGGATGGTGCAGCTGCACTGGGACACCATCACAAAGGAGCACTTCAACCAACCCAGGTAAGTCATGGGGCCATGGGCAACCACCAATGGCAAGGGCACAACCCACTAACACACATGGACAAACCCCAGGGGTGCATGTCTTAAAGGCAATTGGCTGAACATGGAACCACACATGCCATCAGGCATGGGCAAGGCCTAACACAGCATGTGGTCACACACACACACACACACACACACTACAAGACATGCACAAAGGGTAGGAGGCACACTGACCACAACCACCACCCCTAGCCACACACACATCCGCAGACCACCACGCCCAGTGCCTGTCATTGTGCATGTCTCAGATGCTGGGCACCATTGCACAGTGGCAGACAGCACAACGCAGGCATCATCATGCACACGCCACAGTGGCCAGCAGATGGGAGGGTGTGCACATGGAACGTGTGTGTGTGTGTGTGTGTGTGCAGGGCCAGGAACCCCACCCATGCATTGCACAATGAACAACACACTACACACAGGGCAGCATCAGACAGTAGCCATGGTGGGAGACAGGTTAGTAATGTGGCACAGTGCCCCAGCTGCTACGGATGCGTGGGCAGCCCCAACGAGACCCGCCAGTATTGACAGGCTGACCAATGGCCTCATGGGGTGGCACTGACTGTCCCCCAGGGGTTCCACTGTGGGAACATGACCGTTCTCAAGCAGGGGTTTGCAGCTCACCGAACATGCCTGTACCAGGCATGCTCGGGATGCCCACAGCTGAAACCAGGGTCGACAAGGATGGTGTCACGTGATACTGGGAATGGGGGGTGGACATTGCACTGTGCAGTGTCTGCCACACATGGACTGACTGTGATACCTGTAGTATGCAACCAGTGAATGGATGGGGCACCTACCTGGTCGTGGCACTGCACCTTTCCTGGCACATGTCCACAGGTGGGCAAGCCTGTCTGGGTCCCTGCACTCGAGGTCCCTGTATCTGTGGTGACACTGCCCAGCCATGTGCCAGATTCCTGTGGCCTCCTCCAGTGCCTCCGCCACCTCCTGCCATACATCACTCCTGGCCCTGTCCAGGGGTGCAGTCCCAAAAAGTGCCCCAGCATGAGGCTCCACTATGGCCACCAAATTGGCCAGCTCCACCTGGCTCCAAACAGCAGCCCTCCATCTTGACATCTCTGAAGCTGGTCTTAGTCAAAATGGTGCTCGGTAGCATGGTCCACCACATGCAGATGTTGCACAGTACAGCGCTGCCATTCACCATCATGCTGTCACTGAACAGCACTATAGGGGTGTACCCATGTGGATGCATGGCACCTAGGAGGCAAAGGTTGGGCACAGGGTCAAGGGTCTCCCACGCATGGACCGCCGCAGTGTGATTGGTACTCCCTGTGTGTAGCGCAACTGGGTGCCTGTGTGAGATGCCCTGTAGGGGCCTACTGCACTGTGACTCCACAGCACCTATGGCTCCATAGTGCAAGAGTGCCATACATGTGAACAGCACAGTAGCGCCACTGGCACAATGGTGGTCGGCCCTACACTGCCTCCTATGCACAGCATGTCAGAAGCATGGCAGACATCAGCGTCAGCACCCTGGGAATGTGCCGTTCGGTGGCCACTGCACACATCACAGAACTTGAGCACGTTCAACACAATTGCACAAAGTGCAACAGCGCGATATTCAGCCGGCCTATGCAAATCAGCTCATCAGCAATTCAGTGGTGCAGATACTGCATTAACACCCACTTAAAATTGTGTCTCACCTCATTTGCATGTGTTGCACTATATAAATGTGACATTGGGCTGTAGAGGCCATAGTCTGGTATAGCAGTCTATTGTGGTGAGTTGCATGTTGTTTGGGAGTGTGGACTGTGGTGTGTGGGAGATGCATGGGACTGTACAGTCAGAGGTAACACCTGTCATTCCCACAGGATCAATGATGAGCAACCGTGAGGTGGAGGAGGAGGAACAGAGATGTGAGAGAAAGAGGAGGGCAAACTTTAACAAGGCAGAAACAGATGCCCTGTTTGAGGCCTAGCTTTGACCAGGAACCGTTGCTCAGTGAACAGCGGGGAACACCACAGGCCCATGCTGCTGCATGGGTAGAGGTGGCGCATGCCGTCAATCAGCATGGCAGCCTCCAGCGGTCCATGCAGGAGTGCAAAAAGAAGGTGGGCATGGACAGGAGGAGGATTAAGGATAAGTTGGTTGCCATCAGGGCAGCATGGGCTGTGACCAGTGGGGGACAGCCCTCTGTGCAATGCCTGACCCCATAGGAAGAGTGGGTGGCTTGCAGCATGTGGCGTTGTACCTTTGAGGGTGTTCCAGGTGGTGGCTTCCAGATGGGTGGTAGCCCATCACTGCATGGTAGGTCCTGATCTGTCACTGTAGGGGGGTTTGCCACAGGGTAGGGCAGATACTTTAATGCTTCTGTGTTCCCTTACAGCTCCTGAGCATCTACATGGGTCAGCGGTGGTGGGCTCATCCACTGAGGGTGATACCCTGGACACAGAGGAGGGCCCATCCACCTCCACAGGTGTCTGTGGATCAGGACAACAGTGGGCCCACCTGGCTGTCCTGACTAATGTTGGTGGAGCAGGTGCAGAGGAAGCCCTGCCCGTGTCCCAGTGTGCCAGCATCCATGGATGCCAGCATGCTGAGACTCAGACTGGTGCCAGATCCGTCACTGATGATGATGGAGCTCACATCATGGACAGTGATACATGGGCCCACAGGATGGCCACACAGCAGGTTACAGCATGGGCATAGCTGTGGGTGGTGCCACCATGGAAGCCTGTGTGACATCACAGTCCCAGCCTGTGCCTGTCTGCACCAGTGAGGCAGCACTGGTGTGTGTCCAGGACAGTTGGGCAGTTGCAGCCACTGTGGTGGCACCGTTGAGCCCTGGATAGTGGCAGCAGGACAGGCAGCATCAGCCATTGGCCAGTGGCACTGGTAGGACAGTGTCGGGGGTGGCATCAGTGCACTGCCTGTGGACATGCCCAGGCATTGCCCTGGTGTGCAGTGCCCAAGCTCAAGGGGTGCCGCCCATCATGGCCATGAACACCATGAGGGACATCATGCCGATTAGGCGGATGACCTCTTAGATGAGCACACCCGCATACTCCATGATTCAGTGGATCAGAAGTTGCGGCTTGTGATGGCAGTGGATGCACTAAGTGCAGTCCTGCGACAGGCAGAGGAGCAGTGCAGCAGGGACACCGGTCTGCTCCTGTCAGGGATGGACTGGCTGTGGGAGGATGTGACTGCCGTCATTGACAGGCAGACACAGGCATTCACTGCTGTCATGGCCAGCATTGAAATTGTCATTGCCCTTGCATCGCAGACACTGTGCAGTGCAATGTCCACCCCCCCATTCCCAGCAACATGCAACACCATCCTTGTCGATACCGGGTTCAGCTGTGGGCATTCCGAGCACATCTGGCGCAAGCATGTTTGGTGAGCTGCAGAGCCCTTCTTGAGAACGATTGCGTTCCCGCAGTGGAACCCCTGGGGAACCGTCGGTGCCACCCCATGAGGCCATTGGTCAGCCTGTCACTGCTGGCGGCTCTCGGTTGGGTCACCCATGCATCTGTAGTAGCTGTGGCACTGTTCCGCAGTACTGACCTGTCTCTCACCATGGCTACTGTCTGACACTGCCCTGTGTGCAGTGTGTTGTTCATCATGCAATGCACGGGTGGGGTTCCTGGCCCTGCATACACACACACACACACACACCCTCCCAGCTGCTGGCCACTGTGGCATGTGCATAGTGATGCCTGCGTTGTGCTGTCTGCCACTGTGCAATGGTGCCCAGCATCTGAGACGATACTCAATAGAGAGACAATTTAACCCTTGTTTTGAGAGAATTTAATACAGAGATTAGCACCACACTGTCCCAGAGATTATGTAACACATTTAATCACCACACTGTTACAAAGATAATTTTACACATAGCTTAGCACCACATAGTTCTGCACCAGACTGTTATAGAGATACATTAACAAATAGTTAATTAATTTAAGAGTTGTAATATTATAACACTACATCATTACATCATTATATTATATATTATATTATATTATGCTATACTATATTATATTATATATATATATATATATATATTATGTTATATTATATCATATCATATAACCTAATATCATGTTGTATCATATCACATCAATTCACGTATTACATCATATCATATCATATGGTATGATATTATATTATAGTATATTATATTATATTACATTATATGATATTATATTCTGCATCACAATTTAACAGGGATTATTTCACACTGTTCAGCACAACATTGTAACAGAGAGCATTTAACTCATTGTTTAGTCCCTCACTACAGGAGATACAATTTAATCTGTGTTTGAGATAATTTACCACATAGTTCAGCACCACAATATCGCAGAAGTATTTTGACAGTAAGTTTAACTCCACACTTTCACAGAAGTAAATTTACTCAGTTAATTAATTTAATAGTTATAATATTAAAACACCACAGTGGGGGAATTCAAGAATGTAGGGGACAGACATAAGGCAGTGCTAGTGGGGGGAAGGAGGAAGTAAGCTGTTGGTTAACTAGAATCTGCAACTTATCTGTTAGGTAAGAAAATGGGCAGACAACGTGGGCAAAATGGTCCTTATCTGCCATCAAAATTGTCTCTTTCTGTGTTTCTACTATAATATAATATTATAAGTATTAAATTAATTAACTGTGATAATTTATCTCTGTGACAGTGTGGTGTATTCATTCATCTCAAACATGGGTTAAATTGTCTCTGTTGTAGTATGTTTCTAAACAATGAGATCAAAACTCTCTGTTACAGTGTTGGGCTTAACTATTTGAAGTTATACCTGTTAAGGAGTGGTAATTAATGTGATATACTAATGTAATATCATGGGTGATGAACTATATGTTAAACTGCCTCTGTAACAGTGAGGTGATTAAATGTGTTACATAGCTCTGTTACAATGTTGTGCATAACTGGGCGTAATTATCCCTGTAACAGAGTGTTGTTTAATATCATATAATATAATAATATAATGTAATATAATATATTATTATATGATATAATGTAATGTAATATAATTTAATACAAAAATATTAGAATATAATAGAATATAGTATAATATAATATAATAATGGTGTGGTGTTTTAATATTATAACTATTAAATTAATGAACTGTGTAAATTTACTACTGTAACAGTGTGGTGTTAAAATTACTGTTAAAATACTTCTGTGATAGTGTGGTGCTGAACTATGTGGTAAATTATCTCAAACACAGATTCAATTGTATCTCTTGTAGTGAGGGGTTAAATGCTCTCTGTTACAGTGCTGTGCTTAACAGTGTGAAATAATCCCTGTTAAATTGTGATGATTAATATAATAGCATATAATGTAATATAATACAATATACTATAATATCATATTGTATCATGTCATATCATATCATACCATATGATGTGATATGATGTAATACGTAATATATAATGTGATATGATGTAATACGTGATGTGATGCTATATGATGTGATATGATACGACATGATATTAAGTTATATGATATGATATAATATAACATAATATATATAAGATAATATAGTATAGCATAATATAGTATAATATAATATAATATAATATAATATAATATAATATAATATAATATAATATAATATAATATAATATAATATAATATAATATAATATAATATAATGATGTAGTGTTATAATATTACAACTCTTAAATTAATTAACCATGTGTTAATGTATCTCTATAAGAGTCTGGTGCTGAACTATGTGATAAAATATCTGTGTGATACTGTGGTGCTAATCTATGTGTAAAATTATCTCTGTAACAGTGTGGTGATTAAATGTGTTACAATATCTTTGTGACAGTGTGGTGCTAATCTCTGTGTTAAATTCTCTCAAGCAAGGGTTAATTTGTCTCTCTTGTAGTGTGGTTCTAAACACTGAGTAAAATGCTGTCTATTACAATGTTGGGCTTAACTGTATGAAATTATCCATTACGGAGTGGTGATAAATATAATATAATATAATATAATATAATATAATATAATATAATATAATATAACATAACATAAAATAATATAATATATTACAATATAATATGATATAACATAGTGGTGTGGTGTTATAATAATAATTAAGAGCAAAGCATAGCACTGTTACAGCACTGGCCAAAGTCACTAATGACTGGCAACAGGACCTTGACAACAAAAAAATTGTTTGTGCTGTGTTTTTAGACCTCAGCAAGGCCTTCAATATCATCGAACACTGCCTACTTCTCTCCACCTTAAAAACCATAGGTATGGATTCAACCTCACTGGACTGGTTCCAGGATTATCTCTCTGATAGGCAGCAACAAATTAAGGCTGAATGTGAGCTCTCTCCTCTCAAACCAATAAAAAGAGGAGTCCCACAGGGTTCCATATTGGGCCCTCTACTATTCGCCACCTACTTTAACAACTTGGACCTAGACACTACTTGTTTGCCAATGATACGGTGCTCTACCTAAGCCATGACTCCCCTGGAGCTGCATGCACAGATCTACAAACTGAATTCAACGCGCTGCAGCATCAGCTTCTCAGCAAAAAGCTACTGCTACATGCAAAAAAAACTAAGGCCATGCTCTTTACCCCATCTAGTACTAAGGCCTACTCTGCTGCTGCTTGTACCCTTCATCCCATAACTACCCTTTCTAAGTGAAAATCTTGAGTTTGTGCCTAAATTCAGATATCTGGGTACATGGCTGGACAACAAACTCTCCTTTGTGGAGCACACAAAAAATTTATGAAAAAGCTTAGGCAGAGACTTGGCCTCTTCTTCAGAATTAAACACCTTCTGACCGCAGATGCAAGAAGACAGCTTGTTCAATCAACTTTCCTCTCATTAATAGACCACACTGATATTATCTATGGCCAATGCTCCATCTCACACCTTGCAAAATTGATGTCCTGTACCACCGAGCGTTAAGATTTATAACTCGTCTTCCATCACTGCTCTTTATATGCAGCCGTAGGGTGACCTTCCCTTCAATATAGGCGGTGTAGAAATGCAGCATTCTGGACATTCTGAGCCCTTACCAACAAACTCCCAGATTACATTGTTGCCTGCCTCTCCCTGAGTCCAATCAGTAGCTACGCACTAAGAAGCCACTCGCTAATTTCTCTGAAAATCCCCAGGATCAGTATGCACTTTGGCAGGGCTGCCTTAAGCCATGCTTTGCCTATGCTCTGGAACAGGGTATAAAGATCCTTGGGACTCAGCTTTCCTGTCAGTTTTGCCCTGTTTAGTATCATTTAAGACAAAACATTCTCCAAAATCTATAAGAGTTTCCATAGTTCCTAGCTGACGGTTCACTCCATATCCTTACCACATCCAGCCATGGACCTATGTCCTCCCCTTCCTATTTTAATCAAGTCCACTAGTCAGCTGCCATAGTGGCCCTCGGCACCCAAGGCACCACTTCTCCCATATTACTCTCCTTTCACCATTTAAGAGGAACATACAGACCTCATTAGGACCCTCACCCAAGTATGGTAAATGGTCACTGAGGGCTGAAATGCAAATAATTTTACCCTCTGATGGAGGCTTGACTAAGAATGTCTAAACATACCACCTCAACTTCTGCATATATGGAGTCTGTATATACCACAGCAAAGTTGAGTGATGCATGTATGTTTCTACAAGAATGCTTGGAATGTATATCGTGCACCTAGCACTTTTCTGTAAATTTGTTTGTAACTCTTTGCACATGTTGTACTTTGTATTCTCAATCTATGTATGTATAACTTTCTTGGACAACAGCAGGCCCTCTTGTAAATGAGCTTGCTCAATGATGATCACCTGGATAAATAAAGATTTGATTTGATTTAATAAAAAAAGTTACATTAATTAACTTTGCCTTACTTTATCTCTTGATAGTGGGGAGCTAAACTATGTATTCAAGCATCTTGAACATGGGTTAAATTGTCTCTGTTGTAGTATGTTTCTAAAAAATGAGATTAAGTCTATCTGTTACAGTGATGTGCTTAACTTTGTGAAATTATACCTGTTGTGGCCTGGTGATTAATATTATATAATAATGTAATACCATATAATATTATATAATATATTATGATATGCTATGATATGATACATCATATGCTATGATGTGATGTACTGTCATGTTATGTCAAGTGATATGATATGATATGATATATGATATGAAATTAGATGATATGATATAGTGTAATGGTGTGGGGTTATATTATTTATGACTATTAATTAACTATGTGTTAATTTCTCTCTGTGACAGTGCGGTGATTAAATATTTTACATTATCTCTGTTACATTGCTGTGCTTAACTGGGTGTAATTATCTCTATAACGGAGTATTGTTTCATATAATATAGTATAAATATGTAAGTATAAGTATGATGTAGTGTAATATAATATAATGTAATATACTATAATATAATATTGTGGTGTTATAATATTATGACAATAAAATTAATGAACTCCCTTGTGTGGTTCTAAATAATGAGTTAAAAGCTGTCTGTTGCAGTGTTGTGCTTAACATAATTAAAAAATATAATATTATATAAAATAATATAGTTATAATATAATGCAATGCAATACAATATGATATAATATGTATATAATATCATATGATATGTTAGCATATGATACATCATAGGATATGATATAAGATATGATAAAAGACCTGATCTCATGTGATATAGTATAATGCAATGTGATGTGATATGATATGATATGACATGATATGAAATTATATAATGTAATATAATATAATAAATTATAATATAATATAATGTAATATAATGTAATATAATATAATATAATGTAATATAATATTTCTACTCATAGTTAAGCACCACACTGTAAAAAAATCAATTAAGACAGTTTAACATCACACTCTCATAGTGATAATTTAACACATCACTTTAGTTCTGCACGGTCACAGAGATAAAGGCATATTTTAGAACAACACTCTCAGGGTTAATTTATCACACAGTTTAGCACTACACTGCAAAAGAGACAATTTAAGACAGTTTATCATTGCACTTTACTGTGATAATTTAACATATAACACAACTGTTTGACTGAGAAAATTAACACAGTTAATTTAATAGATATAGTATTATAACACCAGACCATTATAAAGTGTTATGTTATGTTATGTTATGTTATGTTAATCACCACACCATAACAGACATAATTTCACACAGTTATCCTCAACACTGAAACAGAGTGCATTTAACTCTTTGTTTAGAACCACACTGCAACAGAGACAATTTAACCCATGTTTGAGATAATGCAACACATAAATTTGTATCACACTGTCACAGAGATTATTTAACAAATTTAAGCACCACACTGTTACCGAGGTAATTTAACAGATACTTTAGAACCACACTGTAATAGAGATAATTTAAACCATAGTTGAGAACCACACTATCACAGAGATATTTTAATACACAGTTTAGTACCACACTGTAAAAGAGAATAATTAAGACAGTTTATCTTTGCACTCTCACAATAAAATTTTAGCACCACAATTTGACTATGAAAAATTAACACATACTTAAGTAATTTCATAGTTATACTATTATAACATCACACCACTGTTGTTATGTTATGTTATTTAATGTTATGTTATGTGATGACAGGTTATGTTATATGTTGTATTATATTATATTAATCACCACACTATAACTTGATATATTTCATAAAGTTAAACACAACACTGAAACAGAGACCATTTAACTCATTGTTTAGAACCACTGTTGCTAACCACACTATAAAAGAGACAATTTAACACACTTTATCATTGCACTCTCACAGTGGTAATTTAACACATAGTTTAGCACTGCAGTGTGGCAGAGATAATGTAACAAAGTATAGCACTACACTGTCACAGACATAATTTAACACCTAGTTTAGTACCACACTCTCAGAGTTAATTTAACACACAGTTTAGCACCACACTGTAAAAGAGACAGTTTGAGAGAGTTATGTTAAATGCTCTCTCGTTCAGTGTTGCACTTAATTTAAACCACACTTTAACATCAGATATTTCACAGAGTTAAGTACAATACTGAAACAGAGACCAATTAACTTATTGTTTAGAACCACACTGCAGCAGAAACTATTTAACCCATGTTTGAGATCATTTAACACATAAATTATCACCATAGATATACTTTTCCACATACTTTTTAGCCACACTGTGAAATACTTTAAACCATAGTTCAGCACCACACTATCACATAGGTATTTTAACACAAAGTTCAGCATCATCCTGTCACAGAGAAAATTGAATCAGCACACTTTAACACACTGTTTAGCAGCTCCATATTACAGGGTTATTTCTACACAAAGTTTAGCACCACACTGTAAAAGAGACAATTTAAGACAGCTGATCATTGCACTATCACAATGGTAATTTAACACACAGTTTAGCACTGCAGTGTGGCAGAGATAATGTAACAAAGTTTAGCACTACACTGTCATAGAGATAAGTTAACACATAGTTAAGGACCACACTGTAAAAGAAACAATTTAGATAGCTTATCATTGCACTCTAAAATTATATTGTAACACACCACAGTTAAGTAATTTAATAGTTATATTATAACACCACACCATTATATTATTTTATGTTAGGTATGTGATGTTATGCTATGTTCTGCTATCTCATATTATTTTATAGTATATTAATCACCACACAGTTAAGCACAGCACTGAAAGAGAGAGCATTTAACTGATGGTTTAGAACACACTGCAACAGAAACAATTTAACCCCTGGTTGAGATAATTTAACATGAAAATTAGCACCACAATGTCAAAGAGTTAATTTAATACATAGTATATAACCATACTGTCTTGCATGTTAAAAAAAACTTAGAAGTCAGGGAGATTATTTAACACATATATTAGCACCACACCATTACAGTGATAATTTACTACATAAATTAGAGCCACACTGTGATATATGAATAGTTTAAACCATAGTTCAGAACCACACTAGCACCACACTGTAAAAGAAACAATTTAAAAGTTTAGCAGTGCACTCTCACAGTGATAACATAACACAAAGTTTAGCACTGCAATGTTCCAGAGAAAATGTAGCATAGTTTAGCAGAGATAATCGTTCGGCACCCCACTTTGACTGAGATAAGTTAACACATAGTTAATTAATTTAATAGTTATATTATAACACTACAACATTATATTATGTTATGCTATGCTATGTTACATTTATCACCATAATGTAACAAAGATAATTTCACACAGATAAGGAAAAGACTGAAACAGAGAACATATAACTCATTGATGAGAACCACACTGCAACAGAGACTATTTAACTATTTAACCAATGTTTGAGATAATTTAACGAAAAAATTAGCAACACACTGTCACAGGGATAACGTAACACATTTAAGCACCACACTGTTACAGAGATAATTTAACACATACTTTGAACCACACTGTGATAGAGATAAGTTAACCCATATTTCAGCTTTACACTGTCCCAGAAATAAATTTACACAGTTTTAGTACTGCACTGTCACAGAGATAATTATAAACATAGTTTAATACCACTCTTTCAAAGTTAATTTAACACACAGTTTAGCACAACCCTGTAAAATAAACATTTCATGACAGTTCAGCATTACACTCTCACAGTGATAATTTAGCACTAAGTTTGGCACTGCATTATGGTACAGATAAAGTAACACTGTTTAGCACTACATTGTCACAGATATAATTTAACAAATAGTTTTAGTGCTGCGCTGTCACAGAGATAATTAAACACATAGTTTAGCACCACACTGCAAAGCTAATTTAACACACAGTTTTGCACCACACTGTAAAAGTGACAATTTAAGTCAGTTAATTTAATAGTTATATTATAACCCCACACCATTGTATTCTATTCTATTAAACACCACTCTGTAACACAGATAATTTCACACAGTTTAGCACAACACGAGAACAGAGATAATTTAACCCATTGTTTAGAACCATACTGCAAACAGAGACAATTTAGCCCATGGTTGTGATAATTTAAAACATAAATTAGCACTATTCTGTCAAAGAGATAATGTAGCAAATTTAGGCACCACACTATTACAGAGATAATTTAACACATAATACAGCACCACACTATCACTGTGATAATTTAAAACATAGTTTAGCACCACACTGTCACAGATATAAATCTGCACATATGTCATTAATTTAATAGCTTTAATTTTATAACACCACACCATTATAATACATTCTATTATATTATATTGTATTATACTGTATTGTATTTTATTTGATATCATGTCATATCATATATCATATCACATCATATCATAGCATATTAATCAGCACTCCGTAAGAGGGATATTTTCACAGTTAAGCACAGCAGTGTAAGAGAAAGCATATAACTAGAAACATTCTGCAACAGGGACAGATTTAACCCATATTTGAGATCATTTATTAAATAAATTAACACCACACTGTCACTGAGATATTTTTACACATAGTTATGCACCACACTGTTACAGAGATAAATGAACACAAAGATAATTAATTTAATACTTACAGCACACCATTATATCATATCATATCATATCATATCAATCACCACTCCATAACGGATCATTTCACAGAGTTAAGCACAACATTGTAACAGAGCTCATTTAAATCATTGTTTAGACCCACACTGCAAGAGTGACAATTTAAGCCAGATGATGTAACACATTTAAGCACCACACTATTACAGAGATAATGTAACTCATCGTTCAGGACCACAGTATCGCACAGATATTTTAACCGATAGTTTAGCAAAACACTGTCACAGAGATACATTAACACATAGTTAATTTAATAGTTATACTACTGTAACACTATATCATATTACATTACATTAGATTATAATATATTATATTGTATTGTATTATATTATACTATATTATATTAATCACCACTCTGTAAAAAGGATAATTTCACACAGTTAAGCACAGCACTGTAATAGAGAGCATTGAACTCATTCTTTTGAACCACACTGAAACAGAGACAGTTTTACCCATCCTTCAGATAATGTTGTACATAAATTTGCACCACACTGTCACAAAGACAAATTAAACACATAGTTAATTAATTCAACAGTTATAATATTATAACATGACACCATTATATTATATTATATTATATATTATATTATATTATATTATATTATATTATATTATATTATATTAATCACCACTCCGTGACAAGGATTATTTCTCACACTTTAAGCACAACACTGTAACAGAGAGCATTGAACTCATTGTCTTGAAACACACAAAGAGAATTCAACCCATGGTTGAGTTAATTTTACACTTAAATTAGCAACACTCTGTCACATAGATAATTGAACACATAGTTAATTAATTTAATATTGATAATACTATTACACCACACCATTATATTATATTATATTATATTATATTATATTATATTATATTATATTATATTATATTATATTATTATTTCATATTATATCATATCGTATCATATCATATCATATCTCATCATACAATATCATATCATATCATTTCATATCTTATCACATCATATCCCATCACATCTTAGTGTATCAAATCATATCATATCATATCATATCATATCATATCATATCATATCATATCATATCATATCATATCACATCATATCATTACATATCATATTTTATTATATTATATTATACTGTATTATATTATATCATATTATATCATATCATATCCTATCTATCATAATGTATTGTATTGCTTTGTAATGTATTGCGTTATATTGTATTATATTATATTATGAGACAAATTAACACATAATTAATTTAATAGTTATAATATTAAAACACCACACTGTTATATTATATTATATGATCCTATATGATATTATATTATATAATATTGTATTAAATCATGCCATGTCATATCATAATATATTGTAGGGTCTTATATTGCATTAGATTAATATTATATTATATTAATCACCACTAAATAAGAGTTAAGCACAACACTGTAACAGAGAGCATTTAATTCATTGTTTGGCAACACACTGCAACAGATGCAATGTTTGATGCACCCATGTTTGAGAAAATTTAACTCCTTAATAAGTGCCACACTGTCACAGAGATAATGTAACACATTTAAGCAGCACACTGTTGCAGTAATAATTTAAAACATTGTTCAGCAACACACTATCGGCTGAGATATTTTAGCAGTAAGTTTAACATCACACTGTCACGGAAATAAAATAGCTCATAGTTAATTAATTTACTTGATATCATACTATAACACTGCACCGTTATATTACATCATATCATTCCATATCATATCATATCAGATGACATAACATGACAGCACATTACATTACATCATATCCTAATATATTATATTATATTATTTTAAATGGTATTATATTATATTGTATTATTATAATGCATTATAGTTAATTTAATAGTTATACTATTATAATGCCACAACACTATGCTATATCATGTTATTTTACATTATATTATATTATATTATATTATATTATATTATATTATATTATATTATATTATATTATATTATATTATATTATATGATACTATATTACATTACCTTACATTACATTATTTTATATTACATCATTTATCATATCATAATATATTATATCATATCGTATTGTATCATATCATACCATGTCCAATCGTATCATATATCATAACATTTCATATAATCTCATATCATATTATATTATTTTATATTATATTACATTACATAATATTATACTATACTGTATTATATTATATTATATTATATTATATTATATTATATTATATTGTATTGTATTGTATTGTATTGTATTGTATTGTATTGTATTATATTATATTATATTATATTATGTTACTCACTGCTCCATATCGGATATTTCACACAGTTAAGCACAACATTATAAAGAAAGCATTTACACATTGTTTAGAATCACACTATTAGAGACAATTAAACTCTTGTTTGAGATAATTTCACTAACACTCTGTCAAAGAGATAAATCAATGCAGTAATATTATAATAACACACCATTATATTGTATCATATTATATATCATATCATATTATATTATAATACAGTATATCATATATATATATTATTATATTATATTATATTATATTATATTATATTATATTATATTATATTATATTATATTATATTATATTATATTAATCACCACTCAGTAACAAGGATAATATCACACAGTTAAGGACAAGACTGTAACAGAGAGAATTTAGCTAATTGTTTAGGTTCTCACTACAAGAGATAGAATTTAACCTATGTTTGAAATAATTTACACATAGTTCAGCACCACACTATTGCAGAGATATTTTAACACATAGTTCAATACCACACTGTCACAGAGATAAATTATCACATAGTACTTAATATAATAGTTAAAATATTATAACACCACATTATATTATGTTATATTATATCATTTTGCATTGTATTATATTATATCATATCATATATCATATCACACTATATTATATTATATTATATTATATTACATTAATCACCTCTCTGTAACAGGTGTACTTTCATGCAGTGAAGCACAACACTGTAACAGAGAGCATCTAACTCATTGTTTAAAAACACTCTACAATAGAGACACCACACTTTCACAGAGATAAATTAACACATAGTTAACTGCTTTAATATTTATAATATTATAACAGCACACCATCATATTATATCATATGAAATTATTTGTTATATTATATTATTTTATATTATGTTACTATGTGTAACATTATCTCAAACATGGGTTAAATTGTATCTCTTGTACTGAGATTCTAAACAATACATTAATTACTCTTTCTTTCAGTGTTGTGCTTAACTGTGTGAAATTATGAGTGTGACAGAGTGGTGATTAATATAATATAATATGATATAATATATTATGATATGATATGGTATGATGTGATATGATATGATACACTATAATTGTGTGGTATTATAACGGCATTAATTTATCTGTGTGACAAAGAGGTGTTAAATTATATCCCAGATACTCAACAAGGTTCACCACATGCAACAGGGATGCCAGCGCAACTCCGAAAATGCACCGTTGTGCGATATTCAATGGGAGGCAGCTGCGCCCCCTTAAATCACAAAGCACAAGAGCACAATGGTGAATGAATGCATGTGCAACTGAAAGGGGAGGAACCATGAATGAATGTTGCAGTGCAATATTAAACAGCATGCGCTATGCACAATAGGGGAGCAAACAGAAGTTGCGCAATAGCGGAAATGATCCAAAATAAAAAGGAACAAGAGAGAGGTGCAAGAATGCTACAGGAAAGCCATATTTGGGAGTGAGGTGACACCAACCAGGCACACAGTAGCAGTGAGCAGGACAGATCACCTGGAAACTATCAGGAACAGAGAAGGGGTGGGGAGGCTGTGCCACTGTGCAGGAGGAAATGGGAAGTGTCATATTGGACTGAGGGCACTGACAGTGGGCAGGACATACAAATCTGGGAGGTGTTTCCAGTGTAGGTGGAGTAGCAGAAAGGACAGTGGGAGGAACAGGAATACAGCTGCCAGGGGGGGTAACACAAGCCAGGGACATGGCCAGTGCCACCATTCAGATGGAGGCAGTAATGAGTATGCAAATCATGAAGAAAGACATGGATCTTGGGAAGGGCATAGTCAGAGGTGACATGGGTACTGGCCAAGATGGCCCAGGGCTGGGCGATGCTGATTACTAAACTAATGTCCACCCTCTACACACAGGTGACAGTGGATACCCACTCCATCCCTGGCTGCTCACACCATACCAGTGGCCCGCGACCTCATTGCAGCAATGCTGCAATGAGGTGTATGTCACCACACACAGTGTTATAGAGCGGGTGTTCAGGATGCTGAAGGCACATTTCCATTGCCTGGAAATGTATGGCGGTGCCCTACAGTACAGCCCCTCAAAGGCCTGTGGGTATTCCTGGTCTGTTGCATCCTGCAAAACATGGTCAACGACTGTGGGATAGCTGTACAGGTCAAAGAGGGGGACAGCGATGGGGACGATGAGGATGTTGGTGCAAGTGGTGATGGGCAGCCCCTACTTGGTTGAAGGGACCCCCGACTGATCCAGATGGCACAGCTGCACCATGACACCATCACAGAGGAGCACTTCAACCAACCCAGGTAAGTCATGGGGCCATGGGCAACCACCAATGGCAAGGGCACAACCCACAAACACACATGGACAAACCCCAGTGGTGCATGCCATAAAGGGAATTGGCTGAGCATGGAACTGCACATGCTGTCAGGGATGGGCAATGCCTTACACGGCATACGGTCTCACACAGACACACACACACACCCCACAAGACATGCACAAAGGGCAGGAGGCACGCCAACCACAACCACTATCCCTAGCCACACACACATCCACAGACCACCATGCCCATGCCTGTCATTGTGCATGTCTCAGATGCTGGGCACCATTGCACAGTGGCGGACAGCGCAACGCAGGCATCATCATGCACACACCACAGTGGCCAGCAGTTGGGAGGGTGTGCACATGGAACGTGTGTGTGTGTGTGTGTGTGTATGTGTGTGTGTGTGCAGGGCTGGGAACCATACCCATGTATTGCACGATGAACAACAAACTGCACACAGGGCAATGTCAGACAGAAGCCATGGTGGGAGACAGGTCAGTAATGTGGCACAGTGCCACAGCCACTACAGATTCATGGGTGGCCCCACCGAGAGCCGCCAGCAGTGACAGGCTGACCAATGGCCTCATGGGGTGGCACTGACGGTTCCCCAAGGGTTCCACTGCGGGAACATGATCATTCTCAAGCAGGGGTCTGCAGCTCACCGAACATGCCTGTGCCAGGCATGCTCAGGATGCCCACAGCTGAAGCTGGTGTCGACAAGGATGGTGTCACACGTTGCTGGGAATGGGGGGTGGACATTGCACTACACAGTGTCTGCGATGCAAGGGCAAATAACTGTGTGCCCATTGTGGCTATGACAGCAGTGAATGCCTGTGTCTGCCTGTCAATGGCGGCGGTCACATCCTCTCGCAGCCAGTCCATCCATGCCAGGAGCAGACTGGTGTCCCTGCTGCACCACTCCTCTGCCTGGTGCAGGACTGCACTTAGTGCATCCACTGACATCACAAGCCACAACTGCCGATCCACTGAATCATGGAGTATGCTGGTGTGCACCTCTAAGAGGTCATCCATCTAATCGGCATGATGTCCCTCATGGTGTTCGTGGCTGTGATGGGCAGCACCCCTTGAGGTTGGGTGCTGCACACCAGGGCAATGCCTGGGCATGTCCACAGGCAGTGCACTGAAGCCACCCCCGACACTGTCCTCCCAGTGCCATTGGCTGACTGCTGATGCTGCCCCTTCTGATGCCACTGTCCAGGGCTCAACGGTGCTGCCGCAGCAGCCGCAACAGCCCAACTGTCCTGGACACACACCAGTGCTGCCCCACTGGTGCAGACATGCACAGGCTGGGAATGTGATGTCACACAGGCATCCACGGTGGCACCACCCATGGCAATGCCCATGATGTGACCTGCTGTGTGGCCATCCTGTGGGCCCACGTATCACTGTCCATGATGTGAGCTCCATCATTATCAGTGATGGATCAGGCACCAGTCTGAGTCTCAGCATGCTGGCATGGATGCTGGCATGCTGGGACATGGGCAGGGCCTCCTCTGCACTTGCTCTACCAACATCAGTCCGGACAGCCAGGTGGGCCCACTGTTGTCCTGACCCTCGGACACCTGTGGAGGTGGATGGACCCTCCTCTGTGTCCAGGGTATCCCCCTCAGTGGATGAACCCACCACCACTGATCCATGTAGATGCTCAGGAGCTGTAGGGGAACACAGTAGCATTAATGTATCTGCCCTACCGTGTGGCATCCCCCCGACAGTGACAGATCAGGACCTACCATGCAGTGATGGGCTACCACCCATCTGGAAGCCACCTCCTGGAACACCCTCAATGGCACAACACCGCATGCTGCAAGCAACCCACTCTTCCTGTGGGGTCAGGCATTGCACGGCTGGCTGTACCTCACCAGTCACAGCCTGTGCTGCCCTGATGGTAGCCACATTATCCTTAATCCTTCTCCTGTCCATGCCCACCTTCTTTTTGCACTCCTGCATGAACTGCTGGTGGCTTCCATGCTGGTTGATGGCATGCGCCACCTCTGCCCATGCAGCAGCATGGGCCTGTGGTGTACCCCGCTGTCCACTGAGCAGTGGTTCCTGGTCAAGGTAGGCCTCAAACAGGGCATCTGCTTCTGCCTTGGTAAAGTTTGCCTTCCTCTTTCTCCCACGTCTCTGTTCCTCCTCCTCCACCTCACAGTTGCTCATCATTGATCCTGTGGGAATGACAGGTGTTACCTCTGACTGTGCAGTCCCATGCATCTCCCACACACCACAGTCCACACTCCCAAACAGCATGAAATTCACCACAATAGACTGCAATACCAGACTACGGCCTCTGCAGCCCAATGTCACATTTATACAGTGCAACACATGCAAATGAGGTGAGACACAATTTTAAGTGGGTGTTAATGCAGTATCTGCACCACTGAATTGCTGATGAGCTGATTTGCATATGCCAGCTGAATATCATGCTGTTGTGCTTTGCGCAATTATGTTGAACGTGCTCAGGCAAGGGTGCAGTTTTGTGATGTGTGCAGTGGACACCAAACGGCACATGCCCGGGGTGCTGACACTGATGCCTGCTGCACTGCTGATGTGCTGTGCATGGGAGGCAGTGCAGAGCCAACCACAATTGTGCCAGTGGCACTACTGCGCTGTTCACATGTATGGTGCTCTTGCATGGGGGTGCCATAGTCACCATGGAGCCACAGTGTGGTAGGCCACTACAGGGTGTCTCTCACAGGCACCAATCATGCTACATGCAGGGAGTACCCATCACGCTGTGGTGCTCCATGCACGAGAGACCCTTGACCCTGTGCCCAACCTTTTCCCCCTAGGCGCCATGCATCCACATGGGTACACCACTGACATGCTGTTTGGTGACAGCGTGATGAGGAATGGCAGTGCTGTACTGTGCAGCATCTGCACGTGGTGGACCGTGCTACTGAGCACCATTTTGACTCCGACCAGCTTCAGAGATGGCAAGAAGGAGGGCTGCTGTTAGGTGCCAGGTGGAGCAGGCCAATTTGGTGGTCATAATGGAGCCCTATGCTGGGGCACTTTTTGGGACTGCACCCCTGGACATTGCCAAGAGTGATGTATGGCAGGAGATGGTGGTAGCTCTGGATGAGGCCACAGGAATCAGGCACATGGCTGACCAGTGTCACCACAGATATGGGGACCTCGAGCGCAGGGACCCAGACAGGCTTGCCTACCTGTGGGCATGTGCCAGGAGAGGTGCAGTGCCACTACCAGGTAGGTGCCCCATCCATTCACTGGTTGCATACTATGGGTATCATGGTGGGCATGTGTCCACCACACAGGAGGTGGGCTGTCCAGTGTGGGTAGTGGTGTTGATGGTGGAGGTGGTGTTGGGGTGGGTTGCGGCATGGCTGGGCTGTGCAGGATTGCACACACTGGGGGGAGGAGTCTTTGATTCTTTATTGTACTGATAATCCCCTCTCTAATTTTGCACCCTAGGTCCTGAAGAGCGGCGCCAAGCCAGACAGGACTGACAGCGAGGCGTGGGTGGTGGAGATGGTCAACAGCCACAGGAAGCCGGTCAAAGCAGAAATCAGTGCCTGGATCAGGCCGATGAATAAGTGAGTGCCTTTCTTCCAAGATAGTCAGTGCATGCTGTGTTGCAGGGCAGGTGGTGGGGCATTGCCTCCATCCATTGACACCAGTGACGTGAATGCCACACAGTACAGTCAGCACTGTCCAGTGGCACTGCATGTGTGGGTGTGCATTGCTGGTGGTCCATGCATGCACTGGGTACATGACTATGCCACTGCCTTTGCACCACATAGCCATGTCACTGTACAGCCACAGTGGTGCTGTGCAGGGCTTGGGTGGTGGGTGTGCGCAGTGGTCTGCATGGCTGTGTGCTCCTGGGTGGGCAGGTCTTGTGGACACAATCACTGTGGGTGGACACACACCATCACTGAGGCAAGTCCCACAGCCGTATGCCATGCACAGTGGGTGAGCTGCAGGGGGCTGTGCATTCACACCTATTGACTCTGCTCTCTTGTCCTAGGTGGATGGCAGATGTGGCATATGGAGAGGGCACTGAAGGAGCTTCTGCAGGTGGCCAGGACCTCCTTGGAAATCTTACAGTGGGTGGAGCAGATAGGAGTCTGCAGGAGGCATGGCGGGAGGCCCAATCAGAGTGGGGAGTGGGGCTCCCACTGAATGTCATTAACCAAAGGATTGCACCTAGCCCCTGGACCCACCCTCACACCCCTCCTTCCCTCTACAAATTGTTCACCCCTGCCCCTTACACACCCCCACCTGGTTTGTGGCCCTCCCCCCCCAAAATTTTTGTAAATATTTGTAAATAGTTGTTTTATATCTTGTAATATACATTTCTTTTGTTATGCCTACTGTGGTGGACTCTGATATGCAGTGGGATACAGGTGCTCAGCTGCAGTGGTGTGCATGGCATCAGAGGTGCTGCAGTCTTGGACATGTGTGTGTCCATAGGGGAAGCAACTATGGTGTGGATGTAGCTATCAGTCACTGTCTGTGGTTTGTGTGTTGTTCCCTGTGCACTGGATGACTGTGTGCAGTGGTCCATGGTGCATGCATTGTGTCCATGGGGTACCTGTCAGACCATCCATGGCCTGTGCAGCTGACACCCTTGCATGTCTGTGACCTGCATAGTCCACTGGACAGCCACTGTACCCAGCACAATGCCGGGTTGCCTCCTGTCACTGCTGTGGTGCATGTCTGCCTTAGTTGGCACTGTGGCCTCCGCTGCTGTTGTTCCACCTCCATGCTGTCACTTGTGTCTGTTGCAGGGGATGTGCTCCACTGTCTGCCACCTGTGCTCCAGGCACATGCTGGTGGCATACAGCTTCCTGGTGCCTGCACAGGGTGGCTGGCACTCCTGTGCCATGAAGGGGTGCTGGCCATGTGTACATGGTTCCCATGGCAACACACCAGGGGCTTGGTTGACCTGCTACTGTGTCCCTGTGTTGGTGTGCCCTTGGGTTTGGATGGGTGTTTGTCCATGCACTGTGTTGCATCCTGTGTGGTGCATGCTTCCATGCACCACTGGGGGTGTCTGCACTGGCTGTTGTGGCCAGTGCTGGGTCAGGGTGTGTCCTTGGGAGGGTGTGCAGGGTACTGTGCTACTGGTGATGGGGTTCAGGGCATGCCCTGTCATGTGTGGGGTACCTCATGTGCTGACACATGTCTGTCTTTGCATCACAGTCTGCTGCCTCCTGCTGAAGGGTGCTCATGGTGGGGCTGCCTTGCATGGTTCTGTGGTGCACAGAGTTGCATTGTCACAGTGGGGGTGGCGGTATTCATGGGTTGTCCTGCACTGGTGGGCGCTGCTCCTGGGCAGGGTGTCTGGGGATAGTGGTGCAGGGTGTGCTCTGCTTTGGTGGGATGGTGTGGCATGGGGAGGCCTGACCTCCTTGTGTGCCAGTCACAGCTTGCCAGGGGGTATGCTGGTACACCATGCCCTGGCTGTGGGTTTGTTGCTGGTATCCATGGGCTGGTGGTTATTCCAGCTCTCCCCCCGGTGCTGCAGTGCATGGGGTGTAGGGGGCATTGTCTGTTCTGCTGTGTGCTCCTCCTCCCATCTCTAGCATGGGTGGTCCACCCGTGCATCCTGTCCCTGCGCATCCCTGGTTGTGCTGTTGCACTGCTGCCCTGCTCCACTGAGAATCCCTGGTTGTGCTATTGTGCATCTGAACTGCGCCACTGCACATCTCTGGTTGTGCTATGGTGCAGTTGGTGCAATATTCAGTCAAGTGCCACAGGCGCATCTTGACCTGTGCAGTGTTTGAATATCATACTTATTGCACATGGGCGCCAGTGGACTTGCACTTGCTCCCACTGTTGCACACTTTTATGGTGCAGTTTGAATATCTAGGCCTATGTGTTAAAATATCACTATGATAGTGTGGAGTTGAACTATGTGTTAAATTATCTCTGTAACTGTATAATGATTAAATGTGCTAAATTATCTTTGTGAGAGTGTGCTGCTAATCTGTGGGTTAATTTATCTCAAACAAGAGTTATAGTGCATCTCTTGCATGCAGATTTGGAGGTCACATTTAAAGAGGTACATTGAACTCCTGGAGAGGGTCCAGAGGAGGGCAACCAAAATGATTTGAGGCTTGTGGGAAAGGAACTATGGGGAGAGGCTCAAAGAGCTAAATATGTACACATTGGAAGAGAGAAGGGACTGAGGGGACATGATAGAGGTCTTCAGGTACATGAAGGGGTAAATAGGGGAGAAGCAGTCAGGGTGCTCCAAAAAAATGAGGTGGGGCACTTAGAGGGCATAAGTGGAAGTTGGAGGGGGGATTCAGTGAAGAAAGGAGGAGGTGGTACCTCACTGAGAGGGTGGTGGTGTCATGGAATGCACTGCCTAGGTGGCTGGTGGAAGCAGAAACAGTGGAGGGGTTCCAGAGGGGGTGGGAGAAGTACAGGGGAAGGGTTCTGGAAGCAAGAACCAGTGCAGTGAGAAAATCCAGGACTGGGAAGGTAGAAGCCAGAGAGGGAGATGGGGGCAGCAAGGTCAGTTACCAGAGTGGGGGCTGACCAAATGAGCAGACACAAAAGAACTGTTAGGATTATGGTTCTGGGATTTTAGAATGTTAGTATGTTAGTATATTATATTATATTATATTATATTATATTATATTATATTATATTATATTATATTATATTATATTATATTATATTACGTGATATTATGTAACATGATACGATATTATATTATATTATATTATATTATATTATATTATATTATATTATATTAATCACCACTCTGTAACAGGGATAATTTCACACAGTTAAGCACAACACTGTAACAGAGAGCATTAAACTCATTGTTTTGAACCACACTGCAACAGAGATGATTTAATTCATGTTTGAGAAAATGTAACAAATAAATTAGTACCACACTGTCATAGAGATAAATTAACACGTAGTTACTTAATTTATTACTTATAATATTATAGCTGCTCACCATTATATTATATTATATTATATTATATTATATTATATTATATTATATTATATTATATTATATACTGTACTAATCACCACTTCTGAACAGGTATAATTCATACATTTAGGCACAACACTGTAACCGAGCATTTAACTCATTGTTTAGAACCACACTACAAGAGAGGCACTATAATTCTTGTTTGAGATAAATTAGCCCACAGATTGGCAGCACACTCTCACAAAGATAATTTAGCACATTTAATCATTACATAGTTACAGAGATAATTTAACACATAGTTCAATTCCACACTATCACAGAGATATTTTAACACATAGGCCCAGATATTCAAACTGAGCCATAAAAGTGTGCAACAGCAGGAGCAAGTACAAGTCCACTGCGATCATGCACAATAAGTGTAATATTCAAACACTGCACAGGTCAAGATGCGCTTGCAGCACATGACTGAATATTACGCCACCTGTGCCATAGCGCAACCTGGGATGTGCAGTGGCGCAGTTCAGATGTGCAATAGCACAACCAGGGATGCTCAGTGGAGCAGGGCAGCAGCACAACAGCACAACCAGAGATGCGCAGGGACAGGATGCATGGGCGGACCACCCATGCTACAGATGGGCAGAGGAGCACACCGCAGAACAGACATTGCCCCCCACACCCCATGCACTGCACAACTGGGGGAGATCTGGAAGAACCACCAGCCCATGGATACCAGAAACAAACCCACAGCCAGGGCATGGTGTACCAGCACACCCCCTGGCAAGCTGTGACTGGCAAACAAGGAGGTCAGGCCACCCCGTGCCACACCATCCCACCAATGCAGAGCACACCCTGCACCGTGATCCCCAGACACCCTGCCCAGGAGCAGCACCCACCCATGCAGGACACCCCATGCATGCCACCACCTCCACTGTGACAATGCAACTCTGTGCACAACAGAACCATGCAAGGCAGCTCCACCATGAGCACCCTTCAGTGGGTGGCAGCAGACAGCAATGCAATGACTACATACACAATGCCACCATGCACGTCCCCCCAAGGTACAGCTGAGAGACTGACCATGTGTCAGCACACGAGGTACCCCACACATGACAGGGCATGGCCTGGACCCCCCACCAGTGGCACAGCACCCTGCACACCCTCCCAAGGATACACCCTGACCCAGCACTGGCCACAACAGCCAGCGCAGACACCCACAGTGGTGCATGGAAGCATGCACCACACAGGATGTGACACAGTGCATCGACAAACACCCACCCATACCCAAGGGC
The DNA here is from genome assembly GCA_016271365.2 of Neoceratodus forsteri. NCBI lineage: Eukaryota > Metazoa > Chordata > Ceratodontiformes > Ceratodontidae > Neoceratodus > Neoceratodus forsteri. The sequence continues at coordinate 876,293,426 of CM028136.1, forward strand.
ACACCAACACAGGGACACAGTAGAAGGTCAACCAAGCCCCTGGCATGTTGCCACAGGAACTAGGTACACATGGCCAGCACCCCTTCATGGCACAGGAGTGCCAGACACCCTGTGCAGGCACCAGGAAGCTGTATGCCACCAGCATGTGCCAGAAGTACAAGTGACAGACAGTGGAGCACATCCCCTGCAACAGACACAAGTGACAGCATGGAGGTGGGACAACAACAGCGGAGGCCACAGTGCCACCCAAGGCAGACATGCACAACACCAGTGACTGGAGGCAACCCGGCATTGTGCTGGGTACAGTGGCTGACATGCCAGTGGACCGTGCAGGTCACAGACATGCAAGGATGTCAGCTGCACATGCCTTGGATGGTCTGACAGGTGCACCATGGACATAGTGCATGCACCGTGGACCACTGCACACAGTCATTCAATGCACAGAGAACAACACACAAACCACAGACAGTGACTGATAGCTACACCCACACCACAGTAGCTTCCCCTATGGATACACACACACGCCCATGACTGCAGCACCCCTGATGCCATGCACACCACTGCAGCTGAGCACCTGTAGCCCACTGCAAATCAGAGACCACCACAGTAGGCATAACAAAAGAAATGTATATTACAAGATATAAAACAACTATTTACAAATATTTACAAAAATGTTTGGGGGGGAGGGCCACAAACCAGGTTGGGGTGGGTAAGGGGCAGGGGTGAACAAATGGTAGAGGGAAAGAGGGGTGTGAGGGTGGGTCCAGGGGGTAGGTGCAATCCTTTGATTCATGACATTCAGTGGGAGCCCAGCTCCTGGCTCTGATGGGGCCTCCCACCATGCCTCCTGTGGACTCCTATCTGCTCCATCTGCTGTAAGATTTCCAGGGAGGCCCTGGCCACCTGCAGAAGCTCATTCATTGCCCTCTCCATGTGCTGCATCTGCCATCCACCTAGGACAAGGGAGTTGAGTGAATAGGTGTGAATGCACAGCCCCTTTCAGCCCTCCCACTGTGCATGGCATACGGCCATGGGACATGCCTCTTTGATGGTGTGTGACCACCCACAGTGATCATGTCCTCAAGACCTGCCCACCCAAGCACACACAGCCATGCAGACCACTGCACACACCCACCGCCCAAGTCCCGCACAGCACCACCGTGGCTGTACAGTGACAAGGCTATGTGGTGTGAAGGCAGTGGCATAGCCATACACCTGGTGCACGCATGGACCATCAGCGATGCACACCCACACATGCAGTGCCACTGGACAGTGCTGACTGTACTGTGTGGTGTTCATGTCACTGGTATCAATGGATGATGGCAATGCCCCGCCACCTGCCCTGCAACACAGCATGCACAGAATATCTTGGAAGAAAGGCACTCACCATCATTGGCCTGATCCAGGTGCTGTAGTCTGCTTTGACTGGCTTCCCGTGGCTGTTGACCATCTCCACCACCCATGCTTCAGTGTCAGTTCTGCCTGGCTTGGCACTGCTTTTCAGGGCCTAGGGTGCAAAAATGGAGAGGGAATTATCAGTACAATCCAATATCAAAAGACCCCCATCCCCAGTTGTGTGCAATCCCCATGCGCCCGCAGTTCTCCAGGTGTGGATGCGCGGTGACATCGGACGGCAAATGCCCAGGGTTCTGACACCTGCTGTGCTTCAGACATGTTGTGCTTGGGAGGCAGTGCAGGGCCAACCACCATTGTGCCAGTGGCGCTACTGTGCTGTTCACATGAATGGCACTCTTGCAGTAGGGCACCGTAGGTGCTGTGGAGCCACAGCGCAGTAGGCCACTACTGGGCATCTCACATAGGCACCCAGTTACGCTACACACATGGGTTCCACAAAGGTCACAGCACCTTGACAAACAAGGAGCCATCCTAGAGCAAACACAATCATTCAAGTACCTTGGTATCACCTGAAGCTGGACAAGCAGGAGGTGGTGATTGATGGTATTGAAGGCTTTAATTAAGTCAATGTAGATTGAACCTAGTAGTTTACTGGAGTCACATGAGTTGTGGATTGTGCCGGTGAATTCAAGTAGGGCTGCGGAGGTGCTGTGACCTTTGTGGAACCCATGTTGTTGCTTGCACAGGATGTTGTATGTATCCAGGTATTCAGTGAGCTGGTACGAGGTGATGCGTTCTAGTGCCTTGGAGAGTGGGGAAGGGAGATAGGTCTGTAGTCATTATGGGCAGTTTTGTCGCCACCTTTATGGATTGGAGTGACAGTGGCAGATTTCCATCTGTCCAGGAACTGGCTAAGGCTGAGGAAGAGGTTGAAAATTCTGGTCAGAAGACTAAGCACTTCATCAAGTGTGAGAGACAGGATTTTGAGATTGAGGGAGTCATTACTGAATCTTGATTTACTAAGGGCTTTGGTTACATATTTGCGTACTTGGTGAACCTTGATTGCTTTGAAGTAAAAGCGGGGGAGCTGGTGGGAGTAGTGTTCATTGTGGACAGAGGGGCTTCACCATCTTTGAAGTAGTCCTGAGTTGGACAGCGCTGAGGTTGGTAAAGGCTTTTTAAAGGTATCCGCAATGGTTTTGGGGTTGTGGGTTGTAGGTACGTTGATGTTGAGTATTGATGGGAGGTTTTGGGTGGATTCCCAGTGAGTTTCTTTATGTTCTTCTAGAATTTCAGACCATTGCCCCAGGAGTTTGTGAGGGCATGTTTATAGTAGGCAGACTTCATTTGTTGGATGGCTTTGGTGCAGTCATTGCAGGCACATTTGTAGTTTTGAATGTCATTTTGCCTTCCAGAGTTTCTGTATATAATAATAATATAATATTATAATATAATATAATATAATATAATAATATAATACAAAATAATACATTATAATATTATATAACTATAATGTTGTGGTTTTTAATGTTAAAAGTATTAAATTAATTAACTATCTGTTAATTTATCTCAGTGACAGTGTGGTGCTAATTCAAACATGTGTTAAATTGACTTTGTTGCAGCATTGTTCAAAAAAATGAGTTAAATGCTTGCTTTCACAGTGTTGTGATTACCTGTATGAAATTATCTCTGTTAAGGTGTAGTGATTAATATGATATGATATGATATGATATGATGTGATATGATATGATATGATATGATATGATATGATATGATATGATATGATATGATCAGATGTGATGTGATGTGATGGGATATTATATCGTATGATATCATATGATATGATACAATATAATTGTTTATATATTATAATATATAAAATTAAATAACTATGTGTTAAGTTATCTCTGTGACAATGTGGTGCTAAACTATGTGTAAAAATATCTCTGCGATAGTGTGGTGCTGAACTATCCATTAAATTATCTCAAATATTTGTTAAATTGTATGTCTTGTAGTGGGGGTCTAAATAATGAGTTAAACACTTTCTGTTACAGCGGTGCTTAACTGTATGAGGCTATACCTGTTACTGATTGGTGATTAATGTAATATAATAATAATATAATATAATATAATATAATATAATATAATATAATATAATATAATATAATATAATATAATATAATATAATATAATATAATATAATATAGTATATTTGATATGATTTGATATGAACTATGTGTTACTATAACAAAATGTAATATAATATAATATAATATAATATAATATAATATAATATAATATAATATAATATAATGCTGTGGTGTTATAATATTATAATTATTAAACTAATTAACTGTGTGTAAATTTGTGTCTGTGACAGTGTGGTGCTAAATCATTTGCTAAATTACCTCAACCATGGATAAAATTGTCTCTGTTGCAGTGTTGCCAAAATAATGCTCAATGTTCTCTGTTACAGTGCTGTGCTTAACTTTGTGAAATTATCCTTGTTTCGGAGTGGTGATTAATTTCATGTAAAATGGTGTAATTTAATATAATTTATCATAATATAATATAATACATTATGATATGATATGATAAGATGTGATGTGATATTATATGATAAGATATGATATAATACAATCTAATGGTGTAGTGTTACAATATCAAAACTAGTTAATTAATGTGTTAATTTATCCCTGTGACAATGTGGTGCTAAACTGTGTTAAAAAAATCTCTGCATAGTGTGATGCTGACCTAAGCGTTAAATTACCTCTGTAACACTGTGATGATTAAATGTGTTGTATTTGCTCTATGAAAGCGTGGTGCTAATCTCTTTGTTAAATTATTTCAGACATTGGTTAAATTGTCTTTCTAGCAGTGGGGTTCCAGACAATGAGTTAAACGCTCTCTTTTACAATGTTGTGCTTAACTGTGTGAAATTATCCATTACAGAGTGGAAATTAATATAATATAATATAATATAATATAATATAATATAATATAATATAATATAATATAATATAATATAATATAATATAATATTACATAACATAATATAACAACATATGCTATGATATTTGCTATGATATGATGTGATATTGAATGACATGACAAGATATGATATGACATGATAAGAAATATGTACTACTATAATATAATATAATATAACACAATACTATGTGATATGACATGTTATGTTGTTATGTTATGTCACGTGATGTGATATGGTATATGATATATGATATGATGTGATATGATATATGATATATGATATATGATATATGATATATGATATATGATATAATATAATATAATATAATATAATATAATATAATATAAGGGTGTGGTGTTACAATATTATAGCTATTAAATTAATTAACTATGTGTTAATTTATTTCTGTGACAGTGTGGTGTTAAACTGTCAAAATATCTGTGATAGTGTGGTGCTGAACCATTTGTTACATTATCTCTGTTACAGTGTGGTGTTAATCAAAGTGTTACATTTTCTCAATCATGGGTTAAGTTGTCTGTTTCAGTGAGGTTCTAAACATGGAGTTCGATGCTCTCTGTTACAGTGTTGTGCTTAACTGTGTGAAATTACCCTATTAAAGAGTGGTGATTGATATAATGTAATATAATACAATATAGTATAGTATAGTACAGTACAGTATAGTATAGCATAGCATAGCATAACATAACATAGCATAGCATAACATAACATAACATAACATAACATAACATAACATAACATAACATAACTTAATATAATATAATAAAATATGGTGTGAAGATTATAACTATTAAATTGCTTAACTATGTGTTAAAATATCTCTGCGATAGTGTGGTACTGAATGAACTATGTGTCAAATAATCTCAAACACGGTTTAAATTGTATCTCTTGTAATGAGGGTCTAAACAGTAAGTTAAATGCCCTCTGTTACTGTGTTGTGCTTAACTGTGTTAAATTTTCCATGTTTTGGAGTAGTGATTAATATGATATGATATGATATGATATGATATTATATGATATGATATGATATGATATGATATGATGTAATGTTATGTGATGTGATTGATGTGAAGTGATATGATAGGACACCATATAATGATGTGGTATAATATAACTATTAAATTAGTTGACTGATTAATTTATCATTGTGACAGAGTGGTGTTGAACTATGTTTTAAATTGTCTCTGTGATAGTGTGGTTCTGAACTCTGTGTTAAATTATCTTTGTAACATTGTGATTAAGTACATTACATTATCTCTGTGACAGTGTTGTGCTAGTCTCTTTGCTAAATGATCTCAAACAAGGGTTAAATGTCTCTCTAGTAGTGTGGTTCTAGACAATGAGTGAAATGCTAACTTATCCAAATGGAGATTAATATAATATGATATGACATGACATAACATGGCATGTCATAATATGATATCATATATTACATAGTATGATGTCATGTAATATAGTATGATATGATATGAACATAACATAACATAACATAACACAACATAACATAACATAGCATAACATAACGGTGAGGTGTTATAATATTGTAATTATTAAAATAATTAACTGTGTGTAAATGTGTGTCTATGACAGTGTGCTGCTAATTCATCAGCTAAATTATCTCAATCATGGGTTAAATTATCTCTGTTGTAGTGCGGTTCAAAACATTGCGTTCACTGCTCTCTGTTACAGTGTTGTGTGTAACAGTATGAAATTATCCTTGTTAATCCTAGTGATGAGTGATATGATATGATATGATATGATATGATATGATATGATATATGATAAGATGTGATGTGATGTGATATGAAATGAAATGATATATGATATGATATAGTATATAATATATAATATAATATAATATAATATAATATAATATAATATAATATAATATAATATAAGATGATATATTATAATATAATGGTGTGGTGTTATAATAGTAAAACACTTAAATAAATTAACTATGTGTAAATTTATCTCTGTGACAGTTTGGTGTTAAACTGACAGTTACAATATTTCAGTGATAGTATGGTACTGAACTTTGTTTTACATTATCTCTGTAACAGTGTGGTGAATAAATGTATTACATTAACTCTATTGCAGTGTTCTGCTAATGTATGTGTTAAAGTATCTCAAACATGGGTTAAAGTGTCTCTGTCGCAGTGTTGTTCTAAAGAATGAGTTTAATGCTCTCTGTTACAGTGTTTGGAGTGCAGATTAATATGATATGATACGGTACGATATGGTATGATATGATATGATACGATATGATGCGATACGATATGATACAATACAATACAATTCAGTACAATACAATATAATATAATGTAATATAATATAATGGTGTGGTGTTATAATATTATAGCTATTAAATAAATGATGTTTTGATTTGACAGCGTAAAGCTGAAATAAGGTTTAAATTATCTCTATGACAGTTTGGTTCTAAAATATGCGTTACATTATCCCTGTGACAGTGCTGTGCTAATTCATGTGTTAAATTATCTGAATCATGGGTTAACTAGTTTCTGTTGCAGTGTGGTTCTCATCAATGAGTTAAATGCTCTCTTGTTTCAATCTTGTGCTTTTCTGTGAAATTATCCCTGATATATTATGGTGATAAATATAATGTTACATAAGATAAGATAAGATAAGATAAGATAAGATAAGATAAGATAAGATAACATAACATAACAACATAACATAACATAACGGTGCAGTGTTTATTATTATAACTATTAAATTACTTAACTGTGTGTTAATTTATCTCAGTCAAACTGTGGTGCTAAACTGTGTGGTAAAATATAATTGTGAGAGTGTGATGATAAACTGTCTTAAATTCTATCTTTTACAGTGTGGTCCTAAACTTCATGTGAAATTTCACACAGTTAAGCACAACACTGAAACAGAGACCATTTAACTCATTGTTTAGATCGACAGTTTAGCACCACAATGTAAAAAAAATTAAGACAGTTTAGCATCGCACTGTCACAGAGATAATTTAACACCTACTTTAGCAGCAGACTCTCCGAGTTAATTTAACACCCAGTGTAAAAGACACAATTTAAGACAGTTTAGCATCACATTTTCAGAATTATATTTTAACACATAGTTTAGCACCACACTTTGACCGGGATAAAGTAACTCATAGTTAAGCCATTTAATAGTGATGATATGATATAGTATGTTACATTATACAAATCACCAAACTTTAACATATATTTTACACAGTTAAGCACAATATTGAGACAGGGACCATTTAACTCATTGTTTAGAACCACACTGCAACAGAAACAATTTACCCCTTGTTTGAGATAATTTAACACATAAATTAGCATCATGCAGTCACAGAGATAATGTAACACATTTAAGCACCACACTGTTACAGAGATATATTAACACATACTTTAGAACCACACTGTGGTAGAAATAATTTAAACCAAAGTACAGCACCACACTATCACAGAGATATTTTAACACATAGTTCAGCACCACACTGTCAAAGAGATAATTTACCACATAATTTAGAACCACACTGTGATACAGATAGTTTAAACCACAGTTCAGCACCACACTATCACAGAGGCATTTTAAAACACAGTTTAGCAAGACACTGAGAAATATACAATTTAAAACAGTTTAACAGTGCACTCTCACAGTGATAACATAACACATATTTCAGCACTGCATGTGGCAGAGATAATGTAGCACAGTTTAGCAGTCAAGCACAAGACTGAAACAGAGAGCACTTAACTCACTGATGAGAACCACACTGCAACAGAGCCTATTTAACTATTTAACCCTTGTTTGAGATCATTTAACATATACCTTAGAAACACACTGTCACAGGGATAATGTAACACATTTAAGCAACACACTATTTCAGAGATAATTTAAGACATACTTTAGAGCCAAACTGTGATAGAGATAAGTTAAACCTTATTTCAGCTTTACACTGTCATAGAAATAATTTTACACAGTTTTAGTACTGCACTGTCACAGAGATAATTAAAAACATAATTTAGTGCCACACTCTCAGAGTTAATTTAACACACAGTTTAGCACAACACTGTAAAAGATACAATTTAAGACAGTTTGTCATTGCACTCTCACAGTGATAATTTAACATATTTAAGCACCATACCGTCACAGAGATAAAATAACACAGAGTTAATTATTTTAATAGTTATATTACAACCCCACTTTGTAAATACAGAGTAATACCAAGTAATTGTATTCTGTTCTATAACTGTTAAATTATCTTTGTCATAGTGTGGTGCTGAACTTTGGTTTAAATTATCCCTAAATCAGTGTGGTTCTAAAGTATGTGTTTGGGAGGCAGTACAATGCAGTGGTTTAAGGCTCTGAGCTGAAATCTGGTGACATCCAGCAGACCAGACCTAGGTTTGAATCCAACAGCTTCCACTTACATACTGTGTGACCTTGAGCAAATCACTTAACTTCCCTGTGCTCTCAGGTCATGGCTGTAAAAAAAGCTTTCATCTTAGTGTGCTAATCCTGGTTAAACACAACTTAAAAAAATTATCTCTGTAACAGTGTGGTGCTTAACTGTGTTACATTATCTCTGTGACAGTATGGTACTAATGTATGTGTAAAATTGTCTCAAACATGGGTTAAATAGTTTCTGCTGCAGTTTCTTCTAAACAATGAGTTAACTGGTCTCTTTTTCAGTGTTGTGCTCAACTCTGTGAAATGTATTATGTTACAGTGTGGTGATTAGTATAATATAACTTACTATATCATAACATAACAGAATATAACATAACTGAACAACATAAAATAATATAATGGTGTGGTGTTATAATATAACTATTAAATTATTTAACTAAATGTTAATTTATCTCAGACAAAGTGTGGTGCTAAACTATGTGTTGACAGTGTAGTGCTAAACGGTGTTACATAATACCACACTGCAGTGTTAAAGTATGTTTAAATTATTAGATTAATAAAAATTATTAAAAATTATTAGAGTGCAAAGCCAAACTGTCTTAATTGTTTCTTTTAATGTGGTGCTAAACTGTGGTTCTAAACAATGAGTTAAATGGTCTCTATTTCAGTGCTGTAGATATCTGTATGAAATTATGTCTGTTATGGAGTGGTGATTAGCATAACATAACGTAATGTAATGTAACGTAACATAATGTAACATAACATAACGTAACATAATGTAACATAACGTGATGTAACATAACATAATATAATGGTGTGGTGTTATAACTATAATGTTGGGTAAGTGCCTCTTAACCACCATAATCAGCAGTCACACAGCTTTGTTATGCACTGTTTAGAATTTTAAAAGTTGTTAACCACACATTGGAACTTCCAAACAGTGGCATAACAAAAAAGAATGCACCAGAGTTCCAAAATGCTCACACATAGAATATAAACAGTGTTTTTTGGACCATACACTATAAAAGATAATGGCTGGGGATCAGGTAACAACCATACTGAAATCACCTCTCATGGTTGCTAGGGCTACAGTAAACCTCTCAAGCTGCACTCTCAAGGTTTACCATGTTGCCCTAGTAAGCACTCAAGGTGATTACAATGTGGTTATCACCCAATCCCCAGCCATTAAATATTAAATTATTTAACTAAGTGTTACTTTATCTCAGACAAAGTGTGATGCTAAACTATGTGTTGAATTAACTCTGAGAATGTGGTGCTAAAGTAGGTGTAAATTATCTCTGTGACAGTGTAGTGCTATACTGTGTTACTTTATCTCTGCCACACTGCAGTGTTAAAGTATGTGCTAAATTATCACTATGAGAGTACAATGCTAAACTGTCTTAATTTTGTCTTTTAATGTGGTGCTAAACTGTAGTTCTAAACAAGGAGATTACATGTGGATGGAGTGTTGTGGATAACTGCGTGAAATTATGTCTGTTATAGTGTGGTGATTAACATAACATAACATATAATGGTGTGGTGTTATAATATATCTATAAAATTAATTAACTATGTATTAAGTTTCTCAGTCTATTATGCTAAACTATATGTTAAATTATCACTGTGAGAGTGCACTGATAAACTGTCTTAAATTGTCTATTTTACCTTGTGGTGCTAAACTGTGTGTTAAACTAACTCTGAGAGTGTTGTTCTAAACTAAGTGTGGCAGTTCTGTGACAGTTCAGAGCTAAAATGATGTGTTAAATTATCACTATGAGAGTGCGATGCTAAACTGTCTTAATTGTTTCTTTCACAGTGTGGTGCTAAACTATGAGTAGAAATATCTCTGTGACATGAAGGTGCTGAACTATGGTTTAAATTATCTATATCACATGTGGCTCTAAATTATGTGGTAAATTATCTCTGTAACAGTGCAGTTTTAATTTATGTGGTAAATTACATCAAACATGGGTTAAAATGTTTCTGTTGCAAGCAATCCATAGATGTCACAGAGATAATTTCACACACAGTTTAGCACCACACTGTAAAAGAAACAATTAAGAGAGACTTGATGAGACTGATTGATGAGAACAACAGTGCAACAAAGACTACTTAACCCGTGACTGAGATAATTTAACACATGGGTTAGCACTACACTAGGGATAATGTATACTATACTATACATACACACTGTCATTGAGAAAAATTAAACCATAATTCAGCTTTACCCTGTCACAGAGATAATTGTACACATGTTTAGTAGTGCACTGTCACAGAGATAATTAAAAATATAGTTTAGTACCACACTGTCAAAGTTAATGTAACACAAAGTTTAGCACCACACTGAAAGAAACAAGACAGTTTAGCATCGCACTCTCACAGTGAGAATTTAACACATAGTTTAGTACTGCATTGGGGCAGAGATAGTGTAACAGAGTTTACCATTACACTGTCACAGATACAATTAAATACAACGTTATAGTGCTGCACTGTCAAAGAGATAATTAAAAACATAGTTTAGCACCACCCTATCAGAGTTAATTTAACACCCTGTTTAGCACCACACCGTAAGAGAGATATTTTAAGACAGTTTATCAACGCACTCTCACAGTGATAATTTAACACATTTAAGCACCACACTGTTACAGAGATAACTCAACACATAGTTCAGCACCCCACAGTCACAGAGATATATTATCATGCAGTTAATTTAATAGTGATAATATTATAACACCATATATTTATATTTGTATTATATTATATTATATTATATTATATTATATTATATTATATTATATTATATCATACTATATTATACTAAACTATACTATACATTACTATACTATATTATACTATATGGTGTGATACGGTATTATATTATACTAATCACCACTCCATAACAGAGATAATTTCACAGAGTTAAGCACAACTCTGTAATAGTATTGCACATATATTTTAACACATGGTTTTGCACCTCACTCTGTTACAGGGATAATTACTCACAATTAAGAACAAAACTGTAACAGAGATACACCACACTGTTACAGAGATAATTTAAAACAAAGTTCAGTACCATACAATCACAGAGATAGTTTAACTGTCAGTTTAACACCAAACTGTCACAGAGATAAATTAACAGATTGTTAATTTATTTAAGTGTTTTACTATTATAACACCAAACCATTATATTATATTATATTATATTATATTATATTATATTATATTATATTATATTATATTATATTATATTATATTATATTATTCTATACTATATTATACATATCATATAATTTCATTTCATATCATATCATATATATCATATCATATTATATCACATCATATCACATCTTATCATATATCATACCATATTGTATTATATTATATTATATTATATTATATTATATTATATTATATTATATTATATTATATTATATCATATTATATGATATTATATAACATTATATTATGCTACTCATCACTCAGTAACAAGGATAATTTCAGAGAGCACTGAAATCATTGTTTTGAACCACACTACAACAGAGATAATTTAACCTATGGTTGAGATAATTTAGCCAATGATTTAGCACCGCACTGTCATAGACATGAATTTACACACAGGTAATTATTTTGATAATTACAATATTATAACAACACACCATTAGATTATGTTCTGTTCTGTTATGTTGTGTTATACTATATTATTAACATATAGGTCATATCATATCATACTATATTACATGACATCATACTGTATTATATGGCATCATACGATATTGTATCATATGATATCATATTATGACGTCATGTCATATCATATTATATTATATTAATCTCCACATCATAATGGATAATTTCACATTTCACTCATTTTCTGGAATCACACAGCAAGAGAGACAATTTAACCCTTGTTTGAGATCATTTAACAAAGAGAATACACAACACTGTCACAGAAATAAAGTAACACATTTAAATCACACTGTTACAAAGATAATTTTACACATAGTTCAGCACCACACTATCACAGAGACAATTTAAAACATAGTTCAACACATCACAGTGATAAATTAACCAGTTAATTAATTTAGAAGTTATATTATACCACACCATTATATGGTATCATATCATATCATATCATATCATATCATATCATATCATATCATATCATATCATATCATATCAATTACTACTCCATAACATGGAAAATTTAACACAGTTAAGCACAACACTGTAACAGAGAGCATTTAACTTACTGTTTAGACCCTCACTACACTTTAAACCATGTTTGAGATAATGTGACACATAGTTCAGTACCGCAGTATCACAGAGATATTTTAACACAGTTTAGCACCACACAGTCACAGAGATAAATTAACACATAGTTAAGTAATTGAATAGATATAACAGTATAACACCACATCATCATATATTATATTATATTATATTGTATTATATTATATTATAATATATTATATTATGTTATGTTATGTTGTTATGTTATGTTATGCTATGCTATGGTATGCTATACTATACTATACTGAAGTATACTGTATTATACTATACTGTATTATATTACATTGTATTTTATTATATTATATTATATTATATTATATTATATTATATTATATTAATCACCACTCTGTAATAGGGTAATTTCACACAGTTAAGCACATTGTAACAGAGAGCATTGAACTCAATGTTTAGAACCACACTGCAACAGACAACTTAACCCATGATTGAGAAAATTTAAAACATTGATTAGCACCACACTGTAACAGAGATAATTTAACAAATAGTTCAGCACCACGCTTTTGCAGATATTTTGACAGTTAGTTTAACACCACACTGTCACAGAAATAAACACATAATTAATTAATTTAATAGCTATAATATAACACCACACCATTATATTATACTAAAATATATTATATTATTATATTACAGCATATTACATTACATTATATTATATTAAGTTATATTATATTATAATATATTAATCACCACTAAGTAACAGGTATAATTTCAAACAGTTAAGCACAACACTGTAACAGAGAACATTAATCTCATTGTTTAGATGCATACTACAGCAGAGACAATTTAACCCCTGATTTGGGTGATTGAACACATAGTTTAGTACCACAGCTAACAATTATATCATATATCATATATCATATCATATCATACGATATAATATCCCATCACATCACATCTTATCATAGCATGTCATATGATATTATATTATATTATATTATATTATAATCACTACACCTTAACAGAGATAATTTCATACAGGTAATCACAACACTGTAAAAGAGAGCATTTAACTCATTTTTTAGAACCATGCTGCAACAGAGACAATGTTTGAGAAAACATGAGACATGTTTGAGAAAATTTAACACATAAATTAACACCACACTGTCATAGAGATAAATTAACAGATAGTTAATTTAATACTTATAATATTAAACACCACAACATTATGTTATATTATATTATAATATATTAGTTAGTATTATATTATTATATTATAGTATAATATTATATTATTATTCTTAAATACAGAAACTTTGGAAGGCAAAACATCATCCAAAACTACAAATGTGCCCTCAATGACTGATCCAAAACCAATGAAGTCCGCCTACTATAAGCATGCCCTCACAAACTCCTGGGGCAATGGTCAGGAATTCTAGAAGAACATAAAGGAATTCATTGGGAATCCACCCAAAACCTCCCATCAATACTCAACATCAACGGAACCACAAACCTCAACCCAAAAACCATTGTGGATACCTTTAAAAAAGCCTTTACTGACCTCAGCGCTGTCCTACTCAGGACTACTTCAAAGATGGTGAAGCCCCTCTTGTCTGCAATGAACACTACTCCCACCAGCTCCCCCACTTTTACTTCAAAGCAGTCAAGCCTCACCAAGTATGCAAATATGTAACTAAAGCCCTTGGTAAATCAAGATTCAGTATTGACTCCCTCAATCTCAAAATCCTGTCTCTCACACTTGATGAAGTGCGTAGTCCTCTGACCAGAATTTTCAACCTCTCCCTCAGTCTTAGCCAGTTCCTGGACAGATGGAAATCTGCCACTGTCACCCCAATTCACAAAAGTGGTGATACACTATCTACAGGAGGGACAGGGAGGGTAAAAGAGGGGGAGGAGTAGTTCTTTACATAAGGGAAGGAATAAAAGCAACAGAACAAAAGGGTAAACAGGGAGGAGAAGAAGCACTGTGGGTAAATTTGGAGGCAGGCAATGGCACCACAATCTGCACAGGGGTTGTATACAGACCCCCTTCTCAGGGGGAGGAAATGGACAAGGAAATGATGGAAAGTATACTTAGAATGGCAGAAAAAGGGGAGATATTGCTGATGGGTGATCTGAATATGCCAGATGTTAACTGGAGTGCAGTTGCAGCTGCCACTTTGAAGAGTGCAGTTATTCTAGATGCCCTACAGGGGGCATGCCTTGAGACAACTAGTACTGGAGCCCACTCAAGAGGGAGCAATATTGAACTTGATACTCTCAAATGGAGATGGAGAGGATCACAGATGTAGAAGTGGGTAGCCATCTGGGAACTAGCGACCATCGAACAGTATGGTTCACAATAAACACAGCAATAGAGTCAAGCCATACAAAGACAAAGTACTGGACTTTAGAAGGGCTGACTTTGCCAAAATGGGTGATGCCTAAGGAATGCACTAGCAAATGGGCGGGAAGGAGGGTGGAAGAACAATGGGAATAATAAAACTGCCATCACAGAGGTAACGAGCCTTTGTGTGAAGCAAATAAACAAAACAAGACGATGTAAGAAATCACTATGGTTCTCAAAGGAAGTGGCAGTGAAGGTTCAAGAGAAAAGAAAGCATTCAGGAAGTACAAGGAATGAGCGGGAGCAGGACAGAGAACTGTATCAGTTAAAGCAAAAGGAGGCTGGGAAGGCAGACCAGAAAAGGCCCAAACCGAGGAAAAGATAGCCAACTCAGTTAAGAAGGATAAAACCTTTTATAGGTACATCAGGGACAAGGAAGACCAAGGGAGGGATAGTGAGGCTTAATAAAGGGAGGGAGGGTGGACAGAGGGAGACTGTGAAAAGGCAGAGATACTAAACAAATATGTTTGCTCAGTATTTACAAAGGAAGAGGGGGAGGAACATAAAACAAACAGTAGTAACACTCTGGATACAGAAGTTGATACCAGCCCATTTACAGAAGAAAGGGTTCTGAAAGAACTCTTAAAACTGAAGCTGTACAAAGCAATGGGGCCTGATGGGATTCATCCCAGAATTCTAAAAGAACTAAGGGTAGAACTAGTGACACCACTGACTACCCTCTTTAACAAATCATGGGAGGATGGGGTAGTACCCAAGGACTGGAGGAGGGCAGATGTGATTCCCCTTCACAAAAGTGGGAGCAAGGCAGAAGCAGGAAACTATAGACCTGTTAGTTTAACCTCAGTGATAGGGAAAATGATGGAATCACTTCTAAAGGAAAGAATTGTCGTATCTAGCTGCCAGAGGGGCACAGGACCCTAGACAGCATGGATTCACAGCGGGAAGGTCATGCCAGATGAATCTGATAGATTTCTTTGACTGGGTGACCAAAGTAGTAGATCAGGGAGGGGCTGTGGACATGGCCTACCTAGACTTTAGCAAGGCATTTGACACAGACCAACACAAAAGATTAATATATAAGTTAGCCAGCCTGGGAGTGGGTCCCAAGATGACAGCCTGGGTAAAGAATTGGCTGGAGAATAGGACACAGAGAGTAATAGTAAATGGAGTCCACTCAGAAGAAAGGAGGGTTACTAGCGGGGTACCGCAGGGTTCAGTATTAGGAAAAGTCCTCTTCAATGTCTTTATAAGCGACATTGCAGAAGGACTGGAAGGAAAAGTATGTCTCTTTGCAGATGACACTAAGATCTGCAACAGAGTTGATGCAAGGGTGGGGTGGAAAGGATGAGAAGGGACTTGGCAAGGTTAGAGGAATGGTCAGATGTGGCAGCTTAGATTCAATACTAAGAAGTGCAAGGTAATGCACCTGGGAAACAAAAACCCAGGGGAAGAGTACACAATGGGGGTGAGATACTACAACAACAGAAATGGAAAGGGACCTGGGGGTAGTCATATCAGATGACCTAAAGGTGGGCAAGCAATGTGAGAAGGCAGCAAGGAGGGCTGGGGATACTGGGATGCATAGGAGAGGCATCACCAGTAGAAAACAGGAAGTTATTATCCCTCTGTACAGACAGCTGGTGAGGCCCCATCTGGAGTACTGTGTGCAGTTCTGGAGACCCAATCTCCGCAAAAGACATAGACAGGATGGAAGCTGTCCAGAGGAGGCAGCTAAAATGGTGCAGGGTCTGCACGGAGGACATGAAGAGAGACTTAAGGAGCTTAATATGTATAGCCTCGAGGAAAGAAGGGTGGGAGACATGATAGAAACTTTCAAGTACCTCAAAGAATCAACAAAGTCCAAGAGGTAGCATCTTTCAAAAAGAGGTGTCAAGAACAAGAGGCACAATTTGAAGATAAGGGGGCGGCTCAGAGGTAATTTAAGGAAGTATTTTTCACAGAGAGGGTTGTGGATGCATGGAATGGCCTTCCAGAGGAGGTTGTGGAGTCAAAATCAGTGGTGGAATTCAAGCATGCATGGGATAGTCATAAGGCAATTCTGGGGGGTTGGGGTAGGAAGAAGTAGGCTGCTGGTTAACTAGGATCTGCAGCTTATCCAGTAGGTAGGGAAATGGGCAGACTGGGTGGGCCAAGCGGTCCTTATCTGCCGTCAAATTCTATGTTTCTATGTTTCTATGTGGTGACAAAACTGCCCATGATGACTACAGACCTATCTCCTTACTACCCCCACTCTCCAAGGCACTAGAACACATAATCTCAGACCAGCTCACCGAATACCTGGATATGTACAACATCCTGTGCAAGCAACAACATGGGTTCCACAAGGTCACAGCACCTCCACAGCCCTACTTGAATTCACTAGTGCAATCCACAACAAACTTGACTCCGGTGAACTACTAGGCTCAATCTACATTGAATTAAGTAAAGCCTTCAACACCGTCAGTCACCGCCTCCTGCTTGTCCAGCTTCAGAACACTGGGCTGTCAACTGACTCCATTGGCTGGTTTAAGAGCTACCTTGAAGAAAGGTGCCAAACTGTAAGAATCGCTGATACACCTTGGACCCTAGACCGGTCCACTTGGGAGTCCCCAGGGCTCCATTCTAGGACCCCTCTTCTTCAGCCTATTTTTAAACTCACTAACGGACAGCTGCCCAGAACAAATAATTCTCTACACCGATGATGCTGTGATCCTCACCAAGGACCCTGATCCAATCCAATTACCAAATAAACTTCAGCAGGCCTTCTCCACCATCGAATCCATTTTTCTAACTCATAAACTGCTTCTCAATCAGAAAAAAAACAAGTCTATGGTCTTCACAACAAAAACAAACAACACCACCTCTCCATTGCAACCAAACAAGGAGCCATCCCAGAGCAAACACA
Organism: Neoceratodus forsteri; assembly: GCA_016271365.2. Classification (NCBI taxonomy): domain Eukaryota; kingdom Metazoa; phylum Chordata; order Ceratodontiformes; family Ceratodontidae; genus Neoceratodus; species Neoceratodus forsteri. The sequence goes on from CM028136.1 coordinate 876,311,717, forward strand.
ATCGTTCACGTACCTTGGCATCACCCTTGATTCCCACCTCTCATACGCTGTCCATATCAGCAATGCTGCAAAGTCTGCCAATGTGAGGTTAGGCATATTATTCCGGCACAGGAAACACCTAACCCCAGAAGCACTGGCAATGGCCGTCCATAGCTCCATCATCAGCATCATAGACTATAGTCTTATCATATATGGGTCTGCAACTACCTTTGCTCTCAAACGTATCACAACATCCCTGAATAAGGCCTGTCATCTCATCACTGGCTCACTTTGCCATACCCACACACGTGACCTTTATTCCAAAGCTGGATGGCTTCAACTGGACAAATGCATAAAATACCAAACCTGCATCACGGCCAAGACAATTATAATGGGTCTGGCACCACCTGGTGTCTGTGCCCTCCTTAAGCCTAGATATAGGAACATCACTACAAGGAGATCCAATTCCCATCTACTACATATCCCACGATGTTGCACGGCCCAAGGACAAAGATCATTCACCTATTGGGCATCCAACTGGCTCAAATCTCTTGGCAGTAACATAGCGACCGCTCCAACACTTGGCCTCTTCAAGTCCAAGCTGTACCTCTCACTGCTTGTATCCTGTGATTCTCCATCTTAACATTTCCATCATTCCAGCTGCAAATGCCCCAGCAATCAGCACTTACAATCAGTATTTACACCCCTAGCACCTTACCTGTCATATTACCTCAACAAGGCTGCACTGTGTCCCACCCTCACCCACCTCTCCCCATATCTCCACTCCTGCCCCCACCCCAACCACCTCCCATAGTCCACCTTACCACATGCACCTCCTTCCACCATATCGATCTCCTACCCTCACTTTCCCCACCCCCACCACTTCCCTTGTCTTGCTCATAGCTCAAGTCTTTGTACTGGTTATTACATGTCTGTAAGTCAATGACTATATGTTTATAACTAAAAGTGATGACTGTTGCACACACTGACGTGGAACCTTTGTAAAAGAGCCTCGGCTCAAAAGATATTGTAATCCTAGATTGAAATAAATAAAAAAAATTATATTATATTATATTATACTACGTTGTAATATATTATTGTATATTATATAATATTGTACTACATTATATCATAGTATATCATATCATAACCTATTATATTATATTATTTTATAATATATTATATTATAGTAATTATATTATACTATATTGTATTATATGATCTTATATTATATTATATTATATTACAGCATATTATATCTTATCTTTTTATATTAATCAACTCTCCGTTACAGGGATAATTTCATACAGTTAAGCACAACAATGTAACAGAGATGATGAAACAGGTTTAATCACCACACTGTTACAGAAATAACTTAACACATAGTTCAGTACCACACTGTTGCAGAGATATTTTTACAATTAGTTTAACACCTCACTGTCATAGAGAAAAATGAACACATAGTTAATTAATTTAATAGTTATGATATTATAACACCACACCATTATATTTAATCATATCATCCCATATCATTTAGTTTCATATCATATTATGTCATATCATATCATGTCAGATCGCATCACATCATCACATCACAACATATATCTTATCACATCATGTCATGTCATATCATTTCATATCATATCATATCGTATCGTATCATATCGTATTGTATCGTATTATATCATATCATAGTATATTATGTTATAATAATCACCACTCCATAACATAGAAAATTTCACACATTTAAGCAAAACACTGTACCAGAGAGCATGTAACTCATCGTTTAGACCCTCACTACAAGAGATACAATTTAAACCACGCTTGAGATAATTTAACAGATAGTTCAGCACCACACTGTCACAGAGATAAATTTACACATTATATTATTTTATACTATGTTATATTAATCACAACTTCTTAACAGGTATAAGTTCACACATTTAAGCACCATACTGTAACAGAGAGCATTTAATTCATTGTTTAGAACAACACAACTATAGAAACAATTAAACCCATGTTTGAGATGATTTCAGAAAAAGTTTAGCATCACACTGTCACAGAGATAAATTAACACATAGTTAATTAATTTAATAGATATAATATAACACCATACCGCTATATTATATTATATTATATTATATTATATTATATTATATTATATTATATTATATTATATTATATTATATTATATATATATTATATATTATATTAATCACCACTCTGTAACAGGGATAATTTCACACAGTTAAGCACAACACTGTAAAAGAGAGCATTGAACTCATTGTTTTGAACCACACTGCAACAAATATAATTTAACCCATGTTTGTCATAATTTAGCACATACATTAGCATGACACTGTCGCAGAGATAAATTAACACATAGTTAATCAATTTAATAGTTATAATATTATAACACTGTATATATTATATTATACGATATTAAACTATATTATATTATATTATATTATATTATATTATATTATATTATATTGTATTGTATTGTATTGTATTATATTATATTATATTATATTATATTATATTATATTTTATATTGTATTATACTCCACTCTGTAACAAGGATAATTTCACACAGTTAAGAACAACACTGTAAGAGAGAGCCTCATTGTTTAGAACCACACTACAACAAAGACAATTTCATCCATGTTTGAGATGATTTAACACATAGATTATCATCACACTGTCTCAGAGGCTAATTAACACATAGTTAATTCATTTGATTGATATAGCATTATAAGACCACAACATTATATTATATAGGCAAAGTTTTATAGGCACAGGATTTGACTGACAACAGGAACTTCCGTTTGGGAGCAGCAAGCGAGTGATCACAGAGCCACCAGAGACCCACCATTCTAGAAGGGCAAGAGTAGCTCTCTGGCACCTTCTAGCTGCTGGAGGTCTGCCTCTGAGCAAGTAAGGGGTCTACTGAGAAATACAGGATATTCTTGTCTCAGAACAGGACAATCAGGAGTTTAAAGGGCACACAGGCAGAAAGTAAGTAGAGAGAGAAGAGAAAAAAACAGAGGAAAGAGTATGGATTCCAAACAGTTAAGGGGCTAGAAATAAGACATGATGGAAGTGGTGGAGTACAGAGGCTGTGGAGCAGCAGTCTTCCAGGAGACATTCTGGAGGATGTGGTGTTGTTCCATCTGTAGACACCTCTCTGGGCTGAGGGAGGAGGTTGCTCATCTCCAGGCTGAGTTGGCCAGGATTTGTGGGATCTCCTCTTCCATCCAGGGACCACCAGTGCCACTGTTGTTGCTTCAGAGCTTGCAAAGAAAGAGGAGTGGTTGGACCACGGTGGGCTCAGGGAGGGTGAGGGTGGTGGAACAGAGGTGCATCCCTCCAGTTGTACCTCTCCACAATTCCTATGCCATTCTGGAAAAGTGGGTTCCCTATGGAGGCGCCTGCAGTGGAGACCAAGGAGGATGCTGGGAACCTCCACAAAGGAGACCCACAGGAGGGTGGCAGGGGACTCCACAGGGGAAAGGAACAACTCCTGGTCAGGAACTGCATTGTTAGGAAGTTAGAACTGGAGGAGGAAGGGGAGAGGGTGGTAAGGTGCCTGCCTACCGCCATGGCTTGGAGGGACAGGGAGCAAATCCTCAGGATTGCCAGAACAGCTGTACAGGGGAAGGAGCTGGATGTCATTGTCCACCTAGGGACAAATGACCTGGCTAAGAAAGGAATTAGAGAAGTGCAGGAAGAGTTTGTGGAATTGGGGAGGGGCCTTAGACAAGTAGCACGCACAGTAACCTTCTTGGAGGTGCTGCCCTTCTATGGTGTAGGAGAGGCTAGGGTGTTCTGCACCATGGGATTCAATCAGTGGTTGAAAAACTGGTGTGGCACTCAGAGATGTGGCTTCATTGGGGACTGAGGGTCAACCTGGAGTGATGCAAGCCTATAGTGACATGATGGGCTGCATCTGTCCAGGAAGGGAACCAGGATCCCAGGTGATAGGTTTAAATGCTTCATTGGTAAGCATTTCAACTAGCCAAGGGGGAGGCACTGGAAAGGAGCAGGGAAATCCTAGCCCCCCAAAAAAATCCTGGTAGCACGTGTGGTAGACACCAACATAGAGGTGTCGATAGGGAGAAGGGCAGGGATAAATGGGGAAGTGACAAAGGCAAGAAGGACAGGGATCTGGCAAAAAGGAGTAAGTCCATCAAGAAATGGAGGTTAATGAGTACCAGAATGAGGGAGCAATCTTAGACCTCATACTCTCAAATGGGGCAGTGAGAGGATCTCAGATCTAGAAGTGGGTTGCCTTCTGGGAACAAGTGAACATCAAACAGGGTGGTTCACATTAAACTCAGCTACAGATTCAAGTAAAACAAAAGTGAGGGTACTGGACTTCAGGAGGGCTGAGTTTGGCAAGATGGGAGAGTGCCTCAGAAAAGCACTAGCAAACAGGCTAGAAGGAGGAGTGGAGCAATAATGGGGAATCATCAGAACTGCCATCACAGAGGCAACAAGCCTTTGTGTGAGGCAAACAAACAAATCAAAATGGAAGAAAAAGCCACTATGGTTCTCAAAAGAGGTGGCTGGGAAAGTCAGGGAGAAAAAGATTGCATTCAGGAAGTATAAGGAGGCATGGAAAGGATGAGAAAGGACTTGGCAAGGTTGGAGGAATGGTCAGAAGAATGGCAGCTAGGATTCAATGCAAAGAAGTGCAAAATAATGCAATTGGGAAACAAGAACCCAGGGGAAGAATACACAATGGGGGAGGTAGTAACAACACCAAAAAAGGAAAGGGACCTGGGGGTAATCATATCAGATGACCTTAAGGTTAGCAAGCAATGTGAGAAGGCAGTAGGGAGGGCTGGGGATATACTGGGATGCATAGGGGAAAGGTATCACCAGCATAAAACAAGAAGTTGTTACCCTGCTGTACAGACAGCTGGTGAGACTCCATCTGGAGTACTGCATCCAGTTCTGGAGACCCCATCTCTGCAAGGACATAGACAGGATAGAGGCAGTCCAGTGGAGGGCAACTAAAATGGTGCAGGATCAGCAAGAGAAGCCGTATGAGGAAAGAATTAAGGAGATTAATATGTATACCCTTGAGGAAAGACAGGAGAGGGGAGACCTGATAGAAACTTTTAAGTACCTGAGTGAAATCAACAAAGTCCAAGAAAGTAGCATATTTCAGAAAAAGAGACATGCAAGAACAAGGGGACACAATTTAAAGATAGAGATAGGTGGTTCAAGGGCAATGTGAGGAAGTATTTTTTCACAGAGAGGGTAGTGAATGCATGGAACAGCCTTCCTGAGGAGGTTGTGGGGTCTAAAACTGTGGTAGAATTCAAGAATGCATGGGACAGACATAAGGCAATTCTTGTGGGAGGTAGGAAGAGCTGTTAGTTAACTAGGATCTGTGGCCTATACTGTAGGTAGGGAAATGGGCAGACTAGAATGGCCAAGTGGCCCTTATCTGCCATCAAAGTCTATGTTTCTATATTTTATTATATTATGTTATGTTATGTTATATTACATTACATTCTATTATATTATATTACATAATTTATCGTATCATAATATATTAAATCATATCATATAATATTGTATCATATCAAATCATACCATTTCATATCATATCATATTGTATCATATCATATAATTTCATATTATATTATATTAAAGAAAATATGTTATATTATGGAAAGCAGCCGGGAAATCCTAGCCCCCCCAAAAAAAAGTCACAGCAGTAAGTGCGGTAAACTCCAACATAGAAATGTCGATAGGGAGAAGGGAAGGGGTAAATGGAGAAAGTGACAAATGCAAGAAGGACAGGGATCAGGCAAAAAGGAGTAAGGCCATCAGGAAATGGAGGGTAATGAGTACCAATGCCCATAGTCAGGAGGACTGACTTTGGCAAGATGGGAGAGTGCCTCAAAAAAGCACTAGCAAACTGGCTAGAAGGAGGGGTGAAGCAACAATGGGGAATCATCAAAACTGCCACCATAGAGGCAACAAGCCTTTGTGTGAAGCAAATAAACAAATCAAAATGAAAGAAAAAGCCACTATGATTCTCAAAAGAGGTGGCAGGGAAAGTAAGGGAGAAAAAGATAGCATTCAGGAAGTATAAGGAAACACAGAAGGAGCAGGACAAAGAGCTGTACCAGTTAAGGCAGAAGGAAGCAGGGAGGGAAGTCAGAATAGCAAAGGCCCAAACTGAGGAAAAGATAGCCAACTCAGTTAAGAAGAGGGATAAAACCTTTTAATTTTTAACAAATCATGGGAGGCTGGTATGGTACCCAAGGACTGGAGGAAGGTAGTTGTGATTTCCCTTCACAAAAGTGACACCAAGATAGAGGCAGGAAACTACATACCTGTCAATTTGACATCTGTGGTAGTGAAAGTGATGGAATCACTTCTGAAGGAAAGAATTGTTGAGTACCTAGAGGCCAGTGGGGTACAGGACCCAAGGCAGCATGGGTTCACAGCAGGAAGATCATGTCAGATGAATCTAATTGATTTCTTTGACTGGGTGACTAAAGTAGTAGACCAGGGAGGGGCTGTGGACATGGCCTACCTAGATTTTAGCAAGGCATTTGACACAGTCCCACACAAAAGATTAATAGTCAAATTAACCAGCCTGGAAGTGGGTCCCAGGGTAGTAGCCTGGGTAAAACATTGGCTGGACAACAGGACACAGAAGGTAATTGTAAATGGAGTCCACTCTGAAGAAACAGGGGTTACTAATGGGGTACCGCAGGGTTCAGTACTGGGTCCAGTCCTTTTTAATGTCTTTATAAGTGACATTGCAGAGGAAAATTATGCCTCTTTGCAGATGACACAAAGATCTGCAACAGGGCTGACAAACAAGGAGGCATGGAAAGGATGAGAAGGGACTTGGCAAGTTTGGAGGAATGGTCGGAAGTATGGCAGCTAGGATTCAATGTAAAGAAGTGCAAAATAATGCACCTTGGAAACAAACACTCAGGGGAAGATTACACAATGGGGGGAGGTAGTAACAACAACAAAAAAGGAAAGGGACCTGGGGTAATCATATCAGATGACCTTAAGGTTAACAAGCAATGTGAGAAGGCAGTAGGGTGGGCTGGGGGTTTACAAGGATGCATAGGGAGAGGCATCACCAGCAGAAAACAAGAAGTTGTTATCCCTCTGTACAGACAATTGGTGAGACACCATCTGGAGTCCTGCATCCAGTTCTGGAGACCTCATCTCCACAAGGACATAGACAGCGTAGAGGCAGTCCAGAAGAGGGCAACTAAAATGGTACAGGGTCTGCAAGAGAAGCCATATGAGGAGAGAGACTAAAGGAGTTTAATATGTATACCCTTGAGTAAAGGAGGGAGGGGAGGACATGATAGAAACATTTAAGTACCTTAGTGAAATTAACAAAGTCCAATGTGAGGAAGTATTTTTTCATAGGGAGGGTACTGAATGCATGGAACAGCCTTTCTAAGGAGGTTGTGGTGTATAAAACTGTGGGAGAATTCAAGAATGAATGGGAAGACGTAAGGTAATTCTTGTGGGGGTAGGCATAACAAAAGAAATGTATATTACAAAATATAAAACAACTATTTACAAATATTTACAAAAATGTTGGGGGTGAGGGCCACAAACCAGGTGGGGGTGGGTAAGGGGCAGGGGTGAATAAATGGAAAAGGGAAGGAGGGGTGTGGGGGTGGGTCCAGGGGGGTAGGTGCAATCCTTGGGTTCATGACGTTCAGCGTGAGCCCCGCTCCCCACTCTGATAGGGCCTCCCGCCATGTCTCCTGCAGACTACTATCTGCTCCATCCACAGAAAGATTTACAGGGAGGTCATGGCCACCTGCAGAAGCTCCTGCAGTGCCCTCTCCATATGCCACATCTGCCATCCCCCTAGGACAAGGGAGCAGAGTCAATAGGTGTGAATGCACAGCCCCCTGCAGCCCACCCACTGTGCATGGCACACAGCCATGGGACATGCCTCTGTGATGGTGTGCGACCACCCACAGTGATCACATCCACAAGATCTGCCCACACAGGAACACACAGTCATGCGGACCACTGCACACACCCAACGCCCAAGTCCTGCACAGCACCACCGTGGCTGTACAGTGACATGGCTATGCGGTGCAAAGGCAGTGGCATAGCCATGTTCCCGATGCGCACATGGACCACCAGTGATGCACACCCACAAATGCAGTGCCACTGGACAGTGCTGACTGTACTGTGTGGCATTCATGTCACTGGTGTCAATGAATGGTGGCCATGCCCCACCACCTGCCCTGCAACACAGCATGCACAGAATATCCTGGAAGAAAGGCATTCACCATCGTCGGCCTGATCCGGGCACTGTAGTCTGCTTTGACCAGCTTCCCATGGCTGTTGACCATCTCCACCATCCACACCTCAGTGTCGGTCCTGTCTGGCTCGGTGCCGCTCTTCAGGGCCTAGGGTGCAAAAATGGAGAGGGCATTATCAGTACAATCCAGTATCAAAGACCGCCCACCCCAGGTCTGTGCAATCCCACACAGCCCAGCCATGCCGCAACTCCCCCAACACCACCTCCACTACCAATACCACTGCCCACAGTGGACAGCCCACCCCCTGTGTGGTGGACACATGCCCACCATGATACCCATACTATTCAACCAGTGTATGGATGTGGCACCTACCTGGTCATGGTACTGCCCCTCTCCTGACACCTGCCCGCAGGTAGGCAAGCCTGTCTGGGTCCCTGCGCTCGAGGTCCCTGTATCTGTGGTGACACTGCTCAGCTGTGTGCCCGATTCCTGTGGCCTCATCCGACACCACCGCCACCTTCTCCCATACAGCAGTCCTAGCCCTGTCCAGGGGTGCAGTCCCAAAAAGTACCCCAGCATGGGGCTCCACTATGGCCACCAAACTGGTCAGCTCCACCTGGCTCCAAACAGCAGCCCACCTTCTTGCCATCTCTGAAGCTGGTCAGAGTCAAAATGGTGCTCAGTAGCACAGTCCACCACATGCAGATGCTGCATGGTACAGCACTGCCATTCCCCATCACGCTGTCACCTAACAGCACAATAGTGGTGCACCTATGTGGATGCATGGTGCCTAGGGGGCAAAGGTTGGGCACAGGGTCTCTTGTGCAAGCACCGCCACAGCACAATTGGTACTCCCTGAATGTAGCGCAATTGGATGCCTGTGTGAGACACCCTGTAGTGGCCTAGCGCACTGTGGCTCCACAGCACCAACGGCACCCCAGTGCAAGAGCACCATACATGTGAACAATGCAGTAGCGCCACTGGCACAATGGTGGTCATGTCCTGCACTGCATCCCATGCACAGCACATCAGCAGCATGGCAGGCATCAGCACCAGCACAACGGACATGCACCGTTCAATGTACACTGCGCACGTCACAGAACTGCGCCCTTGCCTGAGCATGTTCAACACATTGCGCAAAGTGCAACAGCATGATATTCAGCCGGCAATCAGCTAATCAGCGATTCAATGGTGCAGATACTGCATTAGCATTCACTTGAAATTGTGCCTCACCTCATTTGCATGCATTGCACTATATAAATGTAACATTGGGCTGCAGAGGCCATAGTCTGGTATTGCAGTCTATTGTGGTGAGTTGCATGTTGTTTTGGAGTGTGGACTGTGGTGTGTTGGAGATGCATGGGACTGCACAGTCAGAGGTAACACCTATCATTCCCACAGGATCAATGATGAGCGACAGTGAGGTAGAGGAGGAGGAACAGAGACATGGGAGAAAGATGGGGGCAAACTTTACCAAGGCTGAAACAGATGCCCTGTTTGAGGCCTACCTTGACCAGGAACTGCTGCTCAGCAGACAGTGGGGAACACCACAGGCCCATGCTGCTGCACGGAGAAAGGTGGCGCATGCCATCAACCAGCATGGCAGCCACCAGCTGTCCATGCAGGAGTGCAAAAAGAAGCTGGGCATAGATAGGAGGCGGATTAAGGATAAGGTGGCTGCCATCAGGGCAACACGGGTGGTGACCAGTGGGGGACAGCCGGCTGTGCAACACCTGACCCCACAGGAAGAGCAAGTTGCTTGCAGCATGCAGCATTGTGCCATCGAGGGTGTTCCAGGTGGTGGCTTCCATATGGGTGGTAGCCCGTCACTGCATGGTAGGTCCCGATCTGTCACTGTGGAGGGGATGCCACAGGGTAGGGCAGATACATTAATGCTACTGTGTTCCCTTACCACTCCTGTGCATCTACATGTGTCAGCGGTGGTGGGCTCATCCACTGAGGGTGATACCCTGGACACAGAGGAGAGCCCATCCACCTCCACAGGTGTCCGAAGGTCAGGACGACAGTAGGCCTGCCTGGCTGTCCGGACCAATGTTGGTGGAGCAGGTGCAGAGGAGGCCCTACCCATGTCCCAGCGTGCCAGTGTCCATGGATGCCAGCATGCTGAGACTCGGGCTGGTGCTGGATTCGTCACTGATGATGATGGAACTCACATCATGGATAGTGATACGTGCGGGCCACAGGATGGCCACACAGCAGGTTATAGCACGGGCATAGCCATGGGTGGTGCCACCGGGGAGGGCTGCGTGACATCACAGTCCCAGCCTGTGCCTGTCTGCACCAGTGGGGCAGCACTGGTGTGTGTCCAGGACAGCTGGGCTGTTGCAACTGCTGTGGTGGCACTGTTGAGCCCTGGAGAGTGGCAGCCAGAGGGGCAGTGTCAGTAGTCAGCTAATGGTGCTGGGGGGACAGTGTTGGGGGAGGCAGCATCAGTGCACCACCTGTGGACATGCCCTGGACTATGGACTGTGCAGCACCCAACCTCATGGGGTGCTGCCCATCACGGCCATGAACACCATGAGGGACATCATGCCGATCAGGCATTCAGTGAATCAGCAGTTGTGGCTTGTGACGGCAGTGGATGCACTAAGTGCAGTCCTGCACCAAGCAGAGAAGCAGCGCAGCTGGGACACCAGTCTGCTCCTGGCAGGGATGGACTGGCTGCGGGAGGATGTGACTGGCGCCACTGACAGACAGACACAGGCATTCACTGCTGTCATGGCCACAATGGGCACACAGTTATTTGCCCATGCATCGCAGACACAACACAGTGCAATGTCCACTCCCTGTTCCTGGCATCGTGCCACACCATCACTGTCAACACCGGGTTCAGCTGTGGGTATCTCAAGCATGTCTGGTGCAGGCATGTTCGGTGAGCTGCAGACCCCTGCTTGAGAACGGTTGCGTTCCCACAGTGGAACCCCTTGGGGACCGTTGGTGCCACCCCATGAGGCCATTGGTCAGCCTGTCACTACTGGCGGGTCTCAGCGGGGCCGCTGATACATCCGTGGTGGCCATGGCACTGTGCCACATGACTGACCTGTCTCCCACCATGACTACTGTCTGATGCTGCACATGCAGTATTTTGTTCATCGTGCAATGCACAGGTGGGGTACCTGGCCCTGTACACACACACACACACACACACACACGTTCCATGTGCACACCCTCCTGGCTGCTGGCCACTGTGGCGTGTGCATAATGATGCCTGTGTTGCACTGTCTGTCACTGTGCAATGGTGCCCAGTGTCTGAGACACACACACAATGACAGGCACTGGGCATGGTGGTCTGTGGATGTGTGTGTGACTGGGGGTGGCAGTTGTGGTCGGCGTGCCTCCTACCCTTTGTGCATGTCTTGTGGGAGGGCTGTGTGTGTGTGGCCGCGTGCCATGTTAGGCCTTGCCCATACCTGACGGCGAGTGCAGTTCCATACTCAGCCAATTCCCTTTATGACATGCACCTCTTGGGTTTGTCCATGTGTGTTTGTGGGTTGTGCCCTTGCCATTGTTGGTTGAACATGGCCCCGTGACTTACCTGGGTTGGTTGAAGTGCTCCTCTGTGATGGTGTCCCAGTGCAGCTGCACCATCCGGATCAGTCGGGTGTCCCTTTGACTAAGGGGGGCTGCCCATCACCATCTAAACCAGCATCCTCATTGCTGTCCCCTCTTCGACCTGTACAGCTATCCCATAGTCATTGGCCATGTTGTGCAGGATGCAACAGGCCAGGAATAGCTTGCAAGCCTTTGAGGGGCTGTACTGTAGGGCACCGCCAGACTTGTCCAGGCAATGGAAACATGCCTTCAGCATCCCAAATGCCTGCTCTATGACATTGTATGTGGTGGCATGTGCCTCATTGTAGCATTGCTGCGATGGGGTCATGGGTGTGAGCAGCCAGGGATGGAGTGGGTATCCACTGTCACCTGTGTGTAGAGGGTGGACATTAGTTTGGTGATCAGCATCATCTGCCATGGGTCATCTAGGCCAGTACCCATGTCACCTCTGACTATGCCCCTCCCAAAATCCATATCTTTCTTTGTGATTTGCATACTCACCCACTAGGTGGCCAGTGGTGATGTCCCCACTCTTGAACCTGTGGCACAGTGCAGACTGGTGCCAGATGAAGGCATCATGTGCTCCCCCAGGGTGTGTGGCACAGACATTGGTTATGCGCCCCCTAGCACCGCACACCACCTGTCAATTGATTGCATAGCCCTTCTGATTTATGTATGCTGCACCTTCCAGGCCAGGTGGCATGCAGATGGCCACATGGGTGCAGTCAATGGCCCTGAGCATGCCAGGCATACGTGCTATCCTGTGGAACTCTTGTATGTGTGCTGTGCGCTCTGCCGGTGTGCTGGGGAAATGGATATACTCTGTAGCATATGGCAGCAGTGCACTGAGGAATTATGTGAGGAGGTGTGATGTGGCCGACTGGGTTATGCCTGTTGTGTCCCCTGTTGGTCTATGGAAGGTACCCATGGTGTGCAGGTACATGACGGCTGTCACTTTTGTCTCCAATGACAGAGCATGGCATGTGGGTGCCTGCATTTCATCACTGCATAGCTCACAGAGCCCCCTCAGGATCTCCCGGTTCAGGCAGAACCGGCCCGCTATCTCAGTGTCACTGAACAGCTTGAAGCAGATGCGGGCTCGGTACTGCCTGTTGGGGGCATACCACCAATGGGCCCTCCCACGGCCATGTCCCCCTGCTGCCTGCCTTCTCACACCCCTCATTACTGCCTCCATCTGAAAGGTGGCACTGGCCATGTCCCTGGCTTGTGTTATTTTCCCAGCAGCTGTATTCCTGTTCCCCCACTGTACTTTCTGCTACTCCCCCTGCACCGGAAACACCTCCCAGATTTGGACTTCCTGTCCACTGTCAGTGCCCTCAGTCCAGTGTGGCACTTCCCCTTTCCTCCTGCACTGTGGCACAGGCTCCCCACTTCTTCCCTGTTCCTGGTAGTTTCCAGGTGCTCTGTCCTGCTCCTGCTCTGTCCTCACTGCTACTGTGTGCCTGGTTGCTGTCACCTCACTCCCAAATATGGCTTTCCTGTAGCATTCTTGCACCTCTCTCTTGTTCCTTTTTATTTTGGATCATTTCCACTACCGCGCAAATTCCTTTTGCTCCCCTATTGTGCATGGCACATGCTGTTGAATATCGCACTGCGCCATTTATTCATGGTTCCTCCCCTTCAGATGCACATGCATTCATTACCATTCTTGGCGCTTGCATTGTGATTTGGGCGCGGCGCTGCCGCTGAATATCGCACAATGGCACATTTTGGACTTGCGCTGGTGCACTTGGTGCATCCCTGTTGTGCATGTGCTGTAACCCTGTTGAATATCTGGGATATAATTTAACACCACTCTGTCACACAGATAAATTAACGCAGTTATATTATAATACCACACCATTATATTGTATTATATCATCTCATAATATATTATATCATATTATATTGTATTATATTATATTAATCACGACTCTGTCACACTGATAATTTCCCACAGTTAAGCACAACACTGAAAGAGAGTAATTAACGCATTGTTTAGAATCTCAGTACAAGAGATACAATTTAACCCATGTTTGAGATAATGTTGCACATAGTAACATAATATAACATAATATATCATATTATATATAATATGATGTGCTGTTATTACATTACAACTATTAAAGCAATTAATTATGTGTTAATTTATTTCTGTGAAAGTGTTGTGTCTCTATTGTAGTGTTTTTAAACAAAGAGTTAGATGCTCTCTGTTACAGTGTTGTGCTTCACTGCATGAAATTACACCTGTTACAGAGAGGTGATTAATGTAATGTAATATAATATAATATAATATAATATAATATAATATAATATAATATAATATAATACAATACAAAATGATATAATACAAAACAAAATGATATAATATAATATAATATAATATAATATAATATAATATAATATAATATAATGTGGTCTTATAATATTTTAACTATTATATTAAGTAACTATGTAATAATTTATCTCTGTGACAGTGTGGTACTGAACTATGTGTTAAAATATCTCTGCGAAAGAGTGCTGCTGAACTATGTGTAAATTATCTCAAACATGGGTTAAATTTTATCTCTTGTAATGAGAATCTTAATAGTTAAAGTCTGTCTGTCACAGTCTTGTGCTTAACTGTGTGATATTGTCCCTGTTACTGAGTGGTGATTAATATAATATAATATAATATAATATAATATAATATAATATAATATAATATAATATAATATAATATATATGATATGATATGATATGATATGATATGATATGATATGATATGATATATAATTTATTATAATATGATATGATATGGTATATAATATGATACAATATAATGGTGTGCTATTATACTATAACTGCATTAATTTATTTCTTTGACAGAGTGGTGTTAAACTGTTGGTGAAATTATCTCAAACAAGAGTTTAATTGTCTCTCTCAAGTAGTGTGATTCTAAATTATGTGTAAAATGCTCTTTTTTACAATGTTGTACTTAATAGTGTGAAATTGTCCAATGTGGAGCAATGAGTAACATAATATAATATAATATAATATAATATAATATAATATAATATAATATAATATAATGCAATACAGTATAATATTATGTAATATCATATCAAATAATATAATATAATATGATATGAGATGATATGAAATGTTATGATATATGATTGGATTGGACATGATACGATATTATTCAATATGATCAGATATATAATATATTATGATATGATAAGAAATGATGTAATATAATATAATGTAATGTAAGGTAATATGTAGTATCACATAATATAATATGATATAAGATAAAATAACATAATAACATTACATAATAGTGTTGTGGCGTTATAATAGTATAACTATTAAATTATTTAACTATGTGTTAATTTATCCCTCTGTCAGAGTGATGCTAAACTACGTGTAAAATCATCTCAAACATGGGTTAAATTGCTCTATTATTGTGTGGTTTTAACAATGAAACAAATGCTCTCTTTTACAGTATTGTGCTTAACTTTGTGATATTATGTCAGCTACATAGTGGTGATGAATATAATATATTATTATATAATACATTATAATAATATAATATAATAATATAGAATATAATATCATATAATATAATATACTATAATATAATATAATAGGATATGCTGTAATGTAATGTGCTGTTATGTCATGTGATATGATATGATATAATCTGGAATGATATGATGTAATATAATAGTGTGGTGTTATAGTATTATAGCTATTAAATTAATTAACTGTGTTATTTTTTTTCTGTGACGTGGTGTTAAACTTACTGCTAAAATATTTCTGCCAATAGTGTGTTGCTGAACTATGTTTTAAATTATTACTGTAATAGTATGCTGCTTAATTGTGTTACATTATGTCTGTGACAGTGTGACACTAATTAAGGAGTAACATTTTCTCAAACATTTGTTAAATTGTCTCTGCTGCAGTGTGGTTCCAAACAATGAATTAAATCCTCTCTGTTACAGTGTTACATAGTGGTGATTAATATAAAATAATATAATAGTGATACATGTATATGATATGGTATGATTTAATGTAACATAATATCATATCATATCATATCATATAGTATCATATAACGGTGTGGTGTTATAAAATTATAACTATTAAATTAAATAACTGTGTGTTAATTTGTCTCATAATATAATAGAATAGAATACAATACAATACATAATAACAGGATATGATATGATATGATATGATATGATAAGATGTGATGTGATGTGAAGTGATGTGACAAACTGTCATAAAATGTTTATTTTACAGGGTGGGGTTAAACTGTGTGTTAAATTAACTCTGAGAGTGTGGTATTAAACCATGTTTATAATTATCTCTGTGACAGTGCAGCACTGAAATGGTGTAAATTTATTTATGTGACAGTGTAAAGCTGAAATATGGGTTAACTTATCTCTAGCACAGTGTTGTTCTAAAGTATGTGTTAAATTATCTCTTTTACAGTATGGCCCTTTAACTTTGTGCTAAATTATCTCTGTGACAGTGTAGTGCTAAACTTTGTTACATTATCTCTGCCACACTGCAGTGCTAAACTGTGTGTTAAATTACCACTGTGAGAGTGCAATGATCAACTGTCTTAAATTGTCTCTTTTACAGTGTGGTGCTAAACTTTGCATAGAAATATCCCTGTAATATGGAGTTGCTAAACAGTGTGTTAAATTAGCTCTCATCACATCACATAAAGGTAAATCACAGTGTGGCTCAAAATTATGTGGAAAATTATTTCTTTAATAGTGTAACATTATCTCTCTGACATCTGTGGGTTACTTTATCTTGCAAGACAGTGTGGTGATAAACTAGTTGTTAAATTATATCTGTGACAGTGTGGTGCTGAACTTTGGTTTAAATTACCTCTACCACAATGTTGTTCTATGGTATGTGTTACATTATATCTGTGACAGTATGGTGCTAATTTATGTGTTAAATTATCTCAAACATGGGTTAAATAGGTTCTGCTGCAGTGTGGTTCTAAACAATGAATTAATTGGTCACTGTTTCTGTGTTGTGCTTAACTCTGTGAAATATATTATGTTAAAGTGGAGTTTAAGTTAAGCACAACACTGAAAGAGAGAGAGCATTTAACATGACACAGGGTGTTGCTAAACTGTGTGTTAACGCTGAGAGTGTGGTGCTAAATTAGGTGTTAAATTTTATCTGTGACAGTGTAGTGCTAAACTTTGTTACATTATCTCTGCCACACTGCTGTGCTAAGCTATGTGTTAAATTACCACTGTGAAAACGCGATGATAAACTGTCTTAAATTGTCTCTTTTACAATGTGGTGCTAAACAGTGGTTCTAAACAATGAGTTAAATGGTCTCTGTTTCAGTGTTGTGTTTAACTTTGTGAAATATATCATGTTATAGTGTGGTGATTAATATAACATATAACATAACCTGTCATCACATAACGTAACATTAAATAACATAACATAACAATAGAGGTGTGATGTTATAATAGCATAGCTATGAAATTACTTAACTATGTGTTAATTTATCATAGTCAAATTCTGATGCTAAACTATGTGTTAAAATATTGGGATAGTGTGAAGATAAACTGTCTTAAATTGTCTCTTTTACAGTGTGGCACTAAACTCTGTATTAAAATGTCTCTGTGACATGGTACTAAATTAAGTGTGAAATTATCTCTGTAACATCTATGGGATACTTTATCTCACAGACAGTGTGGTGATGAACTATTTCTTAAATTAGCTCTGTGACAGTGTGGTTCTGAACTGAGGTTTAAATTATCTCTATCACAGTGTGGTTCTAAAGTATCTGTTAAATTACCTCGGTAACAGAGTGGTGCTTAAATTTGTTACATAATCTCTGTGACAGTGTGGTCCAAATTTATGTGTTGCATCATCTCAAACATGGGTTAAATTGTCTCTGTTGCAGTGTGGTTCTAAACAAAGCATTAAATGCTCTCTTTTTCAGTGTTGAGTATAACTGTGTGAAATGATGTCTGTTATGGTGTGGTGATTAACATAACATAACATAACATAACATAACATAACATAACATAACATAACATAACATAACATAACACTTTATAATGGTGTGGTGTTATCATATTATATCTATTAAATTAACTATCTTAATTTTCTCAGTCAAACTGTGGTGCTAAACTATATGTTAAATTAACTCTGAGAGTGCTGTTCTAAACTATGGCCCAGATATTCAAAAGGGTTGCTCCATGCGCAACAGGGTTGCGCATGCGCAAGTCCTACATTGCGCCATTCTGCGATATTCAGCAGGAGGCAGTTGCTCCACTGGCAACAGGTTGCACAAAAGAGCAATGCAAATGAATGCATGCTCAACAGGAGGGGGAGGAACCATGCATAACCTGCGCAGCCTGATATTCAGTCGGGTTGTGCAGAGTTGTCATCGCAACCCCAACCTGCGCCTGCACAACCTTGGCCAAAAAAAAGGATCAGGTTGAGGGCCACCCACAGGTGAGCTGCTGTGTTGCGAGGGGCACAACACAGCAACTGCACCTGGCGGCCCCAGCACCGATCCCTGTGCCCCACCACCAGCCCGATGCGTGGGCAGTACAAGTACATGAACCCCCACACATCTCCCACAGCCCGATGTGGGCAGTACAAATACATGAACCCCCACACACATCTCCCACAGCCCGATCGCGGGCAGAATGTCATAGCACAACCCCCAAACATCTCCCTGGTGTCTATGTCCCCACCCACCCACAAGCCCCTCACCCCGCTCCCCCGCAGCCAGCGGCGACAGCATCCACCCTCCTGCCACCCCACCGCCCGCCCATTGGCTATCCCGGTGAGGGCTACACGCCAGTGGCTGGCAAAACTGCACCAATGGGCGTACAGCCCTACCGGACAATCAATCCATGAACTAACAAAGGGCAACGAAGCCAGGTGAAATGCTACCGCTCCAGCAGCTCTTAAGCAAATGGAGAAAGCTTTAATGAGTAGTGCGGCAGAACGCAAAGAGATATTGAAGATATAACAACATTCTGCCCATAATCAAACTTCACAGTCCACTGGACCACCAGAGAGATATTCGGGTTGGGGAGTTACGTCTGCCCACGATCGGGCACTGGGGAGTTGATACATGTTCTGCCCGCGATCAAGACTGTGAAGATTGTGGTGGGGGATCATGTAACTGTATTACCCGCGATCGGGCTGTGGGAGATGTGTGGGCGGGGGTTCATGTAACTGTATTGCCCGCGATCGGGCTGTGGGAGATGTGGGGGGGATTCATGTAACTGTATTGCCCGTGATGGGCTTCGGGAGATGTATGTGTGTGGGGGGAATGTAGACTTACAGAGATACTGCCTGCGATTGGGCTGCAGGGTGCGTCGGTCCCCGACGGCTGCTGCCTGGCAGGGCGGCCAGGCGCAAGTCCTCAGGGATTGGCGCACCTACATGCTAATGGCATGCAAATGGGGCCATAAATAGATGCAAATGGCCCCCCTGCTCCTTGCATAAATTATGGCCCCATTTGCATGTCACCTTTTGAATATCGGAAATTTGCGCATGGCGCAATGGTACTAGCCCACGCAGGTTAATGCTCAACTCTGGCAACTTGCGGTGGCGCAAGGATTTCCACTGTGCCATGTGCAAGTGCTGTGGCTGGGGGTGATATTCGAAGGGTTGCTCCAATGGCGCAACTCCTTTGAATATCACCGCTAACCCTGCGCCAACTATTTTGAGCAGCGCGGGGCTTGCGCCTCAGAATGGTGCAGTTTGAATATCTGGGCCTGCATGTGCAGCGTCAGATAGTAGCCATGGTGGGAGACAGGTCAGTCATGTGGCACAGTGCCATGGCCACCACGGATGCATCAGTAGCCCCACTGAGACCCGCCAGTAGTGACAGGCTGACCAATGGCCTCATGGGGTGGCACCGAAGGTCCCCCAAGGGTTCCACTGTGGGAACGCAACCGCTCTCGAGCAGGGGTCTGCAGCTCACCGAACATGCCTGCGCCAGGCATGCTTGAGATGCCCACAGCTGAACCCGGTGTTGACAGTGATGGTGTGGCACGATGCCAGGAACAGGGAGTGGACATTGCACTGCGCTGTGTCTGCGATGCAAGGGCAAATAACTGTGTGCCCATTGTGGCCATGACAGCAGTGAATGCCCGTTTCTGCCTGTCAGTGGCGCCGGTCACATCCTCCCGCAGCCAGTCCATCCCTGCCAGGAGCAGGCCGGTGTCCCAGCTGTGCTGCTCCTCTGCTTGGTGCAGGACTGCACTTAGTGCATCCACTGCCGTCACAAGCCACAACTGCTGATTCACTGAATGCCTGATTGGCATGATGTCCCTCATGGTGTTCATGGCAGTGATAGGCAGCACCCCATGAGGTTGGGTGTTGCACAGTCCATAGTCCAGGGCATGTTCACAGGTGGTGCACTGATGCTGCCCCCCCAACACTGTCCCCCCAGCACCATTGGCCAACTACTGACCCTGCCCCTCTGGCTGCCACTCTCCAGGGCTCAACGGTGCCACCACAGCAGCTGCAACAGCCCAGCTATCCTGGATACACACCAGTGCTGCCCCACTGGTGCAGACAGGTACAGGCTGGGACTGTGATGTCACGCAGCCCTCCCCGATGGCACCACCCATGGCTATGCCCGTGCTATAACCTGCTGTGTGGCCATCCTGTGGTCCGCATGTATCACTGTCCATGATGTGAGTTCCATCATCATCAGTGATGTATCCAGCACCAGTCCGAGTCTCAGCATGCTGGCATCCATGGACGCTGGCATGCTGGGACATGGAAAGGGACTCCTCGGCACCTGCTCCACCAACATCAGTCCGGACAGCCAGGCGGGCCCACTGTCGTCCTGACCCTCGGACACCTGTGGAGGTGGATGGGCTCTCCTCTGTGTCCAGGGTATCGCCCTCAGAGGATGAGCCCACCACCGCTGACCCATGTAGATGCACAAGAGCTGTAAGGGAACACAGTAGTATTAATGTATCTGCCCTACCCTGTGGCATCCCCTCCACAGTGACAGATCAGGACCTACCATGCAGTGACGGGCTACCACCCATATGAAAGCCACCACCTGGAACACCCTCAATGGCACAACGCTGCATGCTGCAAGCAACTTGCTCTTCCTGTGGGGTCAGGCATTGCACGGCCAGCTGTCCCTCACTGGTCACCACCCGTGTTGCCCTGATGGCAGCCACCTTATCCTTAATCCTCCTCCTATCCATGCCCACCTTCTTTTTGCACTCCTGCATGGACAGCTGGTGGCTGCCGTGCTGGTTGATGGCATGTGCCACCTCTCTCCGTGCAGCAGCATGGGCCTGTGGTGTTCCCCACTGTCTGCTGAGCAGCGGTTCCTGGTCAAGGTAGGCCTCAAACAGGGCATCTGTTTCAGCCTTGGTAAAGTTTGCCCCCATCTTTCTCCCATGTCTCTGTTCCTCCTCCTCCACCTCACGGTCGCTCATCATTGATCCTGTGGGAATGATAGGTGTTACCTCTGACTGTGCAGTCCCATGCATCTCCCACACACCACAGTCCACACTCCAAAACAGCATGCAACTCACCACAATAGACTGCAATACCAGACTATGGTGTCTGCAGCCCAATGTTGCATTTATATAGCGCAATGCATGCAAATGAGGTGAGGCACAATTTTAAAACCCTTAGGCTGCCGGAAGATTTAGAACGCATTGGTTTTTAGGACAATATATCTTGTCGGTGGCAGCCTAAAGGTTAAGTGAATGCTAATGCAGTATCTGCACCATTGAATCACTGACGAGCTGATTGCTGGGCTGAATATCATGCTATTGCACTTTGCGCAATTGTGTTGAACATGCTCAGGCAAGGGCGCAGTTCTGTGACATGCACGGTGGACATCGAACGGTGCATGTCCGTTGTGCTGGCGCTGATGCCTGCCATGCTGCTGATGTGCTGTGCATGGGAGGCAGTGCAGGACATCACCACCACTGTGCCAGTGGTACTACTGCATTGTTCACATGTATGGTGCTCTTGCACTGGGGTGCCGTAGGTGCTGTGGAGCCACAGCGCAGTAGGCCACTACAGGGTGTCTCACACAGGCACCCAATTGCGCCACATGCAGGGAGTACCAGTCATGCTGTGGCGGTCCTTGCGCAAGAGAACCTTAACCCTGTGCCCGACCTTTGCCCCCTAGGCACCATGCATCCACATAGGTGCACCACTATTGTGCTGTTAGGTGACAGCGTTATGGGGAATGGCAGTGCTGTACCATGCAGCATCTGCATGTGGTGGACTGTGCTACTGAGCACCATTTTGACTCCGACCAGCTTCAGAGATGGCAAGAAGGTGGGCTGCTGTTTGGAGCCAGGTGGAGCTGGCCAGTTTGGTGGCCATAGTGGAGCCCCATGCTGGGGTACTTTTTGGGACTGCACCCCGGACAGGGCTAGGAGTGCTGTATGGGAGAAAGTGGCGGTGGGGCTGGATGAGGCCACAGGAATTGGGCACACGGCTGTGCACTGTCACCACAGATACAGGGACCTTGAGCACAGGGACCCAGACAGGCTTGCCTGCCTGTGGGCAGGTGCCAGGAGAGGCGCAATGCCATGACCAGGTAGGTGCCACATCCATACACTGGTTGAATAGTATGGGTATCATGGTGGGCATGTGTTCACCACATAGGGGGGTGGGCTGTCCAGTGTGGGCAGTGGTGTTGGTAGTAGAGGTGGTGTTGGGGGAGTTGTGGCATGGCTGGGCTGTGCGGGATCGCACACACCAGGGGTGGGGGTCTTTGATACTGAATTGTACTGATAATGCCCTCTCCACTTTTGCACCCTAGGCCCTGAAGAGCGGCATCGAGCCAGACAGGACCGACACTGAAGTGTGGATGGTGGAGATGGTCAACAGCCATGGGAAGCTGGTCAAAGCAGACTACAGTGCCCGGATCAGGCCGATGATGGTGAATGCCTTTCTTCCAGGATATTCTGTGCATGCTGTGTTGCAGGGCAGGCGGTGGGGCATGGCCACCATCCATTGACACCAGTGACATGAATGCCACACAGTACAGTCAGCACTGTCCATTGGCACTGCATGTGTGGGTGTGCATCACTGGTGGTCCATGAGTGCACCAGGAACATGGCTATGCCACTGCCTTCACATCGCATAGCCATGTCACTGTACACCCACGGTGGTGCTGTGTAGGACTTGGGCGGTGGGTGTGTGCAGTGGTCCGCATGGCTGTGTGCACCTGTGTGGGCAGATCTTGTGGACATGATCACTGTGGGTGGTCACACACCATCACAGAGGCATGTCCCATGGCTGTATGCCATGCACAGTGGGTGGGCTGCAGGGGGCTGTGCATTCACACCTATTGACTCTGCTCCCTTGTCCTAGGTGTACGGCAGATGTGGCATATGGAGAGGGCACTGCAGGAGCTTCTGCAGGTGGCCATGGCCTCCCTGTAAATCTTTCTGTGGATGGAGCAGATAGTAGTCTGCAGGAGACATGGCGGGAGGCCCTATCAGAGCGGGGAGCGGGGCTCCAGCTGAACGTCATGAAGCCAAGGATTGCACCTACCCCCCTGGACCCACCCTCACACTCCTTTCCTCTTCCTTATTCACCCTGCCCTTACCCACCCCCACCTGGTTTGTGGCCCTCACCCCCAACATTTTTGTAAATATTTGTAAATAGTTGTTTTATATTTTGTAATATACATTTCTTTTGTTATGCCTACCCCCACAAGAATTACCTTATGTCTTCCCATTCGTTCTTGAATTCTCCCACAGTTTTATACACCACAACCTCCTTAGAAAGGCTGTTCCATGCATCCAGTACCCTCCCTATGAAAAAATACTTCCTTACATTGGACTTTGTTAATTCCACTAAGGTACTTAAATGTTTCTGTCATGTCCTCCCCTCCCTCCTTTACTCAAGGGTATACATATTAAACTCCTTTAGTCTCTCTCCTCATATGGCTTCTCTTGCAGACCCTGTACCATTTTAGTTGCCCTCTTCTGGACTGCCTCTATCCTGTCTATGTCCTTGTGGAGATGAGGTCTCCAGAACTGGATGCAGGACTCCAGATGGTGTCTCACCAACTGTCTGTACAGAGGGATAACAACTTCCTGTTTTCTGCTGGTGATGCCTCTCCCTATGCATCCTTGTAAAACCCCAGCCCACCCTACCACCTTCTCACATTGCTTATTAACCTTAAGGTCATCTGATATGATTACCCCAGGTCCCTTTCCTTTTTTGTTGTTGTTACTACCTCCCCCCATTGTGTAATCTTCCCCTGAGTGTTTGTTTCCCAGGTTCATTATTTTGCACTTCTTTACATTGAATCCTAGCTGCCATTCTTCCGACCATTCCTCCAAACTTGCCAAGTACCTTCCCATCCTTTCCACGCCGCCTTGTTTATCAGCTCTTTTTCAGATCTTTGTGTCATCTGCAAAGAGGCATAATTTTCCTCTGCAATGTCACTTATAAAGACATTAAAAAGGACTGGACCCAGTACTGAACCCTGCGGTACCCCATTAGTAACCCTTGTTTCTTCAGAGTGGACTCCATTTACAATTACCTTCTGTGTCATGTTGTCCAGCCAATGTTTTACCCAGTCTACTACCCTGGGACCCACTTCCAGGCTGGTTAATTTGACTATTAATCTTTTGTGTGGGACTGTGTCAAATGCCTTGCTAAAATCTAGGTAGGCCATGTCCACAGTCCCTCCCTGGTCTACTGCTTTAGTCACCCAGTCAAAGAAATCAATTAGATTCATCTGACATGATCTTCCAGCTGTGAACCCATGCTGCCTTGGGTCCTGTGCCCCACTGGCCTCTAGGTACTCAACAATTCTTTCTTTCAGAAGTGATTCCATCACTTTCCCTACCACAGAGGTCAAACTGACAGGTATGTAGTTTCCTGACTCTATCTTGGTGTCACTTTTGTGAAGGGAAATCACAACTACCTTCCTCCAGTCATTGGGTACCATACCAGCCTCCCATGATTTGTTAAAAAGGGTAGTCAGTGGTTTCACTAGTTTTCCCCTTAATTCTTTTAGAATTCTGTAGTGAATTCCATCAGGCCCATTTGCTTTTTCCATCTTCAGTTTTTGCAGTTCTTTCAAAACCCTTTCTTCTGTGAAAGGACTGGGATCAACTGCTTCTGTTAATTGGATTTGGCACCTCCCCCCCCTCCTCTTTTGTGAATACTGAGCAGAAATATTCATTCAGTATCCTTGCTTTTTCACTGTCCCCCTCTGCCCACCCACTGTTCATTCTATTCAGCCTCACTATCCCTCCCTTTGTCTTTCTATGCTCCCTGATATATAAAAGGTTTTATCCCTCTTCTTAACTGAGTTGGCTATCTTTTCCTCAGTTTGGACCTTTGCTATTCTGACTTCCCTTCCTGCTTCCTTCTGCCTTAACTGGTACAGCTCTTTGTCCTGCTCCTTCTGTGTTTCCTTATACTTCCTGAATGCTATCTTTTTCTTCCTTACATTCCCTGCCACCTCTTTTGAGAATCATAGCGGCTTTTTCTTTCATTTTGATTTGTTTATTTGCTTCACACAAAGGCTTGTTGCCTCTATGGTGGCAGTTTTGATGATTCCCCATTGTTGCTTCACCCCTCCTTCTAGCCAGTTTGCTAGTGCTTTTTTGAGGCACTCTCCCATCTTGCCAAAGTCAGTCCTCCTGACTATGGGCATTGGTATTCATTACCCTCCATTTTCTGATGGCCTTACTCCTTTTTGCCTGATCCCTGTCCTTCTTACATTTGTCACTTTCTCCATTTACCCCTTCCCTTCTCCCTATCGACATTTCTATGTTGGAGTTTACCGCACTTACTACCGTGATTTTTTTTTGGGGGGGGCTAGGATTTCCCTGCTGCTTTCCATAATATAATGTATTTTCTTTAATATAATATAATATGAAATGATATGATATGATACAATATGATATGATATGAAATTATATGATTTGATATGATACAATATTATATGATATGATTTAATATATTATGATACGATAAATTATGTAATATGATAGAATGTAATGTAATATAACATAACATAATATAATAAAATATAGAAACATAGACTTTGATGGCAGATAAGGGCCACTTGGCCATTCTATTCTGCCCATTTCCCTACCTACAGGATAGGCCACAGATCCTAGTTAACTAACAGCTCTTCCTACCTCCCACAAGAATTGCCTTATGTCTGTCCCATGCATTCTTGAATTCTTCCACAGTTTTAGACCCCACAACCTCCTCAGGAAGGCTGTTCCATGCACTCACTACCCTCTCTGTGAAAAAATACTTCCTCACATTGCCCTTGAACCACTTCTCTCTATCTTTAAATTGTGTCCCCTTGTTCTTGCACGTCTCTTTTTCTGAAAGATGCTACCCTCTTGGACTTTGTTGATTCCACTGAGGTACTTAAAAGTTTCTATCATGTCTCCCCTCTCCCTTCTTTCCTCAAGGGTATACATATTAATCGCCTTAATTCTTTCCTCGCACGGCTTCTCTTGCTGACCCTGCACCATTTAGTTGCCCTCCTCTGGACTGCCTCTATCCTGTCTATGTCCTTGTGGAGATGGGGTCTCCAGAACTGGACGTAGTACTCCAGATGGAGTCTCACCAGCTGTCTGTACAGCGGGGTAACAACTTCCTGTTTTCTGCTCGTGAATCCTCTCCCCTATGCATCCCAGTATATCCCCAGCCCTCCCTACTGCCTTCTCACATTGCTTACTAACCTTAAGGTCATCTGATATGATTACCCCAGGTCCCTTTCCTTTTTTGGTGTTGTTACTACCTCCCCCATTGTGTATTCTTCCCCTGGGTTCTTGTTTCCCAATTGCATTATTTTGCACTTCTTTGCATTGAATCCTAGCTGCCATTCTTCTGACCATTCCTCCAACCTTGCCAAGTCCTTTCCTCATCCTTTCCATGCCTCCTTATACTTCCTGAATGCTATCTTTTTCTCCCTGACTTTCCCAGCCACCTCTTTTGAGAACCATAGCGGCTTTTTCTTCCATTTTGATTTGTCTGTTTGCTTCACACAAAGGCTTGTTGCCTCTGTGATGGCAGTTCTGATGATTCCACCATTGTTGCTCCACCCCTCCTTCTAGCCTGTTTGCTAGTGCTTTTCTGAGGCACTCTCCCATCTTGCCAAAGTCAGCCCTCCTGAAGTCCAGTACCCTTACTTTTGTTTTACTTGGCTCTGTAGCTGAGTTTAATGTGAACTACACTGTTTGATTGTCCCCAGAAGGCAACCCACTTCTAGATCTGAGATCCTCTCACTGCCCCATTTGAGAGTACGAGGTCTAAGATTGCTCCCTCATTCTGGTACTCATTACCCTCCATTTCTTGATGGACTTACTCCTTTTTGCCAGATCCCTGTCCTTCTTGCCTTTGTCACTTCCCCATTTACCCCTGCCCTTCTCCCTATCGACATCTCTATGTTGGTGTTTACTGCACTTACTACCATGATTTTTGGGGGGGCTAGGATTTCCCTGCTCCTTTCCAGTGCCTCCCCCTTGGCTAGTTGAAATGCTTACCAATGAAGCATTTAAACCTATCACCTGGGATCCTGGTTCCCCTCCTGGACAGATGCAGCCCATCATGTCACTATAGGCTTGCATCACTCCAGGTTGACCCTCAGTCCCAAATGAAGCCAAATCTCTGAGCTCCACACCAGTTTTTCAACCACTGATTGAATCCCATGGTGCAGAACACCCTAGCCTCTCCTATGCCATAGATGGGCAGCACCTCCGAGAAGGTTACTGTGCGTGCTACTTGTCTAAGGCCCCTTCCCAATTCCACAAACTCTTCCTGCACTTCTCTAATTCCTTTCTTAGCCAGGTCATTTGTCCCTAGGTGGACAATGACATCCAGCTCCCTCCCCTGTACAGCTGCTCTGACAATCCTGAGGATTTGCTCCCTGTCCCTCCAAGCCATGGCACCAGGCAGGCACCTTTCCACCCTCTCCCCTTCCTCCTCCAGTTCTACCTTCCTAACAATGCAGTTCCTGACCAGGAGTTGTTTCTTTCCCCTGTGGGGTCCCCTGCCACCCTCCTGTGGGTCTTCTTTGTGGAGGTTCCCGGCATCCTCCTTGGTCTCCACTGCAGGCGCCTCCATAGAGGAACCCCACTTTTCCAGAATGGCATAGGAATTGTGGAGAGGTACAATTGGAGGGATGCACCTCTGTTCCACCACCCTCACCCTCCCTGAGCCCACTGTGGTCCAACCACTCCTCTTTCTTCGCAAACTCTGAAGCAACGGCAGTGGCACTGGTGGTCCCTGGATGGAAGAAGAGGTCCCACAAATCCTGGCCAACTCAGCCTGGAGATGAGCAACCTCCTCCCTCAGCCCAGAGAGGTGCCTACAGATGGAACAACACCACATCCTCCAGAATGTCTCCTGGAAGACTGCTGCTCCACAGCCTCTGTACTGCACCACTTCCATCATGTCTTATTTCTGGCCCCTTAACTGTTTGGAATCCGTACTCTTTCCTCTGTTTTTTTCTCTTCACTCTCTACTTACTTTCTGCCTGTGTGCCCTTTAAACTCCTGATTGTCCTGTTCTGAGACAAGAATATCCTGTATTTCTCAGTAGACCCCTTACTTGGTCAGAGGCAGACCTCCAGCAGCTAGAGGGTGCCAGAGAGCTACTCTTGCCTTTCTAGAATGGTGGGTCTTTGGTGGCTCTGTGATCACTCGCTTGCTGCTCCCAAACAGGAAGTTCCTGTTGTCAGTCAAATCCTGTGCCTATAAAACTTTGCCTATATAATATAATGTTGTGGTCTTTTAATACTATATCTATCAAATGAATTAACTATGTGTTAATTAGCCTCTGAGACAGTGTGATGATAATCTATGTGTTAAATCATCTCAAACATGGATGAAATTGTCTTTGTTGTAGTGTGGTTCTAAACAATGAGGTAAATGCCAAACATCTGCAGTCTCCTCCCAAAACTGGCCTCCCTTCAAATCTTTGCCAGCCAACACAACCTTGCCATCATTGAAACTTGGCTGACACCTAATACTCCGGATCATGCCATCTCTATACAAGGCTACAAGATATTCAGGCTGGATAGGACCTCAAAAAGGGATAGTGGATGTGCAATCTACCTCACCTGTCTCCCTGGTTCTTATCCCACCACAGAAACCTCAGTGCAACTCCTCCCTATCAAGATACTACTTGGTGCCCAAAACAAAATCCTCATGATTGCTGCTGTCTATATCCCACCAAAATTTCCTGATTCCAGCCTACAGGCTGTCCTCGAGTTCGTAAGTACACAACCTTCTGACGTTGAACTCCTTCTCCTTGGGGACTTTAATATAAATTGGCTTGCTCCTGATGCAGGGTCAAACCAAGATGCCATCCTAGCAGCAAATTTAACACAAGTGGTAAACTCCCCTACCAGGAAAAACTACAAATCAGGGACCAGCACCCTCATTGACTGGATCCTTACCAGCCACCCTACCCGTATAACCAATGTAAGTGTTCTCCCTGACTAGCTCAATGGTCACTCTCCAATAATATGTACCTGGACAAATAAGTTTTGTAAGCCACCTCCAAAAACCATCTATAGCAGAGTCCTACCTTATGGCAACCTTACTCATCTCAAGACCTGTCTTAGGCAGATAGACTGGTACTTGATTTACAAAACTCAAGATGTTGACCTAGCCCTTGATTACTTTATTACTACTTTCAACACTGTCTGTGACACCTATGCACCAGTAAAAAAGTGCAAAATCAAAGCACTCACAAATCCCTGGCTCACGGCAAAGCTATTGGCACAACTCAAAGGTAGGGATCACCTCTGGGCCACTGCAAGAGCTACTGGCACTCTGTCGGACATTCAAAAGTATAAACAGGCTCACAACCACTGTACTAAACAGATCCACTTGATGAAGAGCTCCTACTTCAAGAATGCCCTCTCCAACTCCTGGGGCGAAGGGAAATCCTTCTGGGACAACATAAAGAATATCATGGGTCAGCAGTCCAAATCCTCTCCTACAATAATGAATGTGGATGGAACCACTACATTAGACCCAGAGATCATTGCAAACACCCTAAATGATACCTTCACGGACCTTAGTGGTGTCCTCTCATCTGATTTCTTTACTGATGCTGACCCTCCAATTTCTACTTCTACTACTGCCTCTCCAACCAAACCACCCTTTCAAACTAGTAAAGGTACATGAAGTCTATAAATATGTAAAGAAGGCCATTTCTAAGTCCTGAGCAAGCAGCGACACTATTGACCTTAAACTTCTGTCCCTCACTCTGGAGGAAGTACTGCTCCCCCTCACAAAAATTTTCAATCTCTCCCTCTGCTACAGCCAATTCCCTAGGAAATGGAAGGCTGCAATTGTCACTCCGGTGCACAAAAGTGATGATAAGTCACTGTCTGGTAACTATTGCCCGATATCAATACTACCACCTCTCTCTAAGGCCCTTGAACGCTTGATGGCGGACCAACTTTCAGACTACCTGGAAAAGCACAACATCCTATGCACTCAGCAGCATGGATTTAGGAAAGAGCACAGCACATCGACTGCCCTACTTCAATTCTCAGGAGCAATACACAATGCCATGGACAAAGGAAACCTAACTGGAGCAGTCTACATTGACTTAACCAAGGCATTTGATACAGTTCACCATGGCCTACTTATCAAACAACTTCTATCCCTAGGGCTCTCACAGGGTCCTGGTGACTGGGAAAAATTACCTTGCTCAGCGCTCTCAATCTGTAAAAGTAGCTGGAGTTCTCAGACTCAAACTGGTTCCTCAGGAGTTTCCCAGGGATCCATCCTGGGCCCTCCTTTCAGCATTTTCCTAAACTCCCTCCACAAATCCTGCCCTGAACAATTAATCCTCTATGCCGATGATGCCATGATTCTTGCCACTCATAAAGATCCGAACCTCTTATGCCTCAACCTTCAGCATGCTTTTTCCAAAGTTGAGATGTGGTTCCTTGAACATAAGCTGGTTCTATACCACAAAAAAACTAAATCCATGCTCTTCTCTAACCCACAAAACAAGAAACGGCAAGTCCCACTCACCATTAATACATACCTGGGAAATACCCTTGAACAAGTGCCAATTTTCAAATATCTTGGAATCAACTTTGATCAAGGCCTAACCTTTGCAACTCACATTGATAGTACAGCAAAAACTATTAATTAGTGAATTGGGATTCTGTATAGGAACCGACAGCTTCTTACCCATTCTGCACTGAGAATTGCCATCCAATCTTCTATCATCTCAGTCGTTGACTATGGCTTAGTTATATACGGATCTGCCACTACTACAGCACTTAGTCACATTACAACATCCCTAAATAAGGCCTGTCGGCTGCTCACTGGTGCACATCGACGTACCCACACATGTGAACTCTATGCTGACTCAGGTTGGTTGCAACTCTCAAACTGGATAAAGTACCTTACCTGCCTGATGGCAAAAAAATCCACTCTGGGCCTCACTCCACCCTGTATCCAAGACCTGTTATGCCCGGGCGCTAGCACCCATTTTACCAGAAGATCAGGACACCAGCCTCTCCAAGTCCCCCGATGGCGGACTTCTCAGGGACAAAGATCATTTGCCTATCGTGCCCCCAGCTGGCTAAATGCCCTCAGCACTCATATTACTGCCTCCACCTCTCTAGGTATTTTCAAATAAAGGCTTTTCTCTCACCTTGCCACCTCCAGCTCCTGTGCTGCCCTGATTAAACCTCCCATTTTCTCACTACCCACCCTGTTCTGTTATTTGATAAAGACATGTTTGGGAAACCTTTTCTCCTGCTATTGTCTGCTCCCCACACCTTTCACTTAACCTCTCTGTTCTGGACTTTTTCCCTACTTGTTTCTCCTAATCTCTCATGACCTCTTTCTTGTAATAATAATGTGATTATTGTTATCTCGTGTCCTTTTGCACAAGTGATTTGATATGTATTTGTATATGTTTTCTTGCTCTTGACACAACACAAATTGTTGTGTTATCTATGTAACCTTTTGTACTCTACCTAATTGACATGGAACCTTTGTAAAAGAGCCTCTGGCTCAAAGGTAGTAATTCCTAGAACAATAAACTAAACTAAATGCTCTCTCTTACAGTGTTGTGCTTAACTGTGTGAAATTATCCTTGTTACATAGTGGAGTATAGTATAATATAATATAATATAAAATATAATATAATATAATATAATATAATATAATATAATATAATATAATATAATATATACAGTGTTATAATATTATAACTATTAAATTAATTAACTACGTATTAATTTATCTCTGTGACAGTGTCATGCTAATGTATCTGCTAAATTATGACAAACATGGGTTAAATTATATTTG
The DNA here is from genome assembly GCA_016271365.2 of Neoceratodus forsteri. Lineage (NCBI taxonomy): Eukaryota > Metazoa > Chordata > Ceratodontiformes > Ceratodontidae > Neoceratodus > Neoceratodus forsteri. The sequence continues at coordinate 876,343,881 of CM028136.1, forward strand.
TTGCAGTGTGGTTCAAAACAATGAGTTCAATGCTCTCTTTTACACTGTTGTGCTTAACTGTGAGAAATTATCCCTGTTACAGAGTGGTGATTAATATAATATAGTATAATATAATATAATATAGCAGTATGGTGTTATAATATATCTATTAAATTAATTAACTATGTGTTACTTTATCTCTGTGACAGTGTGATGCTAAACTTTTTCTGAAATCATCTCAAACATGGGTTAAATTTTTTCTATAGTTGTGTTGTTCTAAACAATGAATTAAATGCTCTCTGTTACAGTATGGTGTGTAAATGTGTGAAATTATACCTGTTAAGAAGTTGTGATTAATATAACATAGTATAAAATAATATAATGTGTAGATTTATCTCTGTGACAGTGTGGTGCTGAACTATCTGTTAAATTATCTCAAGCATGGTTTAAATTGTATCTGTTGTAGAGAGGGTCTAAACGATGAGTTACATGCTCTCTGGTACAGTGTTTTGCTTAAATGTGTGAAATTTTCTATGTTATGGAGTGGTGATTATTATAATATAATATACTATGATATGATATGATACGATATGATACGATACGATACAATACGATATGATATGAAATGATATGACATGACATGATGTGATATGATATAGGTTGTGATGAGATGATGTGATGCGATCTGACATGATATGATATGACATAACATGATATAAAACTAAATGATATGAGATGATATGATTTAATATAATGGTGTGGTGTTATAATATCATAACTATTAAATTAATTAACTATGTGTTCATTTATCTCTGTGACAGTGAGGTGTTAAACTAATTGTTAAAATATCTCTGCAACAGTGTGGTGCTGAACTATGTGTTAAGTTATTTCTGTAACAGTGTGGTGATGAAATCTGTTTCATCATCTCTGTTACATTGTTGTGCTTAACTGTGTGAAATTATCCCTGTAACGGAGAGTTAATGTAAAAAGATAAGATATAATATACTGTAATATAATATAATATAAAATCATATAATACAATACAATATAGTATAATATAATTACTATAATATAATATATTATAAAATAATATAACATAATATAATAGGTTATGATATGATATGCTATGATATAATATAATACAATATTATATAATATACAGTAATATATTACAACGTAGTACAATATAATATCATTTTTTTATTTATTTCAATATAGGATTACAATATCTTTGAGCCGAGGCTCTTTTACAAAGGTTCCACGTCAGTGTGTGCAACAGTCATCACTTTTAGTTATAAACATATAGTCTTTGACTTACAGACATGTAATAATCAGTACAAAGACTTGAGCTATGAGCAAGACAAGGGAAGGGGTGGGGTGGGGAAAGTGAGGGTAGGAGATCGATGTGGGGGAAGGAGGTGCAGGGGTTAAGGTGGAGAATGGGAGGTGGTTGGGGAGGGGGCAGGAGTGGAGATATGGGGAGAAGTGGGCGAGGGTGGCAGACAGTGCAGCCTTGTTGAGGTAATATGACAGGTAAGGTGCTCGGGGTGTAAATACTGATTGTAAGTGCTGGTTGCTGGGGCATTTGCAGCTGGAATGATGGAAATGTTAAGAAGGAGAATCACAGGATACAAGCAGTGAGAGGCACAGTTTGGACTTGAGGCCGAGCATTAGAGCAGTCGCTATGTCACTGCCAAGAGATTTGAGCCAGTTGAATGCCCAATAGGTGAATGATCTTTGTCCTTGGGTTGTGCAACATTGTGTGATATGTAGTAGATGGGAATTGGATCTCCTTGTAGTGATGTTCCTATGTCTAGGCTTAAGGAGGGCACAGACACCAGGTGGTGCCAGACCCATTATAATTGTCTTGGCCGTGATGCAGGTTTGGTATTTTATGCATTTGTCCAGTTGAAGCCATCCAGATTGGGAATAAAGGTCACATGTGTGGGTACGGTGAAGTGAGCCAGTGATGAGATGACAGGCCTTATTCAGGGGCGTTGTGATATGTTTGAGAGCAAAGGTAGTTGCAGACCCATATATGATAAGACTATAGTCTATGATGCTGACGATGGAGCTATGGACGGCCATTGCCAGTGCTTCTGGGGTTAGGTGTTTCCTGTGCCGGAATAATATGCCTAACCTCACATTGGTAGACTTTGCAGCATTGCTGATATGGACAGCGTATGAGAGGTGGGGATCAAGGGTGATGCCAAGGTACTTGAATGATTGTGTTTGCTCTAGGATGGCTCCTTGTTTGGTTGCAATGGTTTGTTTTTGTTATGAAGACCATAGACTTGTTTTTTTTCTGATTGAGAAGCAGTTTATGAGTTAGAAACCCAGATTCGATGGTGGAGGAGGCCTGCTGAAGTTTATTTTGTAATTGGATTGGATCAGAGTCCTTGGTGAGGATCACAGCATCGTCGGTGTAGAGAATTATTTGTTCTGGGCAGCTGTCCATTAGTGAGTTTAAAAATAGGCTGAAGAAGAGGGGTCCTAGAATGGAGCCCTGGGGGACTCTCAAGTGGACTGGACTAGGGTCCAAGGTGTATCAGCGATTCTTACAGTTTGGGACCTTTCTTCAAGGTAGCTCTTAAACCAGCCAATGGAGTCAGTTGACAGCCCAGTGTTCTGAAGCTGGACAAGCAGGAGGTGGTGACTGATGGTGTTGAAGGCTTTACTTAATTCAATGTAGATTGAGTTCAATGTAGTTCACCGGAGTCAAGTTTGTTGTGGATTGCACCGGTGAATTCAAGTAGGGCTGTGGAGGTGCTGTGACCTTTGTGGAACCCATGTTGTTGCTTGCACAGGATATTGTACATATCCAGGTATTCAGTGTGCTGGTCTGAGATTATGTGTTCTAGTGCCTTGGAGAGTGGGGGTAGTAAGAAGATAGGTCTGTAGTCATCGTGGGCAGTTTTGTCACCACTTTTGTGAATTGAGGTGACAGTGGCAGATTTCCATCTGTCCAGGAACTGGCTAAGGCTGAGGGAGAGGTTGAAAATTCTGGTCAGAGGACTAAGCACTTCATCAAGTGTGAGAGACAGGATTTTGAGATTGAGGGAGTCAATACTGAATCTTGATTTACCAAGGGCTTTAGTTACATATTTGCATACTTGGTGAGGCTTGACTGCTTTGAAGTAAAAGTGGGGGAGCTGGTGGGAGTAGTGTTCATTGCAGACAGAGGGGCTTCACCATCTTTGAAGTAGTCCTGAGTAGGACAGCGCTGAGGTCAGTAAAGGCTTTTTTAAAGGTATCCACAATGGTTTTTGGGTTGAGGTTTGTGGTTCCGTTGATGTTGAGTATTGATGGGAGGTTTTGGGTGGATTCCCGGTGAATTCCTTTATGTTCTTCTAGAATTCCCCACCACTGTACCAGGAGTTTGTGAGGGCATGCTTATAGTAGGCGGACTTCATTTGCTTGAGGTTTTGGAGCAGTCATTGAGGGCATGTTTGAAATTTTGGATGTCATTTTGCCTTCCAAAGTTTCTGTATATAATAATAATAATATAATATTATAGTATAAAATAATAATATAATACAAACTAATATATTATAATATAATATAACATAATGTTGTGGTGTTTAATATTATAAGTATTAAATTAACTATGTGTTAATTTATCTCTATGACAGTGTGGTGTTAACTCATGTGTTAAATTTTCTCAAACATGTCTCATGTTTTCTCAAACATTGTCTCTGTTGCAGCATGGTTCTAAAAAATGAGTTAAATGCTCTCTTTTACAGTGTTGTGATTACCTGTATGAAATTATCTCTGTTAAGGTGTAGTGATTATAATATAATATAATATAATATAATATAATATAATATAATAGCATATGACATGCTATGATAAGATGTGATGTGATGAAATATTATATCGTATGATATGATATGATATGATATGATATGATATAATTGTTAGCTATGTGTTAATTTATCTCTGTGACAGTGTGGTGCTAAACTATGTGTTCAATCGCCCAAATCGGGGTTAAAGTGTCTCTGCTGTAGTATGCATCTAAACAATGAGATTAATGTTCTCTGTTACAGTGTTGTGCTTAACTGTTTGAAATTATACCTGTTACTTAGTGGCGATTAATACATTATAATATAATATAACTTAATATAATATAATGTAATGTAATATGCTGTAATATAATATAATATATTACAGTATAATATAATGGTGTGGTGTTATATTATAGCTATTAAATTAATTAATTATGTGTTAATTTATTTCTGTGACAGTGTGGTGTTAAACTAACTGTCAAAATATCTGCAATAGTGCGGTGCTGAACTATTTGTTAAATTATCTCTGTTACAGTGTGGTGCTAATCAATGTTTTAAATTGTCTCAATCATGGGTTAAGTTGTCTGTTGCAGTGTGGTTCTAAACATTGAGTTCAATTGCTCTCTGTTACAATGTTGTGCTTTACTGTGTGAAATTACCCTATTACAGAGTGGTGATTAATATAATATAATGTAATATAATATAATAAAATACAATGTAATATAATACAGTATAGTATAATACAGTATACTACAGTACAGTATAGTATAGCATAACATAACATAACATAACATAACATAACATAATATAATATAATATAATATAATGTATGATGGTGTGGTGTTATACTATTATAACTATTAAATTACTTAACTATGTGTTAATTTATCTCTGTGACTGTGTGGTGCTAAACTGTGTTAAAATATCTCTGTGATACTGTGATACTGAACTATGTGTCACATTATCTCAAACATGGTTTAAAGTGTAGTGAGGGCCTAACAGTAAGTTAAATGCTCTCTGTTACAGTGTTGTGCTTAACTGTGTTACATTTTCCATGTTATGGAGTAGTGATTGATATGATATGATATGATATGATATGATATGATATGATATGATATGATATGATACCATATAATGGTGTGGTATAATATAACTTCTAAATTAATTAACTGGTTAATTTATCACAGTGATGTGTTGAACTATGTTTAAAATTGTCTCTGTGATAGTGTGGTGCTGAACTATGTGTAAAATTATCTTTGTAACAATGTGATTTAAATGCGTTACTTTATTTCTGTGACAGTGTTGTGTATTCTCTTTGTTAAATGATCTCAAACAAGGGTTAAATTGTCTCTCTTGTAGTGTGATTCCAGAAAATGAGTGAAATGTGAAATGATCCATTATGATGTGGAGATTAATATAATATAATATAATATAATATAATATAATATAATATAATATAATATAATATAATATAATATAATATGATATGACATGACATGTCATAATATGATATCATATGATATAATATCGTATGATGCCATATAATATAGTATGATGTCATGTAATATAGTATGATATGATATTAACTATATGTTAATAATATAGTATAACACAACATAAGATAACAGAACATAATTTAATGGTGTGGTGTTATAATATTGTAATTATCAAAATAATTACCTGTGTGTAAATTCGTATCTATGACAGTGCGGTGCTAAATCATTGGCTAAATTATCTCAACCATAGTTTAAATTATCTTTGTTGTAGTGTGGTTCAAAACAATGATTTCAGTGCTCTCTGTTACTGTGTTGTGTGTAACAGTATGAAATTATCCTTGTTACTGAGTGATGAGTAGCATAATATAATATAATATAATATAATATAATATAATATAATATAATATAATATAATATAATATAATATAATATAATATAATATAATATAATATAAGATAAAATGTGATATGATGTGATATAATATGATATGATATATATGATATGATATGAAATGAAATTATATGATATATATAATATAGTATAGAATAATATAATATAATATAATATAATATAATATAATATAATATAATATAATATAATATAATGGTTTAGTGTTATAATAGTAAAACACTTAAATAAATTAACAATGTGTTAATTTATCTCTGAGACAGTTTGGTATTAAACTGACAGTTAAACTATCTCTGTGATTGTGTGGTACTGAACTTTGTTTTAAATTATCTCTGTAACAGTGTGGTGAATAAATGTATTACAGTATCTCTGTTACAGTTTTGATCTTAATTGTGTGTAATTATCCCTGTAACAGAGTGAGGTGCAAAACCATGTGTTAAAATATATGTGCAATACTATTACAGTGTTGTGCTTAACTGTGTGAAATTATCCCTGTTATGGAGTGATGATTAGTATAATATAATACCGTATCATACCATATAGTATAATATAATATAATATAATATAATATAATATAATATAATATAATATAATATAATATAATATAATATAACATACTATGATATAATATAATGTAAATATATGGTGTTATAATATTATCACTATTAAATTAACTGCATGATAATATATCTCTGTGACAGTGGGGTGCTGAACTATGTTTTGAATTATCTCTGTAACAGTGTGGTGCTTAAATGTGTTAAATTACCACTGTGAGAGTGCGTTGATAAACTGTCTTAAAATATCTCTCTTACAGTGTGGTGCTAAACTGTGTGTTAAATTAACTCTGATAGGGTGGTGCTAAACTATGTTTTTAATTATCTCTTTGACAGTGCAGCACTATAACTTTGTATTAAATTGTATCTGTGACAGTGTAATGGTAAACTCTGTTACACTATCTCTGCCCCAATGCAGTACTAAACTATGTGTTAAATTCTCACTGTGAGAGTGCGATGCTAAACTGTCTTGTTTCTTTTAGTGTGGTGTTAAACTTTGTGTTACATTAACTCTGACAGTGTGGTACTAAACTATATTTTTAATTATCTCTGTAACAGTGCACTACTAAACATGTATACAATTATCTCTGTGACAGGGTAAAGCTGAATTATGGTTTAATTTATCTCTATGACAGTGTGTATGTATAGTATAGTATGTATTACATTATCCCTAGTGTAGTGCTAACCCATGTGTTAAATTATCTCAATCATGGGTTAAATAGTTTTTGTTGCACTGTTGTTCTCATCAATCAGTCTCATCAAGTCTCTCTTAATTGTTTCTTTTACAGTGTGGTGCTAAACTGTGTGTGAAATTATCTCTGTGACATCTATGGATTGCTTGCAACAGAAACATTTTAACCCATGTTTGATGTAATTTACCACATAAATTAAAACTACACTGTTACAGAGATAATTTACCACATAATTTAGAGCCACATTGTGATATAGATAATTTAAACCATAGTTCAGCACCTTCATGTCACAGAGATATTTCAACTCATAGTTTAGCACCACACTGTGAAAGAAACAATTAAGACAGTTTAGCATCGCACTCTCATAGTGATAATTTAACACATCATTTTAGCTCTGAACTGTCACAGAACTGCCACACTTAGTTTAGAACAACACTCTCAGAGTTAGTTTAACACACAGTTTAGCACCACAAGGTAAAATAGACAATTTAAGACAGTTTATCAGTGCACTCTCAGAGTGATAATTTAACATATAGTTTAGCACAATAGTTTGACTGAGAAACTTAACACATAGTTAATTAATTTTATAGATATATTATAACACCACACCATTATATGTTATGTTATGTTAATCACCACACCATAATAGATATAATTTCACGCAGTTATCCACAACACTCCATCCACATGTAATCTCCTTGTTTAGAACTACAGTTTAGCACCACATTAAAATACAAAATTAAGACAGTTTAGCATTGTACTCTCATAGTGATAATTTAGCACATACTTTAACACTGCAGTGTGGCAGAGATAAAGTAACACAGTTTAGCACTACTCTGTCACAGAGATAATTTACACCTAGTTTAGCACCACATTCTCAGAGTTAATTCAACACATAGTTTAGTATCACACTTTGTCTGAGTTAAAGTAACACTTAGTTAAATAATTTAATATTTAATTGCTGGGGATCGGGTGATAACCACATTGTAATCACCTTGAGTGCTTACTAGGGCAACATGGTAAACCTTGAGAGTGCAGCTTGAGAGGTTTACTGTAGCCCTAGCAACCATGAGAGGTGATTTCAGTGTGGCTGTTACCTGATCCCCAGCCATTATCTTTATAGTGTATGGTCAAAAACACTGTTTACATTCTATGTGTGAGCATTTTGGAACTCTGGTGCATTCTTTTTGTTATGCCACTGTTTGAAGTTCCAATGTGGTTAACAACTTTAAAATTCTAAACAGTGCATAACAAAGCTGTGTGACTGCTGATTATGGTGGTTAATAGGCACTTACCCAACATTATAGTTATAACACCACACCATTATATTATGTTATGTTACATCACGTTACGTTACATTATATTACATTACATTATGTTACGTTATGTTATGTTATGCTAATCACCACACTATAGCAGACAGTTATCTACAGCACTGAAATAGAGACCATTTAACTCATTGTTCAGAACTGCAGTTTAGCACCACATTAAAAGAAACAATTAAGACAGTTTAGCATTGCACTCTAATAATTTTTAATTATCTAATAATTTAAACATACTTTAACACTGCAGTGTGGCATTATGTAACACCGTTTAGCACTACACTGTCAACACATAGTTTAGCAACACACTTTATCTGAGATAAATTAACACTTAGTTAAATAATTTAATAGTTATATTATAACACCACACCATTATATTATGTTGTTCAGTTATGTTATATTCTGTTATGTTATGTTATGATATAGTAAGTTATATTATACTAATCACCACACTGTAACATAATACATTTCACAGAGTTGAGCACAACACTGAAAAAGAGACCAATTAACTCATTGTTTAGAAGAAACTGCAGCAGAAACTATTTAACCCATGTTTGAGACAATTTTACACATAAATTAGTACCATACTGTCACAGAGATAATGTAACACAGTTAAGCGCCGCACTGTTACAGAGATAATTTTTTTAGTTGTGTTTAACCAGGATTAGCACACTAAGCTGAAGGCTTTTTTTACAGCCATGACCTTAGAGCACAGGGAAGTTAAGTGACTTGCTCAGGGTCACACAGTATGTAAGTGCAAGCTGTGGGATTCAAACCCAGGGCTGGTCTGCTGGATGTCACCAGATTTCAGCTCAGAGCCTTAAACCACTGCATTGTACTGCCTCCCAAACACATACTTCAGAACCACACTGATTTAGGGATAATTTAAACCAAAGTTCAGCACCACACTATGACAGATAATTTAACAGTTATAGAATAGAATACAATTGTGTGGGGTTGTAATATAACTATTAAAATAATTAACTCTGTGTTACTTTATCTCTGTGATGGTGTGGTGCTTAAATATGTTAAATTATCACTGTGAGAGTGCAATGACAAACTGTCTTAAATTGTGTCTTTTACAGTGTTGTGCTAAACTGTGTGTTAAATTAACTCTAAGAGTGTGGCACTAAACTATGCTTTAAATTACTCTCTGTGACAGTGCAGTACTAAAACTGTGTAAAATTATTTCTGTGACAGTGTAAAGCTGAAATAAGGTTTAACTTATCTCTATCACAGTTTGGCGCTAAAGCATGTGTTAAATTATCTCTGTAATAGTGTGGTGCTTAAATGTGTTACATTATCCATGTGACAGTGTGTTTCTAAGGTATATGTTAAATGATCTCAAACAAGGGTTAAATATTTAAATAGGCTCTGTTACAGTGTGGTTCTCATCAGTGAGTTAAGTGCTCTCTATTTCAGTCTTGTGCTTGACTGCTAAACTGTGCCACATGCAGTGCTGAAATATGTGTTATGTTATCACTGTGAGAGTGCACTGTTAAAATGTTTTAAATTGTATATTTCTCAGTGTCCCTGCTAAACTGTGTTTTAAAATGCCTCTGTGATAGTATGGTGCTGAACTGTGTGTTAAAATATCTCTGTGATAGTGTGGTGCTGAACTTTGGTTTAAATTATTTCTACCACAGTGTGGTTCTAAATTATGTGTTACTATATCTCTGTAACAGTGTGGTGCTTAAATGTGTTACATTATTTCTGTGATTGCATGATGCTAATTTATGTGTTAAATTATCTCAAACAAGGGGTAAATTGTTTCTGTTGCAGTGTGGTTCTAAACAATGAGTTAAAAGGTCTCTGTCTCAATATTGTGCTTAACTGTGTGAAATATATGTTAAAGTTTGGTGATTTGTATAATATAACATACTATATCATATCATCACTATTAAATGGCTTAACTATGAGTTACTTTATCTTGGTCAAAGTGTGGTACTAAACTATGTGTTAAAATATAATTCTGAGAATGTGATGCTAAACTGTCTTAAATTGTGTCTTTTACACTGGGTGTTAAATTAACTCAGAGAGTCTGTTGCTAAACTAGGTGTTAAATTATCTCTGTGACAGTGCGATGCTAAACTGTCTTAAATTTTTTTACATTGTGGTGCTAAACTGTCGATCTAAACAACAAGTTAAATGGTCTCTGTTTCAGTGTTGTGCTTAACTGTGTGAAATTTCACACGAAGTTTAGGACCACACTGTAAAAGATAGAATTTAAGACAGTTTATCATCACACTCTCACAATTATATTTTACCACATAGTTTAGCACCACAGTTTGACTGAGATAAATTAACACACAGTTAAGTAATTTAATAGTTATAATAATATAACACCACACCGTTATGTTATGTTATGTTATGTTATGTTATGTTATGTTATGTTATGTTATGTTATGTTATGTTATGTTATGTTATGTTATGTTATGTTATGTTATGTTTTGTTATGTTATGTTATGTTATGTTATCACCATAATATATCAGGGATAATTTCACAGATAAGCACAATATTGAAACAAGAGAGCATTTAACTCATTGATGAGAATCACACTGCAACAGAAACTAGTTAACCCATGATTCAGATAATTTAACACATGAATTAGCACAGCACTGTCACAGGGATAATGTAACGTATATTTTAGAACCAAACTGTCATAGAGATAATTTAAACCTTATTTCAGTTTTACACTGTTAAATCAAAACATCATTTATACAATAGCTATAATATTATAACACCACACCATTATATTATATTACATTATATTATATTGTATTGTACTGAATTGTATTGTGTTGTATCATATTGTATCGCATCGTATTGTATCATATCATATCATATCATACCATATCATACCAGATCATACCATATCATATCATATTAATCTGCACTCCAAATACTGTAACAGAGAGCATTAAACTCATTCTTTAGAACAACACTGCGACAGAGACACTTTAACCCATGTTTGAGATACTTTAACACATACATTAGCAGAACACTGTAACAGAGTTAATGTAATACATTTATTCACCACACTGTTACAGAGATAATGTAAAACAAAGTTCAGTACCATACTATCACTGAAATATTGTAACTGTCAGTTTAACAGCAAACTGTCACAGAGATAAATTAACACAGAGTTAATTTATTTAAGTGTTTTACTATTATAACACCACACCATTATATTATAATATATAATCTTATATTATATTGTATTGTATTATATTATATTATACTATTCTATTCTATACTATATCATATCATATATCATTTCATTTCATATCACATCACATCACATTTTATCATATATTATATCATATCATATCATATTATATTATATTACTCATCACTAGGATTAACAAGGATAATTTCATACTGTTACACACAACACTGTAACAGAGAGCAGTGAACTCAATGTTTTGAACCACACTACAACAGAGATAATTTAACCCATGGTTAAGATAATTTAGCTGATGATTTAGCACCACACTGTCATAGACACACATTTACACACAGTTAATTATTTTAATAATTACAATATTATAACACCTCACGGTTATGTTATGTTATTTTATGTTTTGTTATGTTATGTTAACACATAGTTCATATCATATCATACTATATGACATGACATCATACTATGTAATATATTATATCATATTATGACATGCCATGTTATGTCATGTCATATCATATTATATTAATCTCCATATGGATTATTTAGCATTTCACTCATTATCTGGAACCACACTACTAGAGAGACAATTTAACCCTTGTTTGAGATCATTTAGCAAAGAGACTAGCACAACACTGTCACAGAGATAATGTAATGTACTTAATCACAATGTTACAAAGATAATTTAACACAGAGTTCAGAACCACTCAATCACAGAGACAATTTAAAACATAGTTCAACACCACTCTGTCACAGTGATAAATTAATCAGTTAATTAATTTAATAGTTATATTATACCACACCATTATATGGTGTCCTATCTTCACATCAATCACATCACATAACATCATATCATATCATATCATATCATATCATATCATATCATATCATATCATATCATATCATATCATATTAATCACTACTCCATAACATGGAAAATTTAACACAGTTAAGCACAACACTGTAACAGAGAGCATTTAACTTACTGTTTAGACCCTCACTACAAGAGATACAATTTAAACCATGTTTGAGATTATTTGACACATAGTTCAGTACCACACTGTCGCAGAGATATTTTAACACATAGTTTAGCACCACACAGACACAGAGATAAATTAACACATAGTTAAGTAATTTAATAGTTGTAATCTTCACACCATCATATTTTATTATATTATATTAAATTATGTTATGTTATGTTATGTTATGTTATGTTATGTTATGTTATGTTATGTTATGTTATGTTATGCTATACTATTCTATACTATACTGTACTGTACTATTCTATATTATATTATATTACATTATATCAGTCATCACTCTGTAATAGGGTAATTTCACACAGTTAAGCACAACACTGTAACAGAGAGCATCGAACTCCATGTTTAGAACCACACTGAAACAGACAACTTAACCCATGATTGAGAAAATGTAACACATTGATTAGCACTGCACTGTAACAGAGATAATGTAACAAATAGTTCAGCACCACACTATCACAGATATTTTGACAGTTAGTTTAACACCACACTGTCACAGAAATAAATTAACACATAGTTAATTAATTTAATAGCTATAATATTGTAACACCACACCCTTATATTATGTTATATTATTGTATTATATTATATCATATTACATTATATTATATTATATTAAATCATATCATATCATATATATATCATATCACATCATATCATATCATAGCATATCATATATCATATCACATCATGTGACATAACATAACAACACATCATGTCACATCACATAGTATTGTGTTATATTATATTATAGTAACACATATTTCATATCATGTCATATCATATCTTGTCATGTAATTCTATATCACATCATATCATAGCAAATGATATCATATCATATCATAGCATATGTTGTTATGTTATGTTATGTTATGTTATGTTATGTTATGTTATGTTATGTTATGTTATGTTATGTTATGTTATGTTACATTATGTAATATTATGTTATATTGTATTCAGAGCCCCTAGTGCTCTGCAGCAGAACTTTTTAATTTCTGTGCCAGGGCTCCTTGGCTTCTGCGGCAGCATTTTCTGATTTCTGCAGCATGATTTATTAATTTCTCTGGCAGAACACAGTCCTGCCATTGGCTAAATATGATGAGATGTCATCGATGACATCATATGCTGAGCATAGAGGAGGTGCTTCAGGATAAACGTGATGGGAAAGAAAGACTGACACTATAGAAAAACAATATATTTGAATAAAAATTCACCCAAACCAATGAATTCTGCGGCATTATACATATTCTGCGGCATGATGCAAATTCTGCGGAAAATTCCGCAACCGCAGAATCGCAGAATTCCAGGGGCCTTGATTATATTATATTATATTATATTATGTTGTATTATATTATATTAATTTACACTCTGTAATGGATAATTTCACACAGTTAAGCACAACATTGTAAAAGAGAGCGTTTAACTCATTGTCTGGAACCCCACTGCTAGAAAGACAATTTAACCAATGTCTGAAATAATTTAACAAAGAGATTAGCACCACGCTTTCATAGAGCAAATACAACACATTTAATCATCACACTGTTACAGAGGTAATTTAACGCTTAGTTCAGCATCACACTACGCAGAGATTTTTTAACACAGTTTAGCACCACATTGTCACAGGGTTAAATTAACACATTAATTAAATAGTTTTGATATTGTAACACTACACCATTATATTGTATTATATCATATCTTATCATATAATATCACGTTACATCTTATCATATCATATCATAATGTATTATATTATATTATGATAAATTATATTAAATTACACCATTTTACATGAAATTAATCACCACTCCGAAACAAGGATAATTTCACAAAGTTAAGCACAGCACTGTAACAGAGAACATTGAACTCATTGTTTTGGCAACACTGCAACAGAGACAATTTTACCCATGGTTGAGGTAATTTATCAAATGATTTAGCACCACACTGTCATAGACACAAATTTACACACAGTTAATTAGTTTAATAATTATAATATTATAACACCACACCATTATATTATATTATATTATATTATATTATTATTATATTACATTAATCACCACTCGGTAACAGGTATAGCCTCATACAGTTAAGCACCACTGTAACAGAGAGTGTTTAACTCATTATTTAGACCCCCACTACAAGACATACAATTTAACAAATATTTGAGATAATTTAACGGATAGTTCAGCACCACACTATCGCAGAGATATTTTTACACATAGTTTAGCACCACATTGTCACAGAGATAACTTAACACATACTTATTTAATTTTATGTATTATAACATAAAACAATTATATCGTATGATATCATATGATATCATACGATATAATAGCCCATCACATCACATCACATCTGATCATGTCATGTCATATCATATCATATCATATCATATCATATTATATTATATTATATTATATTATATTATATTATATTATATTATATTATATTATATTATATTAATCACTACACCTTAACAGAGATAATTTCATACAGGTAATCACAACACTGTGAAAGCAAGCATTTAACTCATTTTTTAGAACAATGCTGCAAAAAAGTCAATTTAACACATGTTTGAATTAGCACCACGCTGTCACTGAGATAAATTAACAGATAGTTAATTAATTTAATACTTATAATATTAAACACCACAACATTATAGTTATATAATATTATAATGTATTATTTGTATTATATTATATTATATTATAATATTATATTATTATTATATACAGAAACTCTGGAAGGCAAAATGACATTCAAAACTACAAATGTGCCTGCAAAGACTGCGCCAAAGCCATCCAGCAAATGAAGTCTGCCTACTATAAACATGCCCTCACAAACTCCTGGGGCAATGGTCTGAAATTCTAGAAGAACCTAAAGAAACTCACTGGGAATCCACCCAAAACCTCCCATCAATACTCAACATCAATGTACCCACAACCCTCAACCCAAAAACCATTGCGGATACCTTTAAAAAAGCCTTTACCAACCTCAGCGCTGTCCAACCCAGGACTACTTCAAAGATGGTGAAGCCCCTCTGTCCACAATGAACACTACTCCCACCAGCTCCCCTGCTTTTACTTCAAAGCAATCAAGGTTCACCAAGTACACAAGTATGTAACCAAAGCCCTTAGTAAATCAAGATTCAGTAATGACTCCCTCAATCTCAAAATCCTGTCTCTCACACTTGATGAAGTGCTTAGTCCTCTGACCAGAATTTTCAACCTCTCCCTCAGCCTTAGCCAGTTCCTGGACAGATGGAAATCTGCCACTGTCACCCCAATCCATAAAGGTGGTGACAAAACTGCCCACAATGACTACAGACCTATCTCCCTCCCCCACTCTCCAAGGCACTAGAACGCATCACCTCGTACCAGCTCACTGAATACCTGGATACATACAACATCCTGTGCAAGCAACAACATGGGTTCCACAAAGGTCACAGCACCTCCACAGCCCTACTTGAATTCACCGGCACAATCCACAACACACATGATGCCAGTAAACTACTAGGTTCAATCTACATTGACTTAACTAAAGCCTTCAATACCATCAATCACCACCTCTTGCTTGTCCAGCTTCAGATCACTGGGCTGTCAATTGACTCCATAGGCTGGTTGAAGAGCTACCTTGAAGAATGGCCCCAAACTGTAAGAATCACTGATACACTCTTGGACCCCAGACTGGTCCACTCGGAAGTCCCCCAGGACTCCATCTGGGACCCCTCATCTTCAGCCTATTCTTAAACTCACTACTGGACAGCTTCCCAGAACAAATAATTCTCTACACGGACGATGCTGTGATCCTCACCATGGACCCTGATCCAATCCAATTACAAAATAAACTTTGTAGAGCCTTCTCTGCCATGGAATCCTGGTTTCTAACTCATAAACTGCTTCTCAATCAGAAAAAAAAACAAGTCTATGGTCTTCACAACAAAAACAAACAACTCCACCTCTCCATTGCAACCAAACAAGGAGCCATCCTAGAGTAAACACAATCATTCAAGTACCTTGGCATCACCCTTCATCATCACCTCTATACGCTGTCCATATCAGCAATGTTGCAAAGTCTGCCAGTGCAAGGTTAGGCATATTATTCCAGCACAGGAAACACCTAACCCCAGAAGCACTGGCAGTGGCCATCCAAAGCTCCATCATCAGCATCATAGACTATGGTCTTATAATATATGGGTCTGCAACTACCTCTGCTCTCAAACATATCGACAACATCCCTGAATAAGGCCTGTCATCTCATCACTGGCTCACTTCACCGTACCAACACATGGGACCTTTATTCCCAATCTGGATGGCTTCAACTGGACAAATGCATAAAATTCCAAACCTGCATCATGGCCAAGAAAATTATAATGGGTCTGGCACCACCTGGTGTCTGTGCCCTCCTTAAGACTAGACATAGGAAAGTCACTACAAGGAGATCCAGTTCCCATCTACTACATATCCCATGATGTTGCATGACCCAAGGACAAAGATCGGGCATCCAACTGGCTCAACTCTCTTGGCAGTGACATAGCGGCCACTCCAACACTTGGCCTCTTCAAGTCCAAGCTACACCTCTCACTGCTTGTATCCTGTGATTGCCCATCTAAACATTTCCATTATTCCAGTTGCAAGTGCCCCAGCTCCCAGCACTTACAATCAGTATTTGCACCCCAGCACCTTACCAGTCATATTACCGCAACAAGGCTGCACTATCTCCCACCCTCGCCCACCTCTCCCCGTATCTCCACTCCTGCCCCCACCCCAACCACCTCCCATACTCCCCCTTACCCCCGCACCTCATTCCACCACCTCAATCTCCTACCCTCACTTCCCCCACCATCCCCCTTCCCTTGTCTTGCTCATAGCTCATGTCTTTGTACTGGTTATTACATGCCTGTAAGTCAATGACTGTATGTTTATAACTAAAAATGATGACTGTTGCACACGCTGACGTGGAACCTTCATAAAAGAGACTTGGCTCAAAGGTATTGTAATCCTAGAATGAAATAAATAAAAAAAATATTATATTATATTATATTATATTATATATTATATTATACTACATTGTAATATATTGTATTATATTATATTATATCATGTCATATCATAGCCTATTATATTATTCTGTATTATATTATTTTTACAATATATTATAATAATTACATTATAGTAATTATATTATATTGTATTGTATTATATGATATTATATTATATTATATTACAGTATATTATATCTTATCATATTATATTAATCAACTCTCCGTTACAGGGATAATTTCACACAGTTAAGCACAACAATGTAACAGAGATGATGAAACACATTTAATCACCACACTGTTACAGAAATAATTTAACACATAGTTCAGCACCACACTGTTGCAGAGATATTTTAACAATTAGTTTAACACCTCACTGTCACAGAGATAAATGAACACATAGTTAATTAGTTATGATATTATAACACCACACCATTATATTAAATCATATCATCTCATATTATTTCATTTCATATCATGTTATGTCATATCATATCATATCATATCACATCATCGCATCACAACATATATCATATCGTATCATATCATATCATATCATATCATATCATAGTATATTGTATTATAATAATCACCTCTCCATAATAAGGAAAATTTCACACAGTTAAGCAAAACACTGTAGCAGAGAGCATGTAATTCATCGTTTAGACCCTCACTACAAGAGATACAATTTAAACCATGCTTGAGATAATTTAACAAATAGTTAAGCACCACACTGTCAAAGAGATAAATTTACATTATATTATATTATACTATATTATATTAATCACAACTTCTTAACAGGTATAATTTCACACATTAAAGTACCACACTGTAACAGAGAGCATTTAACTCATTGTTTAGAACAACACAACTGTAAAGACAATTTAACCCATGTTTGAGATGATTTAAGAAATAGTTTAGCATCACACTGTCACAGAGATAAATTAACACATAGTTAATTAATTTAATAGATATAATATTATAACACCACACTGCTATATTATTATTGTATTATATTATATCATATCATATTATATTATAATATATTATATTAATCACCACTCTGTAACAGGGATAATTTCACACAGTTAAGCACAACACTGTAAAAGAGAGCTTTGAACTCATTGTTTTGAACCACACTGCAACAAATATAATTTAACCTATGTCTGTCACAATTTAGCACATACATTAGCATCACACTGTCACAAAGATAAATTAACACATAGATAATGAATTTAATAGTTATAATATTATAACACCATATATATTATATTATATTATATTATATTATATTATATTATATATATTATATTATATTATATTATATTATATTATATTATATTATATTATATTATACTGCACTCTGTAACAAGGATAATTTCACACAGTTAAGCACAACACTATAAGAGACAGCATTTAACTCATTGTTTAGAACCACACTACAACAAAGACAATTTCACCCATGTTTGAGATGATTTAACACATAGATTATCATCACACTGTCTCAGAGGCTAATTAACACATAGTTAATTAATTTGACAGATATAGTATTATAAGACCACAACATTAAAATACATAGGTACAGTTTTCTAGGTACAGGATTTGACTGACAACAGGAACTTCCTGTTTGGGAGCAGCAAGTGAGTGATCACAGAGCCACCAAAGACCCACCATCCTAGAAGGGCAAGAGTAGCTCTCTGGCCCCCTCTAGCTGTGGGAGGTCTGCCTCTGAGCAAGTAAGGGGTCTACTGAGAAATATAGAATATTCTTGTCTCAGAACAGGACACTCAGCAGCTTAAAGGGCACACATGCAGAAAGTAAGTAGATAGAGAACAGAAAGAAAACAGAGGAAAGAGTAAGGAGTCCAAACAGTTAAGGGGCCAGAAATAAGACATGATGGGAGTGGTGCAGTGCAGAGGCTGTGGAGCAGCAGTCTTCCAGGAGACTTTCTGGAGGATGTGGTGTTGTTCCATCTGCAGGCACCTCTCTGGGCTGAGGGAGGAGGTTGCTCATCTCCAGACTGAGTTGGCCAGGATTTGTGGGACCTCTTATTCCATCCAGAGACCACCAGTGCCACTGCCGTTGCCTCAGAGTTTGCAAAGAAAGAGGAGTGGTTGGACCACAGTGGGCTCAAGGGAGGGTGAGGGTGGTGGAACAGAGGCATATCCCTCCAGTTGTACCTCTCCATAATTCCTATGCCATTCTGGCAAAGTGTGGTTCCTCTATGGAGCACCCACTGTGGAGACCAAGGAGGATGTTGGGAATCTCCACAAAGGAGACCCACAGGAGGGTGGCAGGGGCCCCGCAGGGGAAGAAACAACTCCTGGTGGGGGACTCCATTGTTAGGAAGGTAGAACTGGGGGAGGAAGGAGAGAGGGAGGTAAGGTGCCTGCCTGGCACCATGGCTTGGAGGGACAGGGAGCGAATCCTCAGGATTTTCAGAGCAGCTGTACAGGGAAGGGAGCTGGATGCCATTGTTCACCTAGGGACAACATGACCTGGCTAAGAAATGGATTAGAGAAGTGCAGGAAGAGTTTGTGGAATTGGGGAGGGGCCTTAGACAAGTAGCACGCACAGTAACCTTCTCAGAGGTGCTGCCCATCTATGGCATAGGAGAGGCTAGGGTGTTCTGCAACATGGGATTCAATCAGTGGTTGAAAAACTGGTGTGGAGCTCAGGGATTTGGCTTCATTGGGGACTGTGGGTCCACCTGGAGTAATGCAAGCCTACACTGACATGATGGGCTGCATCTGTCCAGGAGGTTAGCCAGAATCCTAGGTGATAGGTTTAAATGCTTCATTGGCAAGCATTTAAACTAGCCAAGGGGGAGGCACTGGAAAGGAGCAGAGAAATCCTAGCCCCTCCAAAGAAATCACGGTAGTAAGTGCAGTAAACACCAACATAGAGGTGTCAATAGGGAGAAGGACGGGGTAAATGGAGAAAGTGACAAAGGCAAGAAGGACAGGGACCTGGCAAAAAGGAGTAAGTCCATCAGGAAATGGAGGGTAATGAGTACCAATGCCCATAGTCTGGGCAACAAGCTCCCTGAGCTGGTAGCCTTGATGGAAGAGGGATGCCTGGATATCGTAGCAGTCACAGAAACATGGTACACAGAGAACCATGACTGGGATGTTAACATACCAGGGTACATATACTACAGGACAGACAGGCAGGGGAGAAGAGGGGGAAGAGTAGCTGTCTATGTAAAGGAAGGGATAAAAGCAACTGAACAAAAGAGTAAACAGGGAAGAGAGGAGGCACTGTGGGTCACCTTAGAGACTGGAATGGGCACTACAATCTACACAGGGGTTGTGTACAGACCCCCATGTCAGGGGAAGGGAATGAACAAGGATATGATAGAAGGCATTCTTAGGATCACAGAGAAAGGGGAGATACTGTTGATGGGAGACCTGAATATGCCAGATGTTAACTGGAGCACATTTGCTGCAGCCACATCCAAGAGCAGGGCCATTCAAGATGCCCTACAGGTAGCATGCCTCAGACAGCTAGTTTCGGAACCCAATCATGAAAGAGCAATCTTAGACCTCGTACTCTCAAATGGGGCAGTGAGAAGATCTCAGATCTAGAAGTGAGTCACCTTCTGGGAACAAGTGACCATCAAACAGTGTGGTTCACGTTAAACTCAGCTACAGAGTCAAGTCATACAAAAGTGAAGGTACTGGACTTCCGGAGGGCTGACTTTGGCAAGATGGGAGAGTGCCTTAGAAAAGCACTAGCAAACAGGCTAGAAGGAGGGGTGGAGCAACAATGGGGAATCATCAAAACTGCCATCACAGAGGCAACAAGCCTTTGTGTGAAGCAAATAAACAAATCAAAATGAAAGAAAAAGCCACTGTGGTTCTCAAAAGAGGTGGTTGGGAAAGTCAGGGAGAAAAAGATAGCATTCCAGAAGTATAAGGAAACACAGAAGGAGCAGGACAGAAAGCTGCACCAGTTAAGGCAGAAGGAAGCAGGGAGGGAAGTCAGAATAGCAAAGGCCCAAACTGAGGAAAAGATAGAAACTCGGTTAAGAAGGGGGGCAAAACCTTTTATAGGTACATCAGCGAGCATAGAAAGACAAAGGGAGGGATAGTGAGGCTGAATAGAATGAACGGTGGGTGGGCAGAGGGGGACAGTGAAAAAGCAGGGATACTGAATGAATATTCCTGCTCAGTGTTCACAAAAGAGGAGGGGAAAGTGCCTAATCCAATTAACAGGCACACTTTTGATGGGGGGGTAGGTCCCAGTCCTTTCACAGAAGAAAGGGTTCTGCAAGAACTCGTAAAACTGAAGGTGGACAAAGCAATGGGGCCTGATGGAATTCACCCCAAAATTCTAAAAGAATTAAGGGGAGAACTAGTGAAACCACTGACTACCCTTTTTAACAAATCATGGGAGGCTGGTGTGGTACTCAAGGACTGGAGGAAGGTGGCTGTGATTCCCCTTCACAAAAGAGGCACCAATATAGAGGCAGGAAACAACATACCTATCAGTTTGACCTCTGTGGTAGGAAAAGTGATGGAATCACTTCTGAAGAAAAGAATTGTTGAGTACTTAGAGGCCAATGGGGCACAGGACCCAAGGCAGCATGGGTTCACAGCAGGAAGATCATGTCAGATGAATCTAATTGATTTATTTGACTGGGTGACCAAAGTAGTAGACCAGGGAGGGGCTGTGGACATGGCCTTCTTAGATTTTAGCAAGGCATTTGACACAGTCCCACACAAAAGATTAATACTCAAATTAACCAGCCTGGGATTGGGTCCCAGGGTGGTAGCCTGGGTAAAACATTGGCTGGACAACAGGACACAGAAGGTAATTGTAAATGGAGTCCACTCTGAAGAAAGAGGGATTATTAGTGGGGTACCGCAGGTTTCAATACTGGGTCCAGTCCTTTTCAATGTCTTTATAAGTGACATTGCAGAGGAAAATTATGCCTCTTTGTAGATGACACAAAGATCTGCAACAGGGTTGATAAACAAGGAGGCATGGAAAGGATGAGAAGGGACTTGGCAAGTTTGGAGGAATGGTCAGAAGTATGGCAGCTAGGATTCAATGCAAAGAAGTGCAAAATAATGCACCTGGGAAACAAACACTCAGGGGAAGATTACACAATGGGTGGAGGTAGTAACAACAACAAAAAAGGAAAGGGACCTGGGGTAATCATAGCATTTGATCTTAAGGTTAACAAGCAATGTGAGAAGGTGGTAGGGTGGGCTGGGGGAATACAAGGATGCATAGGGAGAGGCATCACCAGCAGAAAACAGGAAGTTGTTATCCCTCTGTATAGACAGTTGGTGAGACACCATCTGGAGTCCTGCATCCAGTTCTGGAGACCCCATCTCCACAAGGACATAGACAGGATAGAGGCAGTCCAGAAGAGGGCAACTAAAATGGTACAGGGTCTGCAAGAGAAGCCATATGAGGAGAGAGACTAAAGGAGTTTAATATGTATACCCTTGAGTGAAGGAGGGAGGGGGGCATGATAGAAACTTTAAGTACCTTAGTGGAATTAACAAAGTCCAAGAGGGTAACATCTTTCAGAAAAAGAGATGTGCAACAACATGGGGACACAATTTAAAGATCGGGGGGTGGTTCAGTAGCAATGTGAGGAAGTATTTTTTCACAGAGAGGGTACTGGATGCATGGAACAGCCTTCCTAAGGAGGTTGTGGTGTATAAAACTGTGGGAGAATTCAAGAATGCAGGGAAGACATAAGGTAATTCTTGTGGGGGGTAGGAAGAAATAGGCTGTTGGTTAACTAGGATTTGTGGCTTATCCTGTAGGTAGGGAAATGGTCAGAGTAGGTTGACCAAGCGGTCCTTATCTGCCATCAAATTCTATATTTCTATGTTTCTATTATATTATATTACATTCTACTATCCTATGCTATACTACACTATATTATATTATATTATATTATATTATATTATATTATATTATATTATATTATATTAATCAGCACTCCATAATGATACATTTCACACAGTTAAAGATAACATTGTAACAGAGAGCATTTGACTCATTGGGCTGGATATTCAAAAGGGTTGCACCATGCGCAATAGGGTTGCACCTGCGCAAGTCCGAAATTGCGCCATTCTGCGATATTCGGCAGGAGGCAGTTGCGCCCCCCAAACCATGCTGAGCAACAGCGCAATGCTAATGAAGGCATGCTCAACAGGAGGGGGAGGAACCATGCATAAACTGCACAGCCCGATATTCAGCTGGGCCATGCAGAGTTGTGCAGGCGCAACCCCCTACCTGCGCCTGCACAACTTTAAGCCAAAAAAGATTAAGTCGAGGGCCACCCACAGGTGAGCTGCCACATTGTAGGGTGCAACACAGCAGCTGCCACCTGTGGGTGGCCCTCCACTTTCCTGTGCCCGTGCAGCCCGATCCCGGGCATAATAGTAACCCTCCCATAGCCCGATCATGGGAAGCACACACTCCCCCACCTCCCACTAGCCCAATCACGGGCAGATCTCACCCCCCCGACTATCCCGATCACGGGCAGAACGTAATTGAACCTCCCCCAACTGGCCCGATCACGGGCAGAATGGAGTTCAATGGACCACGAAGCCTGATCGCGGGCATAAGGTCAAACCCACCTCCCCAAAGTCCAATATCCCTGGTGATCTAGTGGCCCTCCACCCCACCCACCAATGGAGCCCCACCACCCCACTCCCCCATCAGCTGGCGGGCGGCAGCACCCCACCCACCTGTCGCCCCACCACCCGCCAACTGACAGCTTGATAGGGCTGCACACCCGTTGGTTCAGAGCAAGAGCCAATGGGCTTGCAGCCCATACCGTACAAGGCAGTCCAGATATGTCAGGAAGGGGGTTTCATACATTATGCCCACGATCGGACTAGTGGAGGGGATTTACTTCATGCCCGTGATCGGGCTTCAGGGGGCATTGGTCCCCGATAGCTGCTGCCTGGCAGGGCCCCAGGCGCAAGTCGTCAGGGATTGGCACACCTGCATGCTAATGGCATGCAAATGGGGCTGTAATTAGATGCAAATGGCCCCTGTGCACCTTGCATAAATTATGGCCCCATTTGCATGTCTTCTTTTGAATATCGGAAATTTGCACATGGCGCAATGGAACTTGTGCCACCGCATCTGAATGCTCCACTCTGACCACTTGTGGTAGCACAAGTTCCACTGCGCCATGCACAGTGGCTGTGGCTGGGGGCGATATTCAAAGGAGTTGCTCAATTGCGCAACTCCATTGAATATCGCCCTGGTCACACCCCTGTGCAACTTTTTTGAGCAGCACAAGGGCTTGCACCACAGAATGGTGCAGTTTGAATATCCAGCCCATTGTTTAGAACCACATTACAAGAGAGACAATTTAACTCTTGTTTGAGATAATTTTACACACCTATTAGCACCAGACTGCCACAGATATAATGTAACACATTTAGGGCAGGATTCACAAAACCCTTTTTTCTAAGTTTCCCTCCACAACTGCTGCTGCAGAAAGGAATCGCCCACAGCTGCAGCAGTTCTGATTCACAGCCACTGCAGTTGCAGAGGGAGTTATGCTGCTGTGGCCATCGTCCTGATGACACCTATGACAGGCAGCCATAGAACGTGGAGTCGGACATAATCTATGTGAATACCCACAGCTGCAGGTTCCTGCGGATCAGCAAGTCACAACCAACTTGCACCAAGGTTTACTTGCAGCTGCAGGTATTTCTTGGCATCTGTGAATTCTGCCCTTAATCACTGCACTGTTACAGAGATAATTTAACACATAGTTCAGCACAACACTATAGCATATATATTTTAACACATAGTTTAATACCACTCTGTCACAGAGATAAATTAAGGCAGGGTCAAGGGTCTCTGGTGCATGGACATGCACAGCACCATTGGAACCCAATGTGTGTAGCGTGATTGGCTGCCTGTGTGCCACCGCCATTAGCAGCCTACCATGCAGTTGGCCCAGTGCGCCTATGATGGCCCAGTGCCACAGCGCCATGTAGTGACCATCGCTATAGCGCCACTGGCACAATGGTGGCCATGCCCTGCATTGCCTACCATGCACAGCATGTCATCAGCATGGCAGCTGCCTGCATCAGCAACCTGGGCATGAGCAGTGAGGTGTGTACTATGCATGTCACAGAACTGCACCATTGGCTCAGCACGTTCAACACAATTGCGCAAAGTGCAACAGCGCAATATTCTGCCGTCATATGCAAATCATCTAATCAGCCATTCAATGGCACAGCACTGCAATTTGCATCTACTTAAAAATGCGCCTCGCCTCATTTGCATGGGTTGCGCTATAAAAGTGAGACATTCGGCTGCAGTGGCCATAGTCGGTTACTGCAGTCTATTGGTGAGTTGCATGCTGTTTGGGAGTGTGGACTGTGGATTTAGGGACATGCATGGGACTGCACAGTCACAGGTAACAACTGCCATTCTTACAGGCTACATAATGACTGAGCAAGTTGTTGGAGAGGAGGAACACAGTGGTGGGAGGAGGAGAGGACTAACTTTACCAAGGCTGAAACTGAAGCCCTGGTTGAGGCCTACTGGGATGAGGAGCCACTTCTCAGTGGACAGTGGAGAACACCTCAACCCCATGCTGCTGCATGGGAGAAGGTGGCACGTGCTGTGAACCTGCATGCCAGCCACCAGCACTGTATGCAGGAGTGTAAGAAAAAGATGGGCATGGACAGGAGGAGGAGCAGGTGGCTGCCACCAGGGCAACATGAGCTGCAACAGGTGGGGGACAGCTGGAGGAGATACAGCTGACCCCACAGGAGGAGAGGCTTGTTGGAAGCATGCAGTGCAGTGCCATTGAGGGTGTTCTGAGTGGTGGCTTCCAGACGGGGGGTGGCCCATCGCTGCAAGGTAAGTCATGGTCTGTCTATGGGGGGGCAGGGTAGGTCACATGCAGTAACACGACTTTGCTTTCCCTTACAGATCCTGAGTGTCTGCATGGATCATCGGTGGTGGGCCTGTCCACTGAGGACAGTAAGCTGGAGATGGAGGACGGCCCATCCACCTCCACAGGTATACATGGATCATTGTGACAGTGGGGCCACCTAGCTGTCCACACTGATGTCATTGTAACAGGTGTGGAGGAAGCCCTGCCTATGTCCCAGCCTGCCAGCATCCATGGATGCCAGCATGCTGTGACTGGGGCTGGTGCAGAGTCCATCACCACTTTTGATGATGCTAACATCATGGGCAATGACACTTGTGTGCCACAGGATGGCCACACAGAAGGACACTTCGCACCCATGGCTGTGGGTGGTGCTGCCATGGAGGCCTGCGTGTCAGCACAGTCCCAGCCTGTGCCTGTCAGCACCAGTGGGGCAGCACTGTTGTCTGTTCAGGACAGTGGGACTGTTGCGGCCACTGCGGCAGCACCAATGAGCCCTGTGGAGCAGCAGCCGGAGGGGCAGCATCAGCAGTCGGCCAATGGTCTTGGGGGTACAGAGTTCAGTGGCGGCATCTGTGCACCACCTGTGGACATGCCCAGACCTGGTTCAGGTGCGCAGCACCCAAACTCAAGGGGTGCTGATCATCAGGGCTGCACACACCCTGTGGGACAGGATGCCAAGGAGGCAGATGACCTCTTGGATGAGCACACCCACCTACTGCAAGCATCAGTCCAGCAGCAGATGTGGCTTGCGATGTCAGTGGATGCACTGCATGTGGTTCTGGAGCAGGCAGAGGA
This sequence comes from Neoceratodus forsteri, assembly GCA_016271365.2. Taxonomy (NCBI): domain Eukaryota; kingdom Metazoa; phylum Chordata; order Ceratodontiformes; family Ceratodontidae; genus Neoceratodus; species Neoceratodus forsteri. Next base: position 876,371,077 of record CM028136.1, read on the forward strand.
GCGTTGCAGCAGGGACACCGCTCTGATCCTGGCAGGGATGGACCGTTTGTGGGAGGATGTGCCATTGACAGGCATGCACAGGCATTCACTGCTGTCATGGCCACAATGGGCACACAGTCAGGTGCCCATGCATCGTGGACACCATGCAGTGCACTGTCCACCCCCCATTCCCAGCATCGTGTGACTCCCACCCTGTCAACACCGGGTTCAGCTGTGGACATCCAAAGCACTCCTGGCACAGGCATGTTCAGTGTGCTGCAGACCCCTGCGTGAGCACGGTCATGTTCACACAGTGGAACCCCTGGGGGACCATTGGTGCCCCCCATGAGGCCAGTGGTCAGCCTGTCAGTGCTGGCGTGTCTCAGTGGGGCCACCCAAGCATCCGTGGTGGCCAGAGCACTGTGTCACATGACTGACCTGTCTCCCAGCACAGCTACTGTCTGGTGCTGCCCTTTGTGCATTGTGTGTTTCAGTGGGCAGTGCACGGGTGGGTACCCAGCCCTGCATGCGGACAAACAGTCCACCTGCACACCCTCCTGGCTGCTGTCCGCAGTTGTGTGTGCATTATGATGCCTGCATTGCACTGTACACCAATGTGCAATGGTGCTCAGCATCTGATACACGCACATGGACAGGCAGTGGGCATAGTGGCCTGTGGACATGTGTGTTGCTAGGGTTGGCATTCTGGGTTGGTGTGCCTCCTGCCCTCTGTGCACATTTGGTGCATTGTGTGTGTGCATGTGGGTGTGTCCATTTGCATGGCATGTTAATCCTCACCCATCCCTGGTTGTGTGTGTGTGCTTCTGTGCCCTGCCACTTCCCTTGACGGCATGCACCCCTGGTGTGTGTCCATGCAAGTTTGTGGGTTGTGCCTAAGCCACTGGTGGTTGCACATGGCCCCATGACTTACCTTGGTAGGCTGAAGTGCTCCTCTGTGATGGTGTCCCGGTGCAGCTGTGCCAGCCAGATCAGTCGGGGGTCCCGTTGGCCAAGGGGGGCAGCCCATCACCATCATCACCAGCGTACTCATCATCCCCATCGCTGTCCCCCCTTTGACCTGTACGGCTATCCCACATTCGTTGGCCATGTTGTGCAGGATGCAACAGGCCAGGAATAGCCAGCAGGCCTTTGAGGGGCTGTACTGTAGGGCACTGCCAGAGGTATCCAGACAACAGAAGTGTGGGCATCCCGAGCACTCCTGGTGCAAGGCATGTCCCGCTTGATGACATTACATGTGGTGGCGTGTGCCTCATTGTAGTGTTGCTGAGATAGGGTCATGGGCCGCCGGTAGAGTGTGAGCTGCCAGGGATGGAGTGGGTATCCACTGTCACCTGTGTGTAGAGGGTGGAGGTTAGTTTGGTGATCAGCATCACCCTGCCCCAGGCCATGTAGACTACTACCCATGTCACCTCTGGCCATGCCCCCCAGGCCCTATGATTGCCCATGTGGTTTGCACACTCACTCACTAGGTGGCCAGTGGGGATGTTCCCACTCTCAGATCTGTGGCACAGTGCCGACTGGTGCCAGATGAAGGCATGGTGTGCTCCCCAGGGTGCGTGGCATGGACATTGATTATGCACCACCTGGCAGTTGATGCTGGCATAGCCCTTGCGATTGATGTATGCAGCCCCCTTGGGGCTAGGTGGTGTCCGTGTGGCCACATGGGTGCAGTCTATTGCCCCTAGCATGCCAGGCATACGTGCTACCCTGTGGGACTCCTGTATGTTTACTGTGCACTCCATCAGTGTGCTGGGGAAATAGATGTACTCCGCAGCATGTGGCTGCAGTGCGCTGAGGAATTGGGTGAGGTGGCATAATATGGCCAACTGTGTTATGCCTGTGGTGTCCCCTGTTGGTCTCTGGAAGGTACCCATGGTGAGCAAGCACATGTAGGCTGTTACTTTAGTCTCCACTGACAGGGCATGGCTCCGTCATGTGGGTGCCTGCATCACATCACTGCACAGCTCACAGAGCCACCTCAGAATTGCCCTATTCAGGTGGTACCAGCCCACAATCTCAGTATCAGTGTACAGCTCAAAGCTGGTGCGGGCTGGGTACTGTCTGTTGGGGGCATACCACTGATGAGCCCTTCTGCGGCCACACCCTCCTGCCGCCCGCCTTCTCACCCCCACATAACGGCCTCCATCTGGAAGGTGGCACTGGCCATGTCCCTGGCTTGTGTTCACCCCCCTGGCAGCTGTTACTGTATTCCCCCCGCTGTCCTCCCTGCTACATCCCTTGCACTGGGAACACCTGCCTGTGGTGGCCTCTGTGCTGTGTGGCACTTCCCCCTTCTGCACTGGCTGTGGCTCCCCACGCCTTCCCTGTGCCTGTGTGTTCAGGGTGCCCTTTCCCTGGCCTGCCCTGTGTATACCTCCTGCCCTGTCTGTCTGGCTAGAGTTCTGCCTCATGTGGCTTCTCTGTAGCATTCTTGCACCTCTCCCTTGCTCCTTTTTATTTTGGTTCATTTCTGCTATGGCACAACTTCCGCTTGCTCCCCTATTGCGCATGGCGCAAGTCGTTGAATATCGCACTGCACCATTTATGCAGTGTTCCTCCCCTCTCAGTTGTGCATGCCTTCATTATCATTGCGTTGTTGCTCAGTATGATTTCGGGGGCTCAACTGCCTCCTGCTGAATATCGCAGAATGGCGCAATTCCGGACTTGCGAAGGCACAACCTTATTGCGCATGGCTCAACTCTTTGAATATCTGGGCCATTGTTTAGAACCACACTACAACTGAGACAGTTTAACCTGTGTTTTTGATGATTTAACACATAGTTTAGCACCAAACTGTCACTACGATAAATTAACACATTGTTAATTAATTTATCTAATATTTGTAACACAACACCCCTATATTCTATTCTATTCTATTCTATTCTATTCTATTCTTTTACATTATATTATATTAATCACCGCTCTGTCATAGGGTAATTTCACAAAGTTAAGCACACATCTGTAAAAAAGAGCATTGCACTCAAAGTTTAGAACCAGACTGCAACAGAGATAATTTATCCAATGTATGACATAATTTAACACTTAGATTAGCACCACACTGTCAAAGAGATAATGAAACTCATTAAGTCATCCCACTGTTACAGAGACAATTTAACACATAGTTCAGCACCACACTATCGCAGATAGATTTTCACAGTCAGTTTAACACCACACAGTCACAGAGATAAATTAACATAGTTAATTTTATAGTCATAATATTATAACACCACAATATTATATAATAATATATTATATTATATTACATTACATTATAGTATATCATATTATATTACATTACATCATATCATATCAAAATATATTATATTATATTATATTATATTATATTATATTATATTATATTATATTATATTATATTATATGACACAATAGTCCGCTATAGGGATAATTACACCCAGTTAAGCACAGCAATGTAACAGAGATAATGTTAAATATTTAATCACCCCACTGTTACAGAGAGAATTTAACACATAGTTAAGCACCTCAGTATCGCAGAGATATTTTTAACAATCAGATTAATACCAAACTGTCACGGAGAGAAACTAACACCTAGTTAATTAATAGTCATAATAATATAACCCCACACCATTACACTATATCATATCACATAATTTCATATAATATATCATATCATATCACTTGACATAACATGACAGCACATCACATCATTGGCCCAGATATTCAAAAGGGTTGCGCCATGCGCAATAGAGTTGTGCCAGCTCAAGTCCGAAAATGAGCCATTCTACGATATTCAGTGGGAGGCAGTTGCGTCCCCCAAATCACACTGAGCAACAGTGCAATGATAATGAATGTATGCACAACTGAAGGGGGAGGAACCATGCATAAATGGCGCAGTGTGATATTCAACAACATGTGTCATGCGCAATAGGGGAGCAAGCGGAATTTGTGCCATAGCGGAAATGAGTCAAAATAAAAAGGAAAAAGGGAAAGGCAGAATAACGCTACAGGGAAGCCACAAGTTGCTGAACTATAGCCAGCCACACAGGAAACACACACACACAGGGCAGGACAGTGAAAGGGCACCTGGAACCGACAGGCTCAGGGGAAGGTGTGGGGAGCCACAGTGCAGAAGGGGGACATGCCACAGAGCAGTGAGGCCAGCACAGTCAGGTGTTCCTGGTGCAGGGGAAGTAGCAGCCAGGACAGTGGGGGGAACACAGAAACAGCTGCCGGGGGTGAACACAAGCCAGGGACATGGCCAGTGCCACCATCCAGATGGAGGCAGTAATGAGAGGATGAGAAGGCAGGCAGCAGGGGGGCACAGCCATGGAAGGGCCCATTGGTGGTATGCCCCCAACATGCAGTACTGAGCCCACACCAGCTTTGAGCAGTATAGTGATATGGAGATCGCGGGCTGATATCGCCTGAATCGGGCAATTCTGAGGCGGCTCTGTGAGCTGTGAAGTGATGTGATGCAGGCACCCACACGACGGAGCCATGCTCTGTCAGTGGAGACTAAAGTGACAGCTTGCATGTGCTTGCTCACCACGGGTACCTTCCAGAGACCAACAGGGGACACCACAGGCATATCCCAGTCAGCCGCGTCATGCCACCTCACCCAATTCCTCAGCACACTGCTTCCACATGCTGTGGAGTACATCCATTTCCCCAGGACACCAGCGGAGCACACAGCAAACATACAGGAGTTCCACAGGGTAGCACGTATGCCTGGCATGCTAGGGACAATAGACTATTGCACTGTTCGGTGACAGCGTGATAGGAAATGGCAGCGCTGTACCATGCAGCATCTGCATGTGGCAGAATCATGCTGCAGAGCACCATTTTGAGTCTACCGAGCAATAGAGATGGCACGGAGGAGAGCTGCCCAGTGGAGTCAGGTAGAAATAGCAAACTTGATTGTCATTGTGGAGCCACTTGTTGGCCCACTGTTTGGTGAGGCACCCTGGAAAGGTCCAGGAGTCAGGTGTGGCAGGAGGTGGCCGATGCCATGAAGGAGGCCACAGGAATGGGGTGGACATCGGAGCAGTGCCACCAGAGATATGGGGACCTGAGGTGGAGGGACCCGGACCTGCTTGCCCACCTGCAGACATGTACCAGGAAGGGCAGGTAGGTGCAACATCCATACACTTTTATCTTCCATATGGGTATCTTGGTTGCATGTGTCCAGAACATGCGGGGACCATCTGGTGTTGGATGTGGTGGTGTTATCAGGGTGTGGGGTGGGTGGGTCTGGCTGTGTGAGATTGCACACACATGGGGGCAGGGGGACTTTGCTACAGGATTGTACTGATGTTCTTCTCTAAATGTTTGCACCTTAGTCCCAGATGAGCGACAGCAGGCGAGGGAGAGGAGGCTCCAGCAGGAAGACCGTCACTCATGGGAGGGGCGAAGGTCCACAGAGGCAGAGGGATCAGCCTGATGATGGTGAGTGCCTTACATCCATGATTACTATTGCATGCTGTGTAACAGGGCGGGCAGTGGGGCATGGCCATTATCCACTGACACCACTGCCACGCATGCAACTTGTTACAGTCAGCACTATCCAGTGGCATTACCTGTCTGGGAGTGCATCAATGGTGGTCCATGCGTGCACCGGGTACCAGGCTGTTCCACTGCCTTCGCACCACATAGCCATGTCACTGAACAACCACGGTGGTGCTGTGCAGGACTTGGCCGTTGGGTGTGTGTAGCAGTCCACATGGCAGTGTGCACCTGGGTGGGCAGGTCTTGTGGACACGATCACTGTGGGTGGTCACACACCATCACAGAGGCATGTCCCACAGCTGTAAGCCATGTACTGTGGGTGGGCTGCATGGGGCTGTGCATTCACACCTATTGACTCTGCTCCCTTGTCCTAGGTGGACAGCAGCTGCAGGAGATTAGGGTGATGCTGAGGGAGATTCTCCAGGTAGCCAGGGCATCCCTGGAGATCCTTGAAAGGTTGGACAGGATCGGTGTTGAAAGACGTCATGGCGGGAGGAGAAGCCGGAGTGGGGAACAGGGCTTCCGCTGAGCTTTGAACTGCCCCTGATTTCCCCTACCCACCTGGACACACCTTCATACCCTTCCTTAACACTACCATTTGTTCACCCCTGCCCCTTACCCTCCCCACCTTGTTTGTGTCCCAACCCGAAAACTTTTGTGAATGCCCCAACACAATGCCCCAGACATGCACAAAGGGTAGGAGCCACACCGACCCAGAACTCTGACCCTAGCAACACACATGTCCACAGGCCACCATGCCCACTGCCTGTGTCAGATGTTGAGCACCATTGCACATTGGTGTACAGTGCAATGCAGGCATCATCATGCACTCACAACTGCGGACAGCAACTGGGATGGTGTGCAGGTGGACTGTTTGTCCACATGCAGGGCCGGGTACTCACCCGTGCACTGCCCACTGAAGCACACAATGCACAGAGGGCAGCACCAGACAGTAGCCATGCTGGGAGACAGGTCAGTCACACGACGTAGTGCCCTGACCACCACAGATGCCTGTGTGGCCCCACCGAGACCCACCAGGACTGACAGGCTGACCACTGGCCTCATGGAGTGACACTGATGGTCTCCAGAGGGGTTCCACTGCGTGAATGCAACTGTGCTCACACAGAGGTCTGCAGCACACCAATCATGCCTGCACCAGGAGTGCTCGGGATGCCCACAGCTGAACCCGGTGTTGACTGGGTGGTAGTCATATGACGCTGGGAATGGGGGGTGGACAGTGCACTGCGCGGTGTCCTCGATGCATGGGCACCTGACTGTGTGCCCATTGTGGCCATGACAGCAGAGAATGCCTGTGCATGCCTGTCAATGGCAGTGGTCACATCCTCCCGCAAATAGTCCATCCCGGCCAGGATCAGAGCAGTGTCCCTGCTGTGATGCTCCTCTGCCTGCTCCAGAGCCACACGCAGAGCATCCACTGACATCACAAGCTGCATCTGCTGCTGGAATGATGCTTGCAGTAGGTGGATGTGCTCATCCAAGAGGTCATCTGCCTCCTTGGCATCCTGTCCCACAGGGTGTGCACAGCCCTGATGATCAGCACCCCTTGAGGTTGGCTGCTGCACACCAGGACCAGGTCTGGGCATGTCCACAGGCGGAGCACAGATGCCGCAGCTGAACCCTGTACCCCCAAGCCCATTGGCCGACTGCTGATGCTGCCCCTCCAGCTGCCACTCCACAGGGCTCATTGATGCTGCCACAGTGGCTGCAACAGTCCCACTGTCCTGAACAGACACCACTGCTGCCCCACTGGTGCTGACAGGCACAGGCTGGGACTGTGCTGACACACAGGCCTCCATGGCTGCACCACCCACAGCCATGGGTGCAAAGTGCCCTGCTGTGTGGCCATCCTGTGGCACACAAGTGTCACTGCCCATGACATTAGCGTCATCATCATCGGTGATGGACTCTGCACCATCCCCAGTCACAGCATGCTGGCATCCGTGGACACCGGCACGCTGGTACATAGGCAGGGCTTCCTCCACACCTGTTACAATGACATCAGTGTGGACACCCAGGCGGCCCCACTGTCACAATGATCCACGTATACCTGTGGAGGTGAATGGGCCCTCCTCCATCTCCAGCTGACTGTCCTCAGTGGACAGGCCCACCACCGATGACCCATGCAGACACTCAGGATCTGTAAGGGAAAGCAAAGTCGTGTTACTGCATGTGACCTACCCTGCCCCCCCATACACAGACCATGACTTACCATGCAGTGATGGGCCACCACCTGTCCAGAAGCCACCACCCAGAACACCCTCAATGGCACTGCACTGCATGCTTCCAACAAGCCTCTCCTCCTGTGGGATCAGCTGTACCTACTCCAGCTGTCCCCCACCTGTTGCAGCTCCTGCTGCCCTGATGGCAGCCACCTGCTCCTTTATCCTCCTCCTGTCCATGCCCATCTTTTTCTTACACTCCTGCATGGAGTGTTGGTGGCTGCCATGCAGTTTCACAGCACGTGCCACCTCCTCCGATGCAGCAGCATGGGCTTGAGGTGTTCCCCGCTGTCCACTGAGAAGTGGCTCCTCATCCAGGTAGGCCTCAAACAGGGCTTCGGTTTCAGCCTTGGTAAAGTTAGGCCTCCTCCTGCTCCCACAACTCTGTTCCTCCTCTCCAGCAACTTGCTAAGTCATTATGTAGCCTGTAAGAATGGCAGTTGTTACCTGTGACTGTGCAGACCCATGCATGTTCCTAAATCCACAGTCCACACTCCCAAACAGCATGCAACTCACCAATAGTCTGCAATAACTGACTATGGCCACTGCAACCCAATGTTACACTTTTATAGTGCAACCCATGCAAATGAGGTGAGGCACAACTTTAAGTAGATGCAAATTGCAGTGCTGTGCCATTGAATGGCTGATTAGATGATTTGCATATGACGGCCGAATATTGCGCTGTTGCATTTTGTGCAATTGTGTTGAACGTGCTGAGCCAATGGTGCAGTTCTGTGACATGCATAGTACACACCTCACTGCTCATGCCTGGGTTTCTGACACAGGCATCTGCTGCACTGATGATGTGCTGTGCAGGGTAGGCAATGCAGGGCATGGCCACCATTGTGCCAGTGGCGCTATAGCAATGGTCACTACATGGCGCTGTTGCACTGGGCCATCATAGGTGCACTGTGCCAACTGCACGGTAGGCTGCTAATGGCGGTGGCACACAGGCAGCCAATCACACTACACACATTGGGTTCCAATGGTGCCATGCGTGTCCATGCACCAGAGACCCTTGACCCTGTGCCCAACCTCTGTCCCCTAGGCGCCATGCGTCAGGCATGGGTGCACCTCTACCATGCTGTTCGGTGACAGTATGATAGGGAATGGCAGCGCTGTACCACACAGCATCTGCACGTGGGGAGCCACACTGCAGAGCTCCATATTGCCAAATTGAGCAGCAAGAATGGTTCTCAGGAGGGCAGCCCAGTGGTCTGCAATAGAGCTGGCCAACCTAGTGGCCATTGTGGAGCCACACCATGGGCCACTGTTCAGGGAGGTGCTTCTGGACAGGTCCAGGACCCAGGTTTGGCAGGAGGTGGCCACTGCACTTGAGGAGGCCACAGGATAAGGAGGAGCACTGAGCAGTGCCGCCACAGGTACAGGGACCTGCGGCGGAGACAGCCGGAGGTACTGGCACACCTGTGGGCACGTGCCAGGAGGGGCATGGTGCCACGGCCAGGTAGGGGTTGCGCCAACACACTTTTATCTTCCATATGGGTAACAGTGTTGTATGTGTCCAGCACATGGGGGAGGGACTGTCTGGGGTTGGCTGTGGTGGTGTTCACAGGGTGTGGGGTGGGTTGGTCTGGCTGTGTGGGAGGGCACACACCTGGGGGCAGGGGGACTTTGCTTCTGGATTGTACTGATGTTCCTCTCTCCATGTTTGCCCCACAGGCCCGGAGGAATGCCGCTCTGCCCGTGAAGAGTGGCGGCAGGAAGTGCAGTGGGCAGCAATTCGGGGCCAGAGCCCCCACACCACCCACTGTACCAGCCCGATGAAGGTGAGTACCATACAGTCATGATTACTATTGCATGCTGTGTGACAGGGTGGGTAGTGGGGCATGGCCACCATCCATCGACACCACTGCCATGCATGTGACTTGTTACAGTCAACACTGTCCAGTGGCAATGCATGTCTGGGAGTGCATCTATGGTGGTCCATGTGTGCACCAGGTACATGGTTGTGCCACTTCCTTTGCACCACATAGCCATGTCACTAAACGGCCACGGTGGTGCTGTGCATGACTTGGCCGGTCAGTGTGTGCAGTGTTCCGCCTGGCTGTATGCACCTAGATGGGCAGGTCATGTGGACGTGATCACTGCGGGTGGTCATACACCATCACAGAGGTATGTCCCATGGCTGCATGCCATGCACAGTGGGCGGGCTGTATGGGGTTGTGCATTCACACCTATTGACTGTGCTCCCTTGTCCTAGGTACACACCATCTATGGGAAATCAGGGAGGCACTGTGGAAGAAACTCCTGGTGGAGAGGGCTTCACTGGACATCCTTAGATGGATAGATGACACCGGGGTCCTGCGGAGGCACAGAGCTTGGAGGAGTCGGAGTGGGGAGAGGCTCTCCCGGTAGGGATCAATCAGTCCCTGTATTTCCCTACCCCACCTGGACCCTCCCTCATACTCCTCCTTTCCCATCCCATTTGTCCACCCCTGCCACCTACCCACCCTCACCTTGTTTGTGGCCTCCCAACCTTGTATATAGTTTGTACGTAATATTGTAAATAGTTGAATTTTATATGTTTCTTCAATACATTTAATTTTGATATGAATACTGTGGTGGTCTCTGATTTGCAGCTGGCTGTAGGTGCTCAGCTGCAGTAGTGTGCATGGCGTCAGGGTGGTGCGGTCATGGGTATGTGTGTGTGTCCATGTGGAGGTGACAATGGTGTGGGGGTAGCTATCTGTCAGTGTCTTGGTGTGTGTGTTGTGAACTTTGCACTGGATGACTGTGTGCAGTGGTCCACGGTGCGTGCTCTGTGTCCATGGCACACCCATTGGCCCTTCCATGGCCTGTGCAGCTGACACACATGCATGTCTGTGACCTGCACGGTCCACTGGCATGTCAGTGGTGGCAGTCCCTGCAGGGCAGCAACTGTACCCGTCACATTGCTGGGATGCCTCCTGTCACTGGTGTGGTGCATGTCTGCCTCGGGTGGCAGTGTGGGCTCCACAGTTGTTGTCTCACCTCCATGCTGTGCCTTGTTTGCATTGCTGGGGATGTGCCCCACTGTCTGTGACTTGTGCTCCGGGTGAATTATGGTGGTGTACAGGTCCACAGTGCCTGTGCAGGGAGGACTGCGGGTTGTGTGTACACAGTTTACAAGGGACCACACTGGGGGCTTGGTTGCCCCACCACTGTGTCCCTGTATTGTTGTACCCTTGGGTATGGGTGGGTGGCACATCTGGATTGCTCACCTGAATATCCCTTGTTGCACTATGGTGCATCAGATCTGCTCAGCTTCCCCTCCCTAGTTGTGCTATGGTGCAGGTGGTGTGATATTCAGTCATCGGCTGTAGGCGCAGTTTGGCCTGCTCCGTTTTTAAATATCGTGTCTCTTGCGCATGGGAGCAATAGACTTGTGCTTGCTCCTGCTATTGCGCACTTTTTGGGTGCAGTTTGAATATCTGGGCCAATGAGTTAAATGCTGTCTCTGACAGTGTTGTGCTAAAGTGTGTGAAATTATACCTGTTACAAAGTGGTGATTAATATAATATAATATAATATTATGATATGATATGATATGATATGATATGGCATGACATGACATGACATGACATAACATAACATAATATTATATATTAGTATAGCATGTTGTAATGTGATATGATATTACATAATATAATGGTGTTTTTTCTTTTACCAGGTGAGACACACTAAGCTGAAAGCTTGTTTGCAGGTGCAACCTGGGAGCACGAGGAAGTTAAGTGACTTGCTCAGGGTCACACAGTATGCAAGTGGGGGCTGTGGGATTGAAACCCAGGTCTCCAGGTTTGCAGCTCAGAGCCTTAAACCACTGCGCCATACTGCCTCCTATTATATTCTATTAACTTAATTAACTATGTGTTTATTAATCTTAGTGACAGTGTGGTGCTAAACTAGGTGTTAAAATATCTCTGCGATAGTGAGGTGCTGAATTATGCGTGAAATTTTCTCAAACATGTATTAAAATGTATCTCTGGTAGAGCGGGTCTAAATAATGAGTTAAATGCTCTCTTTTACAGTGTTGTGCTTAACAGTGTGAACTTTTCCCTGTTATGAAGTGGCGATATCGTATGATATGATACAATATGAGATAAGATGTGATGTGATATGATATGATATGATGTGGTATAATATAACTATACAATTAATTGTGTTAATTTACTCTGTGACAGAGTGGTGTTGAATTATGTTTTAAATTGTCTTTGTGATTCTGTGGTGCTGAACTATGTGTTAAATTATTTCTGTAACAGTGTGATGTTGAAATATATTACATTATCACTGTGGCAGTGGTGTGCTAATCTCTGTGTTAAATGATCTTGAACATTGTTAAATTGTGTCTCTTGTAGTGAGGTTTCAGACAGTGAGTTATATGCTCTCTTTTACAATGTTGTGCTTAACTGTGTGAAATTATCCATTATGGAGTGGAGGTTAATATATTATAATATAGCATAACATAATATAAATGACATGATATGATGTGATATGAACTATGTATTAATATAATATAATATAATATAATATAATATAACATAATATATTATGATATGTATGATATGATGTAATGTTATGTAAAGTCATATAGTATAATATAATATAATGGTTTGGTTTTATAATATTATATCTATTAAATTAATAAACTGTGTGGTAATTAATTTCTGTGATAGAGTAGTGTTAAACTAATGTCAACATATTTCTGTGATAGTGTGGTGCTAAACTATGTGTTAAATTATCTCTGTAACAGTGTGGTGAGTAAATGTGTTACATTATCTCTGAGACAGTGTGGTTCTAATCTAAGTGGTAAATTATCTCAAACATGGGTTACATTGTCTGTGTTGAAGTCTGGTTCTAAACATTGGCCCAGATATTCAAACTGCGCCAGTCTGAGGCGCAAGCCCCTGCGCTGCTCAAAATAGTTGCTGAGGGTGTGGCGAGTGATATTCTGCAATGCAGCAGCTCACCTGTGGGTGGCCCTCAACTTGCTTTTTTTGGCTCAAGCTTGTGCGACAGGTTGGGGTTGCGCATGCAGAACCTGCTAACCCGACTGAATATCGGGTTGCGCAGGTTAGCGCATGGATCCTCCCCCTCCTGTTGAGCATGCATTCATTTGCATTGCTCTCTTGCGCAACCTGTTGCCAGTGGCGTAACTGCCTCCTGCTGAATATCGCAGAATGGCGCATTTTGGACTTGCGATGGCGCAACCCTGTTGCGCTTGGCGCAACCCTTTTGAATATCTGGGCCATTGTGTTCAGTGCTTTCTGTTACAGTGTTGTTCTTAACTTTGTGAAAATGCCGTGTTAGAAAGTGGTAATTAATAGAATAGAATAGAATAGAATAGAATAGAATAGAGAATAGAATAGAATATAGGGGCATGGTGTAATAATATTATATCTATTAAATTAATTAACAATGTGTTAATTTATCTCTGTGACAGTGTGGTGGAAAACTATGTGTAACATTTTCTCAGACGTGGGTGATAGTGTCTCCCTTGTGCAGTTCTAAACAATGAGTTAAATGCTGTCTCTTACAATGTTGTGCTTAACATAACTAAAAAATATATTATATAAAATAATTTAGTTATAATATAATGCAATGCAATACAATACATTATGATACAATATAATTATATAATATCATATGATATCATATGATATGTCATATGATATGATAAGATATGATAAAAGACCTGATATCATGGGATATAGTATGATGTGATGTGATGCGATATGATATGATATGATATGACATGAAATGAAATGATATATGATATGATATAATATAATATAATATAATATAATATAATATAATATAATATAATATAATATAATATAATATAATATAATATGGAATTATATGATATGCTATAGTATGAAATGATAAGATGTGATGTATAATGTAATATAATAAATTCTAATATAATATAATACAATATAAAGTAATGGTGAGGTGTTCTAATGTTTATAAGTCTTAAATTAATTAGTTATGTGTTAATGTATCTCTATGAGAAGGTGGTGCTAAATTACATATTAAAATATCTGTGCAATACTGTTACAGTGTTGTGTTTAACTGTGTGAAATTTTCCCTGTTATTTGAGTGCTGATTAGTATAACATAATACCATATCCTATGTTAATGATATGATTGATATGATATGATACCTTACAATTATGTGGAATAATATAACTAATACATTAGTTAACTGTTTTAATTTACCTCTGTGACAGAGTGGTTTTGAACTATGTTTAGAAATGTCTCTGTGATTGTGTGGTGCTGAACTATGTGTAAAATTTTCTCTGTAAAACTGTAATGCTTAAATGTGTTACGTTATTTCATTGACAGTGTGGTGCTAATCTCTATGTTAAATTATCACAAAAATGGTTAAATTGTAGCTCTTGTAGTGTGGTTTTAGACAATGAGTGAAATGTTGTATTTTACAATGTTGTGCTTAACTGTGTGAAATTATCCATTATGGAGTGGAGAGTAATATATTACAATATAATATAATACAGTATAGTATGATGTGATGTGACGTGATGTGCTGTCACGTTATGTCATGTGATATGATATGCTATGATTAATATAATAAATATAATGTAATATAATGGTGTGGTGTTATAATATTATAACAAACTCATTAATAATGTGTTAATTTGTGTTTGCGAAAGTGTGGTGCTAATTTATGTGCTAAATTATTTGAAGCATGGGTTAAATTGTCTGTTGCAGTGTGGTTCAAAATATTGAGTTAAATGCTCTCTGTTACAGTGTTGTGCTTAACTGTGTGAAACTATCCTTGTTTAGGAGTGATGTATAATATAATGTAATATAGTAAATAGTATAATATGATGTAATACAATACAATATATATTATATTAATCTCCACATCATGGATGATATTCACACAGTTAACCTAACATTAATTAACTAAACTGTGTGTGAAATTTCACACAGTTTAGCACCACACTGTAAAAGAAACAATTAAGACAGTTTAACATCACACACTCACAGTGGTAATTTAACACATAGTTTAGCACTGCAGTGTGGCAGAGATAATGTAACAGAGCTTAGCACTACACTGTCACAGTGATACTTTAACACATAGTTTAGGACCACACTGTAAAAGATACGTTTTAAGACAGTTTATCATCACACTCTCACAATAATATTTTACCACATAGTTTAGCACCCCACTTTGACTGAGATAAATTAACACACAGTTATGTAATTTAATAGTTATAACAATATAACACCACACCGTTATGTTATGTTATGTTATGTTATGTTATGTTATGTTATGTTATGTTATGTTATGTTATGTTATGTTATGTTATGTTATGTTATGTTTATCACCATAACGTATCAGGGATAATTTCATAGATAAGCACAAGACTGAAACAAGGGAGCATTTAACTCATTGATAAGAACCACACTGCAACAGAAACTAGTTAACCCATGAGTAATATAATTTAACACATGAATTAGCACTGCACTGTCACAGGGATAATGTAACACATACTTTAGAACCACGCTATTATACAGATAATTTAAACCATATTTCAGCTTTACACTGTCACAGTGATAATTAAAAGCCTAGTTTAGTACCACACTCTCAGAGTTTAGAACCACTGATTGTTTAGAACCACTGTAAAAGAGACAATTTAAGACACTTTATCATTGCACTCTTACAGTGGTAACTTAACACATAGTTTAGCACTGCAGTGTCACAGATACAATTTAACACCTAGTTTAGTACCACTCTCAGAGTTAATTTAACACACAGTTTAGCACCACACTGTAAAAGAGACAAATTAGATAGCTTATCATCACACTCTAAAATTATATTGTAACACACCACAGTTTGACTTATATAGATTTACACATAGTTAAGTAATTTAATAGTTATATTATAACACCACACCATTATATTATTTTATGTTAGGTATGTGATGTTATGTTATGTTCTGCTTTGTTATATTATTTTATAATATATTAATCACCACACAGTTAAGCACAACACTGAAAAAGAGAGCATTTAACTGATTGTTAAGAATCACACTGCAAACAGAAACAATTTAACCCTTGTTTGAGATAATTTAACACAAAAATTAGCACCACACTGTCAAAGAGCTAATTTAATGCATTAGTTTATCACCATACTGTCTTGCATGTTAAAAAAAAACCCCATAGAGGTCAGGGAGATTATTTAACACATAAATTAGCACCACACTGTTACAGAGATAATGTACCACATAATTTAGAGCCACACTGTGATATATAGATAGTTTAAACCACAGTTCAGCACCATACTATCAGAGAGGGTATTTTAACATACAGTTTAGCACCGCACTGTGAAATAAACAATTTAAAAGTTTAGCAGTGCACTCTCACAGTGATAACATAACACAACACAAAGTTTAGCACTGCAATGTTGCAGAGATAATGTAGCATAGTTTAGCAGTACAATGTCACATCATTCAGCACCACACTTTGACTGAGATAAGTTAACACACAATTAATTTAATAGTTATAATATTATAACACTACAACATTATATTACATCATATTATGTTATGTTATGTTTTGTTATGTTATGTTATGTTATGCTATGTTACATTACATTTAGCACCATAATGTAACAAAGAAAATTTCACACAGATAAGCAAAAGACTGAAACATAGAGCATATAACTCATTGATGAGAACCACACTGCAACAGACTATAAACTATTTAACAATTTAACCCATGTTTCAGATAGTTTAACACAAAAATTAGCACCACACTGTTACAGAGATAATTTAACACATATTTTAGAACCACACTGTGATAGAGATAAGTTAACCCATATTTCAGCTTTACAATGTCACATAAATAAATTTACACAGTTTTAGTACTGCACTGTCACAGAAATAATTATAAACATAGCTCATTACCACACTCTCAGAGTTAATTTAACACACACAGTTTAGCACCACCTTACAAAATAAACATTTCATGACAGTTAAGCATTGCACTCTCACAGTGATAATTTAACACAAAGTTTGGCACTGCATTGTGGTAGAGAAAAAGTAACGCTATTTAGCACTACACTGTCACAGATATAATTTAACACATAGTTTTAGTGCTGCGCTGTCCCAGAGATAATTAAACACATAGGCCCGGATATTCAAACTGCACCATCCTGAGGCGCAAGCCCTTGCGCTGCTCAAAATAGTTGCGCAGAGGTGTGGCCGGGGTGATATTCAAAGGAGTTGCGCTATTGAGCAACTCCTTTGAATATCAACCCCCAGCCACAGCCACTGTGCATGGCGCAGTGGAACTTGCGCCACCGCAAGTTGTCAGAGTGAAGCATTCAACTTTGCGGTAGCGCAAGTACCATTGCGCCATGCACAAATTTCTGATATTCAAACGGTGACATGCAAATGGGGCCATAATTCATGCAAGGCGCAGGGGGGGCCATTTGCATCTGATTATGGCCCCATTTGCATGCCATTAGCATCATTCACAAATCTGGACTGTCATGTCCGGTATGGGCTGCATGCCCAATGGCTCTAGCTCTGCACCAATGGGCGTGCCACCCTACGGACAGTCAGTCGGCGGTGGCGGGGTGGCGGGTGGGATGCTGCCACCCGCGAGCTGCTGGGGAGTGGGGTGGTGGGGCTTCGTGGGTGGGTGGGGTGGGGGACACTAGACAAAGGGAGATGTTTGGGGGTTGTCACTGGACATTCTGCCCTGATCGGGCATTATGGTCCACTGGACCACCAGGGAGATATTCGGGTTGGGGGTCTTTTACATTCTGCCCATGATCGGGCACTGGGGGTTGTTTTCATGTTCTGCCCATGATCAGGCATTGGGAGATGTTTGGGGGTTGTCATTATACATTCTGCCTGCGATCAGGCATTGGGAGATGTTTGGGGGTTGTCATTATACATTCTGCCCACGATCGGGCACTGGGAGATGTTTGGGGGCTTGTCATTATACATTCTGCCCGCGATCGGGCATTAGGGAGATGTTTGGGTGGGGGTTCTTTTCACATTCTGCCGCAATCAGGCTGGTGGGGGCACAGGGACTGAGTTGAGGGGCCAGCCCACGGGTGGCAGCTGCTGTGTTGCACCCTGCAATACAGCAGCTCACCTGTCAGGTGGCCCTCAACTTGATCCTTTTTTTTGGCTCAAAGTTGTGCAGGCACAGGTTGGGGTTGTGCCTGCATAACTTCTGCACAACCCGACTGAATATCGGGCTGTGCAGTTTATGCATAGTTCCTCCCCCTCCTGTTGAGCATGCATTCATTTGCATTGCGCTGTTGCTCAACCTGTTTTCAGAGGCGCAACTGCCTCCTGCTGAATATCGCAGAATGGCACAATGTAGGACTTGAGCATGCGCAACCCTGTTGCGCATGGCGCAACCCTTTTGAATATCTGGGCCATAGTTTAGTACCACACTGTCAAAGATAATTTAACACGCAGTTTTGCACCACACTATAAAAGAGACAATTTATGACAGTGTATCATCACACTCTCACAGTTATAATTTAATACATAGTTTTAGTGCTGCATTGTCACAGAGTTAAACACATAGTTTAGCACCACACCCTGTGAGATAAAAGTTTAGCAGCATATGGTAAAGCAAACAATTTAAGAAGTTTATCATCACACTCTCAGAGTGATACTTTAACACATTTAAGCACCACACTGTCACAGAGATAAATGAACACATACTTAATTAATTTAATAGTTATATTATAACCCCACACCATTGTATTCTATTCTGTTCTATTAAACACCACTCTGTAACATGGATAATTTCACACAGTTTAGCACAACACAATAACAGAGATCATTTAACTCATTGTTTAGAACCATACTGCAACAGAGACAATTTAACCCATGTTTGTGATAATTTAAAACATAAATTAACATTATTCTATCACAGAGATAATGTAGCACATTTAAGCACCACACTATTACAGACATAATTTAACACAGAGTTTAGCACCATACTGTCACAGATATAAATCTGCACATGCGTGATTATTTCAATAGCTATAATAACACCACACCATTATATTACATTCTTTTAGATTATATTGTATTGTATTTTATTATATGATATCATGTCATATCATATCATATCATATCCTATCATACCATATCACATCAGCACTCCATAAGAGGGATATTTAAATTAGCACCACACTGTCACAGAGATATTTTTACACATAGTTTAGCACCACACTGTTACAGAGATAAATGAACATTTAATACTTACTTACAGCACACCATTATATTATGTCATATATCATATCATATCATATCATATCATATCATATCATATCATATCATATCATATCAATCACCACTCCATAACGGATCATTTCACAGAGTTAAGCACAACATTGTAACATTGTAAGATTGTAAATCATTGTTTAGACCCGCACTGCAAGAGAGACAATTTAAGCCATGTTTCAGAAAATTTAACTTCTTAATTAGCACCACATTGTCACAGAGACAATGTAACACATTTAAGCACCACACTGTCACAGAGATACATTAACACATAGCTAATTAATGTAATAGTTATAATACTGTAACACTATATTATATTACCTTTCATTAGATTATAATATATTATATTATATTGTATTGTATTGTATTATATTATATAATATTATACTATATTATACCACTCTGTAAAAAGGATAATTTCACACAGTTAAGCACAACACTGTAATAGAGAGCATTGGACTCATTCTTTTGAACCACACTGAAACAGAGACAGTTTTACCCATCCTTCAGATAACGTTATACATAAATTAGCACCACACTGTCACAGAGGCACATTAACACATAGTTAATTATATTATATTATATTATATTATATTATATTATATTATATTATATTATATTAATCACCACTCTGTGACAAGGATAATTTCACACAGTTAGGCACAACACTGTAACAGAGAGCATTGAACTCATTGTTTTGAAACACACTGCAACAAAGAGAATTCATCCCATGGTTGAGAAAATTTTACACATAAATTAGCATCACACTGTCACAAAGATAAATTAACACAGTTAATTTAATATAGCTAATATTGTTACACCACACCATTATATGATATGATATTATATTATATTATATTATATTATATTATATTATATTATATTATATTATATCACATCATGTCATATCATAATATATCACATCACATCACATCATACAATATCATAGCATATCACATCACATCTTATCAAATCAAATGCACCCATATCATATCACTACATATCATATCATACTATACTATATTATATTGTATTATATTATATCATATCCTATCATAATATATTGTATTGCTTTGTATTGCATTGTATTGTACTGTGTTATATTGTATTATATTATGAGAAAAATTAACACATATTATATATTGTAGTGTATTATATTGTATTATAGTATATTATATTATTTTATATCAATCACCACTACATAAGAGATAAGCACAACACTGTAACAGACAGCATGCAATTCATTTATTGGAAACACACTGCAACAGAGACAATTTAACAAATGCTTGAGAAAATTTAACTCCTTAATTTGTGCTACAGTGTCACAGAGATAATGTAACACAATAAAGAGTACACTTTTACAGTAATAATTTAAAATATAATTCAGCAGCACAGTATCGACAGAGATATTTTAGCAGTAAGTTTAACACCACAGTGTCACAGAAATAAAACAACACATAGTTAATTAATTTAATAGATATAATATTATAAAACCACACCATTATATTACATCATACCATTCCATATCATATCACATGACATAACATGACAGCATGACATTATAGCATATCCTAATATAATATATTATATTATATTATATTATATTATATTATATTATATTATATTATATTATATTATGTTATGTTATGTTATGTTATATTATATGGTATTATAAAATATGGTATTATAATACATTATATATTATTATATTATATTATAATAATATATTATATAATATTATATTATATTAATCATCACTACGTAACAGGTATAATATTACAGTTATGCACAAGACTGCAAAAGAGAGCATTTATTTAATTGTTTATAGCCACACAAGAATAGAGCAATTTAACCCATGTTTGAGATGATTTTACACATAGCTTAGCATCACCCTGACAGAGGGATAAATTAACACATAGTTAATTTAATAGTTACACTATTATAATACCACAACACTATAATATATTATATTATGTTATGTTATGTTATGTTATGTTTTATGTTATGTAATATTATATTATATTATATTATATCATATTACATTATATTATATTGTATGATACCATACTGTATTACATTAAGTTACCTTATATTATATATACATAATTTCTTATCATGTCATAATATATTACATCATATCAAATTGTATCATATCGTATCATGTCCTATCATATATCATATCATTTCCTATCATATCATATTGTATTACATTATATTATTTTATATTTTATGACATTACATAATATTATATTATATTATATTATATTATATTATATTATATTATATTATATTATATTATATTATGTTACTCTCCACTGCATATCTGATAATTTCACACAGTTAAGCACAATATTGTAACAGAGAGCATTTTATACATTGTTTAGAATCACACTACACGAGAGACAATTAAACTCTTGCTGGAGATAAATTCACCAACAGATTAGCATGACACTCTCACAGACATAATGTAACACATTTAATCACTACACTGTTACAGAAATAACAGTGAAATACAGAAATACACATAGTTAAGCACCACACTATCGCAGAGATGTTTTAACACCATTTAACACCACTCTGTCAAAGAGATAAGGTAATGCAGTTGTATTATAATAGCACATTATAATATTGCATCATATCATATATAATATTATATTATAATAAATTATATTATAATATTATACTATGTAATGTAATATGATATGATATGGTGTATTATATTATATTAATCACCACTCAGTAACAGGGATAATATCACACAATTAAGCACAAAACTGTAACAAAGAGAATTTAACTAACTATTAAGATTCTCAGTATATGATATTCAGTTTAACAAATGTTTGAGATAATTTATACATAGTTCAGCACAACATTATCACAGAGATATTTTAACACATAGTTTAGTATCACAAATCATAACTTATTACATTGTTAATTAATATAATATTTAAAATAATATAACACCACATTATATTATATATATTATATCATATTGTATTATAACGTATTATATCATATTATAATACGTTATAATACAATATGATATAATATTATAACGTATTATATCATATTATATCATATTATATTATATTATACTATATCATATTAAAATGTATAAATATTACATTATATTATATTATATGATAATATTATGTTATAATATTTTATGTTATATTATATTAATCACCACTCCGTAACAAGGATAATTTCACACAATTAAGCACTACAGTGTAATAGAGAGCATTGAACTAATTCTTTTGAACCACACTGAAACAGAAACAGTATTACCCATCCTTCAGATAATGCTGTACATAAATAAGCACCACACTGTCACAGAGACAAATTAACACATAGTTAATTAATTCAGTAGGTATAATATTATAACATGACACCATTATATTGTATTGTATTATATTATTATATTAATCACCACTCCACGACAAAGATAATTTCATACACTTAAGAACAACACTGTAACAGAGAACATTGAACTCATTGTTTTGAAACACACTGCAACAAAGAGAATTCAACCCATGGTTGAGATAATTTAACACTTTAAATTAGCATCACACAGTCACATAGATAAATTAACATATAGTTAATTAATTTAATATTTATAATATTATTACACCACACCATTATATTATATTATATTATTTTATATTATATCATAATGTAGCACATCATAATATATCATATCACATCTCATCACACAAATTCATATCATATTATATCTTATCACATCACATCACATCTTGTCATATCAAATCATATCATATCATATCATATCTTATCACATCCCATCACATCTTGTCATATCAAATCATATCATATCATAACATATATCATATCATATCATATCATATCATATCATATCATATCATATCATATCATATCATATCATATTATATTATATCATATCATAACATATCCTATCCTATCTATCATAATGTATTGTATTGCTTTGAATTGTATAGTATTGTGTTATATTGTATTATATTATATTATGGGACAAATTAACACACAATTAATTAATTTAATAGTTATAATATTAAGACACCATACCGTTATATTATATTATATTATATTAAATCATACCATATCATATCATTATATATGCTGTAGTGTATTATATTGTATTATATTATATTATATTATATTATATTATATTATATTATATTATACTATATTATATTAATCACAACTACATAAGAGTTAAGCACAACACTGTAACAAACAGCAACAACAATTCATTATTTGGAAACACACTGCAACAGATACAATTTAACCAATGTTTGAGAAAATTGAACTCCTTAATTAGTGCTACACTGTGACAGAGATAACGTAACTCATGTAAGCAGCACACTGTTACAGTAATAATTTAAAACATAGTTCAGCAACACACTATCGGCAGAGATATTTTAGCACTAAGTTTAACTCCACACTGGCACAGAAATAAAATAGCTCATAGTAAATCAATTTAATTGCTATCATACTATAACACCACATCATTATATTACATCATATCATATCATATCATATCATATCATATCATGTCATGCTATGTCATGTCATGTCATATCATATCATATCAGATGACATAACATGACAGCACATTACATTACATCATATCCTAATATATTACCTTATGTTATTTTATATGGTATTATGTTATATTATTATAATGCATTATAGTTAATTAATTTAATAGTTATATGGCTATAACGCCACAATACTATATTCTATTAGGTTATTTTATATTATATTATATCATATTATATTATATTATATGATACTATATGACATTACCTTACATTACATTTTATTATATTACATCATTTCTTATCATATATTATATTATATTATATTATATTATATTATATTATATTATATTATATTATATTATATTATATTATATTGTATTGTATTGTATTGTATTGTATTATATATTATATTATATTATATTATATTATATTATATTATATCATATCGTATTGTATCATATAGTATCATATATCATAACATTTCATATAATCTCATATCATATTATATTATTTTATATTATATTACATTACATAATATTATACTGAATTGTATTATATTATATTATAATATATAATATTATATTATGTTACTCACTGCTCCATATTGGATATTTCACACAGCTAAGCACAACATTTAAAAAAAAAGCATTTTACACATCGTTTAGAATCACACTACTTGAGACACAATTAAACTCTTGTTTGAGATAATTGAACCAACAGTTTAACACCACTCTGTCAAAGACATAAATTAATGCAGTTATGTTATAATAACACACCATTATATTGTACCACATTACATATCATATCATATTATATTATAATAAATTATATCAGATCATATCATATCATATCATATCATATTACATTTCATATTATATTGTATTGTATTATGTTATATTATATTATATTATATTATATTATATTATATTATATTATATTATATTATATTATATTATATTAATCACCGCTCAGTAACAGAGATAATATCCACATTTAAGCACAAGACTGTAAAAGAGAGAATTTAGCTAACTATTTAGGTTCTCACTACAAGAGATACAATTTAACCCATGTTTGAGATAATTTACACATAGTTCAGCACCACACTATCGCAGAGATATTTTAACACATTGTTTAGTACCACACTGTCACAGAGATAAATTATCACATAGTACTTAATATAATAGTTCAAATATTATAACACCCCATTATATTATGTTATATTATATCATTTTGTATTGTATTATACTATATCATATCATATCATATCATAATATATTATATTATATTACATTAATCACCTCTCTGTAACAGGTGCAATTTCATGCAGTGAAGCACAACACTGTAACAGACAACATCTAACTCATTGTTTAAAAACACTCTACAATAGAGATACCACACTTTCACAGAGATAAATTAACACATAGATGATTGCTTTAATATTTATAATATTATAACAGTACACCATCATATTATATTACATGAAATGATTTGATATATTATATTATTTTATATTGTGTTACTATGTGTAACATTATCTCAAACATGGGTTAAATTGTATCTCTTGTACTGAGATTCTAAACAATGCATTAATTACTCTCTCTTTCAGTGTTATGATTAACTGTGTGAAATTATGAGTGTGACAGAGTGGTGATTAATATAATATAATACAATATAATTTGAAATATTATGTATGATATGGTATGATATGATATGATATGATATGATGTGCTATCACTATAATTGTGTGGTATTATAATACAACTGCATTAATTTATCTGTGTGACAGAGTGGTGTTAAATCATATCCCAGATATTCAACAGGGTTGCACCACATGCAATAGGGATGTGCCAGCGAAAGTCTGAAAATGCACCATTGTGTGATATTCAGTGGGAGGCAGCTGCATCCCCGCAAATCACAATGCGCAAGAGCGCAATGGTGAATGAATGCATGTGCAACTGAAGGGGGAGTAAATATGAATAAATGGTGCAGTGCGATATTAAACAGCATGTGCCATGTGCAATAGGGGAAGAAATGGAAGTTGCGCGATGGCAGAAATTATCCAAAATAAAAAGGAACAAGAGAGAGGTGCAAGAATGCTACAGGAAAGTCGTATTTGGGAGCAAGGTGACAGCAACCAAGCACACAGTAGCAGTGAACAGGGAAGGAGCAGGACAGAGCACCTGGAAAGTATAAGGAACAGGGAAGGAGTGGGGAGCCTGTGCCACTGTGCAGAAGGAAAGGGGAAGTGCCACATTTAACGGAGGACACTGACAGTGGACAGGACGTCCAAATCTGGGAGGTGTTCCCATGCAGGGGGAGTAGCAGAAAGGACAGCAGGGGGAACAGGAATACTGCTGCCAGGGGGGGTAACACAAGCCAGGGACATGGCCAGTGTCACCATTCAGATGGAGGCAGTAATGATATGCAAATCATGAAGAAAGACATGGATCTTGGGAGGGGCATAGTCAGAGGTGACATGGTTACTGGCCTAGATGGCCCATGGCAGGGTGATGCTGATTACCAAACTAATGTCCACCCTTTACACACAGGTGACAGTGGATACCCACTTCATCCCTGGCTGCTCACACCATACCGGTGGCCCACAACCCCATCGCAGCAACACTACAATGAGGCACATGCCACCACATGCAATGTCATACCGTGGGTGTTTAGGATGCTGAAGGCACATTTCTGTTGCCTGGACATATCTGGCAGTGCCCTACCATACAACCCCTCAGAAGCCTGTGGGCTATTACTGGTCTGTTGCATCCTGCACAACATGGTCAATGACTGTGGGATAGCTGTACAGGTTGAAGAGGGGGGACAGCGATGAGGACTATGAGGATGCTGGTGCAAGTGGTGATGGGCAGCTCCCCCTTGGTCGAAGGGACCCCCTTACTGATCTGGATGGCACAGCTGCACTGGGACACCATCACAAAGGAGCACTTCAACCAACCCAGGTAAGTCATGGTCATCAACAAAGTCCAAGAGGGTAGCATCTTTCAGAAAAAGAGACTTGCAAGAACAAGGGGACACAATTTAAAGATAGAAGGAGGGCGGTTCGGGGCAATGTGAGGAAGTATTATTTCACAGAGAGGGTAGTTGATGCATGGAACAGCCTTCCTGAGGAAGTTGTGGGGTCTAAAACTGTGGGAGAATTCAAGAATGCATGGGACAGACATAAGGCAATTCTTGTGGGGGCAGGAAGATATAGGCTGTTGGTTAACTAGGATCTGTGGCCTATCCTGTAGGTAGGGAAATGGGCAGAGTAGATGGGCCTAGTGGTCCTTATCTGCCATCAAAGTCTATGTTTCTATGTTTCTATGGGGCCATGGGCAACCACCAATGGCAAGGGCACAACCCACTAACACACATGGACAAACCCCAGGGGGTACATGTCATAAAGGGAATTGGCTGAGCATGGACCTGCACACGCCATCAGGGATGGGTAGGGCCTAACATGGCATGCGGTCACACACGCACACACAAACCCCACAAGACATGCACAAAGGGTAGGAGGCATGCTGACCACAACCGCCACCCCTAGCCACACACGTCTGCAGACCACCATCCCCAGTGCCTGTCATTGTGTGTGTCTCAGACGCTGGGCACCATTGCACAGTGGTGGACAGTGCAATGCAGGCATCATCATGCACACGCCACAGTGGCCAGCAGCTGGGAGGATCTGCACATGGAACATGTGTGTGTGTGTGTGTGTGTGCAGGGCCAGGAACCCCACCCATGCATTGCATGATGAACAACACACAGCACACAGGGCAGCATCAGACAGTAGCCATGGTGGGAGACAGGTCAGTAATGTGGCACAGTGCCACAGCTGTTACGGATGCGTGGGCAGCCCCACTGAGACCCACCAATATTGACAGGCTGATCAATGGCCTCATGGGGTGGCACTGACCATCCCCCAAGGGTTCCACTGTGGGAATGTGACCATTCTCAAGCAGGGGTCTGCAGCTCACTGAACATGCCTGCGCCAGGCATGCTCGGGATGCCCAGAGCTGAACCCAATGTCGACAAGAATGGTGACATGCGATGCCAGGATTGGGAGTGGACATTGCACTGTGCAGTGTCTGCGACACATGGGCAAATAACTGTGTGCCCAATGTGGCCATGACAGCAGTGCGTGCCTGTGTCTGCCTGTCAATGGCAGCAGTCACATCCTCCCACAGCCAGTCCATCCCTGCCAGGAGCAGACCGGTATCCCTGCTGCACCACTCCTCTGCCTGGCGCAGGACTGCACTGAGTGCATCCACTGCCGTCACAAGCTTGCAACTGCTGATCCACTGAATCATGGAGTATGCTGGTGTGCTCATCTTAGAGGTCATCCGCCTCACTGGCATGCAGTCCCTCATAGTGTCCATGGCCGTGAATGGCAGCACCCCTTGAGGTTGGGCGCTGCACACCAGGGCTTTGCCTGGGCATGTCCACAGGCAGTGCACTGATACCGCCCCCAACACTGTCCCCCAGTGCCATTGGCTGACTGCTGATGCTGCCTCTCTGGCTGCCACTCTCCAGGGCTCAATGGTGCCGCTGCAGCAGCCACAACAGCCCAATTGTCCTGGACACACACCATTGCTGCCCCACTGATGCAGATAGGCACAGGCTGGGACTGTGATGTCACACAGGCTTCCACGGCAGCACCACCCATGGCTATGCCCATGCTGTAACCTGCTGTGCAGCCATCCTGTGGCCCACACGTATCACCGTCCATGATGTGAGCTCCATCATCATCAGTGATGGATCCAGCACCAGTCCAAGTCTCAGCATGCTGGCATCCATGGATGCTGGCACACTGGGACATGGGCAGGGCCTCCTCTGCACCTGCTCCACCAACATCAGTCAGCACAGCCAGGTGGGCCCACTGTCATCCTGACCCTCGGACACCTGTGGAGGTGGATGGGCCCTCCTCTGTGTCCAGGGTATCGCCCTCAGTGGATGAGCCTACCACCGCTGACCCATGTAGATGCTCAGGAGCTGTAAGGGAAAACAGTAGCATTAATGTATCTGCCCTACCTTGTGGCAACCCTCCCTTCAGTGACAGATCGGGACCTACCATGCAGTGATGGGCTACCACCCATCTGGAAGCCACCACCTGGAACACCCTTGAAGACACAATGCCACATGCTGCAAGCAACCCACTCTTACTATGGGGTCAGGCATTGCACGGAGGGCTGTCCCCCACCGGTCGCAGCCCGTGCTGCACTGATGGCAGCCAATTTATCCTTAATCCTCCTCCTGTCCATGCCCACCTTCTTTTTGCACTCCTGCATGGTCCACTGGAAGCTGCCATGCTGGTTGATGGCATGCACCACCTCTCCCCATGCAGCAGCATGGGCCTCTGGTGTTCCCCGCTGTCCACTGAGCAATGGTTCCAGGTCAAGGTAGGCCTCAAACAGGGCATCTGTTTCTGACTTGTTAAAGTTTTCCCTCCTCTTTCTCTCACTTCTCTGTTCCTCCTCCTCCACCTCACGGTTGCTCATCATTGATCCTGTGGGAATGACAGGTTTTACCTCTGACTGTACAGTCCCATGCATCTCCCACACACCACAGTCCACACTCCCAAACAACATGCAACTCACCACAATAGACTACAATACCAGACTATGGCCTCTGCAACCCAATGTCACATTTATATAGTGCAACACATGCAAATGAGGTGAGGCGCAATTTTAAGTGGATGCTAATGAAGTATCTGCACCATTGAATTGCTGATGAGCTGATTTGCATATGCCGGCTGAATATCGTGCTGTTGCACTTTGCGCAATTGTGTTGAACGTACTCAGGCAAGGGTGCAGTTCTGTGATGTGTGCAGTGGACACCGAACGGCACATGCCCAGGGTGCTGACGCTGATGCCTGCTGCGATTCTGACATGCTGTGCATGGGAGACAGTGCAGGGCTGAACACCATTGTGCCAGTGGCCCTACTGCGCTGTTCACATGTATGGCGCTCTTGCACTACGGAGCCGTAGGTGCCGTGGAGTCACAGTGCAGTAGGCCACTACAGGGCATCTCACATAGGCACCCAGTTGCGCCACACAGGGCCCAGATATTTCGTGCGGTTGCGCTACGCGCACAGGGTTGCGCGTATGCGAACTCCAAAATGCCATTCTGCGATATTCAGAAGGGGCCAGTTGCACCACCGAAAACATGCTGAGCAACAGCGCAATGGAAATGAAGGCATGCACAACGAAGGGCGGGTCCATGCATAAAGTGCGCAATGCGTAGTCTGAAGACACTGCGCAATGGCTAGGTAGCTTAACCCGGAAGTTGACGAAGTACCGGATTTGAGCCAAAAATAAAAGGCTCAAGGAAGCGGCGAAGAACTCCTAAAGGGCCGCAAAACTGGGGAGAGAGACAGAGAGAGAGAGACAGGAGCTGGAAGGGCAGAGAGGGACAGTGGGTCCAGGAGGACAGAGAGGCCAGTGGGGGGTGCCCGGTGCAGTGGAAGCAGCAGTGGGGGCAGCGGGGGTAACACAGGAACAGCACCGGGGGGCAGAAGCCAGGGAGATGGACAGTGTCAGCTTCCACATGGAAGCTGTAATGAGGGGGGTGAGACACCATGCTGCAGGGGGACATGGCCACGGAGGGGCCCGTCGGCAGTATGCCCCCAACAGGCGGTATCATGCCCGCATCAGCTTCGAGCTGTACACAGACATCGAGATTGTGGGCCGGTACTGCCTGAACAGGGCAATACTGAGATGGCTCTGCGAGCTGTGCAGTGATGTGATGCAGGCACCCTCACGACAGAGTCATGCTCTGTCCGTGGAGACCAAGGTGACAGCCTGCATGTGCCTGCTCACCACGGGCACCTTCCAGAGGCCGACAGGGGACACCACAGGCATTACACAGTCGGCCACATCACGCATCCTCACCCAATTCCTCAGCGCACTGCTGCCTCATGCTGCGGAGTACATCCAGTTCCCCAGCACCGCGGCAGAGCGTACAACAAACATGCAGGAGTTCCACAGGGTAGCACGTATGCCTGGCGTGCTAGGGGCCATAGACTGCACCCATGTGGCCATTTGCATGCCACCTGGCCCCAACGGCCAGGCTTATCAGAACCAAAAGGGCTTTTCCAGTGTCAACTGCCAGGTGGTGTGTGATGCCACTGGGCGCATTATCAATGTCTGTGCCACACACCCTGGTGGAGCACATGATGCCTTCATATGGCACCAGTCTGCACTGTGCCATTGATTCGAGAGTGGGAACATCCCCACGGGTCATCTAGTGGGTGAGTACACATGTATGGAATGCAAACTCTGTGCAAGGGTGGGAATGACACAGGTGCCATGGTAGTGGCACACAAGGATATGGGCAATATGGACCTGACATGACACTGATCTCCACTATCTCCACACAGGTGACTGCGGATACCCACTCCGTCCCTGGCTGCTCACACCATACCGGCGCCCCATGACCCCAGCGCAGCTATGTTTCAATGAGGCACATGCCGCAACACGTAACATCATAGAGTGGGTGTTTGGGATGCTCAAGGCATGCTTCCGATGCCTGGACACCTCTGGCAGAGCCCTACAGTACAGCCCCCAAAAGGCCTGTGGGATATTCCTGGCCTGTTGCATCCTGCACAACATGGCCAACATGGGATAGCCATACAGGTCCAAGAGGGGGACAGCGATGGGGACGCCAGTGGCGCCGGTGATGTGGGTGATGAGCAGCCTCCCCTAGGATGGAGGGACCCCCCGACTGACCCAGCAGGCCCAGCTGCACCGGGACACCATTGCAGAAGAGCACTATGCCCAACACAGGTAAGTCAAGGGGACATGTGCAGGCAACACTGTCCATCACGCAAACCACAGGCACACAGGGGAACACACCGTGCATGAAGGTCAGGGGAGTTGAAGGTTCCAGGCATACTAACACACCATCAGAGAGGGGTGAGCACTCATATGGACACACACACACACCAGGCAGTGTACATGGGCAGCAGCACAGCACTGCGGAAATGACATTGCCAACACACAGCACCACCAACCACCCCCACCACCTGGACTGTCCACGTACATGTGTCAGGACCTGGGCACCCTTGCACCTTGGTGTACAGTGCAATGCAGGCATCATCATGCACACGCACCTGTGGGACAGCAGTTGGGAGAGTGTGCAGGTGGTCCGTGTGTCAGCGTGTAGGAGCAGAGCACCAGCAGTGCACTGCCCACCATGACACACATTGCACACAGGGCAGCACCAGACAGGGCCTGCACTGGGAGACAGCTCAGTCAGGTAGCACTGTTCCACGGCCACCACGGATGTGTGGGCGGCCCCACCGTGTCCCAGCAGCACTGGCAGGCTGAGCAGGGGCCACATCGGGTGGCGCTGGTGCACCACCAGGGGTCCCACTGCATGAACGTGACCTTGCCTGCACAGGGATCTGCATCCTGCCAAACAAACTTGCACCAGGGGTGCTCGGGATACCCACAGCAGAACCCGGTGTCGACAGGCCTGGTGTCGCACGATGCCAGGAATGGGGAGTGGAGAGCGCACTGTGTGGGGTGTGTGGTACAGGGGCACCTGACAGTGTGGCCAATGTGTCCACCACAGAGACCACTGCCTGGGTCAGCCTGTCAATGGCAGCGGTCACATCCGTCCACATAAGGACCAGCTCGGCTCGGTCCCGAGCACACTCCCTGCTATGCCGCTCCACAGACACAGACAGTGCCCACGGACCTTGCAACCCGCCCTGCAGCTGTACGAGTCCTGCAGCAGGGTGGGGGGATCAATGGGTACTCTGCCCCAATGGCCTCGTGACCCCAGGGGATGGTCCTGGTGCACAGCACCCTTGAAGGTGGGCGCTGTTCGTCCAGGACCAGGTATGGGTGGATCAATGAAGCGGTGGACATGTGCCACTGATTGACACTGTACCCCCAGACCTGGTGTGTGACTGCTGCTGCCGCCCCTCCAACTGCTGAGCCCCCAGGTCCACCTGTTCCACCTCCGTGCTGACAACAGTGCCAGACACCTGCACAGCCACTGGTGCTGCCCCACCGGTGCTGACAGGCACAGCCTGGGACTGTGCCAGCATGCTGGTACACAGGTGTGAACCAGGAAGGCCTAGGGGCATGTGCTGGCCTGCCATGTGTCCGTCATGGGACACACACCTATCACTGCCCATTGCAGGCCTGCTATCATCAATAGTGCAGGTGCATGCCACTGCCATAGGCACAGCATGCTGGCATACCTGCATGCCAGACTGCTGTGACACAGGC
Organism: Neoceratodus forsteri; assembly: GCA_016271365.2. NCBI lineage: Eukaryota > Metazoa > Chordata > Ceratodontiformes > Ceratodontidae > Neoceratodus > Neoceratodus forsteri. The sequence continues at coordinate 876,403,868 of CM028136.1, forward strand.
TGTGCACCCCCTGCATCCGTATCACTGACACCGGAGTTGTAGGCCCAGTGTGCATGCTGCTGCAGTGCCTGCAGGCTGGTGGTGGAGGTGGATGGTCCCTCCTCCACGTCCAGCAGGTCTGCCTCACTGTCTGGACCCACCACCACCACCGTCTCCTGCAGACGAACAGGGTCTGTAACAGAAAGAGAGTACATGTGAGTGCATGTGAACAACAGCCCCCCAACAACACCACCATGTCATACCGTGCAGTGATGGGCTTCCACCTGTCTGGAATCCTCCGCCTGGTATGCCCGCAATGGCACTCGGCTGCATGGCTGTGACCAGTGTCTCCTCTGTAGGGGTCAGCTGCAACACCACTGGTGGGCCCCCACCAGTGCCAGCATGTGCCGCCCTGAAGGCTGCCACCTTCTCCTTCAGCCTCCTGCAGTCAGTCCCCATCTTCTTCCTGCATTCCTGCATGGAGCACTGGTGGCTTCCTTGCAGGTTGATGGTCCAGACTGCCCCCTCCCATGCAGCTGCACGGCTCCTGAGGGTGCCCTCCATCCACTCAATGGTGGCTCATCCTCCAGGTAGGCCTGGAGAGGGCCTCTGTCTCTGCCGCTGGGTGAAGTTTGGCCTCCTCCACACCCACCGTCCCACCCTCAGCTTGGCTCTGGTCAGTCATGGTGATCTGTATGGGTGGAAGTGGACACCTGTCACTGTGCAGTCGACAGCATTTCCCCATGAACATAGCTGCCAGCCGGAAGTGCGGAAGCCCCCGTTTCTCTCGCATGGCAGATACTGATAGAAAGGGTGCCCTTTATCCCTTTCTAGTGCCCTTCATGCTCAGCCCCCTCAGCCTTTATCATCCTCCGGCACCCCTGCCCATGAGCATTGTCCTGAGCATCACACAGCATGTAACTCACCTCTCACCTGCAGTAACCAAATCTGGCCAGCACAACCCACTGTCGCATTTTTATAGCGCAACACATGCAAATGAGGTGTGGCACTACTTTAATGACATGCTAATTGCGCCACTGCGCCTTTGAATGGCTGATTGAATGATTTGCATATGTCGGCTGAATATCGCGTATTTGCGCTTTGCGCAATACGGAAGGTCGGCGCTGAGCCAATGGCGCAGGTTTGGCAGCCTTCGCGATGCTACACTGCATTACGCGTACCCAGGCAGCTTACGTACATACATCTATCGTGCTGCAGACCTGCTGAGCGCGATAGGCAATTCAGGCCATGGCCACCATTGTGCCAGTGGCGCTACAGCACTGGGCACTATATGGCGCTGTGACACTACTGCGCGATAGTCCACTGTGGCACTGGTGCTCAGCTTGGCAGTCACGCAGGATGCCTATACATCCTATGGCACTGTGCGCAGCCTTGCGTCATTGCCGTGACCTTGTGTATGCCCTCTGCCCTCTGCCCTCTGGCGCTGTTCGCATGCCATGTGTAGGTCCCTATTGCGCTGTCTGGTGACAGCACCATGTAAAGTGACGGCGTTGTTCGAACAGCGCGATTGGAGCCTGTGGTGGTCTATTGCACAACAACTCCGCATTAGAGTCCGCGGCGCAGCAGGGCACCATATTGCCTGCTGTAAAGTTGTTGCCATGGCTAGGAGGAGGCGGTGTCCTGCAGCCAGCTTGAAGTAGCCAAGCCTGGTGGCCTGGTAGCAGCCACTGTGAGGCACTGTATGGTGAGGCCCCTCACCATGCCTAGGACCCACGTGGGCAGCAAGTGGCCACACTTGACTGGTGGAAAGTCACTGGCGGGCGGTCTGCTGAGCAGTGCCGGCACCAGTACGGTGACCTCCGCTGGAGGAGCCGGAACTCTACGCCGGGCTGAGTTCATGTGCCAGGGTGGGGCGCAGCGTTTGAGCCAGGTGAGTGTACCATCTATGCAACCTATATTCTCTGTAGGGGGGTGTGTGTGCTTGGGTGGCTGTGCATAGGTGCTGCTCGGACACGGTTGGCTGTGTCAGTGTGCATGTGTGCGTGGATGGTTATGGCTGTGTGGGCAGGCACTCTCACTGGGGCAGGTGGCACTCTGCTTTTGAGTCACACTGATGTTTGTCTCAACATATGTCTCCCACAGGCGGATTTTGAGGATGCCGGGCGAGGTGAGTGGGCGTGCCAGAGGCCCCGTGCCAGGGGTGTTGTGCCCCAACCGCAGCAGCAGCAGCAGCAGCAGCAGCAGCAGTGGCAGACCCAGCTGCTGGAGGTGTGATATCATTACTTCATGGATGCTATTGCATGCTGGGGGGCAAGACCACCAGCCATGCACAACACAACCAAAGGGAGGTCATAATTCCACTATACAAGACACTAGTGAGGGCCCCACACTGGAGTACAGTGTACAGTTCAGGAGACCATACCTACGTATGGACATGGACTGGGTAGAGAGGGTTCAGAGGAGGGCAACACGGATGGTGCATGGATTGCATCACAAGTCCTATGAAGACAGGTTGAAGGAACTGAACATGTACTCCCTGGAGGAGGGAGGGAGGGAGAGGGGGATATGATGGGGACATACAAGTATCTTACAGGGGGGAACAGAGTGCAGGACAACACTATTTTTCAGCGTAAAGGATGTTCCAGGACTAGAGGAATGGGATGACGTTGGAGGGGGCGATTCAGAGGAAACATGAGAAAGAATTTCTTCACAGAATGGGTGGTGGACAAGTGGACACCCTGCCAGAGGAAGTGTTGGGGGCTGACTTGGTCACAGGTTTAGAATGCATGGGATAGCCATGCAGGAATTCTTGAGGTCAGGGGTAAGGTGCAACAGACTTATAGGAAAACAGAGTGAACTTACAAGGTCAAATGGCCAGACTGGGTGGCCCATAGGCACTTATCTACTGACACTGTCTATGTATCCATGTATGTAGGCATGACACAGGTGACATGCATCACAGTGCAGTATCACAGCACGTCTGTGTATGCGTCACTGGTGGTCCAGGCATGCACTGGGCACATGGCTGTGTAACTGGCATCGCACCACGTTGCCACATCACTTGCCAGCCTAGTTTGTACTGTGATTGACGTGGGCAGTGTGTGTGGGCGGTGGTGCGCATAGCTGGTGCCGCCTGTTTGCGATGGCCATGTGCATGTTCACTGTGGGTGGGTGCATGCCATCACAGGTGCGGGACATTGGGCTATATGGCTTGCAGGTTGGGTGGTGTTCAGGGTTGTGGTCAGTCACAGCCATTGACTGTGTTCCCATTTTCCTAGGTCTCGAGGTACTCCAGCGCATGTCCAGGGATGTCCGGGCCATCAGACAGATGGTCAGTGATGACCAGGCCATCCTGAGGTCCATACACCACCATGGCCTGCGGAGGAGGCAGCATGGAACTGGCAGACAGCAGGCAGAGGACGGGCATCCGGCGGAACACTGATTTTCTTCCCTTCCCACTTCTCCCATCCCTACCACCCTGCCTTCCCTCTCCAAGTTTTTAATCCCTCCCCCTTGAACACCCCTTCCTTGTACCCGTCCCCCCCTTGTAAATAGTTTCTATTGTTGTTGTTATTTAATATTCAATATACATTTCTATTTTGATATATGAATACTGTGTTGGTCTCTGATTTGCAGCTGGCTATGGGTGCTCAGTTGCAGGTGTGTACATGCCATCTGGGGTATTCTGGTCCTGGGTGTGTGTGCGTGCATGTGTGTGTGCGTGTGTGTGCATGGGGAGGTATCACCAGCATGGAATTGACTTTCTGTTGGTCTTGCCATCTGCTGCCACCCACTGCTGGGTGCACAGGGTGTGTCTGACTTGTAGGCTTCTGTGTTGCATGGGGCTGACGAGTACTGGGGACTGCATGGTTTCCTGCAGTGCCAGTCACTTCACACATGGGTGGTGTCTTGGGGTCACAGTGCAGGGGTGTGTTGGCATATGGGGGCTGATGTGCACTGTGGTTGTCAACCCCTGTGTGTGGCACCTCAGCCTGCCAGTGGTTGTGCTGGGGTGTCATGGCTCTGCTATGCTTTGTTGGCTTGTCCCATGGGCAGGTAGATCATCTGTCCCACCCCAGTGATGCTGTTCTTGGTTGTGCAGGTGTGGTGTGGGTTCTGCAGTGTGTTCCTGTGCCCATGTGTGGCATGGCTGGTGGTGGGCCCCAGCCTGCCTCCCTGGATGTGCAGTTCCATTGCTCTGGGGGCTGTGCTTGTGCTATGGCAGCTCTGGAATGCTCAGCTGAGCTTCCCTGGTTGCGCCATAGCGCCAACATTAGCTCAGCTTCTCGCTTCCTGGTTCTTGATGGCGCGCGTATGTGTGATATTCAGACGTTGGTTGCTTGCGCAATTTGCTCTGCTCCATGTTTGAATATCGCACCTGTTGCGCATTTGCGCAACTGGTTTCTGCTTGCTCCTGCTGTTGCGCCAGTTTTGAGCGCAGTTTGAATATCTGGGCCAGGGAGTACAAATTACACTGTGGCAGTCCATGTGCGGGAGACCCTTGACCATGTGCCCAACCTTTGCCCCCTAGGTGCCTTGCATCCACATGGGTACACCACTATAGTGCTGTTTGGTGACAGCATGATGGTGAATGGCAGCGCTGTACTGTGCAGCATCTACACGTGGTGGACCATGCTACCGAGCACCATTTTGACTCCGACCAGCTTCAGATATGGCAAGAAGGAGGGCTGCTGTTTGGAGCCAGGTGGAGCTGGCCAATTTGGTGACCATAGTGGAGCCTCATGCTGGGGCACTTTTTGGGACTGCACCCAGTGCCAGGAGTGATGTATGGCAGGAGGTGGTGGTGGCACTGGAGGAGGCCACAGGAATCGGGCACATGACTGGGCAGTATCACCACAGATACAGGGACCGCGAGTGCAGGGACCCAGACAGGCTTGCCCACCTATGGGCACATGCCAGGAGAGGTGCAGTGCCATGACCAGGTAGGTGCCCCATCCATTCATTGGTTGCGTAGTATGGGTATCATGGTGGGCATGTGTCCACCACATGGGGGGGTGGGCCATCCAGTGTGGGCAGTGGTGTTGGTGGTGTTGGGAGGGTTGCAGCATGGCTGGGCTGTGCGGGATTGCACACAACCGGGAGTGGGGGGTCTTTGATACTGGATTGCACTGATAATCCCCTCTCCATTTTTGCACCCTAGGCCCTGAAGAGCGGCACCAAGCCAGACAGGACTGACACCAAGGCGTGGGTGGTGGAGATGGTCAACAGCCATGGGATGCTGGTCAAAGTGGACTACAGTGCCTGGATCAGGCCGATGATGGTGAGTGCCTTTCTTCCAAGATATTCCATGCATGCTGTGTTGCAGGGCAGGCGGTGGGGCATTGACACCAGTGACATGAACGCCACACAGTACAGTCAGCACTGTCCAGTGGCACTGCATGTGTGGGTGTGCATCGCTGATGGTCCATGCGTGCTCAGGGTATATGGCTATGCCACTGCCTTCGCACTGCATAGCCATGCCACTGTACAGCCACGGTGGTGCTTTGCAGAACTTGGGCTGTGGGTGTGTGCAGTGGTCTGCATGGCTGTGTGTGCCTGGGTGGGCAGGTCTTGTGGACACGATCACTGTGGGTGGTCACACACCATCACAGAGGCATGTCCCACGGCTGTATGCCATGCACAGTGGGTGGGTTGCAGGGGGCTGTGCATTCACACCTATTCACTCTGCTCTCTTGTCCTAGGTGGAAGGCAGATGCAGCACATGGAGAGGTCACTGAAGGAGCTTCTGCAGGTGGCCAGGGCCTCCCTGGAACTCTTATAGCAGATGGAGCAGATAGGAGTCCACAGGAGGTATGGCGGGAGGCCCCATCAGAACCAGGAGTGTGGCTCCCGCTGAATGTCATGAATCAATGGATTGCACCTACCCCCTGGACCCACACTCACACCCCTCCTTCCCTCTACCATTTGTTCACCCCTACCCCTTACCCACCCCCACCTGGTTTGTGGCCCTCACCCCCAACATTTTTGTAAATATTTGTAAACAGTTGTTTTATATCTTGCAATATACATTTCTTTTCTTATGCCTACTGTGGTGGTCTCTGATTTGCAATGGGCTACAGGTGCTTAGCTGCAGTGGTGTGCATGGAATCAGCTGTAGTGCAGTCATGGGCGTGTGTGTGTGTCCATAGAGGAAGTGACTATGGTGTGGGTGTAGCTATCAGTCACTGTCTGTGGTTTGTGTGTTGTTCCCTGTGCACTGGATGACTGTGTGCAGTGGTCCACGGTGCATGCACTGTGTCCATGGTGCACCTGTCAGACCATCCATGGCCTGTGCAGCTGACATGCTTGCATGTCTGTGACCTGCACGGTCCACTGGCATGTCAACCACTGTACCCAGCACAATGCTGGGTTGCCTCCTGTCACTGGTGTTGTGCATGTCTGACTTGGGTGACACTGTGGCCTCCGCTGTTGTTGTCCCAGCTCCATGCTGTCACTTGTGTCTGTTGCAGGGGATGTGCTCCACTGTCTGTCACTTGAGATCCAGGCACATGTTGGTGGTCTACAGTTTCCTGGTGCCTGCACAGGGTGGCTGGCACTCCTGTGCCATGGAGGGGTGCTGGCCATGTGTACATGGTTCCCATGTCAACACACCAGGGGCTTGGGTGACCTGCTACTGTGTCCCTGTGTTGGTGTGCCCTTGGGTATGGGTGGATGTTTGTCCATGCACTGTGTCACATCCTGTGTGGTGCATGCTTCCATGCACCACTGTGGGTGTCTGTGCTGGCTGTTGTGGCCAGTGCTGGGTCGGGGTGTATCCTTGGGAGGGTGTGCAGGGTGCTGTGCCACTGGTGGTGGGGTACAGGACATTTCCTGTCGTGTGCTGACACTTGGTCAGTCTCTCAGCTGTACCTTGGGGATGTGCGTGGTGGTACTGTGTATGAAGTCATTGCATCGCTGTCTGCTGCCACCCACTGAAGGGTGCTCATGGTGGGGCTGCCTTGCATGGTTCTGTGGTGCACAGAGTTGTATTGTCAATGTGGGGGTGGTGGCATGCATGGGGTGTCCTGCACTGGTGGGCGCTGCTCCTGTGCAGGGTGTCTGGGGATCACAGTGCAGGGTGTGTTCTGCATTAGTGGGATGGTGTGGCACGGGGTGGCCTGACCTCCTTGTGTGCTGGTCACAGCTTGCCAGTGGGTGTGCTGGTACACCATGCCCTGGTGGTGGGTTTTTTGCTGGTACCCATGGGCCAGTGGTTATTCCAGCTCTCCCCCGGTTGTGCAGTGCATGGGGTGTGGGGTGCAATGTCTCTTCTGCTGTGTGCTCCTCTGCCCATCTCTAGCTAGCATGGGTGGTCCGCCCATGCATCCTGTCCCTGCACACCCCTGGTTGTGCTGTTGCGCTGCTGCCCTGCTCCACTGAGCATCCCCGGTTGTGCTATTGCACATCTGAACTGCGCCACTGCACATCCCAGGTTGCGCTATGGCACAGTTGGCATGATATTCAGTCATGTGCTGCAGGCACATCTTGACCTGTGCAGTGTTTGAATATCATGCTTATTGTGCATGGGCACAGTGGACTTGCGCTTGCTCCTGCTGTCATGCACTTTTATGGAGCAGTTTGAATATCTGGGCCTATGTGTGAAAATATCTCTGTGATAGTGTGGAGTTGAACTATGTGTTAAATTATCTCTGCAACTGTGTAATGATTAAATGTGCTAAATTGTCTTTGTGACAGTGTGCAGCTAATCTGTGGGTTAATTTGTCTCAAACAAGAGTTATAGTGCCTCTCTTGTAGTGTGGTTCTAAACAATGAGTTAAATGCTCTGTTACAGTGTTGTGTCTAACTGTGTGAATTATACCTGTTAAGAAGTGGTGATTAGTACAATACAATATAATATAATATAATATTCACAAAATTTTACAAAGTTAAGCACAACACTATAATACAGAGTATTTAACTAATTGTTTAGACCCTCACCACAAGACTTACAATTTAACAAATGTTTGACAGAATTTAACAAATAGTTCAGCACCACACTATCGAAGGGATATGTTAAGACATAGTTTAGCACCCCACTCTCAGAGAGATAAATTAACACATAGTTAATCAATGTAATAGTTATACTATTATAACACCACAACATTATATTATATTATATTATATTATATTATATTATATTATATTATATTATATTATATTATATTATATTATATTATATTATACTATACTATACTATATTATATTATATTAAGATATATTATAATATATTATATTATACCTCTGGGAAGGGGGGGCATCATTGGCAGGTGTGGGGAAGGCAAAGCAGGAAAATGAGACAGCAGAGGTAGAAATCATGGCAGAGAGAGTGAGGGAAGCTCTCGGATCCCATAAGATGGAGAAAGCACCAGGGTAGGATAAATTACATCCCAGAGTGCTGAAGGAACTGGCAGAAGTCATGGCAGAACCCCTGATGGAACTCTTCAGCATTTCTCTGAGGACAGGGTGGGTGCCCCAGGATTGGAAGGTGGTGCATATAGTGCCTATCCACAAGCGGGGATCAAGTGAGGTGGCAGGGAACTACAGGCCAATCAGCCTGACATTGAAAGTGGGCAAGGTAATGGAGGACATTGTCAAGGAGAGACTAGGGCGACCTGGAAAAGTTGCAGAGCCTGGACGTTAGACAGCATGGACTCGTCCTGGGGAAATCATGTCAGACAAACCTTGTGGAGATCTATGACTGGGTGATGAGTGCCATGGACCTGGGAAGACCAGTGGACATCCTCTTTCTTGACTTCAGCAAGGCATTTGACTCTTTTACTCATGGGGGCCTGTTGAATAATCTGGGAGAAATGGGGGTTGGAAACCAGATGATCAGATTGATAAGAAATTGTCTAAAGAACCAGACTCAGAGGGTCATGGTTGGAGAGATAGTCTCTTCCCCAAGGAGGTTCATTAGTGGAGTCCCTCAGGGATCAGTCCTTGGGCCCCTTCTGTTCAACGCCTACATCTCTGACATAAGGAAGGGTATCAGGAGTTAGATGGGTCTCCTTGCAGATGACTCTAAACTGGGGGCCGCGGTGGATGGGGAGGAGGAGCGGAGGGTGGCCTTACAGGGGGACCTGGAGGCTCTGGAAAGGTTGTCTAGAAAGTGGAAGCTGAGGTTCAATGCAGGAAAATGCAAGGTACTGCACCTGGGAGCCAGAAACCAGGGCCAAGTGTACACCCTGGTGGGGAATGCTACACATCTTGATGGCTGAGAGGGACCTGGGGTGGTAGTGGATGTCAAGATGAACAACTCAGAGAGTTGTAGCAGGGCAGCTGCAAAGGCCAACATGATGCTTGGATGCATTGCTCGGGGCTCACCTCCAGAAGGAGGGAAGTGATAATCCCACTGTATAACTGCCTGGTGAGGCCAAACGTTGAGAACTGCATGCAGATTTGGAGGCCATATTTAAAGAGGGACATTAAACTACTGAAGAGGGTCCAGAGGAGGGCAACCAAAATGATTTGGGGCTTGTGGGAAAGGTCCTATGGAGAGAGTCTCAAAGAGCTAAATATGTACACATTGGAAGATAGAAGGGACTGGGGGGACATGATAGAGGTCTTCAGGTACATTAAGGGGGTAAATAGGGGAGGAGCAGTCAGGGTGCTCCAAAGAAATGAGGTGGGGCACTTAGAGGGCATGAGTGGAAGTTGGAGGGGGGAGATTCAGTGGAGAAAGGAGGAGGTGCTACCTCACTGAGAGGGGGTGGAGCCATGGAATGCACTGCCTAGGTGGCTGGTGGAGGCAGAAACAGTGGAGGGGTTCAACTGGGGGTGGGACAGGTACAGGGGAAGGGTTCTGGAAGCAAGAACCAGTGCAGTGAGAAAATCCAGGACTGGGAAGGTAGAAGCCCGAGAGGGAGAGGGGGGCATCAAGGTCAGACACCAGGGTGGGGGCTGACCAAATGAGCAGACACAAAAGAACTGTTAGGATTATTGTTCTGGCATTTTAGAATGTTAGTATATTATATTATATTATATTATATTATATTATATTATATTATATTATATTATATTATATTATATTATATTATATTATATTATATTATATTATATGACATTATATTATATTATATTATATTATATTATATTATATTATATTATATTATATTATATTATATTATATTAATCGCCACTCTGTAACAGGGATAATTTCACACAGTTAAGCACAACACTGTAACAGAGAGCATTGAACTCATTGTTTTGAACCACACTGCAACAGAGACGATTTAATTGATGTTTGAGATAATGTAACAAATAAATTAGTAACACACTGTCACAGAGATAAATTAACACGTAGTTACTTAATTTATTACTTATAATATTATAGCAACTCACCATTATATTATATTATATTATATTATATTATATTATATTATATTATATTATATTATACTATACTAATCACCACTTCTGAACAGGTATAATTCACACAGTCAGGCACAACACTATAACAGAGCATTTAACTCATTGTTTAGAACCACACTACAAGAGAGGCACTATAACTCTTGTTTGAGATAAATTAACCCACAGATTAGCAGCACACTGTCACAAAGATAATTTAACACATAGTTTAACTCCACACTATCACAGAGATATTTTAACACAAAGGCCCAGATATTCAAACTGAGCCATAAAAGCGCGCGACAGCAGGAGCAAGCACAAGTCCACTGCGCCCATGCACAATAAGTGTAATATTCAAACACTGCACAGGTCAAGATGTGCCTGCGGCACATGACTGAATATCACGCCACCTGCACCATAGCCCAACCTGGGATGTGCAGTGGCACAGTTCAGATGTGCAATAGCACAACCAGGGATTCTCAGTGGAGCAGGGCAGCAGCACAACAGTATAACCAGGGATGCGCAGGGACAGGATGCATGGGCGGGCCACCCATGCGAGAGATGGGCAGAGGAGCACACAGCAGAACAGACATTGCCCCCCACACCCCATGCACTGCACAACCGGGGGAGAGCTGGAATAACCACCAGCCCATGGATACCAGCAACAAACCCACAGCCAGGGCATGGTGTACCAGCATAACCCCTGGCAAGCTGTGACTGGCACACAAGGAGGTCAGGCCACCCCATGCCACACCATCCCACCAATGCAGAGCACACCCTGCACTGTGATCCCCACACACCCTGCCCAGGAGCAGCGCCCACCCATGCAGGACACCCCATGCATGCCACCACCTCCACCGTGACAATGCAACTCTGTCCACAAAAGAACTATGCAAGGCAGCCCCACCACGAGCACTTTTCAGTGGGTGGCAGCAGACTGCAATGCAACGACTGCATACACAGTGCCACCACGCACTTCCCCCCATGGTACAGCTGAGAGACTGACCATGTGTCAGCACACGAGGTACCCCACACATGACAGGGCATGCCCCGGACCCCACCACCAGTGGCACAGCACCCTGCACACCCTCCCAAGGATACACCCCAACCCAGCACTGGCCACAACAGTCAGCGCAGACACCCACAGTGGTGCATGGAAGCATGCACCACACAGGATGTGACACAGTGCATCGACAACACCCACCCATACCCAAGGGCACACCAACACAGGGACACAGTGGAAGGTCAACCAAGCACCTGGTGTGTTGCCACGGGAAATGTGTACACATGGCCAGCACCCCTCCATGGCACAGGAGTGCCAGACACCCTGTGCAGGCACCAGGAAGCTGTAAGCCACCAGCATGTGCCCGGAGCAAAAGTGACAGACAGTGGAGCACATCCCTGCAACAGACACAAGTGACAGCATGGAGGTGGGACAACAACAGCAGAGGCCACAGTGCCACCCAAGGCAGACATGCACAACACCAGTGACAGGAGGCAACCCAGTATTGTGCTGGGTACAGTGGCTGACATGCCAGCGGACTGTGCAGGTCACAGACATGCAAGGATGTCAGCTGCACATGCCATGGATGGTCTGACAGGTGCACCATGGACACAGTGCATGCACTGTGGACCACTACACACAGTCATCCAGTGCACAGGGAACAACACACAAACCACAGACAGTGACTGATAGCTACACCCACACCATAGTCACTTCCCCTATGGACACACACACACCCATGACTGCAGCACCCCTGATGCCATGCACACCACTGCAGCTGAGCACCTGTAGCCCGATGCAAATCAGAGACCACCACAGTAGGCATAACAAAAGAAATGTATATTACAAGATATAAACAACTATTTACAAATATTTATAAAATGTTGGGGAGGGCCACAAACCAGGTGGGGGTGAGTAAGGGCAGGGTGAACAAATGGTAGAGGGGAAGAGGGTGTGAGGTGGGTCCAGGGGTAGGTGCAATCCTTTGATTCATGACATTCAGTGGAAGCCCAGCTCCCGGCTCTGATGAGGCCTCCCACCATGCCTCCTGTGGACTCCTATCTGCTCCATCTGCTGTAAGATTTCCAGGGAGGCCCTGGCCACCTGAAGAAGCTCCTTCAGTGCTCTCTCCATATGCCACATCTGCCATCCACCTAGGACAAGGGAGCAGAGTGAATAGGTGTGAATGCACAGCCCCCTGCAGCCCACCCACTGTGCATGGCATACGGCAATAGGACATGCCTCTTTGATGGTGTGTGACCACCCACAGTGATCATGTCCACAAGACCTGCCCACCCAGGCACACACAGCCATGCAGACCACTGCACACACCCACCGCCCAAGTCCCGCACAGCACCACCGTGGCTGTACAGTGACATGGCTATGTGGTGCGAAGGCAGTGGCATAGCCATATACCCAGTGCATGCATGGACCATCAGCGATGCACACCCACACATGCAGTGCCACTGGACAGTGCTGACTGTACTGTGTGGCGTTCATGTCACTGGTGTCAATGGATGGTGGCAATGCCCCGCCGCCTGCCCTGCAACACAGCATGCACAGAATATCTTGGAAGAAAGGCACTCACCATCATCGGCCTGATCCAGGCGCTGTAGTCCGCTTCGACCGGTTTCCCATGGCTGTTGACCATCTCCACCACCCATGCCTGTGTCAGTTCCTGTCTGGCTTGGCACTGCTCTTCAGGGCCTAGCATGCAAAAATGGAGAGGAGATTATCAGTACAATCCAGTATCAAAGACCCCCACCCCCAGTTGTGTGCAATCCCACACAGCCCAGCCATGCCGCAACCCCCCAACACTACCTCCACCGCCAACACCACCAACACCACTGCCCACACTGGATGGCCCACCCCCCCATGTGGTGGACACATGCCCACCATGATACCCATACTACACAACCAGTGAATGGATGGGGCACCTACCTGGTCCTGGCACTGCACCTCTTGTGGCACGTGCCACAGGTGGGCAGGCCTGTCTGGGTCCCTGCGCTTCAGGTCCCTGTATCTGTGGTGACACTGCCCAGCCATGTGCCTGATTCCTGTGGCCTCCTCCAGTGTCACAGCCACCTCCTGCCATACATCACTCCTGGCCCTGTCCAGGGGTGCAGTCCCAAAAAGTGCCCCAGCATGAGGCTCCACTATGGCCACCAAATTGGCCAGCTCCATCTGGCTCCAAACAGCAGCCCTCCTTCTTGCCATCTCTGAAGCTGGTCAGAGTCAAAATGGCGCTTGGTAGCACAGTCCACCATGTGCAGATGCTGCACAGTACAGCGTTGCCATTCCCCATCACGCTGTCACCGAACAGCACTATAGTGGTGTACCTATGTGGATGCATGGTGCCTATAGGGCAAAGGTTGGGCACAGGGTCAAGGGTCTCCCATGCATGGACCGCCAAAGCATGATTGGTACTCCCTGTGTGTAGTGTGACTGGGTGCCAGTGTGAGATGCCCTGTAGTGGCCTACTGCGCTGTGGCTCATGGCACCTATGGCACCCTAGTGCAAGAGCGCCATACATGTGAACAGCGCTGTAGAGCCACTGGCACAATGGTGGTTGGCCCTATTCTGCCTCCCATGCACAGCACGTCAGAAGCACGGCAGGCATCAGAACCCTGGGCATTTGCCATTCAGTGTCCACTGCACACATCACAGAACTGTGCCCTGGCCTGAGCATGTTCAACACAATTGCGCAAAGTGCAACAGCGTGATATTCAGCCGGCATATGCAAATCAGCTCATCAGCGATTCAGTGGCACAGATACTGCATTAGCATCCACTTAAAATTGCGCCTCACCTCATTTGCATGTGTTGCACTATATAAATGCAACATTGGGCTACATAGGCCGTAGTCTGATATTGCAGTCTATTGTGGTGAGTTGCATGCTGTTTGGGAGTGTGGACTGTGGTGTGTGGGAGATGCATGGGACTGTACAGGCAGAGGTAACACTTGTCATTCCCACAAGATCAATGATGAGCAACTGTTAGGTGGAGGAGGAGGAACAGAGACATGGGAGAAAGAGGAGGGCAAACTTTAACAAGGCAGAAACAGATGCCCTGTTTGAGCCCTACTTTGACCAGGAACTGTTGCTCAGTGGACAGCGGGGAACACCACAGGCCCATACTGCTGCATGGGGAGAGGTGGCGCATGCCATCAACCAGCATGGCAGCCACCAGTGGTCCGTGCAGGAGTGCAAAAAGAAGGTGGGCACGGACAGGAGGAGGATTAAGGATAAGGTGGCTGCCATCAGGGCAGCGTGGGCTGTGACCAGTGGGGGACAGCTGGCCATGCAATGCCTGACCCAATAGGAAGAGTGGGTTGCTTGCAGCTTGCGGTGTTGTGTCATCGAGGGTGTTCCAGGTGGTGGCTTCCAGATGGGTGGTAGCCCATCACTGCATGGTAGGTCCTGATCTGTCACTGTAGGGGGGCTGCCACAGGGTAGGGCAGATACATTAATGCTACTGTGTTTCCTTGCAGCTCCTGATCATATACATGGGTCAGTGGTGGTGGGTTCATCCACTAAGGGTGATATCCTGGACACAGAGGAGTGCCCATCCACCTCCACAGGTGTCCGTGGGTCAGAACGACAGTGGGCCCACCTGGCTGCCCTGACTGATGTTGGTGGAGCAGGTGCAGAGGAGGCCCTGCCCATGTCCCAGTGTGCCAGCATCCGTGGATGCCAGCATGCTGAGACTTGGACTGGTGCCGGATCCGTCACTGATGATGATGGAGCTCACATCATGGACAGTGATACATGTGGGCCGCAGCATGGCCACACAGCAGGTTACAGCATGGGCATAGCCATGGGTGGTGCTGCCGTGGAAGCCTGTGTGACATCACAGTCCCAGCCAGTGCCTATCTGCACCAGGGGAGCAGCACTGGTGAGTGTCCAGGACAGTTGGGCTGTTGCAGCCACTGCAGCAGCACCGTTGAGCCCTGGAGAGTGACAGCCGGAGGGGCAGCATCAGCAGTCGGCCAATGGCACTGGGGGAAAGTGTTGGGGGTGGCATCAGTGCACTCTCTATGGACATGCCCTGGCATAGCACTGGTGTGCAGCACCCAACCTCAAGGGGTGCTGCCATTCACTGCCACAAACACCATGAGGGACAGCATGCCAGTCAGGTGGATGACCTCTTAAATGAGCAAACCCACATACTCCATGATTCAGTGGATCAGCAGTTGCGGCTTGAGAGGGCAGTGGATGCACTCAGTGAGGTCCTGCACCAGGCAGAGGAGTGGCACAGCAGGGATACCGGTCTGCTCCTGGCAGGTATGGACTGGCTGCGGGAGGTTGTGACCGCCGCCATTGACAGGCAGACACAGGCATTCACTGCTGTCATGGCCACATTGGGCACACAGTTATTTGCCCATGCATCGCAGACACTGCACAGTGCAATGTCCACCCCCATTCCCAGCATCACGTGACACCATCCTTGTTGACACCGACTTCAGCTGTGAGCATCCTGAGCATGCCTGGCACAGGCATGTTCAGTGAGCTTCAGACCCCTGCTTGAGAACGGTCATGTTCCCACAGTGGATCTCCTGGGGGACCATCAGTGCCACCCCATGAAGCTATTGGTCAGTCTGTCACTCCTGGTGGGTCTCGGTGGGGCTGCCCATGCATGCATAGCAGCTGTGGCACTGTGCCACATTACTGACCTGTCTCCCACCATGGCTACTGTCTGATGCTGCCCTGTGTGTTGTTCATTGTGCAATGCATGGCTGGGGTACCCAGCCTTGCACACACACACACACACACATGTTCCATGTGCACACCCTCCCAGCTGCTGGCCACTGTGGCATGTGCATGATGATGCCTGCATTGTGCTGTCCCACCACTGTGCAGTGGTGCCCAGCATCTGAGACATGCACAATGACAGGCACTGGGCATGGTGGTCTGCAGACGTGTGTGTGGCTAGGGGTGGCGGATGTGGTCAGTGTGTCTCCTACCCTTTGTGCATGTCTTGTGGGGTGTGTGTGTGTGTGTGACCACATGCCATGTTAGGCCTTGCCATTCCTTATGGTGTGTGTGGTTCCATGCTCAGCCAATTCCCTTCATGACATGCACCCCTGGGGTTTGTTCATGTGTGTTTGTGGGTTGTGCCCTTGCCATTGGTGGTTGCCCATGGCCCATGACTTACCTGGGTTGGTTGCAGTACTCCTTTGTGATGGTGTCCTGGTGCAGCTGCACCATTTGGATCAGTCGGGGGGTCCCTTTGACCAAGGTGGGGCTGCCCATCACCACCTGCACCAGCGTCCTCATCGTCCCCATCACTGTCCCCCTCTTTGACCTGTACAGCTATCCCACAGTCATTGACCATGTTGTGCAGGATGAAACAGACCAGTAATAGCCCACAGGCCTCTGAGGGGCTGTATGGTAGGGCACCGCCAGATGTGTCCAGGCAATGAAAATGTGCCTTCAGCATCCCGAACACCCACTGTGTGACATTGCGTGTGGTGGCATGTGCCTCATTGTAGCGTTGCTGCGATGGGGTTGTGGGCTGCCGGTATGGTATGAGCAGCCAGGGATGGAGTGGGTATCTACTGTCACCTGTGTGTAAGGGGGTGGACATTAGTTTGGTAATCAGCATCACCCTGCCTTGGGTCATCTAGGCCAGTACCCATGTCACCTCTGCCTATGCCCCTCCCAAGATCCATGTCTTTCTTTGTGATTTGCATACTCATTATTGCCGCCATCTGAATGGTGGCACTGGCCATGTCCCTGGCTTGTGTTACCCCCCTGGCAGCTGTATTCCTGTTCCCCCTGCTCTCCTTTCTGCTAGTCCCCCTGCATGGGAACACCTCCCAGATTTGGATGTCCTGCCCACTGTCAGTGTCCTCAGTCAAATGTGGCACTTCCCCTTTCCTCCTACACAGTGGCACAGGCTCGCCTCTCCTTCCCTGTTCCTGATAGTTTCCAGGTGCTCTGTCCTGCTCCTGCCCTGCCCTGCTCACTGCTATTGTGTGCCTGGTTGCTGTCACCTTGCTCCCAAATATGGCTTTCCTGTAGCATTCTTGCACCTCTCGTTCCTTTTTATTTTGGATAATTTCCGCTATCATGCAACTACCATTTGCTCCCCTATTATGCATGGCACATGCTGTTTAATATCGCACTGCTCCATTTATTCATGGTTCCTCCCCCTTCTGTTGCACATGCATTCATTCACCATTGCGCTCTTACGCATTGCGATTTGGGGGGGCGCAGCTGCCTCCTGCTGAATATCGCACAATGGTGAATTTTCAGACTTGCGCTGGTGCATCCCTGTTGTGCGTGGCTCAACCCTGTTCAATATCTGGGATATAATTTAACACCACTCTGTCACACAGATAAATTAACGCAGTTATATTATAATACCACACAATTATAGTGATTTCACATCATATCATACCATATCATATCATAATATTTCATATTATATTGTATTACATTGTATTAATCACCACTCTGTCAAACTCATAATTTCACACAGTTAAGCACAACACTGAAAGAGAGAGTAATTAATGCATTGTTTAGAATCTCAGTACAAGAGATACAATTTAACCCATGTTTGAGATAATGTTACACATAGTAACATAATATAAAATAATATAATATATCAAATCATTTCATGTAATATAATATGATGATGTACTGTTATAATATTATAAACATTAAAGCAATTAACTATGTGTTAATTTATCTCTGTGAAAGCATGGTATCTCTGTTGTAGAGTTTTTTAAACAATGAGTTAGATGCTCTCTGTTACAGTGTTGTGCTTCGCTGCATGAAATTACACCTGTTACAGAGAGGTAATTAATGTAATATAATATAATATATAGTGATATGACATGATATAATATAATATAATATAATATAATATAATATAATATAATATAATATAATATAATATAATATAATATAATATAACATAATATTGGTGTTATATTTTAAGTATTATATTAAGTACTATGTGATAATTTATCTCTGTGTCAGTGTGGTACTGAACTATGTGTTAAAATATCTCTGTGATAGAGTGGTGCTGAACTATGTGTAAATTATTTCAAACATGGGTTAAATTGTATCTATTTGTAGTGAGAACCTAAACAGTTAGCTAAATTCTCTCTGTTACAGTCTTGTGCTTAACTGTCTGATATTATCCCTGTTACTGAGTGGTGATTAATATAATATAATATAATATAATACAATACAACACAATACAATATAATATGCAATATGATATGATATGATATAATTTATTATAATATAATATGATATGATATATAATATGATACAATATAATGGTGTGTTATTATAATATAACTGCATTAAAATATCTCTTTGACAGAGTGATGTTAAACTGTTGGTGAAATTATCTCAAACAAGAGTTTAATTGTCTCTCGAATAGTGTGATTCTAAACGATGTGTAAAATGCTTTCTCTTATAATGTTGTGCTTAACTGTGTAAAATATCCGATATGGAGCAGTGAGTAACATAATATAATATAATATAATATAATATAATATAATATAATATAATATAATATAATATAATATAATATAATACAATACAATACAGTATAATATTATGTAATATAATATAAAATAATATAATATGCTATGAGATTATATGAAATGTTATGATATATGATACGATTGGACATGATACGATATGATACAATACGATATGATATAATATATTAAAATGTGATAAGAAATGATGTATTATAATATAATGTAATGTAAGGTTATGTAATATAATATTATATAATATGATATGATATAATATAATATAATATAAAATAACATAATGTAATATAGTGTTGTGGCGTTATAAAAGTATAACTATTAAAATAATTAACTATAATCCATTATAATAATATAATATAATATAATATAATACCATATAAAATAATATAATATAATATATTAGGATATGATGTAATGTAAAGTGCTGTCATGTTATGTCATCTGATATGATATGATATGACATGACATGACATATGATATAATATGGAATGATATGATGTAATCTAATGGTTTGGTGTTATGGTATGATATAAATTAAATTAAGTAACTATGAGCTATTTTATTTCCATGACAGTGTCGTGTTAAACATACTGCTAAAATATCTCTGCCGATTGCGAGTTGCTGAACAATGTTTTAAATTATTACTGTAACAGTGAGCTGCTTAAATGTGTTATGTTATCTCTGTGACAGTGTGGCACTAATTAAGGAGTTCAATTTTCTTAAACATGGGTTAAATTGTATCTGTTGCAGTGTGTTTCCAAACAATGAATTAAATGCTGTCTGTTACAGTGCTGTGCTTAACTCTTATGTAGTGGTGATTCATATAATATAATATAATGTAATATAATATACTATAAAATAATATAATATTAATATAATATAATACAATATAATTCACTACAATATATTATGATATGACATGGTATGATTTAATATAATATAATATAATATAGTATCATATAATATAATGTAACGGTATGGTGTTTTAATATTATAACTATTAAATTAATTAATTATGTGTTAATTTGTCTCATAATATAATATAATGCAATACAATACAAAGCAATACATTACATTATGATAGGATATGATATGTTATGATATAATATAATACTATACGGTATAATATAACATAATGTGATATGATATATTATGATATAATAAATAATATAATATAATATTATATAATGGTGTGGTGTAATAATATTATCAATATTAAATTAACTAACTATGTGATAATTTAGCTATGGGACTGTGTGATGCAAATTTATGTGTTAAATTATCTCAACCATAGGTTGAATTCTCTTTGTTGCAGTGTGTTTGAAAACAATGAGTTCAATGCTCTCTGTTACAGTGTTTTGCTTAAGTGTGTGAAATTATTCTTGTCATGGAGTGGTGATTAATATAATATAATATAATATAATATAATATAATATAATATAATATAATATAATGGTGTCATGTTATAATATTATAACTACTGAATTCATTAACTATGTGTTAATTTCTCTCTGTGACAGTGTGGTGCTTATTTATGTACAGCATAATCTGAAGGATGGGTAAAACTGTCTCTGTTTCAGTGTGGTTCAAAAGAATTAGTTCAATGCTCTCTATTACACTGTAGTGCTTAACTGTGTGACATGATCCTTGTTACGGAGTGGTGATTAATATAATATAATATAATATGATATAATACGATATAATACAATATGATATAATATATATATAATATAATGTGGTGTTATAATATTTTGAATATTATATTAATTAACAATGTAATAATTTATTATTTGTGACAGTAAACTATGTGTTAAAATATCTCTGCGATAGTGTTGTGCTGAACTATGTGTAAATTATCTCAAACATTTGTTAAACTGTATCTCTTGTACTGAGAATCTAAACAGTGTTTAACTGTGTGATAGTATCCCTGTTACTGAGTGGTGATTAATATAATATAATATAATATAATATAATATAATATAATATAATATAATATAATATAATATAATATATATAATATAATATTATACTATGTAATTTTATGATACATGGTATAATATAAGTTATTATAATATAATATTGTATATGATATGATGCAATATTGTAATGTGCTTTTATAATATAACTGGTGTTAAACTGTGTTAAAATATCTCTGTGATAGTGTGGTGCTTAACTATGTGTTTATTTCTGTAACAGTGTAGTGATTAAATGTGTTACATTATGTCTGTGAGAGTGTCATACTAATCTGTTGCTGAATTTATCTCCAGCAAGAGTTTAATTGTCTCTCATGTAGTGTGATTCTAAACAATTTGTAAAATGCTATCTGTTACAATGTTGTGTTTAACTATGTGAAACTATCCGATATGCAGCGGTAACATAATATTATATAATATAATATAATATATGTATTATAATACAATACAATACAAAATAATATTATGCAATGCCATATAATATAAAATAATAAAATGTAATATAATATGATATGATATGAAATGATATGATATATGATAGGACATGATACGATATGATACAATATGATATGATGTAATATATTATGACATGATAAGAAATTATGTAATATAATATAAGGTAACTTAATGTAATATAGTATGGTATATTATCATACAATATAATATAATGTATTATGATATAATATAATATAACATAATATTATATAATATAGTGTTGTGGCGTTATAATAGTGTAACTATTAAATTAATTAACTATATGTTAATTTATCCCTCTGTCAGGGTGATGCTAAGCTATGTGTAAAATCATCTCAAACATGGGTTAAATTGCTGTATTGTTGTGTGGCTTTAAATAATGATATAAATGCTCTCTTTTACAGTCTTGTGCATAACTATGTGATATTATACCTGTTACATAGTGGTGATTAATATGATATAATTTATATAATATATTATTATAATATAATATAATATAATATTATATAATATAATATAATATAATGTAATGTAATGTAATATAATATGATATATTAGGAAATGTAATGTGCTGTCATGTGATAGGATATGATATGATATGGAATGGTATGATGTAATATAATGGTGTGGTGTTATAGTATTATATCTATTAAATTAATTAACTATGTGTTGTTTTATTTCTGTGACATTGCGGTGTTAAACTTACTGCTAAAATATCTCTGCCGATACTGTGTTGCTGAACTATGTTTTAAATTATTACTGTAACAGTGTGCTCTTAATTGTGCTACAGTATCTCTGTGACACTGGCACTAATTAAGGAGTTAAATTTTCTCAAGCATTTATTAAATTGTCTCTGTTACAGTGTGATTCCAATTAATGAATGAATTAAATGCTCTATCTTACAGTGTTGTGCTTAACTCTTACATAGTGGTGACTGATATAAAATAATATAATAGTAATATAATATACTATAAGGCGATATAATACACTACAATATATAATATGACATGGTATGATTTAATACAATTTAATATCATATAGTATCGTATAATACAAAGTGTGATGTTATAATAGTATAACTATTAAATTAATTAACTATATGTTAATTTTTCTCATAATATAATACAATATAACACAATACAATACAAAGCGATACAATACATTATGATAGGATATGATACGATATACTATCATATAATACAATGAATATGCTATGATAAGATGTGATGTGATATGAGGTGATGTGATATGCTATGATATTGTATGATGTGAAGTGATGTGATACATTATGATCTGACACAATGTGATATAATATAATATAATATCATATCATATAATGGTGTGGTGTAACAATATTATCAATATTAAATTAACTATGTGTTAATTTATCTATGTGATATTTATCTATGTGTAAAATTTTCTCAACCATGGGATGAATTCTCTTTGTTGCAGTGTGTTTCAAAACAATGAGTTCAATGCTCTCTGATACAGTGTTGTGCTTAACTGTGTGAAATTATTCTTGTCACAGAGTGGTGATTAATATAATATAATATAATTAACTATGTGTTAATTTTCCTCTGTTACAGTGTGGTCCTAATTTATTTATAACATTATCTGAAGGATGGGTAAAACTGTTTCTGTTTCAGTGTGGTTCAAAAGAATGAGTTCAATGCTCTCTGATACAGTGTTGTGTTTAACTGTGTGAAATTATCCTTTTTACAGAGTGGTGATTAATAGAGTATAATATTATATAATATAATATAATATAA
The DNA here is from genome assembly GCA_016271365.2 of Neoceratodus forsteri. Classification (NCBI taxonomy): domain Eukaryota; kingdom Metazoa; phylum Chordata; order Ceratodontiformes; family Ceratodontidae; genus Neoceratodus; species Neoceratodus forsteri. The sequence goes on from CM028136.1 coordinate 876,426,892, forward strand.
CACAATACAATATAACATACTATAATCTAATGTAATGTAATATAGTATAGTGTTACAGTACTATAACTATTATATTAATTAACTATGTTTTAATGTATCTCTGTGACAGTGTGTTGCTATACTATGGGTTAAAATATCTGAGCAATATTGTGGTCCTGAACTATGTGTTACATTATCTCTGCAGTAGTGTGGTGCTTAAATGTGTTACATTGTCTCTGTTGGAAGTGTGGTGCTAATTAAGAAGTTAAATTTTCTGAAACATGGATTAAATTGTCTCTCTTGCAGTGTGGGTCTAAACAATGATTTAAATAAGCTCACTTACAATGTTGTGCTTAACTCTGTGAAATGATCCGTTATGGAGTGGTGATTGATATGATATGATATGACATGATATGATATGATATGATATAATGGTGTGCTGTAAGTAAGTATTAAATGTTCATTTATCTCTGTAACAGTGTGGTGCTTCACTATGTGTAAAAATATCTCTGTGACAGTGGGGTGCTAATTTATTTGATAAATTATCTCGAATTTGGGTTAAATTTGTCCCTGTTGCAGAATTTTTCTAGTTATATGCTCTCTCCTACACTGTTGTGCTTAACTGTATGAAAATATCCCTCTTACAGAGTGCTGATTAATCTGCTATGATGTGATGTGATATGATATGATAGGATATGATATGATGTGAGATGACATGATATCATATCATAAAATATAATATAATAGAATGTAATATAATAGAGTGGTGTTATAATATTATAGCTTTTGAATTAATCATGCATGTGCAGATTTATATCTGTGACAGTGTGGTGCTAAACTCTGTATTAAATTATCACTGCAATAGTGTGGTGCTGTATTATGTGTTAAATTATATCTGTAATAGTGTGGTGCTTAAATGTGCTACATTATCTCTGTGACAGAATAATGCTAATTTATGTTTTAAATTATCACAACTATGGGTTAAATTGTCTCTGCAGTATGGTTCTAAACAATGAGTTAAATGATCTCTGTTATCATGTTGTGCTAAACTGTGTGAAATTATCCATGTTACAGAGTGGTGGTTGCTAGAACAGAATAGAATAGAATACAATGGTGTGGGGTTATAATATGACTATTAAATTAATTAACTATGTGTTAATTTATCTCTGTGACAGTGTGGTGCTTAAATGTGTTAAAATATCACTCTGAGAGTGTGAAGATAAACTTCTTAAATAGTTTGCTTTACCGTATGTTGCTAAACTTTTACCTCTCAGAGTGTGGTGCTAAACTATGTGTTTATCTCGGTGACAATGCAGCACTAAAACTATGTATTAAATTATAACTGTGACAGTGCAATGATACACTGTCAAAGTGTCTCTTTTACAGTGTGGTGCAAAACTGCGTGTTAAATTATCTTTGACAGTGTTGTGCTAAACTATGTGTTTATCTCTGGGACAGTGCAGCACTAAAACTATGTGTTAAATTGTATCTGTGACAGTGTAGTGCTAAACAGTGTTACTTTATCTCTACCACAATGCAGTGCCAAATTTTGTGTTAAATTATCACTGTGACAGTGCAGTACTAAAACTGTGTATTTCTGTGACAGTGTAAAGCTGAAATATTGGTTAACTTATTTCTATCACAGTGTGGTTTTAAAATATGTGGTAAATTATCCCTGTAACAGTGTGGTGCTAATTTATGTGTTAAATAATCTCCCTGACCTCCTGTTTTTTTTAACAAGCAAGACAGTATGGTGATAAACTAATGCATTACATTAGCTCTTTGACAGTGTGGTTCTAATTTTTGTGTTAAATTATCTCAAACAAGGGTTAAATTGTTTCTGTTTGCAGTGTAGTTCTAAGCAATCAGTTAAATGCTCTCTCTTTCAGTGTTGTGCTTAACTGTGTGGTGATTAATATATTATAAAATAATATAACATAGCAGAACATAACATAACATCACATACATAAAATAATATAATGGTGTGGTGTTATAACTATTAAATTACTTAACTATGTGTAAACATATATAAGTCAGACGGTGATGTGTTACAATATAATTTTAGAGTGTGATGATAAGCTATCTAAATTGTCTCTTTTACAGTGTGGTGCTAAACTGTGTGTTAAATTAACTCTGAGAGTGTGGTACTAAACTAGTTGTTAAATTATCTCTGCCACACTGCAGTGCTAAACTATGTGTTAAATTACCACTGTAAGAGTACAATGATAAAGTGTCTTAAATTTTCTCTTTTACAGTGTGGTGCTAAACAGTGGTTCTAAACAATGAGTTGAATGGTCTCTGTTTCAGTGTTGTGTTTAGCTTTATGAAATATATCATGTTATAGTGTGCCCAGGACCACCTTGAAAATGAGCTTGCTTAATGGCGTTTATGCCTGGTTAAATAAAGTGATTGATTGATATAGTGTGGTGATTAATATAATATAATATAACATATAACATAACCTGTCATCACATAACATAACATAACAATAGTGGTGTGATGTAATAATAGTATAACTATGAAATTACTTAACTATGTGTTAATTTTTCATAGTCAAATTGTGATGCAAAACTATGTGTTAAAATGTCATTGTGAGAATGCAAAGATAAACTGTCTTAAATTGTTTGTTTTACAGTGTGGTACTAAACTGTGTATTAAAATATCCCTGCGACATGGTGGTACTAAACTAAGCATGAAATTATCTCTTTGACATCTATGGGTTACTTTATTTTGCAGACAGTGTGGTAAACTATTTCTTAAATTAGCTCTGTGACAGTTTGGTGCTGCACTATGTGTTAAAATATCTCTGTAATAGTGTGGTTCTCAACTATGGTTTAAATTATCTCTGTCACTGTGTGGTTCTAAAGTATCTGTTAAATTACCTCAGAAACAGTGTGGTGCTTACATTTGTTACATAATCTCTGTGACAGTGTGGCACAAATTTATGTGTTGCATTATCTCAAACATGGGTTAAATTGTCTCTGTTGCAGTGTGGTTCTAAACAAAGAGTTAAATGCTCTCTGTTTCAGTGTTGAGGATAACTGTGTGAAATTATGTCTGTTATGGTGTGGTGATTAACATAACATAATATAACATCACATAACATAACATAACATAAAACTTTTATAATGGTATGGTGTTATAATATTATATGTATTAAATTAACTATGTGTTCATTTTCTCAGTCAAACTGTGGTGCTAAACTATATGTTAAATTATCACAGTAAAGTGCAATGATGTGAACTGTCTTAAATTGTCTCTTTTGCAGTTTGGTGCTAAACTGTGTGTTAAATTAACTCGGAGAGTGCTGTTCTAAACTATGTGTTTATCTCTGTGACCGTGCAGAACTAAAATGATGTGTTAAATATCACTATGAGAGTGTGATGCTAAACTGTCTTGTTTCTTTTAGAGTGTGGTGCTTAACTATGAGTAGAAATATCTCTGTGACATGGAAGTGCTGAACTATGATTTAAATTATCTATATCACAGTGTGGCTCCAAAGTATGTGGTTAATTATCTGTGTAACAGTGTAGGTCTAATTTATGCAATAAATTACATCAAACATGGTTTAAATTGTCTCTGTTGCAAGTAACCCATAGATGTAACAGAGATAATTTCACCCACAGTTTAGCACCACACTGTAAAAGAAACAATTAAGACAGCATTTAACAAATTGATGAAAACCACACTGCAAAATAGACTATTTAACCCATTATTCAGATAATTTAACACATGAATTAGCAATACACTGTCATAGGGCCACTGTAGCACATACTTTAGAACCAGACTGTCACAGAAATAATTTTACACAATATTAGTACTGCACAGTCACAGAGTTAATTTAACACACAGTTTAGCACTGCATTGTGGCAAAGATGATGTAACACAGTTTAGCACTACATTGTAACAGATAAAATGTAACACAAAATTTTAGTGCTGCACTGTCACAGAGATATTTAAACACATAGTTTAGCACCACTCCATCAGAGTTAATTTCACACATAGCTTAGCACAACACTGCAAAAGAAACAATTTAAGACAGTTTATCATCACACTCTAACAGTGATAATTTAACATATTTAATAAATAGATCAGCACCACACTATTGCAGATGTATATATTCTATTCTATTCTATTCAATTCTATTCTATTCTAGTTTATTAATCACCACTCTGTAACAGAAAAAAAAATCACACCATTTAGCACAACACTGTAACAGAGATCATTTAACTCATTGTTTAGAATCACACTGCAACAGAGACAATTTAAACCCTGGTTGAGATAATTTAGTATGTAAATTAGCACCATACTGTCGTAGAGATAATGTATCACATTTAAGCACCACACTATTACACAGACAATTTAACACATAGTTCAACACCACACTGTCACAGAGATAAAGTAACATATAGTCAATTAATTTAATAGTGATACTATTATAACACCACAATATTATATTACGGTATATTATATTAAATTGTATTGTAATATATTTTAATATATTATATTGTATTATAATACATGTTATGATATTATATTATATTATAGTATATTATATTATATAATATTATATTATTCTAATCACCACTGAATCACAGGGATAATTTCACACAGTAATGCACGCTACTGCAACACTATTGCACAGGTATTTTAACACATAGTTTAGCACCACACTCACATAGAGATACATTAACACATAGTTAATTAATTTAAGTGTTGTAATACTATAACACCTCACCAATATATTATATCATAGCATATATCATATCATATCATTTCATAATTGTCTTTTTTGCAGTGTGGTTCTAAACTGTGTGTTAAATTAGCTCTGAGAGTGTGGTACTAAACTAAGTTTTTAATTATCTCTGTGACAGTGTAAAGCTGAAATATGGTTTAAATTATCTGTATAATAGCGTGGTTCTAAAGTATGTGTTGCATTATACCTGTGACAGTGCAGTGCTAATTCATGTGTTAAATTATCTCAATCATGGGTTAACTAGTTTGTTTTGCAGTGTGGTTCTGATCAATGAGTTAAATGCTCTCTTGTTTCGGTCTTGTGCTTATCTGTGAAATTATCCCCGATACGTTATGGTGACATAACATAACATAACATAACATAACATAACATAACATAACATAACATAACATAACATAACATAACGGTCTGGTGTTATATTATTATAACTATTAAATTACATAACTGTGTGTTAATTTATCTCAGTCAAACTGTGGTGCTAAACTATGTGGTAAAATATCATTGTGAGAGTGTGATGATAAACTGTCTTAAACATTATCTCTGCCACACTGCAGTGCCAAACTGTGTGTTAAATTACCACTGTGAGAGTGTGATGTTAAACTGTCTTAATTGTTTCTTTTACAGTGTGGTGCTAAATTGTGTGTGAAATTTCACACAGTTTAGCACAACACTGAATCATAGACTATTTAACTCATTTGTTTAGAACCACAGTTTAGCACCTCACTGTACAATGTTGTGCTGAACTGTGTGAAATTATCCATTACAGAGTGGAGATTAATATAATATATATTGTATTGTATAATATTGTATTGTATTGTACTGTATTGTAATATATTATATTGTATTATATTATATGTTATGATATGATATTATATTATACTAATCACCACTCAATAACAGGGATAATTTCACATAGTTAAGCACACTACTGTAACACGGTTGCAAAGATATTTTAACACATAGTTTAGCACCACACTCTCATAGAGATACATTAACACATAGTTAATGAATTCAAGAGTTTTAATATTGTAACATCTCACCATTATATTATATCATGTCATATGATATTAGACTATATCATATCATATCATATCATATCACATCCTATCACATCTTATCATACATTATATCATATTAAACTATATACTATATTACATTATATTATGCATCACTCCGAAACAAGGATAGTTTCACACAGTTAAGCACAACACTGTAACAGAGATCATTGAACTCAATATTTTTAACCACCCTGCAACAGACAATTTAACCCATGCTTGAAACAATTTAGCACATAAATTAGCACCACACTTTCGCAGACACAAATTAACACATTTTTAATGAGTTTGTTATAACACCACACAATTATATTTCATTATTTTTATTATACTAATCATAGCATATCATATCACATGACATAACATGACAGCACATCACGTCACATCACATCATACTATACTATATTATATTATATTATATTATATTATATTATATTATATTATATTATATTAATCTCCACTCCGTAATGGATAATTTCACACAGTTAAGTACAACATTGTAAAAGACAGCAATTAACTCATTGTCTAAAACCACACTACAAGAGATACAATTTTACCATTTTTGAGATAATTTAACACAGAGATTAGCACCACACTGTCAATGAAAAAAAGTAACACATTTAAGCATTACAGTTTTACAGAGAAAATTTTACACATAGTTCAGCACCACACAATCACAGAGACATTTCTAAACATAGTTCAACACCACTTTGTCACAGAGATAAATTAAAACAGTTAACTAATGTATTAGTTATATTATTCCACATAATTATATGGTATCATATCATATCAATCATATCATTAACATATGATATGATATTATGTTATACTAGTCACCACTCAAATAACAGGGATAATTTCATACAGTTAAACACAATGCTGTAACAGTATCGCACAGATATTTTAATACATAATTTAGCACCAACCTCTCATAGAGATACATTTAACACATAACTAATTAATTTAAGACTTATAACATTAGAACACCTCACCATTACTTTATATTGTATTATATTATATTAGAATATATTATTTTACATTATACATCACATCACATCTTATCATTTCATACTATATCATATCAAATATTGTATTTCATATATTATATTTTATTATATTACATTATAATATGTTATGTTATATTACATTATATCATATCATATATCATTTCATATCATGTCATATCATATCATATCGCATCACATCACATCATACTGTATCACATGAGATCAGGTCTTTCATCATATCTTATCATATCATATGACGCATCATATGATATCATATGATATTATATAATTATATTATATCATATTGTATTGTATTGCATTGCATTATATTATAACTATATTATTTTATATAATATTATATTTTTTAATTATGTTAAGCACAACACTGTAACAGACAGCATTTAACTCATTGTTTAGAACCACACAAGGGCGACACTATCATCCATGTTTGAGAAAATTTTACACATAGTTTTCCACCACACTATCACAGAGATAAATTAACACATAATTAATCAATTTATTGTTTACAGTGTTATAACTACAACATGATGTTATATTATATTATATTATATTATATTATATTATATTATATTATATTACGTTATGTTATATTATATTATATCATATCACCACTGCTTTACATGGATACGATTAAGCACAACACTGTTAGGGTGACACTGTAACATATTAAATCACCACGCTGTTAATTTAATAGACATAATATTATTGCAACACGCCCCTCTATTCTATTCTATTCTATTCTATTCTATTAATCACCACTTTCTAACAGGGCAATTTCACAAAGTTAAACACAACACTGTAACAGAAAGCATTGAACACAATGTTTAGAACCAGACTTCAACACAATGTAACCCATGTTTGAGATAATTTACCACTTAGATTAGAACCACACTGTCTCAGAGATAATGTAACACATTTACTCACCACACTGTTACAGAGATAATTTAACATATAGTTCAGCACCACACTATCACAGAAATATGTTGACATTAGTTTAACACTACTCTATCACAGAAATAAATTACCACACAGTTTATTAATTTAATAGATATAATGTTATAACACCAAACCATTATATTACTACATAGTTCATATCACATCATGTAATATCATATCTGAACTCAGCCCAGCAGCAGAGACTGAAACCAGGGATTGCCAGAGCCTGGAAGAGGTAAAGTGTCCTGCACTACAGCCTGACTGTTGTGAGGCACTTCCCCTCTGCCTGCCCCAACCACCCTCCCACCCAGGGTCAGCGCTCCATATATTGCTGCTGGCAGGTCACGTGATCCACCCTCCTTTTTACTAAGTGTCCACTTTCCCATTTGCAGGTTATAGGCACCAACCACTAGGGGTCACTGCACTTTCCACTCTAGCTCCTCTCTGCTCTCTATATCCCTCCTAGCTACTGCTGCACAGCTGTCCCACTAGAGGTCACTGCAGTTCCCTTGGATTCCTTTAACTACCTCCTTTCTGCACTCATCCTATCTCTAAGCAACTGCTAGTATCAAACCTGGTACCCTTCTCTCTACATTCTACTGTCTATCATCTCAGCCAATGAACCAGGCCAACAACTTCCTGTATTTCTATGCTCTTAACCATACCTCACTCCCTCCTGCCCAGATTTAAAAAATTGGCCCTCTCTACCTGAGCTGTGTTCAAACCCAGTACCCTTGTGGTCAGAGTCTGCTGCTCTGCCTCTGCACCACAGTGCCTACCTACTTTATTACTACTTTCTAAGCCTCTTAATCACTTAGCTACCCAATCTGCCAAAATATAAGTTTACCTCTTCTTCCTGCTGCCTTTGAACCCTGCACCCTTATTTCCAAAGTCCACAGCTCCACCACTCACCTAGAACACCTGCATATTTTACTGCAGGATTTCATTACTATAAAGAACACACTAACCCTGTGACACAACTAAAGTGTTGTCTAGTTGCTTCTACAAACCTGAGCCCAGCTCCCTGCTGCTGCAGCTACTGGTCTGACTCTCTCCTATTGCCCTGATCAGGGCTTGAATCCAGTACTCTGTGCACTTCAGGCACATGCGCTGCCACCACACCATAGCAGCAACTAGACTCTGAGGTGATCTCTCACTACTATCTCCCCTCTTTCATCCTAGTCCCCCCATTCTTTCCTCACTTCAGCTCCACCAACCTTCCCAACTATGCACATGCATCCCCTGCTCACCAGTCTATCTCTTCTCCTCCTCCTCCCTTTGCCTTCCACATACCCTACTGTCCCTATGAACCCTCAGCCTCACTACTCCAGTGTTCCTACCTACCTCCTGTCCTCCCTCCTCCTTTACCACTGCTCCTACCCTCCCTCCTCCTCCACACATCCCATTTGCTCCTCTCCACCTCACCCCCTTCCAGACATCACCTGTCCTCCCCACAGCCCCTTGCACTTCTGATCACTCAGGCCTTCTCTGCCTGTGCTACCCTACCCACCCCTTGTGCAACCAAACCCCATTCCTTATTATATCGCTCCCCGTAAACTCTCCATCAGTCTCCCTCTGACCAGAGCACTCTCCTCCTTCTACTCCTAGCAGGGAACATACACCCCAACCCAGGCCCTGCCCCTCCCATCCACCCACTCAGCCCACTGGTCTTGAGTAGCCTCCATGAACATATGCAGCCTGCTGAAGAAATTTGACGCCCTACAGTGCTGGGCCTTGGCTCACCAACCAGACATCATAGCCCTGGTTGAAACCTGGCTGTCCAAATCAACTCCAGACTCATTTGTCTCCTCCCAGGCTATACCTTATACCGGAGGACCGGTAGAGAAGCGAGGGGTGGCTGTGCAATCTACACCAGGGACACAATACCTGGACATGCACTCCCACCCTGCCCTCACAAATGGGGCCCAGGCCCTTACCTCAGACTCACCCCAGACCCCTCTAGGAGCCCTCTCCATCTCACCACAGCCTATCCACAAATAGTTCCCCAAAGAACCAGCACCCAGCCCTGATATCTTTAACGGACTACCTGGCCACCCTCCACCATAAGGCAGAACAAATCCTAGTGGGGGACCTTAACGTAAATTGGCTCAGCACCTCCTCATCCACCACCAGAGACTCATTTGCCGCCCAAGATCTGACACAACTCATCACCCAGCCCACGAGACTTAACCCTAAGAGTGGTACCAGCACCCTGCTGGATGTTATTATAACTAACCGACCCCATAAAATCCAAAACATCCAGGTCCTCCCAGACTCCCTGAGTGACCACTCCCCTATCCTATTCCACTGGGTAACCCCCAATCCCAAACCCAAAGCCCAGACCACCCCAGAGGCACCTCCGCCTGGTGGGCTGAAGAAACTTAAGGCACTCCTCACCCAGATAGACTGGTCCCCCATTCAGCGGGCAACCAACATTGATACTGCCCTCACCTTTTTCACTCACAACTTCAACATGGCCTGTGATCTCTTTGCACCCTTAACCAAAACCCGGTCCAAAAAACAGAACGCACCCTGGGTTAGCCCTGCCCTCCTACAATTACTTAGAAACCGGGATAACCTCTGGCACCTTGCCACTGAAACAGGTCATCTGTCTGATAGGCAAGCATACAATGCAGCCCGAAATAAATGCTCATGGGCCATCAGGAAAGCCAAGGCAGACCATTACAGGCCTCCTTACCTCCTCCTGGGGCTCAGCCGGACCTTCTGGGATAACATTAAGCAACTCAATGGTAAAGCTTGCTCCCCGCCCCATCCCAGCTCACTAGAAATGGCACAACCTCCACCGAGCCTGCCACCATAGCTAACTGGTTCAACACCACTTTCACTGACCTTAGCTCAGTCCTCCCTAGTAATTTCTTTGACCCTCCCCAGCCAAACTCCCTGTCCTCCAGCACCCCAGCTTCCTGCAGAAAGATTTCCACCCGAAGCCAGACCCATCCTAACCAAAGCTCTCAATGGCAACAATCCCGACAGTGACTCACTGGACCCCAGCATCCTCAGGCTGGTGCTAGATGAAGTCCTTGCACCTCTCACAAGCCTAATTAACCAGTCACTCTGCCTGGGACAATTCCCCACAGCTTGGAAACAGCCATTATCACACCTATTCATAAAGGGAGGCGACAGGTCGTCGACCAACAACTACTGGCCAATCTCCATCCTCCCTCCCTCTCTAAAGCCCTGGAGAAAGTGGTGGCCATTCAAATCACTGATTATCTGGCTAAGCATAACATCTTATGCCCAGAGCAACATGGCTTCCGTGCGGGTCACAGTACCAGCACTGCCCTTATTGAATTCTCCAACTCCTACACTCCTCCTTGGATACCAGCTCCTAGCTGGTGCAGTGTTCATTGACCTCTCAAAGGCTTTCGACACTGTCTCCCATCCACTGCTGCTGAATGCACTCTGCCTCACTGGTCTCGGCTGGCCCCTGGCATGGTGTGCTAGCTATCTTGACACTCGATCCCAGTGTGTCAAGATTAATAGCACACTCTCCGACACCCGTCCCATTCTCTCTGGGGTCCCCCAAGGCTCCATCCTGGGCCCCCTTCTCTTCTCACTGTATCTGAACACCCTGCCCAGTGCATGCTCTGGCAAAATCCTGCTGTATGCAGACGACGCTGTCCTGTTTGCCACCCACCATAATCCCATCTCCCTACAGGACTCCCTACAGCAGTCTTTCAACAGTGCCGAGGCTTGGTTTAAGGAGCGCAGACTCATCATCAATCTTAAGAAAACCAAAACTATGCTCTTTTCACACCCCCAAAACAAAGCTAGCAACCACCCACTCTATATCCTTCCAAGCACCAACCAACCACTGGAACAAGTCTGCTCCTACAAATACCTTGGGGTTACCTTCGATTCAGCCCTCACATTTCACACCCACATCGACACCCTAACATCCGTCACCAACACACGGCTTGGCATCCTATTCCGCCATAAAAGCTGCCTTCACCCAAATGCTCTCCGGCTAGCAGTTACATCATCCGTTCTGTCCCTTGTAGACTATGGTCTACCAGTATACGGTGCTGCCGACACCACTGCACTAAACAAAATTCACCTAACCCTGAATAAAGCATGCAGATTAATTACTGGTGCCCCCAGACTCACACACACCTGTCAGCTATATGTCGATGCTAACCTGCTTACCCTGGATGAATGGCTCCGATACCAGACCTGTCTCCTCACCAAAAAAACCCTACTCGGGCTCTCCCCCCCTGGGGTAACAGCATCCATCCACCAGAGCCCTCCCACCATTGCAACATGGTCTTCCTACAAGACCACTCTAAAGGTCCCCAGAACAAGAACCAGCCGTGGCCAGAGGTCCTTCAGCTATAGAGCCCCAACCTGGTTTAACTCTCTCCTGCCACCATCACCAATGCCATCACCATCTCCACATTCAAAACCGCACTTGAACCACATCTTCAGCACTCGTAACTGCTCCTGTCTCTGAACATAGCCTCCACCTCTTTATTTCTCTCCTGACAATGCCCCCGGCAGCTCTCCACCCAACCATCCCCACACCACTTCCATGTCCACCTTGCCTAGGTTTAACCTGGCCAGTGCCAGCTGTTTCAATGTTTATCTACCAGAATTGCTCACTTGATACCAACTTGTTTAATACCTGCTATCGATTACATGTACCCTGTACCCAATTGTATCTGTCTGACCACAATGTGACGTGGCACCTCTGGTGAATGCCTACTGATTTTGGCAAATCTGTGCTATGTAACTGAAACGCAATGTATGTCTTTATGTGACGAAGTACTTTTGTAAATGAGCCTCTGGCTCAAAGGTTGTAAACTGATTCTTAAATAAATAAATAAATAAATATCATATTATATTATGTTATGCTTTATTATAATATATTAACCTCCACTCCATAATGGATAATTTCACACAGTTAAGCACAACATTGTAAATGAGAACATTTAACTCACTGTCTTAAACCTTACTACAAGAGACACAATTTGTCGTTTGAGATAATTTAACACAGAGATTAGCACACCACTGTCACAGTGATAAAGTAATACATTTAAACATCACACTGTTACAGAGATAATTTAACACATAGTTCAGCACCACAGAATCACGGAGACAATTTAAAACATAATTCAACACCACTCTGTCACAGAGGTAAATTAACACAATTAATTATATAGTTATATTACACCACATCATATCATATCATATCATATCATATCATATCATATCATGTCATGTCATGTCATGTCATGTCATGTCATATCATATCATATCATACCATATCACATCACATCACATCTTATCTCATATTGTATCATATCATATGATATCGTCACTTCATAACAGGGAAAAGTTCACACTGTTAAGCACAACACTGTAAAAGAGAGCATTTAACTCAATGTTTAGACCCTCTCTACAAGAGATACATTTTAATACATGTTTGAGAAAATTTCACACATTATTGAGCACCACACTATCGCAGATATATTTTAACACCTAGTTTAGCACCGCACTGTCACTAAGATAAACACATAGTTAATTAAGTTAATAGTTTGAATATTATAATAGATGGCAGTATGGTGCAGTGGTTTAAGGCTCAGAGCTGCAAATCTGGAGACCTGTGTTTGAATCTCACAGCCCCCACTTGCATACTGTGTGACCCTGAGCAAGTCACTTAATTTCCTCGTGCTCCCAGGTTGCACCTGCAAACAAGCTTTCCGCTTAGTGTGTCTCACCTGGTGAAATAATTGGTAAAAAAAAAATTATATGGTATAATATCATATTACAACATGCTATATTATGTTATGTCATGCCATATCATATCATATCAAATCATATCATATCATAATATTATATTAATCACCACTTTGTAACAGGTATAATTTCACACACTTTAGGACAACACTGTAAGAGACAGCATTTAACTCATTGGCCCAGATATTCAAACTGCACCCAAAAAGTGCGCAACAGCAGGAGCAAGCGCAAGTCTAAGGCGCCGATGCGCAAGAGACACGATATTCAAAAACGGAGCAGGCCAAACTGCGCCTACAGCTGATGACTGAATATCGCACCACCTGCACCATAGCACAACTAGGGAGGCGATGCTGAACAGATCTGATGCACCATAGCGCAACAAGGGATGTTCAGGTGAGCAGTCCAGAAGTGCCATAGCGCAACCAGGGATGCCCCCCAGCAGCAGAGCAATGCAACTGCACAACCAGGGAAGTAGGGGCCCACCACCCATGCCACAGATGGGCACAGGAACACACAGCAGAACAGACATCGTCCTCCCACACCCCATGCACTGCACAACTGGGGGGAGGGCTGGAATAACCACTGGCCCAAGGAGACAAGCACACAACCCACAGCCAGGCCATGGTGCCCATCACACCTACCAGCAAGCTATGACTGGCACACAAGGAGGGCTGACTACCCCATGCCAAACCATCCCCCAATGCAGAGCACACCCAGCACCGTGACCCCCAGACACCCCCAATGAAGAGTGACCACCACTGCAGGAAACCCCATGCAAGTCACCACCCCCACTGTGACACTGCAACCCTGTGCACCACAGAACCATGCAAGCCAGCCCCACCATGAGCACCCATCAGTGGGTGGAAGCACACAGCAATGCAACAACGGCAGACACAGTGCCACCACACACAGTCCCCCCCCAAGGTACTGCTGAGAGACCAGCCATGTGTCGGCACATGAGGTACCCCACACGGGACAGGGCATGCCCCAGACACCACCACCAGTGGTACAGCACCCTGCACAGTATTCCAATGACAAACCCTGACCCACAACTGGCCACAGCAGGTTGCACAGCCACCCACAGTGGTGGGTGGAAGCATGCACCACACCGGATGCCACACAGTGTATGGAAAGACACCCACCCATACCCAAGGGCACAACAACACAGGATTGCAGTTGTGGGGCAACCAAGCCCCCAGTGTGGGCCCATATAAACTGTGTACACACAACTCACAGTCCTCCCTGCGCAGGCACTGTGAATCTGTACACCACCATCATTCACCCGGAGCACAAGTCACAGACAGTGGGGCACATCCCCTGCAACACACACAATGCACAGCATGGAGGTGAGACAACTGTGGAGCCCACAGTGCCACCCGAGGCAGACATGCACCACACCAGTGACAGGAGGCAACCCAGCATTGTGACAGGTACAGTGGCTGCCCTGCAGAGACTGCCACCACTGACAAGCCAGTGGAATGTGCAGGTCACAGACATGCATGTGTGTCAGCTGCACAGGCCATGGATGGGCCGATGGGTGTGCCATGAACACAGAGCATGCACCATGGACCACTGGACACAGTCATCCAGTTCACAGGGCACAACACACACATCACAGACACTGACAGATAGCTACCCCCACACCATAGTCACCTCCACACGGACACACACACACATACCCATGACTGCACCACCGCTGACGCCATGCACACTACTGCAGCTGAGCACCTATAGCTCGCTGCAAATCAGAGACCACCACAGGATTCATATCAAAATTAAATGCATTGAACAAACATATAAAATACAACTATTTACAGTATTACGTACAAACTATATACAAGGTTGGGGGCCACAAACAAGGTGGGGGTGGGTAGAGGGCAGGGGTGGACAATGGGGTGGGAAAGGAGAGTGTGGAGGAGTGCGTCCAGGGGGGTAGGGGAATACAGGGACTGATTGATCCCTAGTGGGAGCTCCTCTCCCTGCTCCGACTTCTCCGAGCTCTGTGCCTCCGCAGGACCCTGGTGCCATCTATCCATCTGAGGATGTCTAGTGAAGCCTTTGCCACCAGGAGTTCCACAGTGCCTCCCTGATTTCCCATAGATGGCGTGTACCTAGGACAAGGGAGCACAGTCAACAGGTGTGAATGAACAACCCCATACAGCCTGCCCACTGTGCATGGCATACGGCCATGGGACATACCTCTGTGATGGTGTGTGACCACCCACAGTGATCATGTCCACATGACCTGCCCACCTAGGTCCATACAGCCGTGTGGAACACTGCACACACCCACCGGCCAAGTCATGCACAGCACCACCGTGGCCGTTTAGTGACATGGCTATGTGGTGCAAAGGCAGTGGCACAACCATGTACCTGGTGCACACATGGACCACCATTAATGCACTCCCAGACAAGCATTTTGCCACAGGACAGTGTTGACTGTAACAAGTTGTGTGCATGGCAGTGGTGTCGATGGATGGTGGCCATGCCCCGCTACCCACCCTGTCACACAGCATGCAATAGTAATCATGACTGTATGGCACTCACCTTCATTGGGCCAGTACAGTGGGCGGTGTGGGGGCCCTCACCCTGCCTTGCTGCACCTTGCTTTTCCTGCCGCCACTCTTCACGGGCATTCCTCCAGGCCTGTGGGGCAAACATGGAGAGAGGAACATCAGTACAATCCCATAGCAAAGTCCCCATGCCCTCAGGTGTGTGCCCTCCCACCCAGTGAGACCAACCCACCCCACACCCTGTGAACATCACCACAGCCAACCCTGGATGGTCCTGCCCCCATGTGCTGGACACATACAACACTGTTACCCATAAGGAAGATAAAAGCATGTTGACGTAACCATTGCCTGGCCGCATGGCACCATGCCCCTCGGCATGTGCCCACAGGCATACCAGTAGCCTGACTGTCTCTGCCGCAGGACCCCGTAACTGTGGCGGCACTGCTCAGTGCTCCTTCCCCATCCTGTGGCCTCCTCAAGTGCAGTGGCCACCTCCTGCCACACCTGGGTCCTGGACCTTTCCAGGGGCACCTCCCCGAACAGTGGCCCATGGTGTGGCTCCACAATGGCCACTAGGTTGGCCAGCTCTACTGCAGACCACTGGGCTGCCCTCCTGCGTGCCATTCTCGCTGCTTGATTTGGCAATATGGTGCTCTGCAGTGCGGTTCCCCATGTGCAGATGCTGTGTGGTACAGTGCTGCCATTCCCTATCTCACTGTCACAGAACAGCATGGTAGAGGTGCACCCATGCCAGATGCGTGGCGCCTAGGGGACAAAGGTTGGGCACAGGGTCAAGGGTCTCTGGCGGATGGACACACACAGCACTATTGGAACCCAATGCATGTAGCGTGATTGGCTGCCTGTGTGCCACCACCATTAGCAGCCTACCGTGCAGTTGGCCCAGTGCGCCTATGATGGCCCAGTGCCACAGTGCCATGTAGTGACCATCGCTATAGCGCCACTGGCACAATGGAGGATATGCTCTGCATTGCCTACCATGCACAGCATGTCATCAGCGTGGCAGCTGCCTGTGTCAGCAACCCGGGCATGCGCAGTGAGGTGTGTACTATACATGTCACAGAACTGCACCATTGGCTCAGCACGTTCAACACAATTGTGCAAAGCGCAACAGTGCGATATTCGGCCGTCATATGCAAATCATCTAATCAGCACTGCAATTTGCATCTATTTAAAAATGCGCCTCACCTCATTTGCATGGGTTGTGCTATAAAAATGCGACATTGGGCTGCAGTGGCCATAGTCGGTTACTGCAGTCTATTGGTGAGTTGCATGCTGTTTGTGAGTGTGGACTGTGGATTTAGGGACATGCATGGGACTGCATAGTCACAGGTAACAACTGCCATTCTTACAGGCTACATAATGACCGAGCAAGTTGTTGGAGAGGAGGAACACAGCAGGAGGTGAGGAGGCCTAACTTTACCAAGGCGAAACTGGAAGCCCTGTTTGAGGCCTACTTGGATGAGGAGCCACTTCTCAGTGGACAGCGGGGAACACCTAAAGCCCGGGCTACTGCATGGGAGGAGGTAGCATGTGCTGTGAACCTGCATGACAGCCACCAGCGCTCCATTCAGGAGTGTAAGAAAAAGATGGGCATGGACAAGAGGAGGATAAAGGAGCAGGTAGCTGCCATCAGTGCAGCACGAGCTGCAACAGGTGGGGGACAGCTGGAGGTGGTACAGCTGACCCCACAGGAGGAGAGGCTTGTTGGAAGCATGCAGCGCAGAGCCATTGAGGGTGTTCTGGGTGGTGGCTTCCAGACAGGTGGTGGCTCATCACTGCATGGTAAGTCATGGTCTGTCTATGGGGGCAGGGTAGGTCACATGCAGTAACGCGACTTTGCTTTCCCTTACAGATCCTGGAGGTCTGCATGGGTCATGGTGGTGAGCCTGTCCACTGAGGACAGCTGGAGATGGAGGAGGGCCCATCCACCTCCACAGGTATACATGGATCATTGTGACAGTGGGACCACCTGGCTGTCCACACTGATGTCATTGTAACAAGTATGGAGGAAGCCCTGCCTATGTCCCAGTGTGCCAGCATCCATGGATGCCAGCATGCTGTGACTGGGGCTGGTGCAGAGTCCGTCACCAATGATGATGACGCTAACATCATGGGCAATGACACTTGTGTGCCACAGGATGGCCACACAGCAGGGCACTTCGCACCCATGGCTGTGGTTGGTGCTGCCATGGAGGCCTGCATGTCAGCACCGTCCCACCCTGTGCCTGTCAGCACTAGTAGCTCCATAATGGCCACTAGGTTGGCTAGCTCTATTGCAGACCACTGGGCTGCCCTCCTGCGTGCCATTCTCGCTGCTCGATTTGGCAATATGGTGCTCTGCAGTGTGGCTCCCCACGTGCAGATGCTGTGTGGTACAGCGCTGCCACTGTTGCAGCCACTGTGGCAGCACCAACGAGACCTGTGGAGTGGCAGCCGGAGGGGCAGCATCAGCAGTTGGCCAATGGGCTTGGGGGTACAGGGTTCAGTGGTGGCATCTCTGCACCACCTGTGGACATGCCCAGACCTGGTCCTGGTGTGCAGCACCCACACTCAAGGGGTGCTCGATCATCGAGGCCGCACTACACCTGTGGGACAGGATACCGAGGAGGCAGATGACCTCCTGGATAGAGCACACACCCTACTGCAAGCATCAGTCCAGCAGCAGATGCAGCTTGCGACATCAGTGGATGCACTGCGTGTGGCTCTGGAGCAGGCAGAGGAGCGTTGCAGCAGGGACACCGCTCTGATCCTTGCAGGGATAGACCGTTTGCGGGAGGATGTGCCTTTGACAGGCATGCACAGGCATTCACTGCAGTCATGGCCACAATGGGCACACAGTCAGGTGCCCATGCATCACGGACACCACGCAGTGCACTGTCCACCCCCCATTCCCAGCTGCCGTGAGACTCCTGAACTCTGTCGCACACCTGGTTCAGCTGTGGGCATCCCGGAAAGCAATCCTGATGCAGGCATGTTCAGTGTGTGGCAGACCCCGCGTGAGCAACGCGTCATGTTCCATGCAGTGGAGTCCTGGAGACCATCGGTACCACCCCATGAGGCCAGTGGTCAGCCTGTCAGTGCTGGCAGGTCTCGGCGGGGCCACCCACGCATCCGTGGTGGCCAGGGCACTGTGTCACGTAACTGACCTGTCTCCCAGTGCAGCTACTGTCTGGTGCTGCCCTCTGTGCATTGTGTGATTCAGTGGGCAGTGCACGGATGGGTATCCAGCCCTGCACGTGGACAAACAGTCCACCTGCACACCATCCCGACTGCTGTCCGCAGTTGCATGTGCATGATGATGCCTGCATGCACTGTACACCAACAGCAATGTGGTGCTCAGCATCTGATACACGACATGGACAGGCAGTGGGCATGATGGCCTGTGGACATGTGTTGGCTAGGGTTGGCGTTCTGGGTTGGTGTGCCTCCTGCCCTATCTGCACATTTGGTGCATTGTATGTATGATTGTGTGTGTGTGTCCATCTAAGCATGTTAACCCACCAATCTCTGGTTGTGTGTGCTTCTCTGCCTGCCACTTCCCTGACAGGCATGCACCCTGGTGTGTGTCCATGCAGATTTGTGGGTTGTTCCTTAGCCACTGGTGGTTGTGCATGGCCCCATACTCCACTTGGTCGGCTGAGTGCTCCTCTGTGATGGTGTCCCAGTGCAGCTGTGCCAGCCGGATCAGTCGGGGGTCCCGTCGGCCAAGGGGAGGCTGCCCATCACCATCATCACTGGCGTACTCATCATCCCCATCGCTGTCCCCCTCTTTGACCTGTATGGCTATCCCACATTTGTTGGCCATGTTGTGCAGGATGCAACAGGTCAGGAATAGCCAGCAGGCCTTTGAGGGGCTGTACTGTAGGGCACTGTCAGCGGTATCCAGACAACAGAAGTGTGGGCATCCTGAGCACTCCTGGTGCAAGGCATGTCCCACTCGATGACATTACGTATGGTGGCGTGTGCCTCATTGCAGTGTTGTTGCAATAGGGTCATGGGCCGACGGTAGAATGTGAGCAGCCAGGGATGGAGTGGGTATCCACTGTCACCTGTGTGTGTGGAGGTGGAGTTAGTTTGGTGATCAGCATCACCTGCCGCCCAGCCATGAGCCCTACCCATGTCACCTCTGGCCATGCCCCCCCAGGCACTATGATTGCCCTTGTGGTTTGCATACTCACCCACTAGGTGGATGGTGGGGATGTCCCCACTCTCGAATCTGTGACACAGTGCCGACTGGTGCCAGATGAAGGCATTGTGTGCTCCCCTGGGGTGCATGGCACAGACATTGATTATGCACCACCCAGCCATTGATGCTGGCATAGCCCTTGCAATTGATGTATGTAGCCCCCTCGGGGCCAGGTGGTATCCGTATGGCCACATGGGTGCAGTCTATTGCCCCTAGCATGCCAGGAATACGTGCTACCCTGTGGGACTCCTGTATGTTTACTGTGCCCTCCGTCAGTGTGATGGGGAAATGGATGTACTCCACAGCATGTGGCAGCAGTGTGCTGAGGAATTGGGTGAGGTGGCGTAATATGGCCAACTGCGTTATGCCTGTGGTGTCCCCAGTTGGTCTGTGGAAGGTAATCATGGTGAGCAAGCACATGCAGGCTGTTACTTTAATTTCCACTGACAGGGCATGGCTCCATCATGTGGGTGCCTACATCACATCACTGCACAGCTCACAGTGCCACCTCAGAATTGCCCAATTCAGGTGGTACCAGCCCACAATCTCAGTATCAGTGTACAGCTCAAAGCTGGTGCGGGCTGGGTACTGCCTGTTGGCGGCATACCGCCGACGAGCCCTTCCATGGCCACGCCTTCCTGCTGCCCACCTTCTCACCCCCCTCATAACGGCCTCCATCTAGATGGTGGCACTGGCCATGTCCCTGGCTTCTGTTCACCCCCCCAGCAGCTGTTATTGTATTCCCCCCACTGTCCTCCCTGCTACTGCCCCTGCACTGGGAACACCTGCCTGTGGTGGCCTCTGTGCTGTGTGGCACTTCCCCCTTCTGCACTGGCTGTGGCTCCCCACACCTTCCCTGTGCGTGTGTTTTCAAGGTGCCCTTTCTCTGGCCTGCCCTGTCTGTCTGGCTAGAGTTCTGCCTCAAGTGTCTTCCCTGTAGCGTTCTTGCACCTCTCCCTTGTTCCTTTTTGTTTTGGCTCATTTCTGCTATGGCGCAACTTCCGCTTGCTCCCCTATTGCGCATGGCACAAGTCGTTGAATATCGTTACCGCCATTTATGCATGGTTCCTCCCTTTCAGACGCGCATGCCTTCATTATCATCACAGCTGTTGCTCAGTAAGATTGGGGTGCAACCGCCCCTGCTGAACATCGCGAATGAGCACCGGGACCCGCGCGAGCATCCTGATTGCACATAGCTCACCCTTGAATATCCAGGCCATTGTCTGAACCACACTACAACTGAGACAGGGCAACCTGTGTTTTGATGACGAATACAGTTTAACACAAACTGTACCATGATAAATTAACACACAGAACTATTGTATCTAATATTTATAACAACAATATATTCTATCTATTCTATTCCATTCATTCTATTCTATTCTATCTTTTAATAATATATTACTTAATCACGCCTGTCATAGACACCCCACAAAGTTAAACACACATCTGTAAAAGGAATTGCCTCAAAGTTTATAACCAACAACAGATAATTTATCCAGGTTGACATAACCCAACTTAGATTAACACCACTGTCAAAGAGATAATGAAACCCATTAGTCATCCAATGCAGAACAATTTAACACATAGTTCGCACCACTATAGAAGGGTTTTCAGATCAGTTTAACACCACACCATCACAGAATAAATAAACATGGTTAATTAATTTTATAGTCATAATATTATAACACACAATATTATATAATAATATATTATTATAATACATTACATTATATTATATCTATTATATTACATTACAATATCATACCATATCATAATATATTATATTATATTATATTACATATATATATTATATTATATTATATTATATTATATTATATTATAAACAATATCCGCTATAGGATACTACACAGTTAGCACAGCAATGTAACAACATAATGTAAATATTTAATCACCCCTGTTACAGAGAGAATTTGAATATATCTTCCCATATTATGAGATATTTTTAACAATCAGTTTAATAAAAACTGTCCGCGAGAGAAATTAAATAAATAATTAATAGTAATAATATAACCCAAAGCTTACACTATATCATATCACATAATCTATATCATATATCATATCCTTGACTACATTGACAGCATCACATCATTGGCCAGATATTAAAAGGCTAGCCAGCTCAAGTCCAAATGTGCCATTCTGTGATATTCAGTGGGAGCAGTTAGGCCCCAAATCACTGAGCAACAGCGCATGATAATGAATATGCACAATGAAGGGAGGAACCGTACAAATGCCGCAGGTGATATTAACAACAAGCCAGCGCAATAGGGAGCAAGTGGAATTTGTGCCATAGCGGAAATGAGTCAAAAATAAAAAGGAAAAAGGAAAGGCAGAATAACGCTACAGGAAGCCACAAGTTGCTGAACTATAGCCAGCCACACAGAAAACACAGGCACACACACGGGCAGGACAGTGAAAGGGCACCTGAACCCACAAACCAGGGAAGGTGGACCACACAGAAGAAGGAAAATGCCACACAGCAGTGAAACCAGCACAGTCAGGTGTTCCTGGCGGGAAGTAGCAGCCAGACAGTGGGGAACACAGAAACAGCTGCCGGGAGTGAACACAAGCCAGGACATGGCCAGTACCATCAGATGAAGGCCGCGAGGGGGAGAAGGCAGGCAGGGGGGTGCGCCAAGGAAGGTCCATCAGTAGTATGCCCCAACAGGCAGCACTGAGCCCACCAGCTTTGAGCTGTACAGTGATATGGAATTTGGGCCAGTACCACTGATAGACAATTCTGAGGGCTCTGTGAGCTGTGCAGTGATGTGATGCAGGCACCCCATGGAGCCATGCTCTGTCAGTGGAGACAAGAGACAACTGCATGTGCCTGCCCCAGGTACCTCCCCAGAGACCAACAGGGGACACACAGGCATAGCCCAGTCAGCCGCATCATGCCCTCACCCAATTCACTCAACACCTGCACCACATGCTGTGGTACATCAATTCCCAACACACCAAGCAGACACAGAAAACATACAGGGTTCACAGGGTATTGCATTACCAAGCACTAGGGACAATAGACTGCACCCATGTGGCCATATACCACCTGGGGCCCCATAAATGAATCACAAGGGCAATACCAGCACCAGCTGCTAGGTGGTGGGTGATGCCAGGGGTATAAACCAATGTCTGTCCCAAGCACCCTGGGGAGCACATGCCTTCATCTGGAACCAGTCAGCACTGTGCCACAGATTAAGAGTGGGACATCCCACTGGCCAATTAGTGGTGAGCACAAACACACAGACAAACAGACTTGGGAGGTGCATGGTCAGAGGTGACATGGGTAGTGGCCTACATGGCCTGGGGCATGGCAACGTGCTGATCACCAAACAACCTCCACCCTCTACACCACAGGTGACAGTGGATACCCTCCATCCCTGGCTGCTCACACTTACCGAGGCCCAGACCCCATGCAGCAACGCCGCACGAGGCACACGCTACCACATAATGTCATTGAGCCGGTGATCAGGATACCAAGGCATGTTTCCATTGCCCAGACACCGCCGGCACCTTACAGTAAGCCCCAAAGGCCTGCGGGCTACCGGCCCATTGCATCCTGCACAACATGGGCTACCGAATGGGATAGCCAGACAGATCAAAGGGGGACAGTGATGGGAACAATGAGTATGCAGTGAAATGGTGATGTAGCCCCCTGGGTGTGGGACCCCATCACTGGCTGGCACAGCTGCGCGGGACACCATCATGGAGCACTTCCAGCCAACAGGTAAATCACGGGGGCATGTGCAACTACCGGTGCTAAGGCACCACAAACATCATGGACACACACCAAGTGCATGCCATCCAGAAGTGGCAGGCGCAAACCGCACCACTAGAATGGGTGGACTTACATGGCAGGACAGACACACACACACACACACACACACCACCAAACGAAGGAGGCAAACCAACCCAGAACGCCACCTCTAGCCACACACATGTAAACAGACCATCATGCCCACTGCCTGTCATTGTGCAGTGCTCAGATACAACCATTGCATATAAGTGTACAGCACAATGCAGGCATCATCATGCACCGCAACTGTGGACGGAGCCGAGGGTGTGGATGACTGTGTCTGGGTGAGACCGGAACACACCGTGCACACCAAGAAGGCACAATGCACACAGAGCAGCATCAGACAGTAGCTGCGTTAGGAGACAGTCATGTGCCACAGTACCATGGCACCATGGATGCACGGGCGCCCAGCAAACCCGCCAGCACGGCAGGCTGACCACTGGCCTCAAGGGGTGGCAACGATGGTCCCCCAGGGTTTCACTGTGTGAACGCAAACCACGCTCACAGAGGGGTTCAGAACACCAACATGCCTGGCGCCAGGCAGGACCGTCGCCCACAGCTGAACCAGGTGTTGACAAGGAGGGAGTCAAGGCACCCGGAATGGGAAGAACATTGCACCGCGTGGTGTCTGCGCCACGGTCAACAACCTGCGCCCCATGGCCATGGCAGCGTTATTGTCTGTCAGCCTATCAATGACAGCTGTCTCATCTTCCTGCATCCGGTCCACGCGGGAGCAGACTGGTTTCTCTTGCGACAACTCTGCCCACCCAGAGCCACAACCAGCATCCACCACAACCACATCTGCTGACTGACCGATGCTTCAGCATGCAGGTGTGTTCATCCAAGAGGTCATCTGCCTAATCGCATTCTGTCCCCAGGTGTGCGCCCTGATGCTCAGCACCCCTGAGGGTGGGTGCTGCACACCAACACCAGGCCTGCGAATCCACCTCCTCAGCATCCTGTCCCACAGGGTGTGCACAGCCCTGATGATCAGCACCCCTTGAGGTTGGGTGCTGTGCACCAGAACCAGGTCTGGGCATGTCCACAGGCAGTGCACAGATGCCACCGCTGAACCCTGTACCCCCAAGCCCATTGGCTGACTGCTGATGCTGCCCCTCCAGCTGCCACTCCACAGGGCTCATTGATGCTGCTGCAGTGGATGCAACAGTCCCACTATCCTGAACAGACACCAGTGCTGCCCCACTGGTGCTGACAGGCACAGGCTGGGACTGTGCTGATGCACAGGCCTCCACGGCAGCACCAACCACAGCCATGGGTGCGAAGTGCCCTGCTGTGTGGCCATCCTGTGGCACACAAGTGTCACTGCCCATGATGTTAGCGTCATCATCATCGGTGACGGACACTGCACTGGCCCCAGTCACAGCATGCCAGCATCCGTGGATGCCGGCATGCTGGGACACAGGCTGGGCTTCCTCCACACCTGTTACAATGACATCAGTGTGGACAGCCAGGTGGCCCCACTGTCACAATGATCCATGTATACCTGTGGAGGTGGATATGCCCTCCTCCATCTCCAGCTGACTGTCCTCAGTGGACAGGCCCACCACCGATGACCCATGCAGACACTCAGGATCTTTATGGGAGAGCAAAGACGTGTTACTGTATGTGACCTACCCTGCCCCCCCTTAGACAGACCTGGGCCACCACCTGTCTGGAAGCCACCACCCAGAACACCCTCAATGGCACTGTACTGCATGCTTCCAACAAGCCTCTCCTCTGGTGGGGTCAGCTGTACCACCTCCAGCTGTCCCCCACCTGTTGCAGCTTGTGCTGCCCTGATGGCAGCCACCTGCTACTTTATCCTTCTCCTGTCCACGCCCATCTCCTGCATGGAGCGCTGGTGGCTGCCATGCAGGTTCACAGCACGTGCCACCTCCTCCCATGCAGCAGCATAGGCTTGAGGTGTTCCCCGCTGTCCACTGAAAAGTGGCTCCACATCCAGGTAGGCCTCAAACAGGGCTTCGGTTTCTGCCTTGGTAAAGTTAGGCCTCCTCCTGATCACACCACTGTGTTCCTCCTCTCCAACAACTTGCTCGGTCATTATGTAGCCTGTAAGAATGGCAGTTGTTACCTGTGACTGTGCAGTCCCATGCATGTCCCTAAATCCACAGTCCACACTCCCAAACAGCATGCAACTCACCAAGAGACTGCAGTAACCGACTATGGCCACTGCAGCCCAATGTCACACTTTTATAGCGCAACCCATACAAACAAGGCAAGGCGCAACTTTAAGTAGATGCAAATTGCAGTGCTGTGCCATTGAATGGCTGATTAGATGATTTGCATATGACGGCCGAATATCGCGCTGTTGCACTTTGCACAATTGTGTAGAACATGCTGAGCCAATGGTGCAGTTCTGTGACATACATAGTACACACCTCACTGCACATGCCCGGGTTGCTGACGTAGGCATCTGCCATGCTGATGATGTGCTGTGCATGGTAAGCAATGCAGGGTACGGCCACCATTGTGCCAGTGGTGCTGTTGTGATGGTCACTACATTGTGCTGTGGCACTGAACCATCTTAGGCGCACTGTGCCAACTGCACGGTAGACTGCTAATGGCGGTGGCACACAGGCAGCCAATCATGCTACATGCATTGGGTTCCAATGGTGCTGTGCATGTCCATGTGCCAGAGACCCTTGACCCTGGTCCCGACCTTTGTCCCCTAGGCACCATGCGTCAGGTATGGGTGCACCTCTACCATGCTGTTCGGTGACAACGCGAAAGGGAATGGCAGTGCTGTACCACACAGCATCTGCACATGGGGAGCCACACTGCAGAGCACCATATTGCCAAATCGAGCAGTGAAAATGGAACGCAGGAGGGCAGCCCAGTGGCCTGCAATAGAGCTGGCCAACCTAGTGGCCATTGTGGAGCCACTCCATGGGCCACTGTTCAGAGAGGCACTTCTGGACAGGTCCAGGACCCAGGTGTTGCAGGAGGTGGCCACTGCACTTGAGGAGGCCACAGAATGGGGGAGGAGCACCGAGCAGTGCCGCCACAGGTACGGGGACCTGCAGCGGAGACAGCCGGAGGTACTGGCATACCTGTGGGCACATGCCAGGAGGGGTACGGTGCCACGGCCAGTTAGGGGTTATGTCAACACACTTTTATCTTCCATATTGGTAACAGTGTTGTATGTGTCTAGCACATAGAGGAGGGACCTTCCGGGGTTGGCTGTGGTGGTGTTCACAGCATGTGGGGTGGGTTGGTCTGGCTGGGGGCAGGGGGGCTTTGCTACGGGATTGTACTGATGTTCTTCTCTCCATGTTTGCCCCACAGGCCCGGAGGAACACCGCTGTGCCCGTGAAGAGTGGCAGCAGGAAGAGCAGGGTGCAGCACTTCAGGGCGAGGGCCCCCACACCATCCACTGTACTGGCCCGATTAAGGTGAGTGCCATACAGTCATGATTACTATTGCATGTTGTGTGACAGGGTGGGTAGAGGGGCATGGCCACCATCCATCGACACCACTGCCATGGACACGACTTGTTACAGTCAACACTGTCCAGTGGCAATGCATGTCTTGGAGTGCATCAATGGTGGTCCATGCATGCACCAGGTACATGGTTGTGCCACTGCTTTTGCACCACATAGCCATGTCACTAAACGGCCACGGTTGTGCTGTGCATGACTTGGCCGGTGGGTGTGTGCAGTGTTCCACATGGCCGTATGGACCTAGGTGGGCAGGTCATGTGGACGTGATCACTGCGGGTGGTCAGACACCATCACAGAGGTATGTCCCATGGCTGTATGCCATGCACAGTGGGCGGGCTGTATGGGGTTGTGCATTCACACCTATTGACTGTGCTCCCTTGTCCTAGGTACACGCCATCTATGGGAAATCAGGGAGGCACTGCAGGAGATACTCCTGGTGGTGAGGCTTCACTGGACATCTTCAGATGGATAGATGACACCGGGGTCCTGTGGAGGCACAGAGCTTGGAGGAGTCAGAGTGGGGAGAGGTCTTCCGTAGGGATCAATCAGTCCCTTTATTTCCCTACCCCCTGGACCCTCCCTCACACTCCTCCTTTCCCATCCCTTTTGTCCACCCCTGTCCCCTACCCACCCCCACCTTGTTTGTGGCCTCCTGACCTTGTATATAGTTTGTACGTAATATTTTAAATAGTTGAATGTTATATGTTTGTTCAATGCATTTAATTTTGATATGAATACTGTGGTGGTCTCTGATTTGCAGTGGGCTATAGGTGCTCAGCTGCAGTAGTGTGCATGGCATCAGGGGTGGTGTGGTCATGGGTATGTGTGTGTGTCCATGTGGAGGTGACTATTGTGTGGGGGTAGCTATCTGTCAGTGTCTGTGGTGTGTGTGTTGTGCCCTGTGCACTGGATGACTGTGTGCAGGGGTCCACGGTGCATGCTCTGTGTCCATAGTGCACCCATCGGCCCTTCCATGGCCTGTGCAGCTGACACACATGCATGTCTGTGACCTGCACGGTCTGCTGGCATGTCAGTGGTGGCAGTTCCTGCAGGGCAGCCACTGTACCCATCACAATGCTGGGTTGTCTCCTTGTCACTGGTGTGGTGCATGTCTGCCTTGGGTGGCACTGTAGGCTCCACAGTTGTTGTCTCACCTCTATGCTGTGCCTTGTGTGTGTTGCTGGGGATGTGCCCCACTGTCTGTGACTTGTGCTCCGGGTGAATGATGGTGGTGTATGGGTCCACAGTGCCTGTGCAGGGAGGTCTGTGGCTTGTGTGTACACAGTTTACAAGGGCCCACACTGGGGGCTTGGTTGCCCCACCACTGCATCCCTGTGTTGTTGTGTCCTTGGGTATGGGTGGGTGTCTGTCCATACACTGTGTGGCATCTGATGTGGGTGCATCCTTCCATGTACCACTGTGGGTGGCTGTGCAGGCTGTTGTGGCCAGTGGTGGGTCAGGGTTTGTCATTGGAATACTGTGCAGGATGCTGTACCACTGGTGGTGGTGTCCTGGGCATGCCCTGTCCCATGTGGGGTACCTCATGTGCTGACACATGGTTGGTCTCTCAGCAGTACCTCAGGGGGACTGTGCATGGTGGCACTGTGTCTGCCGTTGTTGCATTGCTGTGTGCTGCCACCCACTGATGGGTGCTCATGGTGGGGCTGGCTTGTATGGTTCTGTGGTGCATAGGGTTGCAGTGTCACAGTGGGGGTGGTGGCATGCATGGGGTTTCCTGCAGTGGTGGTCACTGCTCCTGGGGGGGTGTCTGGGGGTCACGGTGCAGGGTGTGCTCTGCATTGGGGGGATGGTGTGGCACGGGGTGGTCAGCCCTCCTTGTGTGCCAGTCATAGCTTGCCAGTAGGTGTGATGGGGCACCATGGCCCCGCTGTGGGTTGTGTGCTTGTCTCCATGGGCCAGTGGTTATTCCAGCCCTCTCCCAGTTGTGCAGTACATGAGGTGTGGGGGTATGATGTCTGTTCTGCTGTGTGTTCCTGTGCCCATCTGTGGCATGGGTGGTGGGCCCCTACCTCCCTGGTTGTGCAGTTGCATTGCTCTGCTGCTGGGGGTATCCCTGTTTGCACTATGGCACCTCTGGACTGCTCACCTGAACATCTTTTGTTGCACTATGGTGCATCAGATCTGCTCAGCTTCCCCTCCCTAGTTGTGCTATGGTGCATTTGGTGTGATATTCAGTGGTCGGCTGTAGGCGCAGTTTGGCCTGTTCCATTTTTGAATATCGCGTCTCTTTTGCATGGGCACAATAGACTTGCGCTTGCTCCTGCTGTTGCTCACTTTTTGGGTGCAGTTTGAATAACTGGGCTAATGAGTTAAATGCTGTCTCTTACAGTGTTGTGCTAAAGTGTGTGAAATTATACCTGTTACAAAGTGGTGATTAATATAATATAATATTATGATATGATATGATATGATATGATATGATAGGATACGATACGATACGATACGATACGATATGATATGATATGATATGATATGGCATGACATAACATAATATAATATATTATAATATAGAATAGCATGTTGTAATGTGATATGATATGATATAATGCATAATATAATGGTGATTTTTTTTTTTACAAATTATTTTACTAGGTGAGACACACTAAGCTGAAAGCTTGTTTGCAAGTGCAACCTGGGAGCACGAGGAAGTTAAGTGACTTGTTTAGGGTCACACAGTATGCAAGTGGGGGCTGTGGGATTCAAACCCAGGTCTCCAGATTTGCAGCTCAGAGCCTTAAACCACTGCACCATACTGCCTCCTATTATAATATTCTAACTATTAACTTAATTAACTATGTGTTTATTTATCTTAGTGACAGTGTGGTGCTAAACTAGGTGTTAAAATATCTCTGCGATAGTGAGGTGCTGAATTATGTGTGAAATTTTCTCAAACATGTATTAAAATGTATCTCTTGTAGAGAGGGTCTAAATTAGTTAAATGCTCTCTTTTACAGTGTTGTGCTTAACAGTGTGAACTTTTCCCTCTTATGAAGTGGCAATGTCATATGATATGATACAATATGAGATTAGATGTGATGTGATGTGATATGATATGATATGATATGATATGATATGATATGATATGATATGATATGATATAACTATACAATTAATTGTGTTAATTTACCTCTGTGACAGAGTGGTGTTGAATTATGTTTTAAATTGTCTCTGTAACAGTGTGATGTTTAAATGTATTACATTATCACTGTGACAGTGGTGTGCTAATCTCTATGTTAAATTATCTCAAACATTGTTAAAATGTATCTCTTGTAGTGAGGTTTCAGACAGTGAGTTAAATGCTGTCTTATACAATGTTGTGCTTAACAGTGTGAAATTATCCACTATGGAGTGGAGGTTAATATATTATAATATAGCATAACATAATATAATATGATATGATATGACATGACATGATATGATGTGATATGAACTATGTATTTATAATATAATATAATATAATATAATATAATATAATATAATATAATATAATATAATATAATATAATATAATATATTATGATATGATGTAATGTAATGTAATGTAAAGTCTTATAGTATAATATAATATAATATAATATAATATAATATAATATAATATAATATAATATAATATAATATAATGGCTTGGTGTTATAATATTATATCTATTAAATTAATAAACTGTGTGGTAATTTATTTCTGTGATAGAGTAGTGTTAAACTAATGTCAACATATTTCTGCAATAGTGTGGTGCTGAACTATGTGTTAAATTATCTCTGTAACAGTGTGATGAGTAAATGTGTTACATTATCTCTGAGACAGTGTGGTTCTAATCTAAGTGATAAACTATCTCAAACATGGGTTAAATTGTCTGTGTTGAAGTCTGGTTCTAAACATTGTGTTTAGTGCTTTCTGTTATAGTGTTGTGCTTAACTTTGTGGAATTGCCATGTTAGAAAGTGGTGATTAATAGAATAGAATAGAATAGAATAGAATATAGGGGTGTGGTGTAATAATATTATATCTATTAAATTTATTAACAGTGTGTTAATTTATCTCTGTGACAGCGTGATGCTAAACTATGTGTTAAAATATCTCTGCAATATTGTGGTTCTGAACTATGTATAAAATTGTCATTGTAACAGCGTGGTGATTAAATACGTTACAGTATCACCCTTACAGTGTTGTGCTTAACCGTATTCATGTAAAGCAGAGGTGATATAATATAATATAATATAATATAATATAATATAATATAATATAATATAATATAATATAATATAATATAATATAATATAATATAATATAATGTTGTAGTTATAACACTGTAAAGAATAAATTGATTAATTATGTGTTAATTTATCTCTGTGACAGTGTGGTGGAAAACTATGTGTAAAATTTTCTCAAACATGGGTGACTGTGTCTCCCTTGTGTGGTTCTAAACAATGAGTTAAATTCTGTCTGTTACAATGTTGTGCTTAACATAATTAAAAAATATAATATTATGTAAAATAATATAGTTAGAATATAACGCAATACAATACAATATGATACAATATAATTATATAATATCGTATGATGTCATATGATATGATATAAGATATGATAAAAGACCTGATCTCGTGTGATATAGTAGGATGTGATGCGATATGATATGATATGATATGACATGATATGATATAATGTAATATAACATAATATATATAAAAAATATATATAATATATATAAAATAATATAATGTAATATTATATAATATGATATAGAATTATATGATATGCTATAATATGAAATGATAAGATGTGATGTGATGTATAATGTAATATAATATATTCTAATATAATATAATAAAATATAAAGTAATGGTGAGGTATTCTAATGTTTATAAGTCTTACATTAATTAGTTATGTGTTAATGTATCTCTCTGAGAGAGTGGTGCTAAATTACATATTAAAATATGTGTGCAATACTGTTACAGTGTTGTGTTTAACTGTGTGAAATTATCCCTGTTATTTGAGTGGTGATTAGTTTAACATAATACCATATCATATGTTAATGATATGATTGATATGATATGATACCATATAATTATGTGGAATAATATAACTAATACATTAGTTAACTGTTTTAATTTATCTCTGTGACAAAGTGGTGTTGAACTATGTTTAGAAATGTCTCTGCGATTGTGTGGTGCTGAACTATGTGTAAAATTTTCTCTGTAAAACTGTAATGCTTAAATGTGTTACGTTATTTCATTGACATTGTGGTGCTAATCTCTGTGTTAAATTATCTCAAAAATGGTTAAATTGTATCTCTTGTAGTGTGGTTTTAGACAATGAGTTAAATGCTGTATTTTACAATGTTGTGCTTAACTGTGTGAAATTATCCATTACGGAGTGGAGATTAATATAATATAATACAATATAATATAATATAGTATAGTATAATGTGATGTGATGTGATGTGCTGTCATGTTATGTCATGTGATATAATATGCTATGATTAATATAATAAATATAATATATAACAAACTCATTAAAAATGTGTTAATTTGTGTCTGCGAAAGTGTGGGGCTAATTTATGTGCTAAATTACCTCAAGCATGGGTTAAATTGTCTATTGCAGTGTGGTTCAAAATATTGAGTTCAATGCTCTCTGTTACAGTGTTGTGCTTAACTGTGTGAAACTATCCTTGTTTCGGAGTGATGTATAATATAATGTAATATAGTAAATAGTATAATATGATATAATACAATACAATATATATTATATTAATCTCCACTCTGTAATGGATAATTTCACACAGTTAAGCACAACATGATACTTATGTGATTACAAACTGTGGTTCTAAACAATGAGTTAAATGGTCTATGATTCAGTGTTGTGCTAAACTGTGTGAAATTTCACACACAGTTTAGCACCACACTGTAAAAGAAACAATTAAGACAGTTTAACATCACACTCTCACAGTGGTAATTTAACACATAGTTTAGCACTGCAGTGTGGCAGAGAAAATGTAACAGAGCTTAGCACTACGCTGTTACAGTGAATTATCACATAGTTTATGACCACACTGTAAAAGATACATTTTAAGACAGTTTATCATCACACTCTCACAATGATATTTTACCACATAGTTTAGCACCACAGTTTGACTCAGATAAATTAACACACAGTTATGTAATTCAATAGTTATAATAATATAACACCACACCGTTATGTTATATGTTATGTTATGTTATGTTATGTTATGTTATGTTATGTTATGTTATGTTATGATATGTTATGTTATGTTATGTTATGTTTATCACCATAACGTATCAGGGATAATTTCACAGATAAGCACAAGACTGAAACGAGAGCATTTAACTCATTGATAAGAACCACACTGCAACCTAAACTAGTTAACCCATGATTGAGATAATTTAACACATGAATTAGCGCTGCACTGTCACAGGGATAATGTAACACATACTTTAGAACCACGCTATTATACAGATAATTTAAACCATATTTCAGCTTTACACTGTCACAGAGATAATTAAAAACCTAGTTTAGTACCACACTCTCAGAGCTAATTTAACACACAGTTTAGAACCACACTGCAAAAAAAAAAAAACAATTATTAAATAATATGATATGATATATGCTATGATATACTATAATGGTGAGGTGTTACAATATTACAACACTTACATTAATTAACTATGTGTTAATGTATCTCTATGCGAGAGTGGTGCTAAACCATGTGTTAATATACCTGTGCAATAGTATTGCAGTAGTGTGCTTAACTGTGTGAAATTATCCCTGTTATTCAGTGGTGATTAGTATAGAATAATATAATATAATATAATATAATATAATATAATATAATGTCATAACATATAATATAATACAATATAATATATTATAGTATACTACAATACAACACAATACAATATAATATAATATAATATAATATAATATAATATAATATAATATTGAGGTGTTATATTATCACTATTAAATTAATTAACTATATGTTAATTTATCTCTGTGACAGTGTGGTGCTAATTTACATATTAAATTATCTCAGCCAGGGTTTAAATTGTCTCTGTTGCAGTGTGATTCTAAACAATGAGTTAAATGATCTCTGTTACAGTGTTTTGTTAAATGGTGTGATTTTTTTTTCTGTTACAGAGTGGTGATTAATAGAATAGAGTAGAATAGAATAGAATAGAATATATACATCTGTGATAGTGTGCTGATCTATTTGTTACATTTTCTCTGTAACAGTGTGGTGCTTTAATATATTAAATTATCACTGTGAGAGTACCATGATAAACTGTCTTAAATTGTATCTTTTGCAGTGTTGTGCTAAACTTTACTGTGATAATTTAACATATAGTTTGCCACCACAGTTTGACTGAGAAAATTAACACATAGTTAATTTAATAGATATTTTATATTATTATTTATATTATTATTATATATTATAACACCACACCATTATAAAGTTTTATGTTATGTTATGTGATGTGATGTTATATTATGCTATGTTAATCACCACACTATAACAGACATATTTTCACAGTTATCCTCAACACTGAAACCAGAGAGCATTTAACTCTTTGTTTAGAACCACACTGCAACAGAGACAATTTAACCCATGTTTAAGATAATGCAACACATAAATTTGTGCCACACTGTCACAGAGATTATGTAAAAAATTTGAGCACCACACTGTTACCAAGGTAATTTAACAGATACTTTAGAACCACACAGTGATAGAGATAATTTAAACCACAGTTGAGAACCACACTAGTACAGAGATATTTTAACACATAGTTCAGCACCAAACTGTCACAGAGCTAATTTAAGACATAGTTCATCACCACACTGTCTACGAGATAAAGTAACCCATAGATGTCACAGAGATAATTTCATGCTTAGTTTAGTACCACCATGTCACAGAGATATTTTAATACACAGTTTAATACCACACTGTAAAAGAGACAATTTAAGACCGTTTATATTTGGACTCTCACAATGATATTGTGTAGTAGCATGGCAGAAGACACCAGGAGAAAGGACTGCTGTGTGACTTGACTTCTCTGCTGGGACTATAGTAGAAGAACTTTTGTATTTGACCTTTAATTAAGGGTAAAAAAACTAACATACAAAAAAAAGTGTGTGTTTGGGTTAACTGAACTGAATGGGTATCTGAAGAGTTATCTAGGTGTAAATCTCAGGTGACTGAAAGGACTTAACTGCTGTGTGGTTTAAATTACTTGTAGAAAGATCTAGTAAGTAGGGGGAGTGGCTTAGCTAGAAGGAAGCTACATTTAAAGACTGCCTTAGAAAGTTTCTGCTAGTAGCTTGGCAGAAGACACCAGGAGAAAGGACTGCTGTGTGACTGGACTTCTCTGCTGGGACTATATTGCTCTCCTTCCCTCTCCTCCACCCCCCACCCAAAGCTTGTTCTATTTTTATAGGCACAGGATTTGACTGACAACAGGAACTTCCTGTTTAGGGGCAGGAAGTGAGTGATCACAGAACCACCAAGGACCCACCATCCTAGAAGGGCAAGAGTAGCTCTCTGGCCCCCTCTAGCTGCTGGAGGTCTGCCTGTGAGCAAGTAAGGGGTCTACTGTGAAATATAGGATATATTGTCTCAGAACATGACAATCAGGAGCTTAAAGGGCACACAGGCAGAAAGTAAGGAGAGAGAGAGAAAAAAAACAGAGGAAAGAGTAAAGATTGCAAACAGTTAAGGGGCCAGAAATAAGACATGATTGGAGTGGTGCAGTGCAGTGGCTGTGGAGCAGCAGTCTTCTGGGAGATGTTCTGGAGGATGCGATGTTGTCCCATCTGCAGGCACCTCTCTGGGCTGAGGAAGGAGGTTGCTCATCTCCAGGCTGAGTTGGCCAGGATTTGTGGGACCTCCTCTTCCATCCAGGGACCACCAGTGCCACTGCCATTGCCTCAGAGGTTGCCAAGAAAGAGGAGCGGTTGGACAACAGTGGGCTCAGGGAGGGTGAGGGTGGTGGAACAGAGGAGCATCCCTCCTGTTGTACCTCTCCACAATTCCTATGCCATTCTGGCAAAGTGTGGTTCCTCTATGGAGGCATCCACTGTGGAGACCAAGGAGGATGCTGGGAACCTCCACAAAGGAGACCCACAGGAGGGTGGCAGGGGACCCTGCAGGGGAAGGAAACAACTCCTGGTGGGGGACTCCATTGTTAGGAAGGTAGAACTGGGGGAGGAAGGGGAGAGGGAGGTAAGGTGCCTGCCTGGTGCCATGGCTTGGAGGGACAGGGAGCGAATCCTCAGGATTGCTGGAGCAGCTGCACAGGGGAGAGAGCTGGATGTCATTGCCCATGTAGGGACAAATGACCTGGCTAAGAAAGGGATTAGAGAAGTGCAGGAAGAGTTTGTGGAAATGGGTAGGGGCCTTAGTCAAGTAGCATGCACGGTAACCTTCTCAGAGGTGCTACCCATCTATGGCATAGGAGGGGCTAGGGTGTTCCGCACCATGGGATTCAATCAGTGGTTGAAAAACTGGTGTGGAGCTCAGGGATTTGGCTTCATTGGGGACTGGGGGTCCACCTGGAGTGATGCAAGCCTATACTGGCATGATGGGCTGCATCTGTCTGGGAGGGGAACCAGGATCCTAGGTGATAGGTTTAAATGCTTCATTGGCAAGCTTTTAAACTAGCCAAGGGGGGAGGCACTGAAAAGGAGCAGGAAAATCCTAGCCCCCCTAAATAATCATGGTAGTAAGTGCGGCAAACACCAAAATAGAGGTGTCGCTAGGGAGAAGAGCAGGGATAAATGGAGAAAGTGACAAAAGCAAGGAGGACAGGGATGGGGCAAAAGGGAGTAAGGCCATCAGGAAATGGAGGGTAATGAGTACCAATGCCCATAGTCTGGGCAACATGCTCTCTGAGCTGATGGCCTTAATGGAAGAGGGATGCCTGGATATCATAGCAGTCACAGAAACATGGTACACAGAGAACCATGACTGGGATGTTAACATACCAGGGTACATAACCTACAGGAGAGACAGGCAGGGTAGAAGAGGGGGAGGAGTAGCTCTCTATGTAAAGGAAGAGATAAAAGCAACTGAACAAAAGAGTAAACAGGGAGGAGAGGAGGCACTGTGGGTCACCTTGGAGACCAGAAAGGGCACCACAATCCGCACAGGGGTTGTGTACAGACCCCCATGACAGGGGGAAGGAATGGACAAGGATATGATAGAAAGCATTCTTAGAATGGCAGAGAAAGGGGATATACTGTTGATGGGAGACCTGAATATGCCAGATGTTAACTGGAGCACATTTGCTGCATCCACATCCAAGAGCAGGGCCATTCTTGATGCCCTACAAGTGGCAGGCATTAGACAGCTAGTTTCGGAACCCACTCATGAGGGAGCAATCTTAGACCTCGTACTCTCAAACGGGGGCAGTGAGAGGATCTCAGATCTAGAAGTGGGTTGCCATCTGGGGACAAGTGACCATCAAACAGTATGGTTCACATTAAACTCAGCTACAGAGTCAAGCCATACAAAAGTGAGGGTACTGGACTTTAGGAGGGCTGACTTTGGCAAGATGGGAGAGTGCCTCAGAAAAGCACTAGCAAACAGGCTAGAAGGAGGTGTGGAGCAACAATGGGAATTATCAAACTGCCATCACAGAGGCAACAAGCCTTTGTGTGAAGCAAATAAACAAATCAAAATGAAAGAAAAAGCCACTATGGTTCTCAAAAGAGGTGGCTGTGAAAGTCAGGAAGAAAAAGATAGCATTCGGAAGTAAAAGGAAACACAGAATGAGCAGGACAGAGAGCTGTACCAGTTAAGGCAGAAGGAAGCAGGAAGGGAAGTCAGAATAGCAAAGGCCCAAACTGAGGAAAAGATAGCCAACTCAGTTAAGAAGGGGGATAAAACATTTTATAGGTACATCAGTGAGCGTAGAAAGACAAAGGGAGGGATAGTGAGGCTGAATAGAAAGAACGGTGGGTGGGCAGAGGGGGACAATGAAAAAGCAATAATACTGAACGAATATTTCTGCTCAGTATTCTCAAAAGAGGAGGGGGAAGTGCTGAATCCAATTAACAGAAGCACTCTGGATAGGGGGGTCGATCCAAGTCCTTTCACAGAAGAAAGGGTTCTGCAAGAACTCCTAAAACTGAAGGTGGACAAAGCAATGGGTCCTGATGGAATTAACCCCAGAATTCTAAAAGAATTAAGAGAGGAACTAGTGAAACCACTGGCTACTCTTTTTAATAAATCATGGGAGGATGGTGTGGTACCCGAGGACTGGAGGAAGGCGGATGTGATTCCCCTTCACAAAAGTGGGTCCAAGACAGAGGCAGGAAACTACAGACCTGTCAGTCTGACCTCTGTGGTAGGGAAAGTGATGGAGTCACTTCTGAAGGAAAGAATAGTGGAGTACCTAGAGGCCAGTGGAGCACAGGACCCAAGGCAGCATGGGTTCACAGAGGGAAGGTCATGTCAGATGAATCTAATAGATTTCTTTGACTGGGTGACCAAAGTAGTAGACCAGGGAGGGGCTGTGGACATGGCCTACCTAGACTTTAGCAAGGCATTTGACACAGTCCCACAAAAGATTACTAGTCAAATTAACCAGCCTGGGAGTGGGACCCAGGGTGGTAGCCTGATAAAACATTGGCTGGACAACAGGACACAGTAGGTAATTGTAAATGGAGCCCACTCTGAAGAAAGGGGGTTACTAGTGGGTACATGAGGGTTCCGATTGGGTCCAGTCCTTTTAATGTCTTCATCAGTGACATTGCAGAGGGACTGGAAGGAAAAGTATGCCTTTTGCAGATGACACAAAGATCTGCAACAGGGTTGAAACACAAGGAGGCGTGGAAAGGATGAAAGGGACTTGGCAAGGTTGGAGGAATGGTCAGAAGTATGGCAGCTAGGATTCAATGCAAAGAAGTGCAAAATAATGCACCTGGGAAACAAGAACCCAGGGGAAGAATACACAATGGGTGGGGAAGTAGTAACAACAACAAAAAAGGAAAGGGACCTAGGGGTAACCATATCAGATGACCTCAAGGTTAGAAAGCAATGTGAGAAGGCAGTAGGGAGGGCTGGGGGTATACTGGGATGTATAGGGAGAGGCATCATCAGCAGAAAACAGGAAGTTGTTATCCCTCTGTACAGACAGTTGGTGAGACCCCATCTGGAGTACTGTGTCCAGTTCTGGAGACCCCATCTCCGCAAGGACATAGACAGGATAGAGGCAGTCCAGAGGAGGGCAACTAAAATGGTGCAGGGTCTGCAAGAGAAGCCGTATGAGGAGAGACTAAAGGAGCTCAATATGTATACCCTTGAGGAAAGAAGGGAGGGGGGACATGATAGAAACTTTTAAGTACCTCAGTGGAATCAACAAAGCCCAAGAGGGTAGCATCTTTCAGAAAAAGAGACTTGCAAGAACAAGAGGACACAATTTACAGATAGAAGGAGGGCGGTTCAGGGGCAATGTGAGGAAGTATTATTTCACAGAGAGGGTAGTGGATGCATGGACCAGCCTTCCTGAGGAGGTTGTAGGTTCTAAAACTGTGGGAGAATTCAAGAATGCATGGGACAGACATAAGGCAATTCTTGTGGGGGTAGGAAGAAATAGGCTGTTGGTTAACTAGGATCTGCGGCCTATCCTGTAGGTAGGGGAAATGGGCAGACTAGATGGGCCTAGCGGTCCTTATCTGCCGTCAAAGTCTATGTTTCTATGTTTCTATTTTAACACATAGATTAGCACCACAATTTGAGTATGAAAAATTAACAGATAGTTAAGTAATTTCATAGTTATACTATTATAATATCACATCACTATTGTTATGTTATGTTATTTAATGTTATGTTTTGTTATGTGATGACAGGTTATGTTATATGTTATATTGTATTAATCACCACACTATATCAATCAATCAATCAATCACTTTATTTAACCACGCATAAACACCATTGAGCAAACTCATTTTCAAGGTGGTCCTGTGCACACTATAACATGATATATTTCATAAAGTTAAACACAACCCTGAAACAGAGACCATTTAACTGATTGTTTAGAATGACTGTAAAAGAGACAATATAAGACACTTTATCATTGCACTCTTACAGTGGTAATTTAACACATAGTTTAGCACTGCAGTGTGGCAGAGATAACATAACAAAGTTTAGCACTACAGTGTCACAG
This sequence comes from Neoceratodus forsteri, assembly GCA_016271365.2. Classification (NCBI taxonomy): domain Eukaryota; kingdom Metazoa; phylum Chordata; order Ceratodontiformes; family Ceratodontidae; genus Neoceratodus; species Neoceratodus forsteri. Next base: position 876,467,601 of record CM028136.1, read on the forward strand.
ATGTATTTTAACACCTAGTTTAGTACCACACTCTCAGAGTTAATTTAACACACAGTTTAGCACCACACTGTAAAAGAGACAAGTTAGATAGCTTATCATCACACTCTAAAATTATATTGTAACACACCACAGTTTGACTTATATATATATTTACACACAGTTAAGTAATTTAATAGTTATATTATAACACCACACCATTATATTATTTTATGTTAGGTATGTGATGTTATGTTATGTTCTGCTATGTTATATTATTTTATAATATATTAATCACCACACAGTTAAGCACAACACTGAAAGAGAGAGCATTTAACTGATTGTTTAGAATCACACTGCAAACAGAGACAATTTTACCCTTGTTTGAGATAATTTAACACAAAAATTAGCACCACACTGTCAAAGAGCTAATTTAATGCATTAGTTTATCACCATACTGTCTTGCATGTTAAAAAAACCCATAGAGAGGTCAGGGAGATTATTTAACACATAAATTAGCACCACACTGTTACAGAGATAATTTACCACATAATTTAGAGCCACACTGTGATATATAAATAATTTAAACCATAGTTCAGCACCACACTATCAGGGAGGTATTTTAACATACAGTTTAGCACTGCACTGTAAAATAAACAATTTAAAAGTTTAGCAGCACACTATCACAGTGATAACATAACACAAAGTTTAGCACTGCAATGTTGCAGAGATAATATAGCATAGTTTAGCAGTACAATGTCACATCATTCAGCACCACACTTTGACTGAGATAAGTTAACACATAATTAATTTAACAGTTATATTATAACACTACAACATTATATTACATTATATTATGTTATGTTTTGTTATGTTATGCTATGTTACATTACATTTAGCACCATAATGTAACAAAGATAATTTCACACAGATAAGCAAAAGACAAACAGAGAGCATATAACTCATTGATGAGAGCCACACTGCAACAGAGACTATTAAACTATTTTTGAGATATGTTTGAGATAATTTAACACAAAAATTAGCAACACACTATCACAGGGATAATGTAACACATTTAAGCACCACACTGTTACAGAGATAATTTAACACATATTTTAGAACCACACTGTGATAGAGATAAGTTAACCCATATTTCAGCTTAACAATGTCACATAAATAAATGTACATAGTTTTAGTACTGCACTGTCACAGAGATAATTAAACACATAGTTTAGCACCACACTGTCAAAGATAATTTAACATGCAGTTTAGCACCACCTTGTAAAATAAACATTTCATGACAGTTCAGCATTGCACTCTCACAGTGATAATTTAACACAAAGTTTGGCACTGCATTGTGGTAGAGATAAAGTAACACTATTTAGCACTACACTGTCACAGATAAAATTTAACACATAGTTTTAGTGCTGCGCTGTCCCAGAGATAATTAAACACATAGTTTAGCACCACACTGTCAAAGATAATTTAACACGCAGTTTTGCACCACACTGTAAAAGAGACAATTTAAGACAGTATATCATCACACACTCACAGTTATAATTTAATACATAATTTTAGTGCTGTATTGTCACAGAGATAAACACATAGTTTAAGCATCACACTCTGAGAGGTAAATGTTTAGCAGCATATGGTAAAGCAAACAATTTAAGAAGTTTATCATCACACTCTCAGAGTGATACTTTAACACATTTAAGCACCACACTGTCACAGAGATAAATTAACACATACTTAATTTAATAGTTATATTATAACCCCACACCATTATATTCTATTCTATTCTGTTCTATTAAACACCACTCTGTAACACAGATAATTTCACACAGTTCAGCACAACATGATAACAGAGATCATTTAACTCATTGTTTAGAACCATACTGCAACAGAGACAATTTAACCCATGGGTGTGATAATTTAAAACATAAATTAGCATTATTCTGTCATAGAGATAATGTAGCACATTTAAGCACCACACTATTACAGACATAATTTAACACATAATACAGCACCACACTATTGCAGTGATAATTTAACACTGAGTTTAGCACCACACTGTCACAGATATAAATCTGCACATACGTGATTAATTCAATAGCTATAATATTATAACACTACACCATTATATTACTCTCTATTGTATTATATTGTATTGTATTTTATGATATGATATCATGTCATATCATATAATATAATATCCTATCATATCGTATCACATCACATCAGCACTCCATAAGAGGGTTATTTAAATTAGCACCACATTGTCACATAGATATTTTTACACATAGTTAAGCACCACACTGTTACAGAGATAAATGAACATTAAATACTTATTTACAGCACACCATTATATTATGTCACATATCATATCATATCAATCACCACTCCATAATGGATCATTTCACAGAGTTAAGCACAACATTGTAACAGAGCTCATTTAAATCATTGTTTAGACCCACAATGCAAGAGAGACAATTTAAGCCATGTTTCAGAAAATTTAACTTCTTAATTAGCACCGCACTGTCACAGAGACAATGTAACACATTTAAGCACCACACCAGAGATGCATTAACACATAGCTTATTAATGCAATAGTTATAATACTGTAACACAATATTATATTACATTTCATTATATTATATTATATTATATTATATTATATTATATTATATTATATTATATTATATTATATTATATTATATTAATCACCACTCTGTAAAAAGGATAATTTCACACAGTTAAGCACAACACTATAATAGAGAGCATTGGACTCATTCTTTAGAACCGCACTGAAATGGAGACAGTTTTACCTATTGTTCAGATAACGTTATACATAAATTAGCACCACACTGTCACAGAGGCAAATTAACACATAGTTAATTATATTATATTATATTATATTATATTATATTATATTATATTATATTATATTATATTATATTATATTATATTATATTATATTATATTACCACTCTGTGACAAGGATAATTTCACATAGTTAAGCACAACACTGTAACAGAGAGCATTTAACTCATTGTTTTGAAACACACTGCAACAAAGAGAATTCATCCCATGGTTGAGAAAATTTTACACATAAATTAGCATCACACTGTCACATAGACAAATTAACACATAGTTAATTTAATATTGATAATATTGTTACACCACACCATTATATGATATGATATTATATTATATTATATCACATCACATCATACAATATCATAGCATATCACATCACATCATATCACATCACATCTTATCAAATCATATGCATCCATATCATATCACTACATATCATATCATACTATACTATACTATATTGTATTGTATTATATTATATCATATCCTGTCATAATATATCATATTGCTTTGTATTGCATTGTATTGCAGTGTATTATATTGTATTATAGTATATTATATTATTTTATATCAATCACTACTACATAAGAGTTAATCACAACACTGTAACAGAGAGCATTCAATTCATTTATAGGAAACACACTGCAACAGAAACAATTTAACAAATGCTTGAGAAATTTTAACTCCTTAATTAGTGCCACAGTGTCACAGAGATAATGTAACACAATAAAGCGCACACTCTTACAGTAATAATTTAAAACATAGTTCAACAACACAGTATCGGCAGAGATATTTTAGCAGTAAGTTTAACGCCACAATGTCACTGAAATAAAACAACACATAGTTAATTAATTTAATAGATATAATACTGTAACACCACACCATTATATTACATCATACCATTCCATATCATATCATATCCTATCACATGACATAACATGACAGCACATTACATTATAGCATATCCTAATATATTACAACATATTATAATATATTATATTACATTATATTATATTATATCATATTATATTATATTATATTGAATTATATGGTATTATAAAATATGGTATTGTATTATATTATATGTTATTATATTATATTATAATAATATATTATATAATATTATATTATATTAATCACCACTACGTAACAGGTATAATATCACATAGTTATGCACAAGACTGTAAAAGAGAACATTTATGTCATTCTTTAAAGCCACACAAGAATAGAGCAATTTAACCCATGTTTGAGATGATTTTACACATAGCTTAGCATCTCCCTGACAGAGGGATAAATTAACACATAGTTAATTAATTTAATAGTAACACTATTATAATACCACAACACTATAATATATTATTTTATATTGTATTATATTATATTATATTATATTATATTATATTATATTATATTATATTATATTATATTATGTTATATTATATAATATTGTATCATATTACATTATATTATATTGTATGATAATATACCATACTATATTACATTAAGTTACCATATATTATATTACATAATTTTTTATCATGTCATAATATATTACATCATATCATATTGCATCATATCGTGTCATGTCCTATCATATATCATATCATATCATTTCATATCATATCATACTATATTATATTATATTATTTTATATTATATGACATTGCATAATATTGTATTATATTATATTATATTATATTATATTATATTATATTATATTATATTATATTACTCTCCACTGTATATTGGATAATTTCACACAGTTAAGCACAGCATTGTAACAGAGAGCATTTTACACATTGTTTAGAATCACACTACATGAGAGACAACTAAACTCTTGCTGGAAATAAATTCACCAACAGATTAGCATGACACTCTCACAGACATAATGTAAGACATTTAATCACTACACTGTTACAGAAATAATTTAACACATAGTTAAGCACCACACTATCACAGAGATATTTTAACACAGTTTAACACCACTCTGTCAAAGAGATAAAGTAATGCAGTTATATGATAATAGCACATTATAATATTGCATCATATCATATATAATACTATATTATAATAAATTATATTATAATATACTATGTAATGTAATATGATATGATATGGTATATTATATTATATTAATCAGCACTCAGTTCCAGGGATAATATAACACAATTAAGCACAAAACTGTAACAAAGAGAATTTAACTAACTGTTTAGATTCTCAGTACACGAGATACAGTTTAACAAATGTTTGAGATAATTTATACATAGTGCAGCACAACACTATCACAGATATTTTAACACATAGTTTAGTATCACAAATCATAACTTATTATGTTATATTATTTTATGTTATATAATATTAATCACCACTCCGTAACAAGGATAATTTCACACAGTTAAGCACAACAGTGTAATAGAGAGCATTGAACTAATTCCTTTGAACCACACTGAAACAGAGACAGTTTTACTCATCCTTCAGATAATGCTGTACATAAATAAGCACCACACTGTCACAGAGACAAATTAACATATAGTTAATTAATTCAGTAGGTATAATATTATAACATGACACCATTATATTATATTGTATTATATTTTATTATATTATATCAATCACCACTCCATGACATAATATAATACACTTAAGCCCAACACTGTAACAGAGAGCATTGAACTCATTGTTTTGAAACACACTGCAACAAAGAGAATTCAACCCATGGCTGTGATAATTTAACACTTAAATTAGCATCACACAGTCACATAGATAAATTAACATATAGTTAATTAATTTAATATTCATAATATTATTACACCACAACATTAAATTATATTATATTATATTATTTCATATTATATCATATCGTATTATATCATAATATATCATATCACATCTCATCATACAAATTCATATCTTATCACATCACATCACATCTTGTCATATCAAATCATATCATATCATATATCATATCATATCATGTCACATCATATTATATTATATCATAACATATCATATCCTATCTATCATAATTTATTGTATTGCTTTGTATTGTATTGTATTGTGTTATATTGTATTGTATTATATTATTACAAATTAACAGATAATTAATTAATTTAATAGTTATAATATTAAGACACCATACCGTTATAATACATTATATGATACTATATATTATATTGTATTATATTATATTTTATTGTATTATATTATATTATATTAAATCATACCATGTCATATCATTATATATGTTGTAGTGTATTATATTGTATTATATTATATTAATATTATATTATATTAATCACCACTACTTAAGAGTTAAGCACAACACTGTAACAGACAGCATTTAATTCATTGTTTGGAAACACACTGCAACAGATACAATTTTACCCACGTTTGAGAAAATTGAACTCCTTAATTAGTGCCACACTGTGACAGAGATAATGTAACACATGTAAGCAGCACACTGTTACAGTAATAATTTAAAACATAGTTCAGCAACACACTATTGGCATAGATATTTTAGCAGTAAGTTTAACACCACACGGTCACGAAAATGAAATAGCTCATAGTTAAGTAATTTAATTGATATCATACTATAACACCACACCATTATAGTACATCTTATCTTTCCATATCATATCATATCATGTCATGTCATAGCATATCATATCAGATGACATAACATGACAGCACATTACATTACATCATATCCTAATATAGTATATTATATTATTTTATATAGTATTATATTATATTATTATAATGCATTATAGTTAATTAATTTAATAGTTATACGATTATAACTCCACAGCACTAAATTATATTATGTTATTTTATATTATATTATATCATATCATATCATATTATATTATATTATATTATATTACATTACCTTACATTACATTATATTATATTACATAATTTCTTATCATATAATATATTATATCATATCATATTGTATCATATTGTATCATCTCCAATTGTATCATATATCATAACATTTCCTATAATCTCATATCATATTATATTATTTTATATTAAATTACATTACATAATATTATTCTGAATTGTATTATATTATATTATAATATATAGCATTATATTATGTTACTCACTGCTCCATATCAGATATTTCACACAGTTAAGCCCAACATTTTAAATGAAAACATTTTACACATCGTTTAGAATCACACTACTCGAGACACAATTAAACTCTTGTTTGAGATCATTTCACAGTTTAACACCACTCTATCAAAGAGACAAATTAATGCAGTTATATTATAATAACACACCATTATATTGTACCATATTATATATCATATCATACTATATTATAATAAATTATATCATATCATATCATATTACATTACATATTACATTGTATTGTGTTGTGTTGTACTGTATTACATTATATTATTTTATATTATATTATATTATATTATATTATATTATATTATATTATATTATATTATATTATATTATATTATATTATATTGATGACCACTCAGTAACAGAGATAATATCACACCATTAAGCACAAGACTGTAAAAGAGAGAATTTAGCTTACTGTTTAGGTTCTCACTACAAGAGATACAATTTAATCCATGTTTGAGATAATTTACACATAGTTCAGCACCACACTATCACAGAGATATTTTAACACATAGTTTAGTACCACACTGTCACAGAGATAAATTATCACATAGTACTTAATATAATAGCTACAATATTATAACACCACATTATATTATGTTATATTATATCATTTTGTATTGTATTATATAATATTATATTATATTATATTATATTATATTATATTATATTATATTATATTATATTATATTATATTATATTATATTATATTATATTATATCATATCATAATATACTATATTATAAATAGAATAATAGATAGGTTCGAGTGAATTACAAGGCTGTAATTCCATCGAGAGGTTCTGGGGACATAGGTAACCTCGAGAGCGAAGCTCGAGAGGTTCCTATGTCCCCAGAACCTCGAGATGGAATTACAGCCGAGTGATTCACTCGAACCTAACTGTTATTTTTTGTAATATATGGATACAAAATGCTGACGAGGTTTTACCTCTGGATTCCTTGTGGGATGGTTCCGTGCTGCTTGTTCTCGCTCTTCACTCACATCCCCCCTTCCTGCGTGGAGTCCTGCTTCTCTCTCTCTCAGGAATAAAAAGAAAAGAAACAAAAAAAACTATGCTTTGGACACTAGAAAAGTTGGTGATCCCAACGATAGTATTACGAGGACCGGAAGTATAGTATTATTGGACCGGAAGTATAGTATTACGGCACTGACTAAGGTATTACAGGGTTTTTTTGTATGCTTTTTGGGGGTATTATTTTTAAAATCCATATATTACATTACATTAATCACCTCTCTGTAACAGGTGTAATTTCATGCAGTGAAGCACTACACTGTAACAGACAACATCTAACTCATTGTTTAAAAACACTCTACAATAGAGATACCACACTTTCACAGAGATAAATTAACACATAGATAATTGTTTTAATATTTATAATATTATAACAGTACACCATCATATTATATTACATGAAATGATTTAATATATTATATTATTTTATATTATGTTACTATGTGTAACATTATCTCAAACATGGGTTAAATTGTATCTCTTGTACTGAGATTCTAAACAATGCATTAATTACTCTCTCTTTCAGTGTTGTGCTTAACTGTGTGAAATTATGAGTGTGACATAGTGGTGATTAATATAATATAATACAATATAATATGAAATATTATGATATGATATGGCATGATTTGATATGATGTGATATCACTATAATTGTGTGGTATTATAATACAACTGCATTAATTTATCTGTGTGACAGAGTGGTGTTAAATTATATCCCAGATATTCAACAGGGTTGCACCACGTGCAACAGGGATGTGCCAAGCTCAAGTCTGAAAATGCACCATTGTGCGATATTCAGTAGGAGGAACTGCGTCCCCCCAAATCACAATGCGCAAGAGCGCAATGGTGAATGAATGCATGTGCAACTGAAGGGGGAGGAACCATGAATAAATGGTGCAGTGCGATATTAAACAGCATGTGCCATGTGCAATAGGGGAGCAAACGGAAGTTGTGCGATAGCAGAAATTATCCAAAATAAAAAGGAACAAGAGAGAGGTGCAAGAATGCTACAGGAAAGTCATATTTGGGAGCAAGGTGACAGCAACCAGGCACACAGTAGCAGTGAGCAGGGCAGGGCAGGAGCAGGACAGAGCACCTGGAAACTATCAGGAACCGGGAAGGAGTGGGGAGCCTGTGCCACTGTACAGGAAGAAAGGGGAAGTGCCACATTTAACTGAGGACACTGACAGTGGATAGGACGTCCAAATCTGGGAGGTGTTCCCATGCAGGAGGAGTAGCAGAAAGGGCAGCAGGGGGAACAGGAATACAGCTGCCAGGGGGTAACACAAGCCAGGAACATGGCTAGTGCCACCATTCAGATGGAGGCAGTAATGAGTATGCAAATCACGAAGAAAGACATGGATCTTGGGAGGGGCATAGTCAGAGGTGACATGGGTACTGGCCTAGATGGCCCATGGCAGGGCGACGCTGATTACCAAACTAATGTCCACCCTTTACACACAGGTGACAGTGGATAGCCATTTCATCCCTGGCTGCTCACACCATACTGGTGGCCAATGACCCCATCGCAGCAATGCTACAATGAGGCACATTCCACCACATGCAATGTCATACAGTGGGTGTTCGGGATGCTGAAGGCATGTTTCTGTTGCCTGGACACATCTGGTGGTGCCTACCATACAGCCCCTCAGAGGCCTGTAGGCTATTACTGGTCTGTTGCATCCTGCACAACATGGTCAACAACTGTGGGATAGCTGTAGAGGTGGAAGAGGGGGACAGCGATGGGGACGATGAGGATACTGGTGCAGGTGGTGATGGGCAGCCCCCCCTTGGTAGAAGGGACCCCTGACTGATCCGGATGGTGCAGCTGCACCGGAACACCATCACAAAGGAGCACTTCAACAACCCAGGTAAGTTATGGGGCCATGGGCAACCACCAATGGCAATGGCACAACCCACAAACACACAGGGACAAACCCCGGGGTGCATGTCATAAAGGGAATTGGCAGAGCATGGAACCACACACGCCATCAGGTATAGGCAAGGCCTAACACGGCATGCGGTCACACACACACACACACACACCCACAAGACATGCACAAAGGGGAGGAGGCACACTGACCACAACCACCACCCCTAGCCACACACATGCCCGCTAACCACCACGCCCAGTGCCTGTCATTGTGCATGTCTCAGATGCTGGGCACCATTGCACAGTGGCGGACAGTGCAACGCAAGCATCATCATGCACATGCCACAATGGCCAGCAGATGGGAGGGGTGTGCACATGGAATGTGTGTGTATGTGTGTGTGTGCAGGGCTGGGAACCCCACCCATGCATTGCACGATAAACAACACACTGCACACAGGGCAGCGTCAGACAGTAGCCATGGTGGGAGACAGGTCAGTAATGTGGCACAGTGCCACAGCTGCTACAGATGCATGGCAGCCCCACCAAGACCTGCCAGTATTGATAGGCTGACTAATGGCCTCATGGGGTGGCACTGACCATCCCCCAGGGGTTCCACTGTGGGAACACGACCGTTCTCAAGCAGAGGTCTGCAGCTCACTGAGCATGCCTGCACCAGGCTTGCTCAGGATGCCCACAGCTGAATCTGGTGTCAACAAGGATGGTGTCACGCGATGCCAGGAATGGGGGGGTGGACATTGCACTGTGCAGTGTCTGTGATGCATGGGCAAATAACTGTGTGCCCAATGTGGCCATGACAGCAGTGAATGCCTGTGTCTGCCTGTCAATTGCGGTGGTCACATCCTCTCACAGCCAGTCCATCCCTGCCAGGAGCAGACCGGTATCCCTGCTGCACCACTCCTCTGCCTGGCACAGGACCACACTGAGTGCATCCACTGCAGTCACAAGCCACAACTGCTGATCCACTGAATCATGGAGTATGCAGGTGTGCTCATCTAAGAGGTCATCCACCTGACCAGCATGCTGTCCCTCATGGTGTTCGTGGCCGTGAATGGTGGCACCCCTTGAGGTTGGGTGCTGCACACCAGGGCTATGCCTGGTCATGTCCACAGGCAGTGCACTGATGCTGTCCCCAACACTGTCCCCCAGTGCCATTGGCTGACTGCTGATGCTGCCCCTCTGGCTGCCACTCTCCAGGGCTCAATGGTGCTGCTGCAGTGGCTGCAACAGCCCAACTGTCCTGTATACACACCAGTGCTGCCCCACTGGTGCAGATAGGCACAGGCTGGGACTGTGATGTCACGCAGGCTTTCACAGCAGCACCACCCATGGCTATGCCCATGCTGTAACCTACTGTGCAGCCATCCTGTGGTCCACACATATCACTGTCCATGATGTGAGCTCCATCATCATCAGTGATGGATCTGGCACCAGTCCGAGTCTGCATGCTGGCATCCATGGATGCTGGCACACTGGGACACAGGCAGGGACTCCTCTGCACCTGCTCCACCAACATCAGTCAGGACAGCCAGGTGGGCCTACTGTTGTCCTGACCCTTGGACACCTGTGGAGGTGGGTGGGCCCTCCTCTGTGTCCAGGGTATCACCCTCAGTGGATGAGCCCACCACCACTGACCCATGTAGATGCTCAGGAGCTGTAAGGTAATACAGTAGCATTTATGTATCTGCCCTACCCTGTGGCATCCCCCCCTACAGTGACAGAGCAGGACCTACCATGCAGTGATGGGCTACCACACGTCTGGAAGTCACCACCTGGAATACCCTCGAAGGCACAACGCCACATGCTGAAAGCAACCCACTCTTCCTATGGGGTCAGGCATAGCATGGAGGGCTGTCCCCCACCGGTCACAGCCCGTGCTGCCCTGATGGCAGCCAACTTATCGTTAATCTTCCTCCTGTCCATGCCCACCTTCTTTTTGCACTTCTGCATGGACTGCTGGTGGCTGCCATGCTGGTTGATGGCATGCACCACCTCTCCCCATGCAGCAGCATGGGCCTGTGGTGTTCCCCGCTGTCCACTGAGCAACAGTTCCTGGTCAAGGTAGGCCTCAAACAGGGCATCTGTTTCTGCCTTGTTAAAGTTTGCCCTCCTCATTCTCCCACCTCTCTGTTCCTCCTCCTCCACCTCACATTTGCTCATCATTGATTCTGTGGGAATGACAGGTGTTACCTCTGACTGTACAGTCCCATGCATCTCCCACACACCACAGTCCACACTCCCAAACAGCATGCAACTCATCACAATAGACTGCAATACCAGACTTTGGCTTCTGCAGCCCAATGTCACATTTATATAGTGCAACACATGCAAATGAAGTGAGGTGCAATTTTAAGTGGATGCTAACAAAGTATCTGCGCATTGACTCACTGATGAGCTGATTTGCATATGCCGGCTGAATATCACGCAGCTGCACTCTGTGCAATTGTGTTGAACGTGCTCAGGCAAGGGCGCAGTTCTGTGATGTGTGCAGTGGACACCGAATGGCACATGCCCAGGGTGCTGATGCTGATGCCTGCCGTGCTTCTGATGTGCTGTGCATGGGAGGCAGTGCTGGGACGACCACCATTGTGCCAGTGGTGCTACTGCACTGTTCACATGTATGGTGCTCTTGCACTACGGAGCCGTAGGTGCCATGGAGTCACAGTGCAGTAGGTCACTACAGGGCATCTCACACAGGCACCCAGTTGCGCTAGCTACACACAGGAAGTACAAATCATGCTGTGGTGGTCCATGCGCAGGAGACCCTTGACCATGTGCCCAGCCTTTGCCCCCTAGGTGCCATGCATCCACATGGGTACACCACTATAGTGCTGTTCAGTGACATAGTGATGGGGAATGGCAGCGCTGTACTGTGCAGCATCTACACGTGGTGGACCATGCTACCGAGTACCATTTTGACTCTGACCAACTTCAGAGGTGGCAAGAAGGAGGGCTGCTGTTTGGAGCCAGGTGAAGCTGGCCAATTTGATGGCCATAGTGGAGCCTCATGCTGGGGCACTTTTTGGGACTGCACCCCTGGAAAGGGCCAGGAGTGATGTATGGCAGGAGGCAGTGGTGGCACTGGAGGAGGCCACAGGAATCAGGCACATGGCTGGGCAGTGTCACCACAGATACAGGGACCTTGAGAGCGCAGGGACCCAGACAGGCTTGCCCACCTGTGGGCATGTGCCAGGAGAGGTGCATTGCCATGACCAGGTTGGTGCCCAATCCATTCACTGGTTGTGTAGTATGGGTATCATGGTGGGCATGTGTCCACCACATGGGAGGCTGGGCCATCCAGTGTGGGCAGTGGTGTTGGTGGTATTGGTGGTGTTGGGAGGGTTGCGGCATTGCTGGGCTGTGCGGGATTGCACACAAACGGGGGTGGGGGGTCTTTGATACTGGATTGCAGTGATAATCCCCTCTCCATTTTTGCATCCTAGGCCCTGAAGAGCAGCAACAAGCCAGACAGAACTGACACCGAGGCATGGGTGGTGGAGATGGTCAACAGCCATGGCAAACCCGGTCAAAGCAGACTACAGTGCCTGAATCAGGTCAATTATGGTGAGTGCCTTTCTTCTAAGATATTATGTGCATGCTGTGTTGCAGGGCAGGCAGCGGGGCATTGCCACCATCCATTGACACCAGTGACATGAACGCCACACAGTACAGTCAGCACTGTCCAGTGGCACAACATATGTGGGTGTGCATCGCTGATGGTCCATGCATGCACTGGGTATATGGCTATGCCACTTCCTTCGCATGGCATAGCCATGTCACTGTACAGCCACGGTGGTGCTGTGCGGGACTTGGGTGGTGGGTGTGTGCAGTGGTCTGCATGGCTGTGTGTGCGTGGGTGGGCAGGTCTTGTGGACATGATCACTATGGGTGGTCACAACCCATCACAGAGGCATGTCCCATGGCTGTATAAGATGCACAGTGGGTGGGCTGCAGGCGGCTGTGCATTCACACCTATTCATTCTGCTCCCTTGTCCTAGGTGGATGGCAGATGCTGCACATGGTGAGGGCACTGAAGGAGCTTCTGCAGGTGGCCAGGGCCTCCCTGGAAATCTTACAGTGGATGGAGCAGATAGGAGTCCACAGGAGACATGGCGGGAGGCCCCATCAGAGCCAGGAGTGTGGCTCCCGCTGAATGTCATGAATCAAAGGATTGCACCTACCCCCTGGACCCACCTTCACACCCCTCCTTCCTTCCCTCTACCATTTTTTCACCCCTGCCCCTTACTCACCCCCACCTGGTTTGTGGCCCTCACCCCCAACATTTTTGTAAATAGTTGTTTTATATCTTGTAATATACATTTCTTTTCTTATGCCTACTGTGGTGGTCTCTGATTTGCAATGGGCTACAGGTGCTCAGCTGCAGTGGTGTGCATGGCATCAGCTGTGGTGCAGTCATGGGCATGTGTGTGTGTCCATATGGTAACCAACTATGGTGTGGGTGTAGCTATCAGTCACTGTCTGTGTTTTGTGTGTTGTTCCTTGTGCACTGGATGACTGTGTGCAGTGGTCCACAGTGCATGCACTGTGTCCATGGTGCACCTGTCAGACCATCCATGGCCTGTGCAGCTGACACCCTTGCATGTCTGTGACCTGCACGGTCCACTGGCATGTCAGCCACTGTACCCAGCACAATGCTGGGTTGCCTCCTGTCACTGGTGTGATTCATGTCTGCCTTGGGTGGTGCTGTGGCCTCTGCTGTTGTTGTCCCACTTCCGTGCTGTCACTTGTGTCTGTTGCAGGGGATGTGCTCCACTGTCTGTCACTTGTGCTCCAGGCACACGTTGGTGGTGTACAGCTTCCTGGTGCCTGCACAGGGTGGCTGGCACTCCTGTGCCATGGAGGGGTGCTGGCCATGTGTACACAGTTCCCGTGGCAACATGCCAGGGGCTTGGGTGACCTGCTACTGTGTCCCTGTGTTGGTGTGCCCTTGGGTATGGGTGGGTGTTTGTCTATGCACTGTGTCACATCCTGTGTGGTGCATGCTTCCATGCACCACTGTGGGTGTCTGTGCTGGCTGTTGTGGCCAGTGCTGGGTCGGGGTGTATCCTTGGGAGGGTGTGCAGGGTGCTGTGCCACTGGTGGTGGGGTATGGGACATGCCCTGTCATGTGTGGGGTACCTCATGTGCTGACACTTGGTCAGCCTCTCAGCTGTACCTTGGGGGATGTGCGTGGAAGTACTGTATATGAAGTCGTTGCATCACTGTCTGCTGCCACCCACTGAAGGGTGCTCATGGTGGAGCTGCCTTGCATGGTTCTTTGTTGCACAGAGTTGCATTGTCACAGTGGGGGTGGTGGCATGCATGGGGTGTCCTGCACTGGTGGGCTCTGCTCCAGGGCAGGGTGTCTGGGGATCGCGGTGCAGGGTGTGCTCTGCATTGTGGGATGGTGTGGCATGGGGTGGCCTGACCTCCTTGTGTGCCGGTCACAGCTTGCCAGGGGGTGTGCTGGTACACCATGCCCTGGCTGTGGGTTTGTTGCTGGTATCCATGGGCCAGTGGTTATTCCAGTTCTCCCTCCAGTTGTGCAGTGCATGGGGGTGTGGCGGGCAATGTCTGTTCTGCTGTGTGCTCCTCTGCCCATCTCTAGCATAGGTGGTCCGCCTGTGCATCCTGTCCCTGCACATCCATGGTTGTGCTGTTGCGCTGCTGCCCTGCTCCACTGAGCATCCCTGGTTGTGCTATTGCACATCTGAACTGCACCACTGCACATTCCAGGTTGCACTATGGCACAGTTGGCATGATATTCAGTCATGTGCTGCATGCACATCTTGACCTGTGCAGTGTTTGAATATCATGCTTATTGTGAATGGGCGCAGTGGACTTGCACTTGCTCCTGCTGTTGCGCACTTTTATGGAGCAGTTTGAATATCTGGGCCTATGTGTTAAAATATCTCTGTGATAGTGTGGAGTTGAACTATGTATTAAATTATTTCTGCAACTGTGTAATGATTAAATGTGCTAAATTATCTTTGTGACAGTGTGCAGCTAATCAGTGGGTTAATTTATCTCAAACAAGAGTTATAGTGCCTCTCTTGTAGTGTGGTTCTAAACAATGAGTTAAATGCTCTGTTACAGTGTTGTGCCTAACTGTGTGAATTATACCTGTTAAGAAGTGGTGATTAGTACAGTATAATATAATATAATATAATATAATATAATATAATATAATATAATATAATATAATATAATATAATGGTGAGGTGCTATAATATTATAAGTAATAAATTAAGTAACTTCGTGTTAATTTATCTCTGTGACAGTGGTACTAATTTATTTGTTACATTATCTCAAACATGAATTAAATCATCTCTGTTGCAGTGTGGTTCAAAAGAATGAGTTTAATGCTCTCTGTTACAGTGTTGTGCTTAACTGTGTGAAATTATCCCTGTTACAGAGTGGTGATTAATATAATATAATATAATACAATATAGTATCATATCGTATCATGCAATATATTATCATGTATTATAATGTAATGTAATGTAATATAATATAATACAATACAATACAATATATAATATAATATAATATAATATAATATAATATAATATAATATAATATAATATAATATAATATACTAACATACTAACATTCTAAAATGCCAGAACCATAATCCAAACAGTTCTTTTGTGTCTGCTCATTTGGTCAGCCCCCACCCTGGTAACTGACCTTGCTGCCCCCATCTTCCTCTCTAGCTTCTACCTTCCCACTTCTGGATTTTCTCACTGCACTGGTTCTTGTTTCCAGAACCCTTCTCCATTACCTGTCCCACCCATCTGGAACCCCTCCACAGTTTCTGCTTCCACCTGCCACCTAGGCAGTGCATTCCATGGCACCACCACCCTCTCAGTGAGGTAGCACCTCCTCCTTTCTCCACTGAATCTCCCCCTCCAACATCCACTCATGCCCTCTAAGTGCCCCACCTCATTTCTTTGGAGCACCCTGACTGCTCCTCCCCTATTTACCCCCTTCATGTACCTGAAGACCTCTATTATGTCCACTCAGTCCCTTCTCTCTTCCAATGTGTACATATTTAGCTCTTTGAGCCTCTTCCCATAGGTCCTTTCTCACAAGCCTCAAATCATTTTGGTTGCCCTCCTCTGGACCCTCTCCAGGAGTTCAATGTCCCTCTTTAAATGTGGCCTCCAAATCTGCATGTAGTACTCGAGGTTTGGCCTCACCAAGCAGTTATACAGTGGGATTATCACTTCCCTCTTTCTGGAGGTGAACCCCTAGCAATGCATCCAAGCATCATATTGGCCTTTGCAGCTGCCCTTCTACAACTCTCTGAGTTGTTCATCTTGACATCCACTACCACCCCAGGTCCTCTCTCAGCCATCAAGATGTGTAACATTCCCTCCTAGGGTGTACACTTAGCCCAGGTTTCTGGCTCCCAGGTGCAGTACCTTACATTTTCCTGCACTGAACCTGAGCTTCCACTTTCTAGACAACCTTTCCAGAGCCTCCAGATCCCCCTGTAGGGCCACCCTCCCCTTCTCCTCCCCATCCACCACTGCCCCCAGTTTAGAGTCATCTGCAAAGAGACTCATCTAACTCCTGATATCCTTCCTTATGTCAGAGACATAGGCATTGAACAGGAGGGGCCCAAGGACTGATCCCTGAGGGACTCCACTAATGAACCTCATTGGGGAAGAGACTATCCCTCCAACCATGACCCTCTGGGTCAGGTTCATTAAACAATTTCTTAACCATCTGATCATCTGGTTCCCAACCCCCATTTCTCCCAGATTATTCAACAGGCCCCCATGAGTAACAGAGTCTAATGCCTTGCTGAAATCAAGAAAGAGGATGTCCACTGGTCTTCCCAGGTCCATGGCACTCATCACCCAGTCATAGATCTCCACAAGGTTTGTCTGACATGATTTCCCCAGGATGAATCCATGCTGTCTAACATCTGGGCTCCCCAACTTTTCCAGGTTCCCCTAGTCTCTCCTTGACAATGTCCTCCATTACCTTGCCCACTATCAATGCCAGCCTGATTGGCCTGTAGTTCCCTGCCACCTCTCTTGATCCCCACTTGTGAATAGGCACTATATGCGCCACCTTCCAATCCTGGGGCACCCACCCTGTCGTCAGAGAAATGCTGAAGAGCTCCATCGGGGGGTTTGCCAGGACTTCTGCCAGTTCCTTCAGCACTCTGGGATGTAATTTATCCTGCCCTGGTGCTTTGTCCATCTTATGGGACCCAGAGCTTCCTTCACTCTCTCTGCCATGATTTCCTCCTCTGCTATCTTGTGTTGCTGCTTTGCCTTCCTCACACCTGCCAGTGATGCCCCCTCCCCAGAGGTATAATATAATATATTATAATATAACATAATATAATATAATATAATATAATATAATATAATATAATATAATATAGTATAGTATAGTATAGTATAGTATAATATAATATAATATAATAAAATATAATGTTGTGGTTTTATAATAGTATAACTATTAAATTAATTAACTATGTGTTAATTTATCTCTCTGACAGTGGGGTGCTAAACTATGTCTTAAAATGTCCCTGTGATAGTGTGGTGCTGAACTATTTGTTAAATTCTGTCAAACATTTGTTAAATTGTAAGTCTTGTAGTGAGGGTCTAAACAATTAGTTAAATACTCTGTATTATAGTGTTTGCTTAACTGTGTGAAATTATCCCGGTTACGGAGTGGTGATTACTGTAATATAACATAATATAATATAATATAATATAATATAATATAATATAATATAATATAATATAATATAATATCATATGATATGATATGAAATGATATGCTATGATATAATATAATGGTGAGGTGTTATAATATTATAACTACTAAATTAATTACGTGATAAATTATCTCTGTAAAAGTGTGGTTATTAAATGTGTTACAGTGTTGTGCTTAACCATGTATAATTATCCCTATAACAGAGTGGTGATTAATATAATATAATATAATACACTACAATATAATGATGTGCTGTTATAATATTATAACTATTAAATGAATTAACTATGTGTTAATTTATCTATGTGACAGTGTGGTGCTAAACTATGCGTGAAAATATCTCTGCAATAGTGTGGCACTAATTAATGTGTTAAATTGTCTCAAACATGGGTTAAATTGTTTCTGTTGCAGTGTGGCTCTAAACAATGAGTAAATTGCTCTCTCTGACAGTGTTGTGCTTATCTGTGTGAAATTATCTCTGTTACAGTAAGGTGATATAATATAATACAACAAAACATAACATATTATATTATATTATATTACATTATATTATATTATATTATATTATATTATATTATATTATATTATATTATATTATATTATATTATATTATATTATTCACCACACCGTTAAGAGAGAAAATTTCACACAGGTGAGCACAACACTGAAACAGGGAGCATTTAACTCCTAGTTTGGAACCACACTGCAATAGAGACAATTTAACCCATGTTTGATGTAATTTGTCACATAAATTAGCACAGCACTGTTACAGAGATAATTTACCACATAATTTAGAGCCACACTGTTCAGCACCACACTATTGCAGGGATATTTTAAGACATAGTTTAGCACCCCACTGTCAGAGAGATAAATTAACACATAGTTAATTAATTTAATAGTTATACTATTATAACACCACCACATTATATTATATTATGTTGTATTATATTATATTAAGTTATATTATAATATGTTATATTATACCTCTGGGAAGGGGGGCATCATTGGCAGGTGTGGGGAAGGCAATGCAGGAAGATGAGACAGCAGAGGTAGAAATCATGGTGGAGAGAGTGAGGGAAGCTCTCGGATCCCATAAGATGGAGAAAGCATCGGGGCAAGATAAATTACATCCCAGAGTGCTGAAGGAACTGGCAGAAGTCCTGGCAAAACCCCTGATGGAGCTCTTCAGCATTTCTCTGAGGACAGGGTGGGTGCCCCAGGATTGGAAGGTGGCACATATAGTGCCTATCCACAAGTGGGGATGAAGGGAGGTGGCAGGGAACTACAGGCCAAACAGCCTGACATTGATAGTGGGCAAGGTAATGGAGGACATTGTCAAGGAGAGACTAGGGAGACCTGGAAAAGTTGGGGAGCCTGGACGTTAGACAGCATGGATTCATCCTGGGGAAATCATGTCAGAAAAACCTTGTGGAGATCTATGACTGGGTGATGAGTGCCATGGGCCTGGGAAAACCAGTGGACATCTTCTTTCTTGGCTTCAGCAAGGCATTTGACTCTGTTACTCATGGGGGCCTGTTGAATAATCTGCTGGAAATGGGGGTGGGAAACAAGATGATCAGATAGATAAGAATTTGTCTAAAGAACCAGACTCAGAGGGTCATGGTTGAAGGGATAGTCTCTTCCACAAGGAGGTTCATTAGTGGAGTCCCTTCAGGGATCAGTTCTTGGGCCCCTCCTGTTCAATGCCTACGTCTCTGACATAAGGAAGGCTATCAGGAGATAGATGGGTCTCTTTTCGGATGACTCTAAACTGGGGGCAGTGGTGGATGGGGAGGAGGAAGGGAGGGTGGCCCTACAGGGGGACCTGGAGGCTCTGGAAAGGTTGTCTAGAAAGTGGAAGCTGAGGTTCAATGCAGGAAAATGTAAGGTACTGCACCTGGGAGCCAGAAATCCAGGCCAAGTGTACACCTGGGGGGGGGATGCTACACATCTCAATGGCTGAGAGGGACCTGGGGTGGTAATGGATGTCAAAATGAACAACTCAGAGAGTTGTAGGAGGGCAGATGCAAAGGACAACATGATGCTTGGATGCATTGCTAGGGGCTCAACTCCAGAAAGAGGGAAGTGATAATCCCACTGTATAACTGCTTGGTGAGGCCAAACCTCGAGTACTGCATGCAGTTTTGGAGGCCACATTTAAAGAGGGACACTGAACTCCTGGAGAGGGTCCAGAGGAGGGCAACTAAAATGATTTGGGGCTTGTGGGAAAGGACCTATGGGGAGAGACTCAAAGAGCTAAATATGTACACATTGGAAGAGAGAAGGGACTGGGGGAACATGATAAAGGTCTTCAGGTACAAGAATGGGGTAAATAGGGGAGCTCCAGTCAGGGTGTTCCAAAGAAATGAGGTCGGGCACTTAGAGGGCATGAGTGGAAGTTGGAGGGGGGATATTCAGTGGAGAAAGGAGGAGGTGCTACCTCACTGAGAGGGTGGTGGAGCCATGGAATGCACTGCCTAGGTGGCTGGTGGAGGCAGAAACAGTGGAGGGGTTCAAGTGGGGGTGGTACAGGTACAGTGGAAGGCTTCTGGAAGCAAGAACCAGTGCAGTGAGAAAATCCAGGACTGGGAAGGTAAAAGCCCAAGAGGGAGAGGGGCGCAGCAAGGTCAATCACCAGGGTGGGGGCTGACCAAATGAGCAGACACAAAAGAACTGTTTGGATTATTGTTCTGGCATTTTAGTATGTTAGTTTATTATATTATATTATATTATATTATATTATATTATATTACATTACATTACATGATATTATATTATATTATATTATATTATATTATATTATATTATATTATATTATATTATATTATATTATATTAATCACCAATCTGTAACAGGGATAATTTCACACAGTTTAGCACAACACTGTAACAGAGAGCATTGAACTCATTATTTTGAACCACACTGCAAGAGAGATGATTTAATTAATGTTTGAGATAATGTAACAAATAAATTAGTAACACACTGTCACAGAGATAAATTAACATGTAGTTACTTAATTTATTACTTATAATATTATAGCACCTCACCATTATATTATATTATATTATGTTATGTTATGTTATGTTATGTTATGTTATGTTATGTTATGTTATGTTATGTTATGTTATATTATATTATACTAATCACCACTTCTTAACAGGTATAATTCACACAGTTAGGCACAACACTGTAACAGAGCTTTTAACTCATTGTTTAGAACCACACTACAAGAGAGGTACTATAACTCTTGTTTGAGATAAATTAACCCACAAATTAGCAACACACTGCCACAAAGATAATTTAGCACATTTAATCATTACACAGTTACAGATATAATTTAACACACAGTTCAACTCCACACTATCACCGAGCTATTTTAACACATAGGCCCAGATATTCAAACTGCACCATAAAAGTGTGCAACAGCAGGAGCAAGCGCAAGTCCACTGCGCCCATGTCAATAAGTGTGATATTCCAACACTGCACAGGTCAAGATGCGCCTGCAGCACATGACTGAATATCGTGCCAACTGCACCATAGCACAACCAGAGATGTGCAGTGGTGCAGTTCAGATGTGCAATAGCACAACCAGGGATGCTCAGTGGAGCAGGGCAGCAGTGCAACAGCACAACCAGGGATGCGCAGGGACAGGATGCACGGGTGGACCACCCATGCTAGAGATGCAGAGGAGCACACAGCAGAACAGACATTGCCCCCCACACCCCATGAACTGCACCACCGGGGGAGAGCTGGAATAACCACCAGCCCACGGGTACCAGCAACAAACCCACAGCCAGGGCATGGTGTACCAGCATACCCCCTGGCAAGCTGTGACCGGCACACAAGGAGGTCAGGCATCCCTGTGGCACACCATCCCACCAATGCAGAGCACACCCTGCACCATGATCCCCAGGCACCCTGCCCAGGAGCAGTGCCCACCAGTGCAGGACACCCCATGAATTCCACCACCCCACTGTGACAATGCAACTCTGTGCACCACAGAACTATGCAAGGCAGCCCCACCATGAGCACCCTTCAGCAGGTGGCAGCAGACAGTCAATGCAAACACAGACCAGTGTCAGCACACGAGGTACCCACACATGACAGGGGATGCTCCTGACCCCACCACCAATGGCACAGCACCCTGCACACCTCCCAAGGACACACCCTGTCCCAGAACTGGCCACAACAACCAGCGCAGACACCCCCAGTGGTGCATGGAAGCATGCACCACACAGGATGCAACACAGTGCATGGACAAACACCCACTCAAACCCAAGGGCACACCAACACAGGGACACAGTAGCAGGTCAACCAAGCCCCTGGAGTGTTGCCACAGGAACCGTGTACACATGGCCAGCACCCCTTCATGGCACAGGAGTGCCAGCCACCCTGTGCAGACACCAGGAAGCTGTATGCCACCAGTATGTGCCTGGAGCACAAGTGACAGACAGTGGAGCACATCCCTGCAACAGACACAAGTGACAGCATGAAGGTGGAACAACAGCGGAGGCCACAGTGCCACCCAAGGCAGACATGCACCACACCAGTGACAGGAGGCAACCCGGCATCATGCTGGGTACAGTGGCTGTTCAGCATGGACAGCCACCACTGACATGCCAGTGGACTGTGCAGGTCACAGACATGGATGGTCTGACAGGTGCACCATGGACACAGTGCATGCACCATGGACCACTGCACACAGTCATCCAGTGCACAGGGAACAACACACAAACCACAGACAGTGACTGATAGCTACATCCAAGGAGCTGCACCACCCTCTAGGTCTCTGATGGCAGTGCTGTGCAATGCCAGGTTGATCAGAAACAAGATGGCAATTAGTGCCACCTTGATTTCATCAGTTGGCCTGGCTTGCATCATGGAGACCTGGGTGAGAGATGATGCTGGCCCTGTTTTTGAGGCTGCAGTCCCCCCAGGGAATACCGTGGTGCACTGCCCCAGAGAAAATCACAGGGGTGGCGGTGTAGCTATTTGTTTTAGATCTAGCCTGTCTTTCACTGTGCACCCAGTGGGAACCCCAAGTTCATTTGAGTGTGTGGCCATTTGTGGAGAACTTGGCGTGGGCTGCAGGAACCTCCTCCTGGCCCGATGGGGGGTTTCCTGCAGGAATTTGCCGAGTTTGTTGCCGGTGAAAAATTGGGTTCCCCAGATGTGTTTTTCTGGGAGACTTCAATGTTTGGGCTGATGATAAAATCCAAAGGTGCACCGGTGAATTTCTGCAGAGTATATCCTTGTTGGGGCTGATGCAGGTCATTGATGCACCAACTCATCGGGATGGCCACACACTGGACTTGGTGTTCTCACTGGGGCTCGAGATTGCTGATCTTGGGATTGATCAGGTATTTTGGTCTGATCATTGCACGGTGAAGTTCATGCTTGGGGCTCCCACCTTAAGTTCTTCCCCTGCTGAGATGATTCGCTGCCCTTCACGTGATCTTACCCTGAGGGTTTCTGGCGGCAGTTGACTTATCTAGTGTGGGTGGTGCATGCATCAGAGGTGTTGATGTCAGGGTGGACACCTATAATAAAGTGTTATCTTACACCATCAACTCCCTCAGACCTATCCGCATTGACCCAGAACTTTGTACCTGAGGTCTCCATGGTATGATGGGGATCTTAGGGAAATGAAGAAGATGGGTCGGAGATTAGAGCACTGTTGGAGGAAGTCCCATCTGAAACAGACAAACTGGTCCTCGTGCACATTATTGCACATATCAGGAGGCAATCAACCGTAAGAAGGCAGTGTTTCTGTCCAGAGAGATTACTGCCGGAGAAACCGAACATCCTCACTCTTCCGGACTATTGCTAGACTTCTCCATCCTGTCTGTCTGCAGCCCGGGAGGGTTTCCTCAAATGAGGATTGTGAGGATTTTGCTCATTTTTTCTCGGACAAGGTGTCTTTTATCCGGTGGGAGGTTTCTTCAGCCAGCAATACCATTGCTGACAGTGGTCGCCAGATATGTTCTGTGTGCACACCGCCTAGTTGGGGAGAGTTTAGGCCAGTGGAGGTTCGTGAGGTTATTGAGGTGGCAGCCAATTTGAAGCTTACCTTTTGTGAGCTGGACCCAGTGCCAATGTGTTTCTTAATGAGATGCATTGACTCTGTTGGCCCGGTGTTTGCCTCGATTGTTCGGTGTTCCTTGTGTCAGGGTGTCTTTCCAGATGCCTTGAAGGAGGCTCTGGTGAGACCCCTTTTAAAGAAATCTTCTTTGCACCCAGAGATCAAGGCAAATTACCATCCCATCTCCAGTCTCCCATTTTTGGGGAAGACTTTTGAGAAGGTGGTATCACTTCTGCTGGAGGAACACCTCATGACTCATGATCCCTTCCAGTCAGCTTTTCAGGCCAGACAGAGCACTGAAACTGCATTAGTTCAGGTGTGGAATGACTTCCTCAGGGCTAGAGACTGAGGACAATTCTTGTTCTCATCACTCTCTTGTTAGCATTTGGACCATTGTGTGTTGCTTCTCCACCTGAGGGAGCTGTGTGGACTCACTGGAACTGTCATCAACTGGTTTGAGTCCTTTCTTACCAATAGGAAGCAACGGGTTGTGATGGAAATTTCTCATCTACACCCTGCCTCCTTTGTGCATCAATCCTCGGGGTTCGATGTTGGCCTCAATGTTGTTCGCAGTATATATGCTGCCCTTGGGGGGATCATTAGGAAGTATGGTCTGAGTTTTCATTGCTATGCTGATGATACTCAGTTATACTTCTCCTTTGCCCCAGAAACATCCAACGAGGTGGATGTGTTAAATATCTGTCTGTGAGAGTAACGACTGGATGGCTTCCAGCTGGCTATGACTGAACCCTGACAAGACTGAGGTATTGGTAGTGGAGTCGAACAGAGTTCATGATGGGATGGCCTCTGACTCCGCAACTGGACTTGTGCTAGGAGCTGTGTCATTGATGGCCTCCTCTTGGGTGCGAAATCTTGGTGTGATTCTTGACAGGAACCTGTCCATGGAGGTTCAAATATCTTCCAATATTTCGCTCCTGTTTTTTCCATCTTAGAAACATTGCCAGGATTAAGCCCCTTGTTCTGTCTCTGGACCTCCCTACCTTGATACATGCCTTAGTCACATCTAGGCTTGACTACTGTAATGTCCTCTAACTCAGGGTCTCTGGGGGTTCTCTTCATAGACTGCAGCTGGTGCAAAATGCTGCTGCCTGGCTTTTGACCGGGCAAAATAAATTTTGTCATATTACACCTGTACTGCATGAATTGCACTGGCTGCCTGTCAGGTGGAGAATACTCTTCAAGGTGGGCCTTCTCACCTATAAGGCCCTACACAGGCAGGGCCCTGGTTACCTGTCAGTACTCCTGGTACTTTCTTCCTCTACCCGCAATCTCCGCTCTTCTAGTGGTGGCTTCCTGACTGAAGAGCGAGGTTAAAATCTGCAGGCGACCGAGCTTTTAGTGTTGCCACTCCAGCTCTTTGGAACTCTTTACCAACTGCAGTCAGGGAGGCCTCCACTATAACTGCCTTTAAGGCCCGCCTGAAGACATTCCTATCTCTGCAAGCGTTTGGAGTTTAAGGCTGATTATTTTGTATGTACTATTTTAATTTAAATATTTATGTGGTATGTAATGTTGTAAAATTTGTGCAGCACCCAGAGCCTTCGGGATTGTGCATCTTTTAAATAAATTGCTTTGCCTTTACATTATATTATATTGTATGATAATATGATACCATACTTTGATAATATTATTTTGTATTGTATTGTATTATATATATTATATGATATTACATTATATTATATTATACTATATAATACTATGTTACTCACCGCTGCCTATCGGATAATTTCCACACAGTTAAGCACAACATTGTAACAGAGAGCATTTTATACATTGTTTAGAATCACACTACATGAGAGACAATTAAACTCTTGCTGGAGATAAGTTCACCAACAGATTAGCACGACACATTCAAAGACATAATGTAACACAATTAATCACTACACTGTTACAGAAATAATTTAACACATAGTTAAGCACCACACTATCACATAAATATTTTAACACAGTTTAACACCACTCTGTCAAAGAGATAAAGTAATGCAGTTATATTATAATAGCACATTATTATATTGCATCATATCATATATAATATATTATAATAAATTATATGACACCATATCATATCATATTACATTACATAGTATTATATTATATTATATTATATTATATTATATTATATTATATTATATTATATTATATTAGTCACCACTCAGTAACAGGGATAATATCACACAGTTAAGCACAAAACTGTAACAAAGAGAATTTAACTAACTGTTTAGCGCCTCAGTACAAGAGATACAGTTTAACAAATGTTTGAGATAATTTATACATAGTTCAGCACAACACTATCGCAGAGATATGTTAACACATAGTTTAGTATCACAAATCATAAATTATTACATTGTTAATTAATAAAATATTTAAAATATTAGAACACCACATTATATTATATATATATTATATCATATTGTATTATATCAGTATTATATCATATTGTATTATAATATGTTATACTATATCATATCATAATGTATAAATATTATATGATATTATATTATATTATATTATATTATATTATATTATATTATATTATATTATATTATATTATATATTATATTATATTTTATTATATTATATTATATTATATTAATCACCACTCCATAACAAGGATAATTTCACACAGTTAAGCACAACAGTGTAATAGAGAGCATTGAACTAATTCCTTTGAACCACACTGAAACAGACACAGTTTTACCCATCCTTCAGAAAATGCTGTACATAAACACCACACTGTCACAGAGACAAATTAACACATAGTTAATTAATTCAGTAGTTATAATATTATAACATGACACCATTATATTATATTATATTATTATATATTATATTATATTAATCACCACTCCATGACAAGGATAATTTCACACCTTAAGCACAACACTGTAACAGAGAGCATTGAACTCATTGTTTTGAAACACACTGCAACAAAGAGAATTCAACCCATGGTTGAGACAATTTAACACATAAATTAGCATCGCACACTCACATAGATAAATTAACAAATAGTTAATTAATTTAATATTGATATTATTACACCACACCATTATATTATATTATATTGTATTGTGTTATGTTATATTATATTATATTATATTATATTATATTATATTATATTATATTATATTATATCGTATCATATCATAATATATATCACATCTCATTATACAATATCATATCATATCATATCTTATCACATCACATCACATCTTGTCGTATCAAATCATATCATATCATAACATATCCATCATATTATATTATATTATATTATATTATATTATATTATATTATATTATATTATATAGTATTATATCATAGCATATCATATCCTATCTATCATAATGTATTGTATTGCTTTGTATTGTATTGCGTTATATTGTATTATAATATTATAATATGAGACAAATTAACACATAATTAATTAGTTTAATAGTTATACTATTAAAACACCATACCGTTATATTGTATTATATGAAACTATATGATATTATATTTTATTAAATCATACCATGTCATATCATTATATATTGTAGTGTATTATATTGTATTATGTTATTTTAATATTATATTATTTTATATTATATCATACTATATTATATTATATTAATCAAAACTACATAACTACATTACATCACTGTAAGAGACTGCATTTAATTCATTGTTTGGAAACACACTGCAACAGATACAGTTTAACCCATGTTTGAGATAATTGAACTCCTCAATTAGTGCCCCACTGCACAGAGATAACGTAACACATTTAAGCAACTCACTGTTACAGTAATAATTTAAAACATAGTTCACAACACACTATTGGCAGAGATATTTTAGCAGTAAGTTTAACACCACACTGTCACGGAAATAAAATAGCTCATAGTTAATTAATTTAATTGATATCATACTATAACACACACCATTATATTACATCATATCATTCCATATCATATCATGTCATGTATGTCTTGTCATGTCATATCATATCATATCTGATGACATAACATGACAGCACATTACAATACATCATATCCTAATATTTTATATTATTTTATATGGTATTATATTATATTATTATAATGCACTATAGTTAATTAATTTAGTAGTTATACTATTATAACACCACAAAACTATATTATATTATGTTATTTTTATATTATATTATAAGATACTATATTACATTACCTTACATTACATTATATTATAATACATCATTTTCATATCATAATATATCATATCATATAGTATTGTATCATATCGTATCATGTCCAATCATATCATATATCATAACACTTCATATAATCTTATATCATATTATATTATTTTATATTATATTACATAATATTATACAGTATTGTATTATATTATATTATATTATATTATATTATATTATATTATATTATATTATATTATATTATATTATATTATGTTACTCACTGCTCCATATCGGATATTTCACACAGTTAAGCACAACATTATAAAAGAAAGCATTTTACACATCGTTTAGAATCACACTACTCGAGAGACAATTAAACTCTTGTTTGAGATCATTTCACTAACAGTTAAAGACCACTCTGTCAAAGAGATCAATTCATGCAGTAATATTACAATAACACACCATTATATTGTATCATATTATATATCATATTATAATAAATTATATCATATCATATCATATCATATCATATCATATCATATCACATTACGTATTATATTATATTATATTATATTATATTATATTATATTATATTATATTATATTATATTATATTATATTATATTATATTATATTAATCACCACTCAGTAACAGGGATAATATCACACAGTTAAGCACAAGACTGTAACAGAGAGAATTTAGCTAACTGTTTAGGTTCTCACTACAAGAGATACAATTTAACCCATGTTTTAGATAATTTACACATAATTCAGCACCACAGTAACACAGAGATATTTTAACACATAGTCCAGTACCACACTGTCACAGAGATAAATTATCAGATAGTACTTAATATAATAGTTAAAATATTATAACACCACATTATATTATGTTATCTTATATCAATTTGCATTGTATTATATTATACTATATCATATCATAATATATTATATTATATTAAATTAATCACCTATCTGTAACAGGTGTAATTTCATGCATCTAACTCATTGTTTAAAACACTATACAATAGAGATACCACACTTTCAGAGATAAATTAACACATAGTTAATTGCTTTAATATTTATAATATTAAAACAGTACACCACCATATTATATTACATGAAATGATTTGATATATTATATTATTTTATATTATGTTACTATGTGTAACATTATCTCAAACATGGGTTAAATTGTATCTCTTGTACTGAGATTCTAAACAATGCATTAATTACTCTCTCTTTCAGTGTTGTGCTTAACAGTGTGAAATTATGAGTGTGACAGAGTGGTGATTAATATAATATAATAGAATATAATATGAAATATTATGATAAGATATGGTATGATATGATGTGATATCACTATAATTGTGTGGTATTATACTATTACTGCGTTAATTTATCTGTGTGACAGAGTGGTGTTAAATTATATCCCAGATATTCAACAGGGTTGTGCCACGCGCAACAGGGATGCACCAGCGCAAGTCTGAAAATGCACCATTGTGTGATATTCAGCGGGAGGCAGCTACACCCCCAAATCACATAGCGCAAGAGCACAATGGTGAATGAATGCATGCGCAACTGAAGGTGAGGAACCATGAATAAATGGCACAGTGCAATATTAAACAGCGTATGCCATGCGCAATAGGGGATCAAACAGAAGTTGTGCGAAAGTGGAAACTATCAAAATAAAAGGGATCAAGAGAGAGGTGCAAGAATGCTACAGGAAAGCCATATTTGGGAGCACGGTGACAGCAACCAGGCACACAGTAGCAGTGAGCAGAGCAGGGCAGGAGCAGGACAGAGCACCTGGAAACTATCAGGAACAGGGAAGGAGTGGGAGCCTGTGCCACTGTGCAGGAGGAAAGGGAAGTGCCACATGTGACTGAGGACACTGACAGTGGGCAGGACGTCCAAATCTGGGAGGTGTTCCCATGCAGTGGGAGTAGCAGACAGGACAGCAGGGGGAACAGGAATACAGCTGCCAGGGGGGTAACACAAGCCAGGGACATCGCCAGTGCCACCATTCAGATGGAGGCAGTAATGAGTATGCATATTCATGAAGAATGACATGGATCTTGGGAGGGGCATAATCAGAGGTGACATGGGTACTGGCCTAGATGGCCCATGGCAGTGCGATGCTGATTGCCAAACTAATGTCCACCCCTTTACACACAGGTGACAGTGGATACCCACTCCATCCCTGGCTGCTCACACCATACTGGCATCCCATGACCCCATCGCAGCAATGCTACAGTGAGGCACATGCCACCACATGCAATGTCATACAGTGGGTGTTCAGGATGCTGAAGGCACATTTCTGTTGTCTAGACATGTCTAGCCGTGCCCTACCATGCAGCCTGTCAGAGGCCTGTGGGCTATTACTGGTCTGTTGCATCCTGCACAAGATGATCAACAACTGTAGGATAGCTGTACAGGTCAAAAAGAGGGACAGCGATGGGGACGATGAGGATGCTGGTGCAGGTGGTGGTGATGGGCACCCTTGGTTGAACAGACCCCCAACTGATCCAGATGGCACAGCTGCACCGGGACACCATCACAAAGGAGCACTTCAACCAACACAGGTAAGCCATGGGGCCATGGGCAACCACCAAAGGCAAGGCACAACCCACAAACACACATGGACAAACTCCAGGGGTGCATGTCTTAAAGAAGAATTGACTGAGCATGGAACCACACACACCATCAGGGATGGGCAAGGCCTAACACAGCATGCGGTCACACACACACACACACACACACACACACACACACACACATGACATGCACAAAGGGTAGGAGGCATGCTGACCCCAACCACCACCCCCAGCCACACACATGTCTGCAGACCACCACACCCAGTGCCTGTCATTGTGCATGTTTCAGACACTGGGCACAATTGCACAGTGGCGGACAGTGCAACGCAGGGATCATCATGCACACACCACAGTGGCCAGCAGCTGGGAGGGTGTGCACATGGAACGTGTGTGTGTGTGTGTGTGCATGGCTGGAAAACCCACCCATGCATTGCACGATGAACGACACACTGCACACAGGGCAGCATCAGACAGTAGACATGGTGGGAGACAGGTCAGTAATGTGGCACAGTGTCACAGCTGCTACGGATGCATGGGCAGCCCACCGAGACCTGCCAGCAGTGACAGGCTGACCAATGGCCTCATGGGGTGGCACTGACAGTTCCCAGGGGTTCCACTGTGGGAACACAACCATTCTCAAGCAGGGGCCTGCAGCTCACCGAACATGCCTCGCCAGGTGTGCTCATGATGCCCACTGCTGAACCCGTGTCGACAAGGATGGTGTCACGTGATGCTGGGAATGGGGTGGACATTACACTGTGCAGTGTCTGCAATGTATGGGCAAATAACTGTGTGCCCAATGTGGCCATGACAGCAGTGAATGCCTTGTATGCCTGTCAATGGCGGCAGTCACATCCTCCCCAGCCAGTCCATCCCTGCCAGGAGCAGACCAGTATCCCTGCTGTGCCATTCCTCTACCTGGCACAGGACTGCACTGAGTGCATCCACTACCATCACAAGCCACAACTGCTGATCCACTGAATCATGGGAGTATGTGGGTGTGCTCATCTAAGAGGTCATCCACCTGACCGGCATGCTGTCCCTCATGGTGTTCGTGGCCGTGAATGGCAGTACCCCTTGAGGTTGGGCACTGCACACCAGGGCTATGCCTGGGGATGTCCACAGGCAGTTCACTGACGCCACCCCCAACACTGTCCCCCAGTGCCATTGGCTGACTGCTGATGCTGCCCCTCTGGCTGCTACTCTCCAGGGCTCAACGGTGCTGCTGAAGTGGCCACAACAGCCCAACTGTCCTGGACACACACCAGTGCTGTCCCACTGGTGCAGATAGGCTCAAGCTGGGACTGTGAAGTCACACAGGCTTCCACAGCAGCACCACCCATGGCTATGCCCGTGCTGTAACCTGCTGTGTGGCCATCCTGTGGCCCACATGTTTCACAGTCCATGATGTGAGCTCCATCATCATCATCAGTGATGGATCCAGCACCAGTCTGAGTCTCAGCATACTGGCATCCATGGACGCTGGCATGCTGGGACACGGGCAGGGCCTCCTCTGCACCTGCTCCACCAACATCAGTCAGGACAGCCAGGTGGGCCCACTGTCATCCTGACCCTCAGACACCTGAGGAGTTGGATGGGCCCTCCTCTGTGTCCAGGGTATCACCCTCAGTGGATGAGCCCACCACCACTGACCCTTGTAGATGCTCAGGAGTTGTAAGGGAACACAGTAGCATTAATGTATCTGCCTTACCCTGTGGCAACCCCACTACAGTGACAGATCAGGACCTACCATGCAGTGATAGGCTACCACCCATCTGGAAGCTACCACCTGGAACACCCTCAATGGCACAATGCGCCACCTCTCCCCATGCAGGAGCATGGAACTGTGGTGTTCCCCGCTGTCCACTGAGCAATGGTTCCTGGTCAAGGTAGGTCTCAAACAGGGCATCTGTTTCTGCCTTGTTAACGTTGCCTCCTCTTTCTCGAAGTCTCTGTTCCTCCTCCTCCACCTCACGGTTGCTCATCATTGCTCCTGTGGGAATGGCAGGTGTTACCTGTCACTGTACAGTCCCATGCATCTCCACACACCACAGTCCACACTCCCAAGCAGCATGCACACTCACCACAATAGACTGCAACCAGACTATGGCCTCTGCAGCCCAATGTCACATTTATATAGTGCAACATATGTAAATGAGGTGAGGCGCAATTTAAGTGAATGCTAATGCAGTATCTGTGCCATTGAATCACTGATGAGCTGATTTGCATATGCCGCTGAATATCACGCTTGTTGCACTTTGCGCAATTGTGTTGAATATGCTCAGGCAAGCGCCAGTTCTATGATATGTGCAGTGGACACCGAATGGCACATGCCCAGGTGCTGTTGCTGATGCCTGCTGTGCTTCTGATGTGCTGTGCATGGGAGGCAGTGCAGGACCGACCACCATTGTGCCAGTGGTGCTACTGCGCTGTTCACATGTATGGCGCTCTTGCACTAGGTGCTGTAGGTGCCATGGAGCCACAGTGCAGTAGGCCGCTACAGGGCATCTCACACAGGCACCCAGTTGTGCTACACACAGGGAGTACCAATCACACTGTGGCAGTCCATGCACAGGAGACCCTTGACTCTGTGCCAAACCTTTGCCCCCTAGGTGCCATGCATCCACATGGGTACACCACTATAGTGCTGTTCGGTGACAGCGTGATGAGGAATGGCAGCGCTGTACTGTGCAGCATCTGCACGTGGTGGACTGCACCACCGAGCACCATTTTGACTCTGACCAGGTTAAGACATGGCAAGAAGGAGGGCTGCTGTTTGCAGCCAGGTGGAGCTGGCCAATTTGGTGGCCATAGTATAGCCTCATGCTGGGGCACTTTTTGGGACTGCACCCCTGGACAGGGCTAGGAGTGATGTATTTCAGGAGTTGGCGGTGGCACTGGAGGAGGTCACAGAAATTGGGCACATGGCTGGGCAGTGTCACCACAGATACATGGACCTTGAGCACAGGGACCCAGACAGGCTTGTTTGAGGCCTACATTGACCAGGAACTGCTTCTCAGTGGACAGCGGTGTACAGCACAGGCCCATGCTGCTGCATGGGCACAGGTGGTGCATGCCATCAACCAGCATGGCAGCCACCAGTGGTTCATGCAGGAGTGCAAAAAGAAGGTGGGCACAGACAGGAGGAGGATTAAGGATAAGGTGGCTACCATCAGGGCAGCACAGGCTGTGACTGGTGAGGGACAGCCGCCGTGCAGTGCCTGACCCCACAGGAAGAGTGGGTTGCTTGCAGCATGTGATGTTGTGCCATCGAGGGTTTTCCAGGTGGTGGCTTCCAGATGGGTGGTAGCCCATCACAGAATGGTAGGTCCTGATCTGTCACTTTGGGGGATGCCACATGGTAGGGCAGATACATTAATGCTACTTTGTTCCCCTACAGCTTCTGAGCGTCTACATGGGTCAGTGGTGGTGGGTTCATCCACTGAGGGGGATACCCTGGACAGAGTGGCAGCAGAATGGGCAGCATCAGCAGTCAGCCAATGGCACTGGGAGGACAGTGTCAGAGGTGGCATCAGTGCACTGCCTGTGGCCATGCCCAGGCATTGCCCTGGTGTGCAGCACCCAACCTCAAGGGGTGCTGCCCATCATGGCCACGAACACCATGAGGGACATCATGCTGATTAGGTGGATGACCTCTTAGATGAGCACACCAGCATACTCCATGATTCAGTGGCTCAGCACTTGCGGAATGTGATGGCAGTGGATGCACTAAGTGCAGACCTGCACCAGGCAGAGGAGTTGTGCAGCAGGGACACCGGTCTGCTCCTGGCAGGAATGTTCTAGCTGCGGGAGGATGTGACCACCGCCATTGACAGGCAGACACAGGCATTCACTGCTGTCATGGCCACAATGGGAACACAGTTATTTGCCCTTGCGCCGCAGACACCGTGCAGTGCAATGTCCACCCCCCATTCCCAGCAACGTGCGACACCATCCTTGTCAAAACTGGGTTCAGCTGTGGGTATCCCGAGCACGCCTGGTGCAGGCATGTTCGATGAGCTGCAGACCCCTGCTTGAGAATGATCACGTTCCTGTTGTGGAGCCCCTGGGGAACAGTCGGTGCCACCCCATGAGGCCATTGGTCAGCCTGTCACTGCTGGTGGCACTTGGTGGGGCCACCCACAAATCCATAGTGGCTGTGGCACTGTGTCGCATTACTGACCTGTCTCCCACCATGGCTACTGTCTGACACTGCCCTGTGTGCAGTTTGTTGTTCATCATGCAATGCACGGGTGGGGTTCCCAGCCCTGCACACACACACACTGTTCCATGTGCACACCCTCCCAACTGCTGGCCACTGTGGCATGTACATGATGATGCCTGCATTGCACTGTCTTCCACTGTGCAATGGTGCCTAGCATCTGAGACATGCACAATGACAGGCATGGGCATGGTGGTCTGCAGATGTGTGTGGCTAGTTATGGTGGTTGTGGTCAGTGTGCCTCCTGCCCTTTGTGCATGTCTTGTGGTGTGGTGTGTGTGTGTCTGTGTAAGACCACATGTCATGTTAGGCATTGCCCATCCCTGACAGCATGTGCGGTTCCATGCTCAGCCAATTCCCTTTATGACATGCACCACTGGGGTTTGTCCATGTGTGTTTGTGGGTTGTGCCTTGCCATTGGTGGTTGCCCATGGCCTCATGACTTACCTGGGTTGGCTGAAGTGCTCCTCTGTGATGGTGTCCGGTGCAGCTGCACATCCGATCAGTCAGGATCCTTCGACCAAGTGGTGGCTGCCATCACCACCTGCACCAACATCCTCATCGTCCCCATCGCTGTCCCCCTCTTTGACCTGTACAGCTATCCCACAGTCATTGACCATGTTGTGCAGGATGCAACAGACCAGGAATAGCCCATAGGCCTTTGATGGACTGTTCTGTAGGGCACCACCATACGTGTCCAGGCAATGGAAATTTTCAGCATCCCGAACACCCACTCTATGACACTGCATGTCGTGGCATGCACCTCATTATAGCGTTGCTGCAATGGGGTCATGGGCCACTGGTATGGTGTGAGCAGCCAGGATGGAGTGGGTATCCAGTGTCTCCTGTGTGTAGAGGGTGGACATTAGTTTAGTAATCAGCATCACCCAGCCATGGACCATCTTGGCCAGTACCCAAGTCACCTCTGCCTATGCCTGTCCCAAGATCCATGTCTTTCTTCATGATTTGCATACTCATTACTGCCTCTATCTGAATGGTGGCACTGGCCATGTCCCTGGCTTGTGTTACCCCCTGGCAGCTGTATTCCTGTTCCCCCTCTGTCCTTTCTTCTACTCCCCTGCACTAGAAACACCTCCCAGATTTGGATGTCCTGCCCACTGTCAGTGCCCTCAGTCCAATATGGCACTTTCCTTTCCTCCTGCACAGTGGCACAGGCTCCCCACTCCTTCCCTGTTCCTGATAGTTTCCAGGTGCTCTGTCCTGCTCACTGCTACTGTATGCCTGGTTGCTGTCACCTCGCTCCCAAATATGGCTTTCTTGTAGCATTCTTGCACTCTCTCTTGTTCCTTTTTATTTTGGATCATTTCGCGCCATCGCAACTTCCGTTTGCTCCCCTATTGTGCATAGCGCATGCTGTTTAATATTGCACTGCAACATTTATTCATGGTTCCTCCCTTCAGTTGCACATGCATTCATTCACCATTGTGGTCTTGTGCATTGTGATTTCAGTGCAGCTGCCTCCAGCTGAATATTGCACAATGGTGCATTTTCGGACTTGCGCTGGCACATCACTGTTGCGCTGTGCAACCCTGTTGAATATCTGGGATATAATTTAACACCTCTCTGTCACACAGATAAATTAATGCAGTTATAACACCACACAATTATAGTGTATCATATCATATCACATCATACCATATCATATCATAATATATTATATCATATTACATTGTATTATATTATATTTGACACTCATAATTTCACACAGTTAAGCACAACACTGAAAAAGAGAGTAATTAATGCATTGTTTAGAATCTCAGATAGTGATACAATTTAACCCATGTTTGAGATAATGTTACATAATAACATAATATAAAATAATATAATATAACAAATAGTTTCATATAATATAATATGATGGTGTGCTGTTTTAATATTATAAATATTAAAGCAATTAACTATGTGTTAATTTATCTCTGTGAAAGTGTGGTGTTTCTATTGTAGACTGTTTTAAACAATGAGTTAGATGCTCTCTGTTACAGTGTTGTGCTTCACTGCATGAAAGTGCACCTTTACAGAGATGTGATTAATGTAATATAATATAATATAATATAATATAATATAATATAATATAATATAATATAATATAATATGATATAATATAATATAATATAGTGTGATGTGATATGATATGATATGATATGATATGATATGATATGATATAATACAAAATGATATAACACAACATAATATAATGTGGTGTTATAATATTTAACTATTATATTAAGTACTATGTGATAATTTATCTCTGTGACAGTGTGGTACTGAACTATATGTTAAAATATCTCTGCTCTAGTGTAGTGATGAACTATGTGTAAATTATTTCAAACATGGGTTAAATTCTATCTCTTGTAGTGAGAACCTAAACAGTTAGCTAAATTCTCTCTGTTACAGTCTTGTGCATAACTGTGTGATTATTATCCCTGTTACTGAGTGGTGATACAAATATAATATAATATAATATAATATAATATAATATAATATAATATAATATAATATAATATAATATGATATGATATGATACGATATGATACGATACGATATGATACGATACGATACAATACAATACAATATAATATAATACAGTACAACTCAATACAATGTAATATGTAATATAATATATGATATGATATAATTTATTATAATATAATATGATACAATATAATGGTGTGTTATTATAACATAAGTACATTGATTTATCTCTTTGACAGAGTGGTGTTAAACTGTTGGTGAAATTATCTCAAACAAGAGTTTAATTGTCTCTCGAATAGTGTGATTCTAAACGATGTGTAAAATGCTTTCTTTTATAATGTGCTTAACTGTGTGAAATGTCTGATATGGAGCAGTGAATTACATAATATAATATAATATAATATAATATAATATAATATAATATAATATAATATAATATAATATAATATAATATAATATAAAATATAATACAATACAGTATAATATTATGTAATGTAATATAACATAAAATAGTATGATGTGATATGAGATATATGAAATGTTATGATATATAATATGATTGGACATGATATGATATGATACAATATGATATGATATAATATATTATGATATGATAAGAAATGATGTAATATAATATAATGTAATATAAGGTAATGTAATATTGTATCATATAATATAATATAATATAATATAATATAATATAATATAATATAATATAATATAATACAATATAGAGTTGTATGTATAGTAGTATACCTATTAAATTAACTATAATGCATTATAATAATATAATACAATATAATATAATATAGTATAATATAATATAATATAATATAATATAATATATTATAATATAATATAATACCATATAAAATAATATAATATAATATATTAGGATATGATGTAATGTAATGTGCTGTCATGTTATGTCATCTGATATGATATGACATGACATGACATAGCATGACATGATATGATATGATATGGAATGATATGATGTAATACAATGTTTTGGTGTTATAGTATGATATCAAGTAAATTAATTAACTATGAGCTATTTTATTTCCGTGACAGTGTGGTGTTAAACTTACTGCTAAAATATCTCTGCCGATAGTGTGTTGCTGAACTATGTTTTAAATTATTACTGCAACAGTGTGCTGCTTAAATGTGTTACATTATTTCTGTGACAGTGTGGCACTTATTAAGGAGTTAAATTTTCTCAAACATGGGTGCATCAAACATTGCATCTGTTGCAGCGTGTTTCCAAACAATGAATTAAATGCTCTCTGTTACAGTGCTGTGCTTAACTCTTATTTAGTGGTGATTAATATAATATAATATTAAAGTAATGCAATATAAGACCCTACAATATATTATGATATGACATGGCATGATTTAATATAATATTATATAATATAATATCATATACTATCATATAAAATAATATAACGGTGTGGTGTTTTAATATTATATCTATTAAATTAATTATGTGTTAATTTGTCTCATAATATAATAGTAATAAATGTAATAATAATATATAATAACATATACAATACAAAGCAATAAAATACATTATGATAGCTAGGATATGATATGATATGATATAATATAATACAGTATACTATAATATAATAAAATATGATATGTTATGATATGATGTGGTATGATATGATTTGATACGCTAAGATGTGATGGGATGTGATGTGATGTGATAAGATATGATATGATATGATATGATATAAAATAATAATATAATATAATGGTGTAGTGTAATAATATCATCAATATTAAATTAATTAACTATGTGTTAAATTATCTATGTGACAGAGTGATGCTAATTTAAGTGTAAAATTATCTCAACCATGGGTTGAATTCTCTTTGTTGAAGTGTGTTTCAAGACAATGAGTTCAATGGTATCTGTTGCAGTGTTGTGTTTAAGGTGTGAAATAATCCTTGTCACGGAGTGGTGATTATTATAATATAATATAATATAATATAATATAATATAATATAATATAATATAATATAATATAATATAATATAATGTAATGTAATGTAATATAATATAAAGGTGTCATGTTATAATATTATAACTGTTGAATTAATTATGTGTTACTTTGTCTTTGTGACAGTGTGGTGCTAATTTATGTAAAATATTATCTGAAGGATGGGTAAAACTGTCTCTGTTTCAGTATGGTTCAAAAGAATGAGTTCAATGCTCTCTATTA
Organism: Neoceratodus forsteri; assembly: GCA_016271365.2. NCBI lineage: Eukaryota > Metazoa > Chordata > Ceratodontiformes > Ceratodontidae > Neoceratodus > Neoceratodus forsteri. Next base: position 876,508,058 of record CM028136.1, read on the forward strand.
CAGTGCTGTGCTTAACTGTGTGAAATTATCCTTTTACAGAGTGGTGATAAATATTATATAGTATAACGTAATACAATACAATATATATTATAATCTAATGTAATGTAATATGATATAGTGTTAAAGTAGTATAACTATTAAATTAACTATGTGTTAATGTATCTCTGTGACAGTGTGTTGCTAAACTATCAGTTAAAATATCATGCGATACTGTGGTCCTGAATGATGTGTTAAATTATTTCTGTAATAGTGTGGTGCTTAAATGTGTTACATCATCTAGCTTAAATTGTCACTCTTGCAGTGTGGGTCTAAACAATGATTTAAATGAGCTCTGTTAAAATGTTGTGCTTAACTCTGTGAAATGATCCGTTATGGAGTGGTGATTGATATGATATGATATGATATGATATGATATGATATGATATGATATGATGTGATATGATATAATATGATATGATATGATATGACATAATATAATGGTGTGCTGTAAGTATTAAATTAATTATCTTTGTGTTCATTTATCTCTGTAACAGCGTGGCGCTTAACTATGTGTAAAATATCTCAGTGACAGTGTGGTGCTAATTTATTTGATAAATTATCTTGAATATGGGTTAAATCTGTCCCTGTTGCAGATTGTTTCTAGTTATATGCTCTGTTACAGTGTGGTACTGTTGTGTTTAACTGTGAAAATATCCATCTTACGGAGTGCTGAAATATGCTATGATATGTGTGATATGATATGATATATGACATGACATGATATATAAAATACAATACAGTTTAATACAATATAATATAATAGAATGTAATATAATGGTGTGGTGTTTTAATAGTAAAGCTATTAAATTAATGACATGTGCAGATTTATATCTGTGACAGTGTGGTGCTAAATTATGTTTTAAATTATCACAGTGATAGTGTGGTGCTGTATTATGTGTTAAATTATCTCTGTAATAGTGTGGTGCCTAAATGTGCTACATTATCTCTTTGACAGAATAGTGCTAATTTATGTTTTAAATTATCACAACCATGGGTTAAATTGTCACTGTTTGCAGTATGGTTCTAAACAATGAGTTAAATTATCTCTGTTCTCGTGTTGTGCTAAACTGTGTGAAAATATCCATGTTACAGAGTGGTCTTTAATAGAACAGAATAGAATAGAATACAATGGTGTGGGGTTATAATATAACTATTAAATTTACTGTCTTAAATTGTCTCTTTTACAGTGTGGTACAAAACTGTGTGTTAAATTAGCTTTGCAGTGTGGTGTTAAACTATGTGTTTTAATTATCTCTGTGACAGCGCAGCACTAAAACTATGTGTTAAATTATATCTGTGACAAAGCAGTGCTAAACAGTGTTACTTTATCTGTACCATAATGCAGTGCCAAACTTTGTGCTAAATTATCACTGTGAGAGTGCAATGCTGAACTGTCATGAAATGTTTATTTTACAGGGTGGTGCTAAACTGTGTGTTCAATTAACTTTGAAAGTGTGGTATTAAACTATGTTTATAATTATCTCCATGGCAGTGCAGTACTAAAACTGTGTAAATTTATTTCTTTGACAGTGTAAAGCTGAAATATGGGTTAACTTATCTCTATCACAGTGTGGTTCTAAAGTATATGTTAAATTTTCCCTGTGACAGTGTATTGCTAATTTTTGTGTTAAATTATCTCAAACATTGGTTAAATAGTTAAATAGTCTCTGTTGCACTGTGGTTCTTATCAATGAGTTATATGTTCTCTGTTTCAGTCTTTTCCTTATCTGTGTGAAATTATCTTTGTTACATTATGGTGCTAAATGTGACATAGCATAACATAACATAACAAAACATAACATAATATAATGTTGTAGTATTATAATATAACTATTAAATTAATTAACTATGTGTTAACAGTTCTCAGTCAAAGTGGGGTGCTGAACAATTATCTCTGTTAAACTATGCTACATTTTCTCTGCAACATTGCAGTGCTAAACTTTGTGTTATGTTATCACTGTGAGAGTGCACTGCTAAACTTTTAAATTGTTTCTTTTACAGTGTGGTGCTAGTGTGGTGCTGAACTATGGTTTAAACTATTTATATATCACAGTGTGGCTCTAATTTATGTAGTAAATTATCTCTATAACAGTGTGGTGCTAATATATGTGTTAAATAATCTCCCTGACTTCTATGGGTTTTTTAACATGCAAGACAGTATGGTTATATACTATGCATTAAATTAGCTCTTTGACATTGTGGTGCTAATTTTCGTGTTAAATTATCTCAAACAGGGATTAAATTGTTTCTGTTGCAGTGTGTTCTAAACCATCAGTTAAATGTTCTCTCTTTCAGTGTTGTGCTTAACTGCGTGGTGATTAATATATTATAAAATAATATGAGATAGCAGAACATAAGATAACATCACATACCTAACATAAAATAATATAATGGTGTGGTGTTATAATATGACTATTAAATTACTTAACTGTGGTGTGTTACAATATAATTTTGGAGTGTGATGATAAGCTATCTAAAGCATCTCTTTTACAGTGTGGTCCTTAACTATGTGTTAACTTATTTCTATGACAGTGTAGTGCTAAACTTTGTTACATTAGCTCTGCCACACTGCAGTGCTAAACTGTGTGTTAAATTACCATTGTGAAAGTGCAATGATCAACTGTCTTAAATTGTCTCTTTTACAGTGTGGTGCTAAACTTTGTGTAGAAATAGCCCTTTAATATGGAGTTGCTAAACAGTGTGTTAAAGTGTGCTGATTCAATTTTCTCTGTGACAGGATGATGCTGAACTTTGTGTTAAAATACCTATGTGATAGTGTGGTGCTGAACTATGGTTTAAAGTATTTCACAGTGTGGCTAAAAAGTATGTGGAAAAGATATATCTATGGTGATAATTTATGTGTTAAATGATCTCAAACATGGGTTAACTAGTTTCTGCTGCAGTGTGGTTCTAAACAATAAGTTAATTGGTCTCTGTTTCAGTGTTGTACTTAACTCTGTGAAATATATTATGTTAAAGTGTGGTTTAAGTTAAGCACAACACTGAAAGAGAGAGCATTTAACATAACTCTCTCAAACTGTCTCTTTTACAGTGTGGTGCTAAACTGTGTGTTAAATTAACTCTGAGGGTGGGGTACTAAACTCGGTGTTAAATTATGTCTGTGACAGTGTAGTGCTATACTATTACATTATCTCTGCCACACTGCATTGCTAAACTATGTGTTAAATTACCACTGTGAGAGTGCAATGATAAAGTGTCTTAAATTGTCTCTTTTATAATGCGGTGCTAAACAGTGGTTCTAAACAATGAGTTAAATGGTCTCTGTTTCAGTGTTGTATTTAACTTTATGAAATATATCAACTTATATTGTGGTGATTAATATAATATAATACAACATATAACATAACCTGTCATCACATAACATAACATTAAATAACATAACATAACAACAGTGGTGTGATGTTATAATAGTATAACTATGAAATTACTTAAGTATGTGTTAATTTTCATAGTCAAATTGTGGTGCTAAAATTTTATTGTGAGAGTGCAAAGATAAACTGTCTTAATTATTCTCTTTTACAGTGTGGTACTAAAATGTATTAAAATATATCTGTGATAGTGTGGTTCTCAACTATGGTTTAAATTATCTCTATCACAGTGTGGTTCTAAAGTATCTGTTAAATTACCTCGGTAACAGTGTGGTGCTTAAATTTGTTACATAATCTCTGTGACAGTGTGGTACAAATTTATGTGTTGTTATATCTCAAACATGGGTTAAATTGTCTCTGTTGCAGTGTGGTTCTAAACAAAGAGTTAAATGCACTCTGTTTCAGTGTTGAGGATAACTGTGTGAAATTATGTCTGTTATGGTGTGGTGATTAACATAACATAACATAACATAACATAACATAACATAAAATAACATAACATAACATAACATAAAACTTTATAATGGTCTGGTGTTATAGTACTATATCTATTAAATTAACTATGTGTTAATTTTCTCAAACTGTCGTGTTGTTTGTTAAATTATCACAGTAAAGTGCAATGATAAATTGTCTTAAATTGTCTCTTTTGCAGTGTGGTGCTAAACTGTGTGTTAAATTAACCCTGAGAGTGTTGTTCTAAACTATGCATTTATCTCTGTGACTGTGCAGAACTAAAATAATGTGTTAAATTATCAATATGAGAGTGTGATGTTAAACTGTCTTAATTGTTTCTTTTACAGTGTGGTGCTTAACTATGAGTAGAAATATTATATTATATTATATTATATTTTATTATATTATATTATATTATGCTATACTATATTATCTTATATATATTGTTATAGTATATCACATCATATAACTTAATATCATGTCGTATCATATCACATCATATAACACCACGTCACGTATTACATCATATCACATCATATGATATGATATGATATGATATGATATGATATGATATGATATTGTATTATATTACATTATATGCTATTATATCAATCATCACAACTTAACAGGGATTATTTCACACTGTTAAGTACAACACTGTAACAGAGAGCATTTAATCCCTCACTAGAAGAGATACAATTGAATCTGTGTTTGGGATAATTTACCACATAGTTCAGCACCACACTATCACAGAAGTATTTTAACAGTAATTTTAACACTACACTGTTACAGTTGTAAATTTACACAGTTCATTAATGTAATAGTTATAATATTAAAACACCACACCATTATTATATTATATTATACTATATTCTATTATATTCTATTATAATATTTTTGTATTAAATTATATTACATTACATTATATCATATCATATAATAATATATTATATTACACTATATTATTATATTATATGATATTAAACAACACTCTGTTACAGGGATAATTACGCCCAGTTAAGCACAACATTGTAACAGAGCTATGTAACACATTTAATCACCTCACTGTTACAGAGGCAGTTTAACATATAGTTTATCACCCATAATATTACGTTAGTATATCACATTAATTACCACTCCATAACAGGTATAATTTCAAACAGTTAAGCCCAACACTGTAACAGAGAGTTTTTATCTCATTGTTTAGAAACATACTACAACAGAGACAATTTAACCCATGTTTGAGATGAATGAATACACCACACTGTCACAGAGATAAATTATCACAGTTAATGAATTTAATACTTATAATATTATATTATAGTAGAAACATAGAAACTGACAATTTGATGGCAGATAAGGACCGTTTCCACGTTGTCTGCCCATTTTCTTACCTAACAGATAAGTTGCAGATCCTAGTTAACCAACAGCTTACTTTCTCCTTCCCCCACTAGCACTGCCTTATGTCTGTCCCATACATTCTTGAATTCCCCCACTGTCCCACTGTGGTGTTTTAATATTATAACTATTAAATTAATTAACTGAATAAATTTACTTCTATGAAAGTGTGGAGTTAAACTTACTGTCAAAATACTTCTGCGATATTGTGGTGCTGAACTATGTGGTAAATTATCTCAAACACAGATTAAATTGTATCTCTTGTAGTGAGGGACTAAACAATGAGTTAAGTGCTCTCTGTTACGATGTTGTGCTGAACAGTGTGAAATAATCCCTGTTAAATTGTGATGCTTAATATAATATCATATAATGTAATATAATATAATATACTATAATATAATATCATACCATATGATACGATATGATGCAATCGTTGACTTGATGTGATATGATACAACATGATATTAGGTTATATGATATGATATAATATAACATAATATATATATATAATATAATATAGTATAGCATAATATAATATAATATAATATAATATAATATAATATAATATAATATAATATAATATAATATAATATAATATAATGATGTTATGATGTAGTGTTATAATATTACAATTCTTAAATTAATTAACTATTTGTTGATGTATCTCTATAAGAGTCTGGTGCAGAACTATGTGGTGCTAAGCTTTGTGTAAAATTATCTCTGTAACAGTGTGATGATTAAATGTGTTACATAATCTCTGTGACAGTGTGGTGCTAATCTCTGTGTTAAATTTCTTTCTGTGTCCCTTTGGTGGTGTCTGATATTGAGAACCTAAGTGTCATTTGTGGGTATTCTGTCTGTTTTGGTAGATACTTATTTTCTCTGTTAAACAACTGAGTATACTTAATACTAATACTTTATAGAACATTGTATCTTTTGTGCAGTTTCTGATTTTTCTTCTTTCTCCAATGTTTTAGAACTGTTTAGTTATTGTGGCAGAGGTGTGGTACTGTGTTTTCAAGTAGTTCAAGGTGCTTTTGGGACTGCTGATTTCTACTGGTTTAAAAGATTACCTTTTTTTTTATATTTTTAAAAACGCTACATCATCTTGGTATGTTGTCACCTGTTTGTTGTTGCTAAGCAGCAGATGTTTTTGCATTGTGCTCTGGTTCTGTGATAGAATCTGTATTAGTAGAAGGTAGATTATTGTGATTATAGTTACCTTTTGATGGCAAGGGTAAAGAGCTGAGATAGAAATGTATGTATTTTTGAATGTTATAGAAGCCAGAAGGGGAAGGAAGCATATTCAATTCATTGCTTTTCAGTAACTGGTAATTGCTGTTTTTTCTTTTAGACTTGGATTGTGGGCTTTTGGTGACACTGTACTTTCTTTGTTGTCTTTACTTAGAATTGTTTGTGGGCTGTTGAGGATTTAAAACATAGTGGTGGTGTATTTCTTTGCTGTCTTTGGTTGCTGCAAATTTTCACCCCCCCTTCCCCAACTCTTGATTATGTGCCCTGTTAAATCTGATTGACATGAGCTAAACACTGGGTATAGTAAGGGGTGTGGAGTAGGAGAGGCATACCTGGAAAGGAACAGCAGCAAGTGAAGAGGTGACTGCTCTCTCAGTGGAAGGGAAGTAAATGCAAATCTAGGAGCTTTCATTATACTTCTTCTCATTGATATTGCATTGGGAAAGGAGGAGTAGGAGTTTGAAGAAGGTTGTGCAATGGCTACTTAAAGTCTGTTTTGAGTGTGGATAGGAAGGATAGGAATATAAAAGCAGTTGCTCAATATATCTAAACACGTGCAACAAAGGAGGTAAGGGAAATAAAGAAAATGTTTTGCACTGATAGAGGAGGGAGAGGGGAGACTTGAGGGGAGTGTTTGGTATCCTACATCTGGAAGGGTGGGGGGGTCACTGGTGGGCAATGACAGCAATGGATAGGGTGGTAGGCTGCAACAACTGTGGTGTACCAATCTTTCTAAAAATTGTCTGGAGTGTGGGAGGATGTTTAGTGTGCAACCACATAGAAAAACTTAGAAAGGAGATTGAGGGTCTGCAAGAGGAATTAAGACAGGCAAGGCAGATTGGGGGTGGGTTTGGGCCAAATACTGGAGGAAGGAAGAAGGGGAGATGAGGGAGGGCGATTTAAGCCAACGGTGGTGAGGAGAGGGTCAGAAGAAGGGAAGTAGAGACAAAGGGGCCCAGGCCAGGAGACAAAAGACAAATGGAAGGAGGAGATAGGGACTTGTGAGGGGAGGTGAAGAAGTGGCAAAAGTCATGGAGTGGAAAGGAGAGGACAGGTTACTATGAAGAGAGAGGAAGCGGGCATTTGTGAAGGGCCTTCAGAAAATAGTTGTGCACTGCTAGAGAGGAAGAAGGTGGAGGAGGAAATGATGAAATTAGAGGGTAATTGATAAATGCCTGGACCAAACTGGAGTGCGGGGAAGTTCTGCTGGGAGAATTGCAACAGGGGTAAAAGGGGGAAATAATGTGCAGGAGGAAGAAGAGGAGCTGGAAATGAGATGAAATGAAATGTTCTGAAATATGCTAGAAAGGGTAGGGACAAGTCTCATTTAATTATATATCTTGGGACAAATGACCTGGCTGACAAGACAGTAGATACCGTCCAGAGGAGGTTTGAGGAACTAGCACAATTATGTAAGGGGGGGGAAGATCAGTAACTTTTTCAGAGATACTTCCGGTGCCAAAGGCAAGCACAACAAGAAAGATGAGAATAGAGAATTTAACGGATGGCTAAGAACCTGGTGTTGTGCTAAAGGGTATGGGCTGTTGGGGGTGGGAGGGACCAGGGAGGACAGTAGTCTCTATGCCAAGGACAGACTACACTTGACTGAGGAGGAAAGAAAGTGTTGAAACAGAGGATGGAGGAGTACATGGAGGAAGTTGAGAATTTAAACTAGGAGTGGGGGTGGCAGTTGGGAGAGAAATGCAGAGACCACAGGTTGGGAAACCATATGAGCTTACCCCCCATAACAGTGACAAAGGACAAATGGCAAGTACTGTTGGTGATGCTAGGAAAGGAGGGCAGGATGGGAGGGGGGGAAAGGGTGGAAGGTGGTTACCCTTAATGCTTGGAGCCTTGGGAGGAAAACTGCAGAGTTACAGGTTCTCATGGCAGAGGGAGAGGTGGACATTGCAGCCATCATGGAAACATGGGCCACCAAATACAATGACAGGGACCTGTCTGTACCAGGGTACAGGTTATTTCGTAGGGACAGGGTGATTGGGAAAGGAGGGGGGTGGCACTATATATGAAGGAAGGACTGAAGTGTGTAAGGGAGGAGGGTAGTATGGAGTCACTTTGGATGCAAATCAGGATTCCAAGAATAGGATTCTTAGAATGGGAGTGGTGTACAGGCCACCACCTCAGATGGAGAAGTTAGACAGGTTACTAGCAGGACAGATCAGGAGGACCTGCAAGAAGGGTAGTGTGGTGATTGTGGGGGACTTCAACATGCCAGGAGTGGACTGGAGCACCCCAACAACCAGGAACAGAAGGGGGCAGGTACTGCTGGATGCCTTCCAGGACAGCTTCCTGCTGCAAATGGTCAGTGAACCAACCAGGTTAGGGAATACCCTTGACCTTGTGCTGGCAAATGGGGACTTTGTGAGAGAACTTACAGTGGAGGAACCGCTGTCAGGGAGTGACCACCACTCAGTATGGCTCACATTGGATATGGGCAAGGAAGGAGTGGAATCTGCACAATAGTACTGGACTTCAGGAGGGCTGACTTTGGGAGGATGGGGGAAGTGATAAAAGGGTACCTGCCCAGAACTCAATCTAGTATGGACACTAATCAGAGGTGGGAGCTCATAAAGCTGGGGATAGTGTAGGCAACCAAAACCTGCTGCAAAGCCCAGAGCAAGAAGGCTAGGGCTAAGAAACCTATCTGGTTGAGCAAGGAGGTCATGAAAAAGGTAAGGAGGAAAAGATCTGCCTTTAGGAAGACCAAGAAAACAGGGAGGGGGAGGACAGGGAGGAGTACTTGACAGAATCAAAGGAGGTGACAAGGGCAGTAAGCATCTACGGAACTCAGGCTGGCACAAGGCATTAAGAAGGGGGGAGAAGGACTTCTTTAGTACATCAGGGAGAAAAGGAGCTGTGAGACCACTTAGTAAGGATTAGGAAGGAGGGGGGTTGGGTGGAAGCAGGGTGCAATAAGGCGGAAGCACTAAATGAGTACTTCTGCTCAGTATTTACTAAAGAGAAGAGGGAGATGACGCCCAAGGTGGGAGAAAAGGCAGAAGCAGGGTGGGAATTGGTGACAGATGGGAAAATCATGGAGAGCAGAGTTCGAGAGGGTCTGAAGACACTGAGGGTGGACAAGGTGCCAGGCCCAGATGGCATCTACCCCAGGGTACTGAAGGAGCTGGCAGAGGTCCTTGCAGGACCTTTGGCAGACCTATTTAATGCCTCACTACATTCAGGGTGTGTACCTCAGGACTGGAGGATGGCTCATGTGGTGTCTCTCCACAAGAGTGGCCTCAAGGATGAACCGGGAAACTACAGACCAGTGAGCCTCACATCCATCGAGGGTAAGCTAATGGAGACTATCCTGAAGGAGAGGCTGGTGGCCCTCCTAGAGGCCAAAGGACTACAGGACAGCAGACAGCATGGCTTCATATGTGGCAGATCCTGCCAAACCAACCTGGTCGAGTTCTATGACTGGGTAACTAGGCAACTGGACAGGGGCCATGCAGTGGATGTCCTGTATCTGGACTTCAGTAAGGCATTCGACTCAGTGCCACATGGAAGGCTGGGAAGGAAGTTAGTAGGCACAGGGGTGGGTGCAAAGCTGGTGAGATGGGTAGGAAACTGGCTGCAGGAAGGCAACAGGGTGGTGGTGGGTGGGGAGCTCACACCCAAGGGCAGTGACGAGCAGTGTTCCACAGGGCTCAGTGTTGGGATCAGTGTTGTTTGGGATATTCATTGCAGACATATCATGGGACATCAAGAGCAAGATTAGTCTGTTTGCTGATGATACCAAGGTTTGCATGGTGGTGGATGACCTAGGTGGATGGCAGGGGTTGCAGGATGATCTGGCAAAGCTTGAAACCTGGTCAGACACCTGGCAACTGGGCTTTAATGCCAAAAAGTGCAAGGTGCTGCATTTTGGGATGAAGAACCCAAGGAGGAGTTACCAGCTAGGAGGAGTGCAGCTAGCCCAGACAGAGGAGGAGAAGGATCTGGGTGTGCTCATTACAGGGTCAATGAACAACTTGGCACAATGTAGGAAGGCATCTGCAAAGGCCAACAAAATGCTGGGTTGTATTGCAAGGGGTATATCCTCAAGGAGGGAGGAGGTGATTCTGCCACTGTATAGGTCATTAGTGAGACCACACCTGGAGTACTGCATGCAGTACTGGCGTCCGTATCTGAAGAGAGACATTAAGTTACTGGAGGGGGTGAAGCACAGAGTGACAAAGATGATCAAGGGGCTGGGGGACTTATCATACGAGAGGAGGTTGAAGGAGTTGAACATGTACTCACTGGAGGAGAGGAGAGACAGGGGTGACATGATTGAAACCTTTAAATACATGAAAGGAATAAACAAGATGGGTACAGAGGGGCTGTTCAAAGTAAGGGAGGGGAGGGCCACCAGGGACCATGATATGAGACTGGAGCGAGGAAGGTTCAGGAGGGAGATGAGGAGACACTTTTTTACAGAGAGGGTGGTGGCTGGGTGAAATGTGTTACCTGCTGAAGTGGTATGCAGTAGAACAGTGGACTGCTTCAAACGAGGATGGGACAGGACAAGGGGGAGGGTTAATGAAGGGGAAGGGTGGAAGGGAGGGGCAGCTGCAGAATAAGGGGTGCTAGTTGCACATTCGAGCAGACTTGATAGACCTCTTTGCCTTTATCTGCTGGCAAATTCCTTATGTTTGTATGTTCATAAATTCTCTCAAAACAAGGGTTAAATTGTTTTTTTATTGTGCATCATCTCAGAAGCTGGGCACCATTGCACAGTGGTGCCCAGCACAATGCAGGCATCATCATGCACACTTCACAGTGGCCAGCAGCTGGGAGGGTGTGCACATGGAACGTGTGTGTGTGTGTGTGTGTGTGCATGTGTGTGCAGGGCCAGGAACCCCACCCGTGCATTGCATGATGAACAACACACTGCACACAGGGCAGTGTCAGACAGTAGCCATGGTGGGAGACAGGTCAGTAATGCGGAACAGTGCCACAGCCGCTAGAGATGCGTGGGTGACCCTATCGAGAGCCGCCAGAAGTGACAGGCTGACCAATGGCCTCATGGGGTGGCACCGACAGTTCCCCAGGGGTTCCACTGCGGGAACGCAATCTTTCTCAAGCAGGGGTCTGCAGCTCACCGAACATGCCTGCGCCAGGCGTGCTCGGGATGCCCACAGCCAAACCCAGTGCCAACAAGGATGGTGTCGCTGCGTTGCTGGGAATGGCGGGTGGAGCACTGCACGGTGTCTGTGATGCAAGGGCAAATAACTGTGTGCCCAATGTGGCCATGACAGCAGTAAATGCCTGTGTCTGCCAGTCAATGGCGGCAGTCACATCCTCCGCAGCCAGTTCATCCTGCCAGGAGCATACAGGTGTCCCTGCTGCGCCGCTCCTCTGCCTGTTGCAGGACTGCACTAGTGCATCCACTGCCATCACAAGCCGCAACTTCTGATCCACTGAATCATGGAGTATGCGGGTGTGCTCATCTAAGAGGTCATCCACCTAATCGGCATGATGTCCCTCATGGTGTTCATGGCCATGATGGCAGCACCCTTGAGGTTGGGCACTGCACACCAGGGCAATGCCTGGGCATGTTCACAGGCAGTGCACTGATGCCACCCCGACACTGTCCTCCCAGTGCCATTGGCCAACTGCTGATGCTGCCCATCCTGCTGCCACTCTCCAGGGCTCAACGGTGCCACTGCAGTGGCTGCAACAGCCCAACTATCCTGAACACACACCAGTGCTGCCCCACTGGTGCAGACAGGCACAGACTGGGACTGTGATGTCACACAGGCTCCACAGTGGCACCACCCACAGCTATGCCCATGCTGTAACCTGCTGTGTGGCCATCCTCTGGGCCCACGTATCACTGTCAATGATGTGAGCTCCATCATCATCAGTGATGGATCGGCACCAGTCTGAGTCTCAGCATGCCGGCATCCATGGATGCCGGCATGCTGGGACATGACAGGGCTTCCTCTGCACTTGCTCCACCAATATCAGTCTGGACAGCCAGGTGGGCCCACTGTCGTCCTGACCTCGGACACCTGTGGAGTGGTTGGGCCCTCCTCTGTGTCCAGGGTATCACCCTCAGTGGATGAACCCACCACCACTGACCCATGTAGATGCTCAGGAGCAGTAGGGGAACACAGTAGCATTAATGTATCTGCCCTACCCTGTGGCATCCCCCCCAAAGTGACAGGTCAGGACCTACCATGCAGTGACGGGCTACCACCCATCTGGAAGCCACCACCTGGAACACCCTCAATGGCACAACGCCGCATGCTGCAAGCAACCCACTCTTCCTGTGGGGTCAGGCATTTCACAGCTGGCTGTCCCTCACCAGTCACAGCCTGTGCTGCCCTGATGGCAGCCACCTTATCCTTAATCCTCCTTCTGTCTGTGCCCACCATGTTTTTGCACTCCTGCATGGACCACTGGTGGCTGCCATACTGGTTGACGGCATGCGCCACCTCTCCCCATGCAACAGCACGGGCCTGTGGAGTACCCTGCTGTCCACTGAGCAGCTGTTCCTGGTCAAGGTAGGCCTCAAACAGGTCATCTGTTTCTGCCTTGTTAAAGTTTTCCCTCCTCTTTCTTCCCCGTCTCTGTTTCTCCTCCTCCACCTCACGGTTGCTCATCATTGATCCTGTGGGAATGACAGGTGTTACCTCTGACTGTGCAGTCGTATGCATCTCCCACACACCGCAGCCCACACTTCCAAACAGCATGCCACTCACCACAATAGACTGCAATACCAGACTATGGCCTCTGCAGCCCAATGTCGCATTTCTATAGTGCAACACATGCAAATGAGGTGAGGCACAATTTTAAGTGGATGCTAATGCAGTATCTGCGCCATTGAATCACTGATGAGCTGATTTGCATATGCCGGCTGAATATCACGCTGTTGTGCTTTGCGCAATTGTGTTGAATGTTCTCAGGCAACGGTGCAGTTCTGTGATGTGTGCAGTGGACACCGAACGGCACATGCCCAGGGTGCTGACGCTGATGCCTGCTGTGCTGCTGATGTGCTGATCATGGGAGGCAGTGCAGGGCTGACCACAATAGTGCCAGTGGTGCTACTGCGCTGTTCACATGTATGGTGCTTTTGCATGGGGGTGCCATAGGCGCCATGGAGCCACAGCGCGGTAGGCCATTACAGGGCATCTCACCCAGGCACCTATCACGCTACATGCAGGGAGTACAAATCACACTGTGGCCGTCCATGCGTGGGAGACCCTTGACCCTGTGCCCAACCTTTGCCCCCTAGGCACCATGCATCCACATGGGTACACAACTATCATGCTGAACGGTGACAGCATGATGGGGAAAAGCAGCGCTGCACTGTGCAGTATCTGCACATGGTGGACCGTGCTACTGAGTGCCATTTTGACTCCGACCAGCTTCAGAGATGGCAGAAGGAAGGCTGCTGTTTGGTGCCAGGTAGAGCTGACCAATTTGGTGGCCATAGTGGAGCCCCATGCTGGGACTCTTTTGGGACTGCACCCTGGACATTGCCAGGAGTGATGTATGGCAGGAGGTGGCAGTGGCACTGGAGGAGGCCACAGGAATCGGGCAAATGGCTTAACAGTGTTGCCACAGATACAGGGACCTCAAGTGCAGGGACCCAGACAGGCTTACCCACCTGTGGGCGCGCATCAGGAGAGGTGCAGTGCCACAACCAGGTAGATGCCCCATCCATTCACTGGTTGCATACTACTGGTATCACGGTGGGCATGTGTCCACCACACGGGGTGGGCTGTCCAGTGTGGGCAGTGGTGTTGGTGGTGGAGGTAGTGTTGGGGGGGTTGTAGCATGGCTGGACTGTGCGTGATTGCACACACCCAGGGTGGGGAGTCTTTGATACTGGATTATACTGATAATCCCCTCTCCATTTTCCCCCCTAGGCCCTGAAGAGCGGTGCCAAGCCAGACAGGACTGACACCAAGGCGTGTGTGGTGGAGATGGTCAACAGCCTTGGGAAGCCGGTCGAAGCAGACTACAGCACCTTGATCAGGCCGATGAATAAGTGAGTGCCTTTCTTCCAAGATATTCTGTGCATGCTGTTGTTGGAGGGCAGGCGGTGGAGCATTGCCTCCATCCATTGACACCAGTGATGCGAATGCCACACAGTACAGTCAGCACTGTCCAATGGCACTGCATGTGTGGGTGTGCATCGCTGGTGGTCCATGCATGCACTGGGTACATTACTATGCCACTGCCTTCGCACCGCATAGCCATGTCACTGTACAGCCACGGTGGTGCTGTGCAGGACTTGGGTGGTGGGTGTGTGCAGTGGTATGCATGGCTGTGTGCACCTGGGTGGGCAGGTCTTGTGGACATAATCACTGTGGGTGGTCACACACCATCACAGAGGCATGTCCCATGGCCGTATGCCATGCACAGTGGGTGGGCTGCAGGGGGCTGTGCATTCACACCTATTGACTCTGCTCCCTTGTCCTAGGTGGATGGTGGATGTGGCACATGGAGAGGGCACTGAAGGAACTTCTGCAGGTGGCCAGGGCCTCCTTGGAAATCTTACAGTGGATGGAGCAGATAGAAGTCTGCAGGAGGCATTGCGGGAGGCCCAATCAAAGCGGGGAGTGGGGCTCCCACTGAATATCATGAACCAAAGGATTGCACCTACCCCTGGACCCACCTCACACCTCTTTCCTCTACCATTTGCTCACCCTGCCCCTACCCACCCCACCTGGTTTGTTGCCCTCACCCCAACATTTTGTAAATATTTGTAAATAGTTGTTTTATATCTTGTAATATACATTTCTTTTCTTATGCCTACTGTGGTGGTCTCTGATTTGCTGTGGGCTACAGGTGCTCAGCTGCTGTGGTGTGCATGGCATCAGGGATGGTGCAGTCATGGGCGTGTGTGTGTGTCCATAAGGGAAGCGACTATGGTGTGGGTGTAGCTATCAGTCACTGTCTGTGATTTGTGTGTTGTTCCCTGTGCACTGTATGACTGTGTGCAGTGGTCCATGGTGCATGCACTGGTGCACCTGTCAGACCATCCAAGGCCTGTTCAGCTGACACCCTTGCATGTCTGTGACCTGCACAGTCCACTGTCATGTCAGTGGTGGCTGTCTATGCTGGACAGCCACTGTACCCAGCACAATGCCGGGTTGCCTCCTGTCAGTGGTGTGGTGCATGTCTGCCTTGAGTGGCACTGTGGCCTCCGCTGTTTCCCACTTCCATGCTGTCACTTGTATCTATTGCAGGGGATGTGCTCCACTGAGTGTCACTTTTGCTCCAGGTGCATGCTGGTGGCATACAGCTTCCTGGTGCCTGCACAGGGTGGCTGACACTCCTGTGCCATGAAGGGGTGCTGGCCATGTGTGCACGGTTCCCATGACAACATGCCAGGGGCTTGGTTGACCTGCTACTGTGTCCCTGTTTTGGTGTGCCCTTGGGTTTGGGTGGGTGTTTGTCCATGCACTGTGTTGCATCCTGTGTGGCGCATGTCCATGCATGACTGTGGGTGTCTGCACAGGCTGTTGTGGCCAGTGCTGGGTCAGGGTGTGTCCTTGGGAGGGTGTGCAGGGTGCTGTGCCACTGGTGGTGGGGTCCGGGGCATGTCCTGTCATGTGTGGGTACCTCGTGTGCTGGTGGCACATGGTCATTCTTTCAGCTGTATCTCAGGGGACGTGCATGGTGGCACTCCGTATGCAGTCATTGCATCGCTGTCTGCTGCCAACCGCTGAAGGGTGCTCATGGTGGAGCTGCCTTGCATGGTTCTGTGGTGCACAGAGTTGCATTGCCACAGTGGGGGGTGGTGGCATTCATGGGGTGTCCTGCACTGGTGGGAGCTGCTCCTGGGCAGGGTGTCTGGGGATCGTGGTGCAGGGTGTGCTCTGCATTGGTGGGATGGTGTGGCATGGGGTGGCCTGATCTCCTTGTGTGCCAGTCACAGCTTGCCATGGGGTATGCTGGTACACCATGCCCTGGCTGTGGGTTTGTTGCTGGTATCCATGGGCTGGTGGTTATTCCAGCTCTCCCCCGGTGGTGCAGTGCATGGGGTGTTGGGGCAATGTCTGTTCTGCTGTGTGCTCCTCTGCCCATCTCTAGCATGAGTGGTCCACCTGTGCATCCTGTCCCTGTGCATCCCTGGTTGTGCTGTTGCGCTGCTGCCCTGCTCCACTGAGCATCCCTGGTTGTGCTATTGCACATCTGAACTGTACCACTGCACATCCCTGGTTGCACTATGGTGCAGTTGGCGCGATATTCAGTCATGTCGCAGGTGCATCTTGACCTGTGCAGTGTCTGAATATCACACTTATTGCGCATGGGCGCAGTGGACTTGCACTTGTTCCTGCTGTTGCACACTTTTATGGTGCAGTTTGAATATCTGGGCCTATGTGTTAAAATATCTCTGTGATAGTGTGGAGTTGAACTATGTGTTAAATTATCTCTGTAGCTGTGTAATGATTAAATGTGCTAAATTATCTTTGTGAGAGTGTGCTGCTAATCTGTGGGCTAATTTATCTCAAACAAGAGTTATAGTGCCTCTCTTGTAGTGTGGTTCTAAACAATGAGTTAAAAGCTCTTTTACAGTGTTGTGCCTAATTGTGTGAATTATACCTAAGAAGTGGTGATTAATATAGTATAATATCATATAAAATAATATACATAGATACATAGACAGTGTCAGCAGATAAGGGCCTATGGCCCACCCAGTCTGCCCATTTGAGCTTGTAAGTTCAGTTTGTTTTCCTAGAAGTCTGTTGCCCCTTACCCCTGACCTCCAGAATTCCTTTATGTCTATCCCATGCATTCTTAAATCCCGTGATTGTTTCAGCCCCACCACTTCCTCTGGCAGGGTGTTCCACTTTCCACCACCCGTTCTGTGAAGAAATTCTTTCTCATGTTTCCTCTGAATCATCCTCCTCCAACTTCATCCCATGCCCTCTAGTCCTGGAACATCTTTTTCGCTTAAAAATAGTGTTTTCCTGCACCCTGTTCCTCCCTGTAAGATACTTGTATGTCTCTATCATATCCCTCTCTCCTCCTCTCCTCCAGGAGTACATGTTCAGTTCCTTCAACCTGTCTTCATAGGACTTGTGATGCAATCCATGCACCAACTTTGTTGCCCTCCTCTGAACCTTCTCTACCCTGTCTATGTCCTTACGTAGGTATGGTCTCCAGAACTGTACACTGTACTCCAGGTGGGGCCTCACTAGTGTCTTGTATAACGGAATTATGACCTCCCTTTTCCTGCCGGTGATGCCCCTGCCTATACATCCCATCATCCTATTTGCTTTACCTGCTGCCTTGTCACACTGTTTCCCTACCTTGAGGTCATCAGAGATGACAACCCCAAGATCCCTTTCCTGCTTGGTGCATGCTATATCCTCACCACCCAACTGATATATTGTGCCAGGGTTTTTGTGTCCCATATTTTTTTTGAAATTCAAGTTTATTAAATTTCCAGACTAGGAGACAAAATCCACAATAACATTGGACATAACCAATCAATAATTAACATCTGGTATAAAACAAAGTAAAATACAAGAAGGAAAAGAAAAACCCTACCCCCACAACCGCCTCCAACCCCTCACCCCTCTCGTCCCACCTACCTCACCCCCACCCCTCCCACCCAAGTGTGCCAGCTAAAATATAGAGAAGAGCAAAGTAGAGTTATTACATCTTTTACAAGGAGGACCATGCTCAGAAGAGCCAAGGGAAAAAAAAAAGAAAGAAAGACACAGAGGAAGTTTTCTGGGTGCCAGAGAGAAGGCCAAGAGATCAGCAGTGCAAATAAAGAGCGTAGAGCTTACCCCACCTCTTCTGAAATAAGTCCATGCGATTCCGCACACTGGCAGCTAGCCTTTCAATATTAAGACAAGCCGAAAGCTCTGTCAACCACTCCGGATAGGTTAAGGACAGTTGGTCAGTCCAATGCCTAAGGACTAGCCTCTTGACTGCCCCTGCCACCAGGGCCATATGATATCGATGCTCAGCACAATCAATAGCACTATAGTCCCCCAAAATACATACTTCAGGAGTAAAAAAAGTAGTAAGGCCCAATAGGGGGTCTAAATTGGTTTGGATGGCCAACCAGAGCGGGGCTACTTTGTTACATTGCCAGAAAATATGAAGAAGATTCCCCTCTCCCTGCGAACATCTGGAGCACTGAGAGAGAGGCAGCCTTTTGAGCCGGAGGAGTTTCTTAGGTGTGTAATATATATTGTTAATAATATAATATTGGGTAAGTTTAAGCCTGTCTTGGGTATGGTACCTATGCAGGTCCCTCCAAACCCGGGCCCAATTTAAGGTAGCGTTCGGAAGTAGAGAGGGCCAGATACTGGATCCCGCGGTGGGCTCTGGGAATTTATAGTCCAATAGAAAGGAGTATATAGTCGAGATGGAGTGAGGCTTAGAAGCGAGAGTAAGAATACGAGACAGGAAGGGTTGTACTGGGGATTCCCTAAACTGAGTACCAAACTTCTCAACAATGAGATGTCTTAGCTGATATACTTTAAAAACTCTACCAATGGGAATACCAAATTTGGCAAGAATGCCAGACGTCGGGAGAAGAGAGCCTTGATCATAGTACTGCTCCAGATTAGTATTTTTGATATGGGGGAGCCAATTGGGGGTAATTATCGAGTTATCAAGCTTGATGTTAGGATTTAATACAATAGGTTGTCCTAAGTCCAATTTAGGAGGGATTTTTAAAAACAGTAGACATTGAGAAAGGGACCTCAGAGACGTAAGGATTGTTTGGTTCGTTAACCATCATGCGAGAGGTGGGGAATAGGAGTGTACAAAATGGTGTAAGGATCTAAATTAGACTCCGAGAGAATTAATCTCTCAATTGAGTGAAATCGGGAAGAGGATCATGCTGAGATGAGATCCATCTTCCTATTTTGGATAGATGAGTGGCCCAGTAATACAATAGAAGGTTAGGGAGCCTGAGACCACCTTTATCTCTGGGGAGGGATAATTTGAGGAAGGAACGTCTAACCACCTTCCCACGCCAAATAAATTCTGAAAAGGCCGTGTGAAATTGTTGCAGGTAAGAGAGCGGTAACCAGAGACCCAACAGGTTAAGAGGATAGAAAATACGAGGAAGCACGTTCATCTTAATAATGTTAATCCTCCCCCAGAGAGAGATAGGAAGATTAGACCATCTCAGCAGGTCTTGCTTAACCTGGACTTTGACAGTATCTAGGTTAAGTTCTTTAAGCTGGGCCGGATCTGAAGAGAAATGAATACCCAGATATTTAATCGACCTTGGGGACCAGCGCATCCCAAACTTAGCAAAGTCAAATTTATATGTATAGGCATTTAAGGGGAAAATTACAGACTTGGTTACATTTAGTTTGTATTGAGAAAATTTACCGAACTGGTTAATGAGAGTTATTGCCTGTTCTAGAGATTCAACAGGATTGGTAATATGCAGGAGTACATCGTCTCGCGTATGCCGAGAGGACCAAGTCCTGCTGACACACTTGGCACCCTTGTATAAGTGGGGAGGATTTGAGTTTAATGAGAAGAGGTTCGAGATATAGATTAAAAGAAAAGGTGATAGGGGACAGCCTTGTCTAGCTCCAGTAAATAATTGAAACTTCGAGGAGAAACCCCATTACAGTATATCTTAACTGAAGGAGCGCAGAGAACCTGTATCCATTTGAGAAAAGAGACTGAAACCCCATCTTGGCCAACGAGCTCCAGAGAAAGGACCAACTTACACGATCAAAAGCTTTCTCAGCATCTAGTGAGACCAAGGCCATAGAAAATTGAGATGTTTGAGCTAGATGAGAGATATGGGAAAGGATTCTAAGGTGGTCCGAAGGGGAACGAGAGTGGACAAATCCTACTTGCTCAGGGCTAAGAAGGTAAAGCTATATCTTCTTAATCCTTTCAGCCAAAACTTTAGCGAGAATTTTCATATCGCACTTGGATGGGATATAGGCTGACAGCCTCGCAGGGTCCGGTGAGGAGTTTTGTCCGTTTAAGAATTAAGATAATTGTAGCCTCAAGTAGTGCCGGATCTACTGTATTAGCAGAGAAAAGATACTGATAAAGCTTAAGAAGTATAGGAGCAAGTTCCTTAGAAAAGGATCGATAAAAGTTGGCGGGGAAACCATCCAGACCAGGAGCCTTGTCCGGAGCCATAGAACCAATTGCAGCCTCAATTTCAGAGAGTAGAATAGGGGCAGTCAGAGTAGATATGTGCGAGGGAAGAAGTTTCGGGATATCAATATCATTAAGATATGCCGATATATCAGTTAAAGAAGTCGGAGGGGAAGGCGCTATAGAGATTTTATAATACCTCTAAAACTCCAGCTATATCTCTAGGGGAGGATTCAATGGAACCTGAAGAGGATTGTATAGCGGGGATCAACCTGGAACTTTCCAATGTTTTTAGTCTCAGAGCCAAGAGTTTACCAGCTTTCTCACCATGCTCAATATATTTGGCCTGAGTCTTAACGAGGCAGTACTCAACTCTTTCCCTCAGAAGATCGGTATATTCAGTTTTGGCGGCTGTTAGAGCTTCTAAGGATGACAAGGGAGAGGAAGGGGAACGAGCGTTCTCCAACTCTCTAATTTTAGTCATAAGGAGGGATGCTCTAGCCAATGGAGCCTTTTTCCTAGCTGATGCAATCTTGATCATTTCCCCCGATATAGCATTTCAGGGAGCCCCAAATACAGTCAAATCTAGGGTAGATCCAAGATTCTTCTCCGGAAAGGACAAAATAAGGATTTAATCTGAGACACAATTTGAGTATCTTTAGAAGTTGGGTATTAAGCTTCCAAACAGTGTCCCTTTGAAATTTAGAACCAGGGGATATATTTACCCACACAATTGCATGATCAGAGAGAATGATTGGTTCAATACCAGACTGGAGAAGATCCGGGAAAAGGGATTTACTAAGCAAAATATAGTCTATTCTAGACCAGGATCCATGGGGCTGAGAAAAGAACGAGAAAGAATCGGAGGGATGTGTTGGAAAGACGCCAAGGATCGCAAAGCCCAAGCATGTGAATAAAATCCAGTAGCGATCTTTGAGCCGGAGTAGGTGGGGAATTGAATTTAGGATCCTTGTCTAGTAAATGGGAAGGTGAAAGATTCCAATCGCCCCCCAATACAATTTGAGAAGGAAGCAGAGCACTGATTTTATCTGCTAAGGACATAAAAAAGGTGGGACTGCCCCCTATTGGGCCATACACAAATCCTAACACTGTAGCATCCCCGTTAAGAGAACCTTTGATCAGCACGTATCTTCCTTCAGGGTCCACTATTGTCTTATTGACCAGAAAATTGACATATCTTTTAATGAGTATTGCCACACCCCCCTTATTATTGGTTCCACTTGCTACCGAAACCTGCGAAAAACCAGATCTAATCAACCATTTTGATTCTGCATTGGTTATATGAGTCTCCTGCAAAATAGAATATCAACCTGAATTAAATCACAGTGTTGAAAAACCTGAGTTCTCTTGGCCTTCCTCTGAGCCCCTCACATTTCACGATGCAAATTTGAGTGCACCTAAAGTCATTTTAAATATATGTCAAGTACTAGAACAACCAGGTACAATGTAGTATAGCAGGCACACTTACTCCCCAGTTCCAGCTCCCATAACCTACTAAATAGTATTTACAAAGGAAGGATATCCTATCCAAATGGAGAATGTTTAACACTACTAGAAACACACATAAGCCCCAACAAGCTGGAACGACCCCCACCCCCAATACCCCCCAAGAAAAAACATCCAACTATATACAACTCGGCCCCAGACATAGACAAAGCCAAAAATATATGTAAACCATGATATTCTGGCAGCCACTTCCCATGCAAATCCATAACCCATCAGGCAATAGGGGTTCAGAAGCTTGGAAAATACCCAAAGCCGATGAACCACCACAGGGAAACCACCTACTCCACCCCAAACCATTTAGTAGAAGCCTAGGTCCAGGGATATGAATTGCAACCCCATCCATCAGTGCGTAATGCAGCTGTGAGCAATCCCGCTAGGCCTAGGAGTACCCCAAGAGCAGTACAATATCAGGGTCCAAAACTAACAGATCTTAAAATTACACCTGCACCTCTATCAGTCAGGAGATTGCAAAACTAATAATTAGAACTAGCTCACCATCGGCGATGAGGAAAGCAAAAGGTTAAGAGGTGCACAAAAGCAAGTCCGAGATCATGGCACCTTCGCGATAAGTACAGGCGGTTTCCCAGGGAGCTAATTACTGCTAGGACCAAACGTCCCTCCCTAAATCGATATGGTAGGAAACAAATGCCCACCCAGGACGCCGGCAAACCACCGCCAAGGGAAAGAAAGACAATGGGGCCAAACGGCCCAATTCACCTCCGCCATCTGTCTGAAGCCCCGCTGACCCAGCAACCTCAAGAACAACCAGGCAGGTGAGTCAAAACTGGGCAGCAGGCAAACTAGCTATCGGGGGAAACCAGAAAAGAGAGGGAGAAAGGAAAAAGATCAAAACCAGCATTAATATTTTAAGTCCAAAACCAACTCGAGAAGCCTGTTAAGATTCCAGATCAGGGATAGCCACTCAACCATTAGTTGAAAACAGGCTAGGCATCTTAGCGGACAGGTCTTTTAAGGCTGAGTCCGAGGATTCATAGCTGAGGGGATTTCCATTGATCGTGACCTTGAGAGTAGCCGGGTAGAGCATGCGAAAAGGAATACCAGCAGCCACCAACTTCTGAACCACAAGATGGAAAGCAGCTCTTTAAGTCTGACTTTTTGTAAGTCCTGAGCAATGCGTAACTTGAAGTAGCCAGGTTATAGCCTGCAGCTCGGCCTTATTAAACACATGCTGTTGCTCAACATAGCTCAAAAATTTCAAAATGATGGGACGTGGAGGAGAGCCGGGTGGAGGCCTGGGCCTAAGAGCCCGATGTGCCCGCTCTAAGTGATATTGTGGGTTGAGAGGTGAGGGGCCCACAGTCTTGAGCAGGAACGTCTGGAGAAATGCAATAATATCAGCCCCTTCCTCGAGCTCCGGGAGACCTAGGATCACAAGATTATTTCTCCGACTTTGGCCCTCTAGGTCTACGCTTTTGTTTGCAGCTTTTAACTTGCTGGGCCAAAGAGACCATCTCGGCCTCTGCATTAGCTTCCACTTCTCAGCGAGTGTATCCTGGCCTCCGAGTCAGTTACCCTCGTGGTGAGGGCAGAAAGATCCCCGGATAGACTTCAGATCAGTTGTAATGGACTGTAGCACATCCTTTAATGGCGCAATCTCTTCCAAAATCTCTCCTCTGATAGGGATTGGTTGTGAAATTTATCCCTGTTTTATCCGAGGGGCCCGGCTGGTTTGAGGTTTTTAGGGTCTTTTCTGGCATATGCCAGTGGCGTGTGTCTTATTGCGGCCTGCTTTCTGTCCACCTCCATCCTGCTGCAGACTTTGAGGTACACCTCCGATGACTCACACAAACCAACAGACAAAATGTAAATGTGCCGGTTTTAATGTTCTTAGCTCCTGATTTGATCGAAGAAGCGTCAAAAAAAACTTAATTTGCTAGCGGGAAGGGAGAGCTCCAGACCTCAGCTGCTACTCAGCAAGCAGACATCACGTGACCTTTTGTGTCCCATATGCCTTATCTTGCACTTCTTTGCATTGAATTTCAACTGCCAAACCCCTGACCATTCTTCAAGTTTCTGCAGGTTGCTTCTCATTCTGTCTACACCTCTGGTGTGTCTACTCTGTTACAGAGCTTTGTGTCATCAGCGAACAGTGAAATTCTGCCTTCTAGGTCCTGTGCAATGTCACTGATGAAGATGTTGAATAGGACCGGTCCCAGCACTGATCCCTGTGGTACCCCACTGGTCACTCTTCCTCTGTGGAGTGACAGCCATTTACCACCACCCTCTGTGTCCTGCCACCCAGCCAGTTACCTACCCACCACACTACTGTCCTGCCCACACCCATATTCCCCAGTTTGTGTAATATAATATAATATAATATAATATAATATAATATAATATAATATAATATAATATAATGGTGAGGTGCTATAATATAAGTAATAAATTAAGTAACTACGTGTTAATTTATCTCTGTGACAGTGTGTTACTAATTTATTTGTTACATTATCTCAAACATTAATTAAATAATCTCTGTTGCAGTGTGGTTCAAAAAAACAATGAGTTCAATGCTCTCTGTTACAGTGTTGTGCTTAACTGTATGAAATTATCCCTGTTACAGAGTGGTGATTAATATAATATAATATAATATAATATAATATAATATAATATAATATCATATCATATCATGTAATGTAATATAATATAATATAATATAATATAATATAATATAAGTAATAGATATACCACTCTGAGGTGTGCGGTCACGCTCTGATATCACGCTGCCTTGGTAATAGTCAACATAGGTGCATGTATATCAGAGCGTGACCAAGACACCTCAGAGTGGTATATCTATCTTATAAAATGGCCATAGATTTTTTGGGGGGTGGGTGGAAAAAGTAGTCCCTCTGTGTAGTTGGTAAATAAATGATATGTTGGCAGAGGTTTAAAATAAAGTTGTATTGAAAAATGAGGGAGGCAAGTATGATTGGGAGCACTTTTTGGTGTGAAAAAAACTGTATCTGTAAATGACTTTCACTTTTACTAGCACTTTTTGGTGTGAAAAAAACTGTATCTGTAAATGACTTTCACTTTTACTGCCGAAATGTAGCGTGACCGCGGTGCACATTTCAGAAAGTGAGAAGCTGTTAAAAGCCGAAAGTAAGCCTGCTGTGTTTAAAAATCAGAAAAGTGACTTTCATATTAGTTTGTGTTGCCTTTTGGTAATAGTAGTTCCATACTGTATGCGAAGGAGCGAGGATAGATCGAGTGAGTCGGTAATTTTGAGGTAGAAGGAAGTGAGAGCGAGTGTTGCCAAAGAGAATCGCGGTATTCTCCATGGAAATGCAGCTTTTTTTATAGAAATTAAGAGAAGACAACAAAAGAATGTATGTTCTACTTTTATATATGCAGTTAGGTTTCTCTTAATCAGACTGATTGGTCACAGTGGTTACAGTAATAAAAGTGGTTGTACACTGTGAGACTGTGAAAATGGCAGACAGGATTTGATTTTTAAATTAAATTTTAAGTAAACATTAATGGTAGGATGAAGAGATCAGTTTCTACAGTGTGGGGCTACTACTGGTATATTTACTTATGCCTGTGGGTTTCAGTTGCATATGTGTGTTAGTGTGGGTGTCTAGCTGCACCAGGTGGAGTGGTCTTGCTGCTGGTGAAAGGTTTTGAGGACTGGAAAGTAGTTCAGGCATGCGGTCGTAGTGAAGGCGTGCGGTCGTTGGGAAATAATGCGGTCGCTGTCATGACGTGTTTTGTCCAATTGTATAAGCGGGATTTCTATGATTTTACCACACATTATATATAATATAATATAATATAATATAATATAATATAATATAATATAATATAATATACTAACATACTAACATTCTAAAATGCCAGAACAATAATCCTAACAGTTCTTTTGTGTCTGCTCATTTGGTCAGCCCCCACCCTGGTGACTGACCTTGCTGCCCCCCTCTCCCTCTCGGGCTTCTACCTTCCCAGTCCTGGATTTTCTCACTGCACTGGTTCTTGCTTCCAGAACCCTTCCCCTGTACCTGTCCCACCCCCACTTGAACCCCTCCACTGTTTCTGCCTCCACCAGCCACCCAGGCAGTGCATTCCAAGGCTCCACCACCCTCTCAGTGAGGTAGCACCTCTTCCTTTCTCCACTGAATCTCCCCCCTCCAACTTCCACTCATGCCCTCTAAGTACCCCACCTCATATCTTCAGAGCACCCTGACTACTCCTCCCCTATTTACCTCCTTCATGTACCTGAAGACCTCTATCATGTCCCCTCAGTCCCTTCTCTCTTCCAATATGTACATATTTAGCTCTTTGAGCCTCTCCCCATAGGTCCTTTCCCACAAGCCCCAAATCATTTTGGTTGCCCTCCTCTGGACCCTCTCCAGGAGTTCAATGTCCCTCTTTAAAATGGCCTCCAAAACTGCATGCAGTACTCGAGGTTTGGCCTCACCAAGCAGTTATACGGTGGGATTATCACATCCCTCCTTCTGGAGATGAGCCCCTAGCAATGCATCCAAGCATCATGTTGGCCTTTGCAGCTGCCCTCCTACAACTCTCTGAGTTGTTCATCTTGACATCCACTACCACCCCAGGTCCCTCTCAGCCACCAAGATGTGTAGCATTCCCCACCAGGGTGTACACTTGGCCCAGGTTTCTCTCTCCCAAGTGCAGTACCTTGCATTTTCCTGCATTGAACCTCAGCTTCCACTTTCTAGACAACCTTTCCAGAGCCTCCAGGTCCCCCTGTAAGGCCATCCTCCCCTCCTCCTCCCTATCTACCACTGCCCCAGTTTAGAGTCATCCACAAGGAGACTCATCTAACTCCTGATACCCTTCCTTATGTCAGAGATGTAGGCGTTGAACAGGAGGGCCCAAGGACTGATCCCTGAGGGACTCACTAATGAACCTCCTTGGGAAGAGATTATCCTCCAACCATGACCCTCTGAGTCTGGTTTTTAGACAATTTCTTATCCATCTGATCATCTGGTTTCCACCCCATTTCTCCCAGATTATTCAACAGGCACCCGTGAGTAACAGAGTCAAATGCCTTGCTGAAGTCAAGAAAGAGGATGTCCACTGGTCTTCCCAGGTCCATGGCACTCATCACCCAGTCATAGATCTCCACAAGGTTTGTCTGACATGATTTCCCCAGGATGAATCCATGCTGTCTAACGTCCAGGCTCCCCAACTTTTCCAGGTCCCCCTAGTCTCTCCTTGACAATGTCCTCCATTACCTTGCCCACTATCAATGTCAGGCTGATTGGCCTGTAGTTCCCTGCCACCTCCCTTCATCCCCGCTTGTGGATAGGCACTATATGCACCACCTTCCAATCCTGGGGCACCCACCCTGTCCTCAGAGAAATGCTGAAGAGCTCCATCAGGGGTTCTGCCAGGACTTCTGCCAGTTCCTTCAGCACTCTGGGATGTAATTTATCCTGCCCTGCCCTGGTGCTTTCTCCATCTCATGGGATCCGAGAGCTTCCCTCACTCTCTCTGCCATGATTTCTACCTCTGCTGTCTCATCTTCCTGCTTTGCCTTCCCCACACCTGCCAATGATGCCCCCCTTCCCAAAGGTATAATATAACATATTATAATATAACTTAATATAATACAATATGATATAATATAATGTCATGGTGTTATAATAGTATAACTATTAAATTAATTAACTATGTGTTAATTTATCTCTCTGACAGTGGGGTGCTAAATTATGTCTTAAAATATCCCTGCGATAGTGTGGTGCTGAACAGTGTGGCTCTAAATTATGTGGTAAATTATCTCTGTAACAGTGTTGTGCTAATTTATGTGACAAATTGCATCAAACATGGGTTAAATTGTCTCTATTGCAGTGTGGTTCCAAACTAGAGTTAAATGCTCCCTGTTTCAGTGTTGTGCTCAACTGTGTGAAATTTTCTCTCTTACGGTGTGGTGAATAATATAATTTAACATAATATAATATAATATAATATAATATAATATAATATAATATAATATGTTATGTTTTGTTATATTATATTATATCACCTTACTGTAACAGAGATAATATACACAGATAAGCACAACACTGTCAGAGAGAGCAATTTACTCATTGTTTAGAGCCACACTGCAACAGAGACAATTTAACCCATGTTTGAGACAATTTAACACATTAATTAGTGCCTCACTATTGCAGAGATATTTTCACGCATAGTTTAGCACCACACTGTCACATAGATAAATTAACACATAGTTAATTAATTTAATAGTTATAATATTATAACAGCACATCATTATATTGTAGTGTATTATATTATATGTTATATTATATTAATCACCACACTGTTATAGGGATAATTTTCATGGTTAAGACAACACTGTAACACATTTAATAACCACACTTTTACAGAGATAATTTCTCACATAGTTAGTTAATTAATTTAATAGTTATAATATTATAACACTCACCATTATATTATATCTCATAGCATATCATTTCATATCATATATTTATTTATTTAGATTTTGTTTGCGGGTAAGCCCACTGAGACCAGTGGTCCCTTTTTCAGGAGAGACCTGGAAGTTAGTTACAGAAAAGGACATATTGAAATCAGTTATATACAGTATACAGTAGTTACATTAGTTACATTTGTTACACAGTATTACATTTGCAATATTTATACAGGGTAGTAATCTGGTTCACAATCAGACTCACATATTATATACAGTGCGCATGTATTCACACATTATGCACAAAATGAACATTATTTACATCGGTGTACATTGGAAGCAGTGTGTAGGGAAGTAACCAGTTTATGTAAGATTGTCCATATTAGAATTCCATGACAAATTAAAGGAATTGTTCAAAGTAGTGTAGCAGTCAAACGTAAATGGCCTGGGGAGCTAACGGTTACAGCCACAGAGACTAAGGTTGAGAAGATATAGTTTGAGTCCATTTTTGAACTGGGTGAGGGTGCTTGAGTTCATCAAGCTAGGTGGTAGGGAGTTCCATAGGTGGCGGGCAGCAAATTTGAAGGAACGATTGCCAAAGTTGGAGCACATCCTAGGGGTGTCGAGGAGGTGGTTTGCAGTTGATCTCAGGGTTCGGGTTTGTCTTTTGGGAGAGAGTAGTCCTCGAAGATGGGGAGGGGGACCAAGATTAGTGAACTTGAAAGTTAGGCAAGCCACAGGATAGGCTAGTTTATGCCAGAGAGTGGGCCAGTTTAGTTCCTTTAGGGCCTCACAATGATGTCTCCTAGGCGAGGAGTTTGTGGCAAAGTGAGCCACATGGTTATATAGTATGGAGAGTTTATTGTATTCTGACTCTCGGAGAAACTGCAGCAGTGGGGCTCCATATAGGATGGATGGGAGAAGATTGCAGTGGGCAATTGCATGGCGTGCAGTAGAGGATAGAGAGTTTCCCAGACTGTAAAGGAGGCCAAGCTTTTGATGGGTGGACCTGGTTATGGAATCAATATGGGATCAGTAGGTCATTTCCTGGTCTAGATGGATCCCAAGATATTTAAAACTGGGCGTGACCTCAACTCTTTTTCCTTGGCTGGTGCTGATCTGGAGAAGCTGACTTCTGTCTGATCCCAGTCATCTAGAGCCAAACAGTACGGCTTTAGTTTTTTCATCATTGAGAATAAGGGAGTTTGTGGAGAACCAGGCCTCGAGGGTGGAGAGACTATCCTGAAGTTTTGTTGAGATGACGCTAGGTTGGGAGTCACTGCAGTATATGACAGTGTCATCAGCATATAGAATGAGATTGCTGTGAGGGCTGTTTCCCTCTATGTCATTGAGGAAGAGTGAGAAGAGCAGAGGGTCCAGGATTGAGCCCTGGGGTACCCTGGCATAGACTGATCTGGGTCCAGACTGTGTACCCTTCCAGCGGACTTTTTGGGAATGGTCACTCAGATAGCTCTTAAACCAGGAGTGAGAGTGGTGATCCAGTCCTAGGAGCAGGAGTTTAGAGAGGAGGAGATTATGGTTAACCAGGTCAAAGGCCTTGGATAGGTCAATGAAGAGGGCACCCGTTGGGGAGCCTTGGTCCATATGGGAGAGGATGTCCGTGGTGAGCTGAATGAGTGCAGTGTCGGTACCATGACCCTTTCTAAAGCCATGCTGGACATCAGCCATGAGTAAGTGCTGCTCAAGATAGTCTTGTAACTGGTTTGAGACTAGTCTTTCCTGAATCTTCCCAGGGACTGAGAAGGAGATTGGACTGTAATTTCCTATTTGTCTCGGGCCCACTTTTGTGGACAGGTACAATGGTCGCTACCTTCCACATTTTTGGGACCAAGCCATCCTGAAGCGACCTATTTATGAGCAAGGTGACAGGATGGGCGATGGCCGGGTCCTTTGTCGGAGAGTTCCCCACCAAGATGGAGTCCATTTGACTAGTAGAGGAGCCCCTGATAAGTTGGTTAATGTGTCCCCAGAATTTATTGGGATCCCGTAGGTGCCTAGTTTGTAGGTCATTTAGGTATTGAGACTTGGCTTTTTTTGAGGATTTCTTGCACTGATTTCTCAGTTCTCTGTACTTTTCCCAGACTGTTGGGCTGCCAGATGATTTGAAAGTACCCCATGCTCTGTCCCGGAGGAGCATAGTATGCTTGAGGCACGGGTTCAGCCATTTATGACATTTTCCTTGTACCCTGAGCTTTTCTAACGGGGCATGCATATTCGATGCAGACAAAAGATCTGGGTGAAGTATTCAAGTGCCTTGTCGAGGTGTGGGGAGAGAGATTAGGGGCCCAGTCAGTGTGTCACAAATGGGAGCAGAAATCGCAGGTACAAACTATCAGGTTTCTCGCTCAATGACCTTTGCAGCAATTTTTGGAGGCTTATTGGACCAAATACAGAAAGTAGGCACGTGATCACTCAAGGAGTCAGCCATAATCCCAGCTGACAGTATACGGTCCGGGTAAGAAAGGAGGATCCAGTCAATGAGAGAGTGGTTTCCAGTCTTGGGGTTATGCCTTGTGGGGAGGTCTATGACCTGGGTAAATGAGGAGCCAAGTAATGAGTTTTTAGTAGGGGAGGAGAGCAGGGATGGCCAGTGGAGACTGAAGTCCCCGAGGAGAATGGTCTCCCACGGGGAGTATGATATCATATCATATAATTTCATATCATAGCATATGATATTATATTATATGATATTATATTATATTATATTATATTATATTATATTATATTATATTATATTATATTATATTACAGTAATCACCACTCCGTAACCAGGATAATTTCACACAGTTAAGCACAACACTATAATACAGAGTATTTAACTAATTGTTTAGACCCTCACTACAAGACTTACAATTTAACAAATGTTTGACAGAATTTAACAAATAGTTCAGCACCACACTACCGCAGGGATATTTTAAGACATAGTTTAGCACCCCACTGTCAGAGAGATAAATTAACACATAGTTAATTAATTTAATAGTTATACTATTATAACACCACAACATTATATTATATTATATTATATTATATTATATTATATTATATTATATTATATTATATTATATTATATTATATTATATTATATTACACTATATTATATTATATTATATTATATTATATTATATTACATTATACTATACTATACTATATTGTATTAAATTATATTCTAATATATTATATTATACCTCTGGGAAGGGGGGCATCACTGGCAGGTGTGAGGAAGGCAAAGCAGGAACACAAGATAGCAGAGGAGGAAATCATGGCAAAGAGAGTGAGGGAAGCTCTTGGGTCCCATAAGATGGAGAAAGCACCAGGGCAGGATAAATTACATCCCAGAGTGCTGAAGGAACTGGCAGAAGTCCTGGCAGAACCCCTGATGGAGCTCTTCAGCATTTCTCTGAGGACAGGGTGGGTGCTCCAGGATTGGAAGTTGGCACATATAGTGGCTATCCACAAGTGGGGATGAAGGGAGGTGGTAGGGAACTACAGGCCAATCAGCCTGACATTGATAGTGGGCAAGGTAATGGAGGACATTGTCAAGGAGAGACTAGGGGGACCTGGAAAAGTTGGGGAGCATGGACGTTAGACAGCATGGATTCATCCTGGGGAAATCATGTCAGACAAACCTTGTGGAGATCTATGACTGGGTGATGAGTGCCATGGACCTGGGAAGACCAGTGGACATCCTCTTTCTTGACTTCAGCAAGGCATTAGACTCTGTTACTCATGGGGGCCTGTTGAATAATCTGGGAGAAATGGGGGGTGGGGAACCAGATGATCAGATGGATAAGAAATTGTCTAAAGAACCAGATCCAGAGGGTCATGGTTGGAGGGATAGTCTCTTCCCCAAGGAGGTTCATTAGTGGAGTCCCTCAGAGATCAGTCCTTGGGCCCCTCCTGTTCAACACCTATGTCTCTGACATAAGGAAGGGTATCAGGAGTTAGATGAGTCTCTTTGTGGATGACTCTAAACTGGGGGCAGTGGTGGATGGGGAGGAGGAGGGGAGGGTGGCCCTACATGGGGACCTGGAGGCTCTGGAAAGGTTGTCTAGAAAGTGGAAGATGAGGTTCAGTGCAGGAAAATGCAAGGTACTGCACCTGGGAGAGAGAAACCCAGGCTAAGTGTACACCCTGGGGGGGAATGTTACACATCTCGATGGCTGAGAGGGGACCTGGGGTGGTAGTGGATGTCAAGATGAACAACTCGGAGAGTTGTAGGAGGGCAGCTGCAAAGGCCAACATGATGCTTGGATGCATTGCTAGGGGCTCACCTCCAGAAGGAGGGAAGTGATAATCCCACTCTGATAACTGCTTGGTGAGGCCAAACCTCGAGTACTGCATGCAGATTTGGAGGCCACATTTAAAGAGGGACATTGAACTCCTGGAGAGGGTCCAGAGGAGGGCAACCAAAATGATTTGGGGCTTGTGGGAAAGGACCTATGGGGAGAGGCTCAAAGAGCTAAATATGTACATATTGGAAGAGAGAAGGGACTGAGGGGACATGATAGAGGTCTTCAGGTACATGAAGGAGGTAAATAGGGGAGGAGCAGTCAGGGTGCTCCAAAGAAATGAGGTGGGGCACCTAGAGGGATGAGTGGAAGTTGGAGGGGGGAGATTCAGTGGAGAAAGGAGGAGGTGCTACCTCACTGAGGCATCATATCATATAATTTGGTGGTGCCATGGAATGCACTGCCTAGGTGGCTGGCGGAAGCAGAAACAGTGGAGGGGTTCCAGAGGGGGAGGGACAGGTAAAGGGGAAGGGTTCTGGAAGCAAGAATCAGTGCAGTGAGAAAATCCAGAAGTGGGAAGGTAGAAGCCAGAGAGGGAGATGGGGGCAGCAAGGTCAGTTACCAGCATGGGGGCTGACCAAATGAGCAGACACAAAAGAACTGTTAGGATTACGGTTCTGGCATTTTAGAATGTTAGTATGTTAGTATATTATATTATATTATATTATATTATATTATATTATATTATATTATATTATATTATATTATATTATATAATATATTACATGATAATATATTGCATGATACTATATTATATTATATTATATTATATTATATTATATTATATTATATTATATTATATTATATTATATTATATTAATCACCACTCTGTAACAGGGATAATTTCACACAGTTAAGCACAACACTGTAACAGAAAGCTTTAAACCTCATTGTTTTGAACCACACTGCAACAGAAATGGCTTAATTCATGTATGAGATAATGTAACAAATAAATTAGTACCACACTGTCGCAGAGATAAATTAACATGAAGTTACTTAATTTATTACTTATAATATTATAGCACCTCACCATTATATTATATTATATTATATTATATTATATTATATTATATTATATTATACTGTACTAATCACCACTTCTTAACAGATATAATTCACACAGTTAGACACAACACTGTAACAGAGCATTTAACTAATTGTTTAGAACCACACTACAAGAGAGGCACTATAACTCTTGTTTGAGATAAATTAACCAGAGATTAGCTGCACACTGTCACAAAGATAATTTAGCACATTTAATCATTACACAGTTGCAGAGATAATTTAACACATAGTTCAACTCCCCACTATCACAGAGATATTTTAACACATAGGCCCAGATATTCAAACTGCTCCATAAAAGGGCGCGACAGCAGGAGCAAGCGCAAGTCCACTGCGCCCATGCACAATAAGCATGATATTCAAACACTGCACAGGTCAAGATGTGCCTGCAGCACATGACTGAATATCATGCCAACTGTGCCATAGTGCAACCTGGGATGTGCAGTGGTGCAGTTCAGATGTGCAATAGCACAACCAGAGATGCTCAGTGGAGCAGGGCAGCAGCACAACAGCACAACCAGGGATGCGCAGGGACAGGATGCACAGGCGGACCACCCAAGCTAGAGATGGGCAGAGGAGCACACAGCAGAACAGACATTGCCCCCCACACCCCATGCACTGCACAACCGGGGGAGAGCTGGAATAACCACTGGCCCATGGATACCAGCAACAAACCCACAGCCAGGGCATGGAGTACCAGCACACCCCCTGGCAAGCTGTGACCAGCACACAAGGAGGTCAGGCCACCCCATGCCACACCATCCCAACAATGCAGAGCACACCCTGTACCACGATCCCCAGACACCCTGCACAGGATCAGCACCCACCAGTGCAGGACACCCCATGCATGCCACCACCTCCACCTTGACAATGCAACTCTGTGCACCACAGAACCATGCAAGGCAGCCCCACCATGAGCACCCTTCAGTGGGTGGCAGCAGACAGCAATGCAACGACTTCATACACAGTACCACCACGCACGTCCCCCTGAGGTACAGCTGAGAGGCTGACCAAGTGTCAGCACACGAGGTACCCCACACATGACAGGGCATCTCCTGGACCCCACCACCAGTGGCACAGCACTCTGCACACC
Organism: Neoceratodus forsteri; assembly: GCA_016271365.2. Lineage (NCBI taxonomy): Eukaryota > Metazoa > Chordata > Ceratodontiformes > Ceratodontidae > Neoceratodus > Neoceratodus forsteri. The sequence continues at coordinate 876,543,062 of CM028136.1, forward strand.
CTTCCAAGGATACACCTCGACCCAGCACAGGCCACAACAGCCAGCACAGACACCCACAGTGGTGCATGGAAGCATGCACCACACAGGATGTGACACAGTGCATGGACAAACACCCACCCATACCGAAGGGCACACCAACACAGGGACACAGTAGCAGGTCACCCAAGCCCCTGGCGTGTTGCCACAGGAACAGTGTACACATGGCCAGCACCTCCATGGCACAGGTGTGCCAGCCACCCTGTGCAGGCACCAGGAAGCTGTACACCACCAATATGTGCCTGGAGCACAAGTGACAGACAGTGGGCACATCCCTGCAACCAGACACAAGTGACAGCATGGAGGTGGGACAACAACAGCGGAGGCCACAGTGCCACACAAGGCAGACATGCACCACACCAGTTACAGGAGGCAACCCAGCATTGTGCTGGGTACAGTGGCTGATGTGCCAGGGGAACGTGCAGTTCACAGACATGCAAGGGTGTCAGCTGCACAGGCCATGGACAGTCTGACAGGTGCACCATGGACACAGTGCATGCACCGTGGACCACTGCTCACAGTCATCCATTGCACAGGGAACAACACACAAACCACAGACAGTGACTGATAGCTACACCCACACCATAGTTGCTTCTCCTATTGTCACACACACACACACACACACACACACACACACACCCATGACTGCACCACAGCTGATGCCATGCACACCACTGCAGCTGAGCACCTGTAGCCCATTGCAAATCAGAGACCACTACAGTAGGCATTACAAAAGAAATGTATATTACAAGATATAAAACAACTATTTACAAATATTTACAAAATGTTGGAGTGAGGGCCACAAACCAAGTGGGTGGGTAAGGGCAGGGTGAACAAATGGTAGTGGGAAGGAGGGGTGAGGGTGGGTCCAGGGTAGGTGCAATCTTTGATTCATGACATTCAGCGGGAGCCACGCCCTGGCTCTGATGGGGCCTCCCACCATGCCTCCTGCAGACTCTACCTGCTCCATCCACTGTAAGATTTACAGGAGGCCCTGGCCACCTGCAGAAGCTCCTTCAGTGCCCCTCCATGTGCTGCATCTGCCATCCACCTAGGGACAAGGGAGCAGAGAGAATAGGTGTGAATGCACAGCCCCTGCAGCCCACCCACTGTGCATGGCATATGGCCATGGGACATGCCTCTGTGATGGTGTGTGACCAGCCACAGTGATCGTGTCCACAAGATCTGCCCACCCAGGCACACACAGCCATGCAGACCACTGCACACACCCACCGCCCAAGTCCCGCACAGCACCACCGTGGCTGTACAGTGACATGGCTGTGCGGTGCGAAGGCAGTGGCATAGCCATATACCCAGTGCATGCATGGAACATCAGCGATGCACACCCACACATGCAGTGCCCCTGGACAGTGCTGACTGTACTGTGTGGTGTTCATGTCACTGGTGTCAACGGATGGTGGCAATGCCCCGCCACCTACCCTGCAACACAGAATATCTTGGAAGAAAGGCACTCACCATCATCGGCCTGATCCAGGTGCTGTAGTCCGCTTTGACTGGCTTCCCATGGCTGTTGACCATCTCCATCACCCACACCTCGGTGTAGGTCCTGTCTGGCTTGGCGCCGCTCTTCAGGGCCTAGGGTGTAAAAATGGAGAGGGGATTATCAGTGCAATCCAGTATCAAAGACCCCCCACCCATGGTTGTGTGCAATCCTGCACAGCCCAGCCATGCTGCAACCCCCCCAACACCACTAATACCCCACCAACACCACTGCCCACACTGGATGGCCCACCCTCCCATTTGGTGGACACATGCCCACCATGATACCCATACTACGCAACCAGTGAATGGATGGGGCACCTACCTGGTCGTGGCACTGCACTTCTCCTGACATGTGCCCACAGGCGAGCAAGCCTGTCTGGGTCCCTACGCTCGAGGTCCCTGTATCTGTGGTGACACTGCTCAGCCATGTGCCCGATTCCTGTGGCCTCCTCCAGTGCCACCGCCACCTCCTGCCATACATCACCATGGCAATGTCCAGGGGTGCAGTCCCAAAAGTGCCCCAGCATGGGGCTCCACTATATGGCCACCAAATTGGTCAGCTCCACCTGGCTCCAAACAGCAGCCTTCCTTCTTGCCATCTCTGAAGCTGGTTGGAGTCAAAATGGCACTCAGTAGTGTGGTCCACCATGTGCAGATACTGCACAGTGCAGCGCTGCCATTCCCCATCATGCTGTCACCTTTCAGCATGATAGTGGTGTACCCATGTGGATGCATGGTGCCTAGGGGGCAAAGGTTGGGCACAGGGTCAAGGGTCTCCCGCGCATGGACGGCCACAGCGTGATTTGTACTCCCTGCATGTTGTGTGATTGGTGCCTGGGTGAGATGCCCTGTAGTGGCCTACCGCGCTGTGGCTCCATGACGCCTATGGCACCCCCATGCAAAAGCACCATACATGTGAACAGCGCAGTAGCACCACTGGCACTATTGTGGTCAGCCCTGCACTGCCTCCCATGCACAGCACATCAGCAGCACAGCAGGCATCAGCATCAGCACCCCGGGCATGTGCCGTTCGGTGTCCACTGCACACATCACAGAACTGCGCCCTTGCCTGAGCACATGCAACACAATTGCGCAAAGCACAACAGCGTGATATTCAGCCGGCATATGCAAATCAGCTCATCAGTGATTCAATGGCGCAGATACTGCATTAGCATCCACTTAAAATTGTGCCTCACCTCATTTGCATGTGTTGCACTATAAAAATGCAACATTGGGCTGCAGAGGCCATAGTCTGGTATTGCAGTCTATTGTGGTGAGTTGCATGCTGTTTGGGAGTGTGGGCTGTGGTGTGTGGGAGATTCATGCGACTGCACAGTCAGAGGTAACACCTGTCATTCCCACAGGATCAATGATGAGCAACCGTGAGGTGGAGGAGGAGGAATAGAGACGGGGAAGAAAGAGGAGGCCAAACTTTAACAAGGCAGAAACAGATGACCTGTTTGAGGCCTACCTTGGCCAGGAACCGCTGCTCAACGGACAGCGGAGTACTCCACAGGCCAATGCTGTTGCATGCAGAGGAGGCGCATGCCATCAACCAGCATGGCAGCCAACAGTGGTCCTTGCAGGAGTGCAAAAACATGGTGGGCACAGACAGAAGGAGGATTAAGGATAAGGTGGCCGCCATCAGGGCAGCACAGGCTGTGACTGGTGAGGGACAGCCAGCTGTGCAATGTCTGACCCCTCAGGAAGAGTGGGTTGCTTGCAGCATGCGGCGTTGTGCCATCGAGGGTGTTCCAGGTGGTGGCTTCCAGATGGGTGGTAGCCCGTCACTGCATGGTAGGTCCTGACCTGTCACTTTGGGGCGGATGCCACAGGGTACTGCAGATACATTAATGCTACTGTGTTCCCCTACTGCTCCTGAGCATCTACATGGGTCAGTGGTGGTGGGTTCATCCACTGAGGGTGATACCCTGGACACAGAGGAGGGCCCATCTACCTCCACAGGTGTCCGAGGGTCAGGACTACAGTGGGCCCACCTGGCTGTCCGGACTGATATTGGTGGAGCAAGTGCAGAGGAGGCCCTGCTCATGTCCCAGCATGCCGGCATCCATGGCATCCATGCTGAGACTCAGACTGGTGCCGGATCCATCACTGATGATGATGGAGCTCACATCATTGACAGTGATACTTGGGCCCGCAGGATGGCCACACAGCAGGTTACAGCATGGGCATAGCTGTGGGTGGTGCCGCTGTGGAGGCCTGTGTGACATCACAGTCCCAGTCTGTGCCTGTCTGTACCAGTGGGGCAGCACTGGTGTGTGTTCAGGACAGTTGGGCTGTTGCGGCCACTGCGGCGGCACCGTTGAGCCCTGGAGAGTGGCAGCAGGATGGGCAGCATCAGCAGTTGGCCAATGGCACTGGGAGGACAGTGTCGGGGGTGGCATCAGTGCACTGCCTGTGAACATGCCCAGGCATTGCCCTGGTGTGCAGTGCCCAACCTCAAGGGGTGCTGCCCATCACGGCCATGAACACCATGAGGGACATCATGCCGATTAGGCGGATGACCTCTTAGATAAGCACACCCGCATACTCCATGATTCAGGGGATCAGTAGTTGCAGCTTGTGACGGCAGTGGATGCACTAAGTGCAGTCCTGCAACAGGCAGAGGAGCGGCGCAGCAGTCTGCACCGGTCTGCTCCTGGCAGGGATGGACTGGCTGTGGGAGGATGTGACTGCCACCATTGACTGGCAGACACAGGCATTTACTGCTGTCATGGCCACATTGGGCACACAGTTATTTGCCCTTGCATCACAGACACCGTGCAGTGCAAAGTCCACCCCCCCATTCCCGGTAACATGCGACACCATCCTTGTTGGCACTGGGTTCGGCTGTGGGCATCCCAAGCACGCCTGGCGCAGGCATGTTCGGTGAGCTGCAGACCCCTGCTTGAGAAAGATTGCGTTCCCGCAGTGGAACCCCTGGGGAACCGTCGATGCCACCCCATGAGGCCATTGGTCAGCCTGTTACTGCTGGCGGCTCTCGATGGAGTCACCCACACATCCGTAGTGGCTGTGGCACTGTTCTGCATTACTGACCTGTCTCCCACCATGGCTACTGTCTGACACTGCCCTGTGTGCAGTGTGTTGTTCATCATGCAATGCACAGGTGGGGTTCCCAGCCCTGCAAACACACGCATCACACGTTGCATGTGCACACCCTCCCAGCTGCTGGCCACTGTGACGTGTGCATGATGATGCCTGCGTTGTGCTGTCCACCACTGTGCAATGGTGCCCAGCATCTGAGATGATGCACAATAAAGAAACAATTTAACCCTTGTTTTGAGAGAATTTACGAACATACGAACATACGAAATTTGCCAGCAGATAAAGGCCAAGAGGTCTATCAAGTCTGCTCAAATGTGCAGCTAACACCCCTTATTCTGCAGCTGCCCCTCCCTTCCACCCTTCCCCTTCATTAACCCTCCCCCTTGTCCTGTCCCATCCTCGTTTGAAGCAGTCCACTGTTCTACTGCATACCACTTCAGCAGGTAACACATTCCACCCAGCCACCACCTCTCTGTAAAAAGTGTCTCTCATCTCCTCCTGAACCTTCCTCGCTCCAGTCTCATATCATGGCACCTGGTGGCCTCCCTCCCTACTTTGAACAGCCCTCTGTACCCATCTTGTTTATTCCTTTCATGTATTTAAAGGTTTCAATCATGTCACCCCTGTCTCTCCTCTCCTCCAGTGAGTACATGTTCAACTCCTTCAACCTCTTCTCGTATGATAAGTCCCCCAGCCCCTTGATCATCTTTGTCACTCTGTGCTGCACCCCCTCCAGTAACCTAATGTCCCTCTTCAGATACAGATGCCAGTACTGCACGCAGTACTCCAGGTGTGGTCTCACTAATAACCTATACAGTGGCAGAATCACCTCCTCCCTCCTCAAGGATATACCCCTTGCAATACAACCCAGCATTTTGTTGGCCTTTGCAGATGCCTTCCTACATTGTGCCAAGTTGTTCATTGACCCTGTAATGAGCACACCCAGATACTTCTCCTCCTCTGTCTGGGCTAGCTGCACTCCTCCTAGCTGGTAACTCCTCCTTGGGTTCTTCATCCCAAAATGCAGCACCTTGCACTTTTGGCATTAAGCCCAGTTGCCAGGTGTCTGACCAGGTGTTTTAAGCCAGATCATCCTGCAACCCCTGCCATCCCCTAGGTCATCCACCACTGCGCAAACCTTGGTATCATCAGCAAACAGACTGATCTTGCTCTTGATGTCCCATGATATGTCTGCAATGAATATCCCAAACAACACTGGTCCCAACACTGAGCCTGTGGAACACCGCTCGTCACTGCCCTTGGGTGTGAGAGCCCCCACCCACCACCACCCTCTGTTGCCTTCCTGCAGCCAGTTTCCCCCATCTCACCAGCTTTGCACCCGCCTCTGTGCCTACTAACTTCCTTCCCAGCCTTCCATGTGCACTGAGTCAAATGCCTTACTGAAGTCCAGATACAGGACATCCACTGCATGGCCCCTGTTTAGTTGCCTCAGTTACCCAGTCATAGAACTTGACTAGGTTGGTTTGCTGGGATCTCACAAATGAAGCCATGCTGTCTGCTGTCCTGTAGTCCTTGGCCTCTAGGAGGCCACCAGCCTCTCCTTCAGGATAGTCTCCATTAGCTTACCCTCGATGGATGTGAGGCTCACTGGTCTGAAGTTTCCCGGTTCATCCTTGAGGCCACTCTTGTGGAGGGCACCACATGAGCCATCCTCAGTCCTGAGGTACACACCCTGAATGTAGTGAGGCATTAAATAGGTCTGCCAAAGGTCCTGCAAGGACCTCTGCCAGCTCCTTCAGTACCCTGGGGTAGATGCCATCTGGGCCTGGCGCCTTGTCCACCCTCAGTGTCTTCAGACCCTCTCAAACTCTGCTCTCCATGATTTTCCCATCTGTCACCACTTCCCACCCTGCTTCTGCCATTTCTCCCACCTTGGGTGTCATCTCCCTCTTCTCTTTAGTAAATACTGAGCAGAAGTACTCATTTAGTGCTTCCTGCCTCACTTCCTGCTTCCACCCAACTCCCTCCTTCCTAATCCTTACTATGTGGTCCTTACAGCTCCTTTTCTCCTGATGTACTTAAAGAAGTCCTTCTCCCCTTCTTAATGCCTTGTGCCAGCCTGAGTTCCGTAGATGCTTACTGCCCTTGTCACCTCCTTTGATTCTGTCAAGTACTCTTCCCTGTCCTCCCCCTCCCTGTTTTCTTGTACTTCCTAAAGGCAGATCTTTTCCTCCTTACCTTTTTCATGACCTCCTTGCTCAACCAGATAGGTATCTTATCCCTAGCCTTCTTGTTTTGGGCTTTGCAGCAGGTGTTGGTTGCCTCCACTATCCCCAGCTTTATGAGCTCCCACCTCTGATTAGTGTCCATACTAGATTGAGTTCTGGGCAGGTACCCTTTTAACACTTCCCCCATCCTCCCAAAGTCAGCCCTCCTGAAGTCCAGTACTATTGTGCAGATTCCACTCCTTCCTTGCCCATATCCAATGTGAGCCATACTGAGTGGTGGTCACTCCTGACAGCGGTTCCTCCACTGTAAGTCCTCTCACAAAGTCCCCATTTGCCAGCACAAGGTCAAGGGTATTCCCTAACCTGGTTGGTTCACTGACCATTGCAGCAGGAAGCTGTCCTGGAAGGCATCCAGCAGTACCTGCTCCCTTCTGTTCCCTGGTTGTTGGGGTGCTCCAGTCCACTCCTGGCATGTTGAAGTCCCCCACAATCACCACACTACCCTTCTCACAGGTCCTCCTGATCTGTCCCGCTAGTACCCTGTCTAACTCCTCCGTCTGAGGTGGTGGCCTGTACTCCACTCCCATTCTAAGAATCCTATTATTGGAATCCTGGATTTGCATCCAAAGTGACTCCATACTACCCTCCTCCCCTTCCTCCCTTACACACTTCAGTCCTTCCTTCACATATAGTGCCACCCCCCTCCTTTCCCAATCACCCTGTCCCTACGAAATAACCTGTACCCTGGTACAGACAGGTCCCAGTCATTGTATTGGGTGGCCCATGTTTCCATGATGGCTGCAATGTCCACCTCTCCCTCTGCCATGAGAACCTGTAACTCTGTAGTTTTCCTCCCAAGGCTCCAAGCATTAAGGGTAACCACCTTCCTCCCTTCCCCCCCCATTCTGCCCTCCTTTCCTAGCATCACCAACAGTACTTGCCATTTGTCCTTTGTCACTGTTATGGGGGTAAGCTCATATGGTTTCCCAACCTGTGGTCTCTGCATATCTCTTCCCAACTGCCACCCCCACCCTAGTTTAAATTCCCAACTTCCTCTATGTACTCCTCCATCCTCTGTTTCAACACTTTCTTCCCTCCTCACTCAAGTGTAGTCTGTCCTTGGCATAGAGACTACTGTCCTCCTGGTCCCTCCCACCCCAACAGCCAATACCCTTTAGCACAACACCAGGTTCTTAGCCATCCTTTAAATTCCTCTATTCTCACCTTTCTTGTTGTGCTTGCCTTTGGCACCAGAAGTATCTCTGAAAAAGTTACTGATCTTCCTGCCCCCTTACATAATTGTGCTAGTTCCTCAAACCTCCTCTGGACGGTATCTACTGTCTTGTCAGCCAGGTCATTTGTCCCAAGATGTATTATTAAATAAGACTTGTCCCTACCCCTTCTAGCATATTTCAGAACAGACTCTCCCACCCTTTCTGCTGTCATTCCTGGCATGGCCTCCACCCAAATGTGACTATGCCTCTCCCCCTTGCTACCCCACCTAACTCCTCTTAGTATTGAGACCCCCAGCATTAAGATTCCACCCCTCTTACTCCCTGCTTGCTTCCATTCATCTTCCTCTCTCATTTCCAGCTCCTCTTCTTCCTCCTGCACATTATTTCCCCCTTTTACCCCTGTTGCAATTCTCCCAGCAGAACTTCCCCCCGCTCAAGTTTGGTCCAGGCATTTATCAATTACTCCTCTAATTTCATCATTTCCCTCCTCCACCTTCTTCCTCTCTAGCAGTGCACAACTATTTTCTGAAGGCCCTTCACAAATGCCTGCTCCCACTCTCTTCATAGTAACCTGTTCTCTCCTTTCCACTCCATGACTTTTGCCACTTCTTCGCCTCCCCTCACAAGTCCCTATCTCCTCCTTACATTTGTCTTTTGTCTCCTGACCTGGTTTCCCGGCATTGTTCTTCCTGGCCTGGGCCCTTGTCTCTACTTCCTTCTTCTGACCTCTCTCACCACTGTTTGCTTAAATCACCCTCCCTCATCTCCCCTTCTTCCTCCCTCCAGTATTGGGCCCAAACCCACCCCCAATCTGCCTTGCCTGTCTTAATTCCTCTTGCAGACCCTCAATCTCCTTTCTAAGTTTTTCATGTGGTTGCACACTAAACATCCTCCCACACTCAGACAATTTTAGAAAGATTGGTGCACCACAGTTGTTGCAGCCTACCACCCTATCCATTGCTGTCATTGCCCACCAGTGACCCCCCCACCCTTCCAGAAGTAGGATACCAAACACTCCCCCCAAGTCTCCCCTCTCCCTCCTGTATCAGTGCAAAACATTTTCTTTATTTCTCTTACCTCCTTTGTTGCACATGTTTAGATATATTGAGCAACTGCTTTTTATATTCCTATCCTTCCTATCCACACTCAAAAACAGACTTTAAGTAGCCATTGCCCAACCTTCTTCAAACTCCTACTCCTCCTTTCCCCAATGCAATATCAATGCGAAGAAGTATTAATGAAAGCTCCTAGATTTGCATTTACTTCCCTTCCACTGAGAGAGCAGTCATCTCTTCACTTGCTGCTGTTCCTTTCCAGGTATGCCTCTCCTACTCCACACCCCTTACTATACCCAGTGTTTAGCTCATGTCAATCAGATTTAACAGGGCATATAATCAAAAGATGGGGGAAGGGGGGCGAAAATTTGCAGCAACCAAAGACAGCAAAGAAATACACCACCACTACGTTTTAAATCCTCAACAGCCCACAAACAATTCTAAGTAAAGACAACAAAGAAAGTTCAGTGTCACCAAAAGCCCACAATCCAAGTCTAAAAGAAAAACAGCAATTACCAGTTACTGTAAAGCAATGAATTGAATATGCTTCCTTCCCCTGCTGGCTTCTATAACATTCAAAAATACATACATTTCTATCTCAGCTCTTTACCCTTACCATTAAAAGGTAACTATAATCACAATAATCTACCTTCTACTAATACAGATTCTATCACAGAACCAGAGCACAATGCAAAAACATCTGCTGCTTAGCAACAACAAACAGGTGACAACATACCAAGATGATGTAGCTTTTTTAAAAATATAAAAAAAATGTAATCGTTTAAACCAGTAGAAATCAGCAGTCCCAAAAGCACCTTGAACTACAAGAAAAAACACAGTACCACACCTCTGCCACAATAACTAAACAGTTCTAAAACATTGGAGAAAGAAGAAATAATCAGAGACTGCACAAAAAGATACAATGTACTATAAAGTATTAGGCAATAGTATACTTAGTTGTTTAACAGAGAAAATAAAGTACCTACCAAAACAGACAGAATACCCACAAATGACACTTAGGTTCTCAATATCAGACACCACCAAAGGGACACAGAAAGAAATTTAACACAGAGATTAGCACCACACTGTCACAGAGATTATGTAACACATTTAATCACCACACTGTTACAGAGATAATTTTACACATAGCTTAGCACCACATAGTTCTGCACCAGACTCTTATAGAGATACATTAACAAATAGTTAATTAATTTAAGAGTTGTAATATTATAACACTACATCATAACATCATTATATTATATTATATTATATTATATTATATTATATTGTAATATATGGATATTTAAAATAACACTACTGAAAAGCATATAAAAATTTCCAGTAATACACCGAGCCAAAGTGATAATACCATCGTTGTTTAGTGATATACTATCGTTCGAGCTCATGATACTATTGTTTGAGCTCGAACGATAGTATTATCAGAAAACTTGAACAGCGCAAACTCAAGATCGTAGCCAGCTTCCTGACATCCCCAAAGCTGTGCGTGGTGACATTGGTAAAACCGCACCTTCTGATTGGATGAGCTTTCTTTGTGGGCGGATCAATAATTTCAAAAAACATGGTGGGCATCTCTCGCTTAGCGAGAGAAAATTGTTCCTTCGCTTCACTACTCCTACTTGAGTCTGACTAACTGACCACAGCAACCGCCGCGAGAAAAAAGTTGTTCCACTGTTTCGCTTAGCAGTTTAACACTGCACAATTTAGCGGTTTGAATTTTTTAAAGTTTTCAATGTTGCTGCAATCACTGGCTCCTTCTCACATGAAAATCACCTCAGCACCCCAGTCGAAGATTCCTCATTCTTTGGCAAAGGTAAGCACTGATACTTCTCAGATCCATGTATTACAAAAATAATAAATACATTCTTAGTTATAAGTATTATCTCGAGGATCTGGGGCACTTTTGAAACCTCTCGAGTTCGCTCTCGAGGTTTGCTGTGCCCCCAGATCCTCTCGATGAATTACTGCCTTGTAATACACCAGAATGTATCTATTATTCTATTTGTAATATATGGATATTTAAAATAACACTACTGAAAAGCATATAAAAAATTTCCAGTAATACACCGGAGCCAAAGTGATAATACCATCGTTGCCTAGTGATAATACTATCGTTCGGAGCTCATGATACTATTGTTTGAGCTCCGAACGATAGTATTATCAGAAAACTTGAACAGCGCAAACTCAAGATCGTAGCCGGCTTCCTGACATCCCCAAAGCTGTGCGTGGTGACATTGGTAAAACCGCACCTTCTGATTGGATGAGCTTTCTTTGTGGGCGGATCAATAATTTCAAAAAACATGGTGGGCATCTCTCGCTTAGCGAGAGAAAATTGTTCCTTCGCTTCACTACTCCTACTTGGAGTCTGACTAACTGACCACAGCAACCGTCGCTCGAGAAAAAAAAAGTTGTTCCACTGTTTCGTTTAGCAGTTTAACACTGCACAATTTAGCGGTTTGAATTTTTTTAAAGTTTTCAATGTTGCTGCAATCACTGGCTCCTTCTCACATGAAAATCACCTCAGCACCCCAGTCGAAGATTCCTCATTCTTTGGCAAAGGTAAGCACTGACAATTTCCTCGCATCCATGTATTACAAAAAATAACAAATACATTCTTGTGTTACAAGGCAGTTCTTCATCTCGAGGATCTGGGGGCACTTGAAACCTCTCGAGCTTCGCTCTCGAGGTTTGCTGTGCCCCCAGATCCTCTCGATGAATTACTGCCTTGTAATACACCAGAATGTATCTATTATTCTATTTGTAATATATGGATATTTAAAATAACACTACTGAAAAGCATATAAAAAATTTCCAGTAATACACCGGAGCCAAAGTGATAATACCATCGTTGCCTAGTGATAATACTATCGTTCGGAGATCATGATACTATTGTTTGAGCTCCGAACGATAGTATTATCAGAAAACTTGAACAGCGCAAACTCAAGATCGTAGCCGGCTTCCTGACATCCCCAAAGCTGTGCGTGGTGACATTGGTAAAACCGCACCTTCTGATTGGATGAGCTTTCTTTGTGGGCGGATCAATAATTTCAAAAAACATGGTGGGCATCTCTCGCTTAGCGAGAGAAAATTGTTCCTTCGCTTCACTACTCCTACTTGGAGTCTGACTAACTGACCACAGCAACCGTCGCTCGAGAAAAAAAAAGTTGTTCCACTGTTTCGTTTAGCAGTTTAACACTGCACAATTTAGCGGTTTGAATTTTTAAAGTTTTCAATGTTGCTGCAATCACTGGCTCCTTCTCCATGAAAATCACCTCAGCACCCCAGTCGAAGATTCCTCATTCTTTGGCAAAGGTAAGCACTGACAATTTCCTTGCATCCATGTATTACAAAAATAACAAATACATTCTTGTATTTACAAGGCAGTTCTTCATCTCGAGGATCTGGGGGCAGTTGAAACCTCTCGAGCTTCGCTCTCGAGGTTTGCTGTGCCCCCAGATCCTCTCGATGAATTACTGCCTTGTAATACACCAGAATGTATCTATTATTCTATTTGTAATATATGGATATTTAAAATAACACTACTGAAAAGCATATAAAAAATTTCCAGTAATACACCGGAGCCAAAGTGATAATACCATCGTTGCCTAGTGATAATACTATCGTTCAGACTCATGATACTATTGTTTGAGCTCGAGCGATAGTATTATCAGAAAACAGAACAGCGCAAACTCAAGATCGTAGCTGCTTCCTGACATCCCCAAAGCTGTGCGTGGTGACATTGGTAAACCGCACCTTCTGATTGGATGAGCTTTCTTGTGGCGGATCAATAATTTCAAAAACATGGTGGGCATCTCGCTTAGCGAGAGAAAATTGTTCCTTCGACTTACTACTCCTACTTGAGTCTGACTAACTGACCACAGCAACTGCCGCCGAAAAAAAAGTTGTTCCACTGTTTCGTTTAGCAGTTTAACACTGCACAATTTAGCGGTTTGAATTTTTTTAAAGTTTTCAATGTTGCTGCAATCACTGGCTCCTTCTCACATGAAAATCACCTCAGCACCCCAGTCGAAGATTCCTCATTCTTTGGCAAAGGTAAGCACTGACAATTTCCTCGCATCCATGTATTACAAAAAATAACAAATACATTCTTGTGTTACAAGGCAGTTCTTCATCTCGAGGATCTGGGGGCACTTGAAACCTCTCGAGCTTCGCTCTCGAGGTTTGCTGTGCCCCCAGATCCTCTCGATGAATTACTGCCTTGTAATACATCAGAATGTATCTATTATTCTATTTGTAATATATGGATATTTAAAATAACACTACTGAAAAGCATATAAAAAATTTCCAGTAATACACCGGAGCCAAAGTGATAATACCATCGTTGCCTAGTGATAATACTATCGTTCGGAGCTCATGATACTATTGTTTGAGCTCCGAACGATAGTATTATCAGAAAACTTGAACAGCGCAAACTCAAGATCGTAGCCGGCTTCCTGACATCCCCAAAGCTGTGCGTGGTGACATTGGTAAAACCGCACCTTCTGATTGGATGAGCTTTCTTTGTGGGCGGATCAATAATTTCAAAAAACATGGTGGGCATCTCTCGCTTAGCGAGAGAAAATTGTTCCTTCGCTTCACTACTCCTACTTGGAGTCTGACTAACTGACCACAGCAACCGTCGCTCGAGAAAAAAAAAGTTGTTCCACTGTTTCGTTTAGCAGTTTAACACTGCACAATTTAGCGGTTTGAATTTTTTTAAAGTTTTCAATGTTGCTGCAATCACTGGCTCCTTCTCACATGAAAATCACCTCAGCACCCCAGTCGAAGATTCCTCATTCTTTGGCAAAGGTAAGCACTGACAATTTCCTTGCATCCATGTATTACAAAAATAACAAATACATTCTTGTATTTACAAAGCAGATACTTCATCTCGAGGATCTGGGGCACTTGAAACCTCTCGGCTTCGCTCTCGAGGTTTGCTGTGCCCCCAGATCCTCTCGATGAATTACTGCCTTGTAATACACCAGAATGTATCTATTATTCTATTTGTAATATATGGATATTTAAAATAACACTACTGAAAAGCATATAAAAAATTTCCAGTAATACACCGGAGCCAAAGTGATAATACCATCGTTGCCTAGTGATAATACTATCGTTCGGAGCTCATGATACTATTGTTTGAGCTCCGAACGATAGTATTATCAGAAAACTTGAACAGCGCAAACTCAAGATCGTAGCCGGCTTCCTGACATCCCCAAAGCTGTGCGTGGTGACATTGGTAAAACCGCACCTTCTGATTGGATGAGCTTTCTTTGTGGGCGGATCAATAATTTCAAAAAACATGGCGGGCATCTCTCGCTTAGCGAGAGAAAATTTTTCCTTCGCTTCACTACTCCTACTTGGAGTCTGACTAACTGACCACAGCAACCGTCGCTCGAGAAAAAAAAAGTTGTTCCACTGTTTCGTTTAGCAGTTTAACACTGCAAAATTTAGCGGTTTGAATTTTTTTAAAGTTTTCAATGTTGCTGCAATCACTGGCTCCTTCTCACATGAAAATCACCTCAGCACCCCAGTCGAAGATTCCTCATTCTTTGGCAAAGGTAAGCACTGACAATTTCCTCGCATCCATGTATTACAAAAAATAACAAATACATTCTTGTGTTACAAGGCAGTTCTTCATCTCGAGGATCTGGGGGCACTTGAAACCTCTCGAGCTTCGCTCTCGAGGTTTGCTGTGCCCCCAGATCCTCTCGATGAATTACTGCCTTGTAATACACCAGAATGTATCTATTATTCTATTTATATTATGCTATGCTATACTATATTGTAATATATGGATTTTAAAAATAATACCCCCAAAAAGCATACAAAAAAAAACCCTGTAATACATTAGTCAGTGCCGTAATACTATACTTCCGGTCCCCGTAATACTATACTTCCAGTCCAATAATACTATACTTCCGGTCCTCGTAATACTATCGTTGGGATCACCAACTTTTCTAGTGTCCAAAGCATAGTTTTTTTTGTTTCTTTTCTTTTTATTCCTGAGAGAGAGAAGCAGGACTCCACGCAGGAAGGGGATGTGAGTGAAGAGCGAGAACAAGCAGCACGGAACCATCCCACAAAGAATCCAGAGGTAAAACCTCATCAGCATTTCGTATCCATATATTACAAAAAAATAACAGTTAGGTTAATTGAATCGCTTTCGGCTGTAATTCCATATCTGGAATCTGGGGACATAGGAACCTCTCGAGCTCGCCTCGAGGTTACCTATGTCCCCAGAACTCTCGATGGAATTACAGCCTGTAATTCACTCGAACCTATCTATTATTCTATTTTGTAATATATATATTATGTTATATTATATCATATCATATAACCTAATATCATGTTGTATCATATCACATCAAGTCACTGATTGCATCATATCGTATCATATGGTATGATATTATATTATAGTATATTATATTATATTACATTATATGATATTATATTAAGCATCACAATTTAACAGGGATTATTTCACACTGTTCAGCACAACATCGTAACAGAGAGCATTTAACTCATTGTTTAGTCCCTCACTACAAGAGATACAATTTAATCTGTGTTTGAGATAATTTACCACATAGTTCAGCACCGCAATATCGCAGAAGTATTTTGACAATAAGTTTAACACCACACTTTCACAGAAGTAAATTTACTCAGTTAATTAATTTAATAGTTATAATATTAAAACACCACAGTGGGACAGTGGGGGAATTCAAGAATGTATGAGACAGACATAAGGCAGTGCTAGTGGGGGGAAGGAGAAAGTAGGCTGTTGGTTAACTAGGATCTGCAACTTATCTGTTAGGAAAGAAAATGGGCAGACAATATGGGCAAAACGGTCCTTATCTTCCATCAAATTGTCTGTTTCTATGTTTCTACTATAATATAATATTATAAGTATTAAATTCATTAACTGTGATAATTTATCTCTGTGACATTGTGGTGTATTCATTCATCTCAAACATGGGTTAAATTGTCTCTGTTGTAGTATGTTTCTAAACAATGAGATAAAAACTCTGTTACAGTGTTGGGCTTAACTGTTTGAAATTATACCTGTTATGGAGTGGTAATTAATGTGATATACTAACGTAATATTATGGGTGATGAACTATATGTTAAACTGCCTCTGTAACAGTGAGGTGATTAAATGTGTTACATAGCTCTGTTACAATGTTGTGCTTAACTGCGTAATTATCCCTGTAACAGAGTGTTGTTTAATATCATATAATATAATAATATAATGTAATATAATATATTAATATATGATATGATATAATGTAATGTAATATAATTTAATACAAAATAATATATTAGAATATAATAGAATATAGTATAATATAATATAATAATGGTGTGGTGTTTTAATATTATAACTATTACATTAATGAACTGTGTAAATTTACAACTGTAACAGTGTAGTGTTAAAATTACTGTTAAAATACTTCTGTGATAGTGTGGTGCTGAACTATGTGGTAAATTATCTCAAACACAGATTCAATTGTATCTCTTCTAGTGAGGGGTTAAATGCTCTCTGTTACAGTGTTGTACTTAACAGTGTGAAATAATCCCTGTTAAGTTGTGATGATTAATATAATAGCATATAATGTAATATAATACAATATACTATCATATCATATCATATGATATCATATCATATCATATGATGTGATATGATGTAATACGTGACGTGGTGTTATATGATGTGATATGATACGACATGATATTAAGTTATATGATATGATATAATATAACAATATATATAAGATAATATAATATAATATAATATAATATAATATAATATAATATAATATAGTATAATATAATATAATATTTCTACTCATAGTTAAGCACCACACTGTAAAAGAAACAATTAAGACAGTTTAACATCACACTATGATATTGATAATTTAACACATCATTTTAGTTCTGCACAGTCAGAGAGATAAATGCATAGTTTAGAACAACCCTCTCAGGGTTAATTTAGCACACAGTTTAGCACCACACTGCAAAAGAGACAATTTAAGACAATTTATCATTGCACTTTACTGTGATAATTTAACATACAACACGACAGTTTGACTGAGAAAATTAACACATAGTTAATTTAATAGATATAGTATTATAACACCAGACCATTATAACGTTTTATGTTATGTTATGTTATGTTATGTTATGTTATGTTATGTTATGTTATGTTATGTTATGTTATGTTAATCACCACACCATAACAGACATAATTTCACACAGTTATCCTCAACACTGAAACAGAGTGCATTTAACTCTTTGTTTAGAACCACACTGCAACAGAGACAATTTAACCCATGTTTGAGATATGCAACACATAAATTTGTACCACACTGTCACAGAGATTATGTAACAAATTTAAGCACCACACTGTTACCGAGGTAATTTAACAGATACTTTAGAACCACACTGTGATAGAGATAATTTAAACCATAGTTGAGAACCACACTATCACAGATATATTTTAATACACATTTTAGTACCACACTGTAAAAGAGAATAATTAAGACAGTTTATCTTTGCACTCTCACAATAAAATTTTAGCACCACAATTTGACTATGAAAAATTAACACATACTTAAGTAGTTATACTATTATAACATCAAACCACTGTTGTTATGTTATGTTATTTAATGTTATGTTATGTGATGACAGGTTATGTTATATGTTGTATTATATTATATTAATCACCACAATATAACTTGATATATTTCATAAAGTTAAATACAACACTGAAACAGAGACCATTTAACTCATTGTTTAGAACCACTGTTTAGCACCACATTATAAAAGAGACAATTTAAGACACTTTATCATTGCACTCTCACAGTGGTAATTTAACACATAGTTTAGCAATGCAGTGTGGCAGAGATAATGTAATAGTATAGCACTACACTGTCACAGACATAATTTAACACAGAGTTTGTACCACACCTCAGAGTTAATTTAACACACAGTTTAGCACCACACTGTAAAGAGACAGTTTGAGAGAGTTATTAAATGCTCTCTCTTTCAGTGTTGTGCTTAACTTAAACCACACTTTAACATAATATATTTCACAGAGTTAAGTACAACACTGAAACAGAGACCAATTAACTTATTGTTTAGAACCACACTGCAGCAGAAACTATTTAACCCATGTTTGAGATCATTTAACACATAAATTATCACCATAGATATATTTTTCCACATACTTTTTAGCCACACTGTGAAATACTTAAACCATAGTTCAGCACCACACTATCACATAGGTATTTTAACACAAAGTTCAGCATCATCCTGTCACAGAGAAAATTGAATCAGCACACTTTAACACACTGTTTAGCAACTCCATATTAAAGGGCTATTTCTACACAAAGTTTAGCACCACACTGTAAAAGAGACAATTTAAGACAGTTGATCATTGCACTTTCACAATGGTAATTTAACCACAGTTTAGCACTGCAGTGTGGCAGAGCTAATGTAACAAAGTTTAGCACTACACTGTCATAGAGATAAGTTAACACATAGTTAAGGACCACACTGTAAAAGAGATGATTTAGATAGATTATCATCACACTCCAAAATTATATTGTAACACACCACAGTTAAGTAATTTAATAGTTATATTATAACACCACACCATTATATTATTTTATGTTAGGTATGTGATGTTATCTTATGTTCTGCTATCTCATATTATTTTATAATATATTAATCACCACACAGTTAAGCACAACACTGAAAGAGAGAGCATTTAACTGATAGTTTAGAACACACTGCAACAGAAACAATTTAACCCCTGTTTGAGATAATTTAACACGAAAATTAGCACCACAATGTCAAAGAGCTAATTTAATGCATAGTATATAACCATACTGTCTTGCATGTTAAAAAACCCATAGAAGTCAGGGAGATTATTTAACACATATATTAGCACCACACTGTTATTGAGATAATTTACTACATAAATTAGAGCCACACTGTGATATATAAATAGTTTAAACCATAGATCAGCACCACACTAGCACCACACTGTAAAAGAAACAATTTAAAAGTTTTAACAGTGCACTCTCACAGTGATAACATAAAACAAAGTTTAGCACTGCAATGTTGCAGAGAAAATGTAGCATAGTTTAACAGAGATAATTGTTCAGCACCCCACTTTGACTGAGAAATGTTAACACATAGTTAATTAATTTAATAGTTATATTATAATACTACAACATTATATTATGTTATGTTTTGTTATGTTATGTTATGCTATGTTACATTTAGATCCATAATGTAACAAAGATAATTTCACACAGATAAGGAAAAGACTGAAACAGAGAACATATAACTCATTGATGAGAACCACACTGCAACAGAGACTATTTAACTATTTAACCAATGGTTGAGATAATTTAACACAAAAATTAGCAACGCACTGTCACAGGGATAATTTAACATATACTTTAGAACCACACTGTGCTAGAGATAAGTTGACCCATATTTCAGCTTTACACTGTCACAGAAATAAATTTACACAGTTTTAGTACTGCACTGCCATGGAGATAATTATAAACATAGTTTAATACCACACTTTCAAAGTTAATTGAACACACAGTTTAGCACCACCCTGTAAAATAAACATTTCATGACAGTTCAGCATTGCACTCTCACAGTGATAATTTAGCACAAAGTTTGGCACTGCATTATGGTACAGATAAAGTAACACTGTTTAGCACTGCATTGTCACAGATATAATTTAACACATAGTTTTAGTGCTGCGCTGTCACAGAGATAATTAAAACACATAGTTTAACACCACACTGCAAAGCTAATTTAACACACAGTTTTGTACCACACTGTAAAAGAGACAATTTAAGACAGTAAATTTAATAGTTATATTATAACCCCACACCATTGTATTCTATTTATTCTGTTCTATTAAAGACCACTCTGTAACACGGATATTTTCACACAGTTTAGCACAACACGAGAACAGAGATAATTTAACTCATTGTTTAGAACCATACTGCAAACAGTGACAATTTAACCTATGGTTGTGATAATTTAAAACATAAATTAGCACTATTCTGTCAAATTAGGCACACACTATTACAGAGATAATTTAACACATAATACAGCACCACACTATCACTGTGATAATTTAAAACATAATTTAGCACCACACTGTCACAGATATAAATCTGCAACATGTCATTAATTTAATAGCTTTAATATTATAACACCACACCATTATATTACATTCTATTATATTATATTGTATTATACTGTATTGTATTTTATATATTTGTCATGTCATCATATCATATCATCATCATATCATATTAATCAGCACTCTGTAAGATGGATATTTTCACAGTTAAACACAACAGTTCCACACTGTAACAGAGCATATAACTAGAAACAATCTGCAACAGGACAGATTTAACCATATTCAAGATAATTTATCAAATAAATTAGCACCACACTGTCACTGAGATATTTTTACACATAGTTAAGCACCACACTGTTACAGAGATAAATGAACACAAAGATAATTAATTTAATACTTACAGAACACCATTATATCATATCATATCATATCATATCATATCATATCATATCTATCATATCAATCACCACTCCATAACGGATCATTTCACAGAGTTAAGCACAACATTTTAACAGAGCTCATTTAAATCATTGTTTAGACCCACACTGCAAGAGTGACAATTTAAGCCAGATGATGTAACACATTTAAGCACCACACTATTACAGAAATAATTTAACACATCATTCAGGACCACAGTATCGCACATATATTTTAACCGATAGTTTAGCAGCACACTGTCACAGAGATACATTAACACATAGTTAATTTAATAGTTATACTACTGTAACACTATATCATATTACATTACATTAGATTATAATATATTATATTGTATTGTATTACGTTATACTATATTATATTTATCACCACTCTGTAAAAGGATAATTTCACACAGTTAAGCACAGCACTGTAATAGAGAGCATTGAACTCATTCTTTTGAACCATACTGAAACAGAAACAGTTTACCCATCCTTCAGATAATATTTTACATAAATTAGCACCACACTGTCACAAAGACAAAGTAACACATAGCGAATTAATTCAACAGTTATAATATTATACCATGACACCTTTATATTATATTATATTATATTATATTAATCACCACTCCGTGACAAGGATTATGTCACACACTTAAGCACAACACTGCAACAGAGAGCATTGAACTCATTGTCTTGAAACACACTTCAACAAAAAGAATTCATCCCATGGTTGAGATAATTTTAAATTAGCATCACTCTGTCACATAGATAATTTAACACATAGTTAATTAATTTAATATTGATAATATTATTACACTACACCATTATATTATATTATATTATATTATTATTTTATATTATATCACATCATATCATATCATATCATATATCACTTCTCATCATACAATATCATATCATATCATATCATTTCATATCTTATCACATCACATCCCATCACATCTTAGCGTATCAAATCATATCAAATCATATCATACCACATCATATCATAACATATCATATTTTATTATATTACATTATACTGTATTATATTATATCATATCATATCATATCCTATCTATCATAATGTATTTTATTGCTTTGTATTGTATTGTATTATGTATTATATATTATTATATTTATTACTATTATATTATGAGACAAATTAACACAGAATTAATTTAATAGTTATAATATTAAAACACCACACCGTTATATTATTTTATATGATAGTATATGATGTTATATTATATAATATTATATTAAATCATGCCATGTCATATCATAATATATTGTAGGGTCTTATATTGCATTACATTAATATTATATTAATCACCACTAAATAAGAGTTAAGCACAGCACTGTAACAGAGAGCATTTAATTCATTGTTTGGAAACATGCTGCAACAGATGCAATGTTTGATGCACCTATGTTTGAGAAAATTTAACTCCTTAATAAGTGCCACACTGTCACAGAAATAATGTAACACATTTAAGCAGCACACTGTTGCAGTAATAATTTAAAACATAGTTCAGCAACACACTATCGGCAGAGATATTTTAGCAGTAAGTTTAACACCACACTGCCACGGAAATAAAATAGCTCATAGTTAATTAATTTACTTGATATCATACTATAACACCACATTACATCATATCATATCATATCATATCATATCATATCATATCATATCATATCATATCATATCATATCATATCATGTCCAATCATATTATATATCATAACATTTCATATAATCTCATATTATATTATATTATATTATATTATATTATATTATATTATATTATATTATATTATATTATATTATATTATATTATATTATATGTTACTCACTGCTCCATATCGGATATTTCACACAGTTAAGAAAGAAAGCATTTTACACATCGCTTAGAATCACACTATTCGAGAGACAATTAAACTCTTGTTTGAGATAATTTCACCAACAGTTTAACACCACTCTGTCAAAGAGATAGATTAATGCAGTTATAATAACACACCATTATATTGTATCGTATTATATATTATATTATAATAAATTATATCATATCATATATTATATTACATATTACATTGTATTGTGTTGTACTGTATTATATTATATTATATTATGTTGTATTGTATTGTATTGTATTGTATTGTATCGTATCGTATCGTATCGTATCGTATCGTATCGTATCGTATCATATCATATCATATTATATTATATTATATTATATTATATTATATTAATCACCACTCAGTAACAGGGATAATAATCACACAGTTATGCACAAGACTGTAACAGAGAGAATTTAGCTACCTGTTTAGGTTCTCACTACAAAAGATAGAATTTAACCCATGTTTGAAATAATTTACACATAGTTCAGCACTACACTATCGCAGAGATATTGTAACATACAGTTCAGTACCACACTGTCACAGAGATAAATTATCACATAGTACTTAATATAATAGTTAAAATATTATAACACCACATTATATTATGTTGTGTTATATCATTTTGTATTATATTATATTATATTTTATATTATATTATATCATATCATATCATATTATATTATATTATATTATATTATATTATATTATATTATATTATATTATATTATATTATATTATATTATATTACATTAATCACCTCTCTGTAAAAGGTGCACTTTCATGCAGTGAAGCACAACACTGTAGCAGAGAGCATCTAACTCATTGTTTAAAAACAGTCTACAATAGAAACACCACACTTTCACAGAGATAAATTAACACATAGTTAATTGCTTTAATATTTATAATATTAAAACAGCACACCATCATATTATATTATATGAAATTATTTGTTATATTATATTATTTTATATTATGTTATTATGCGTAACATTATCTCAAACATGGGTTAAATTGTATCACTTGTACTGAGATTCTAAACAATGCATTAATTACTCTCTCTTTCAGTGTTGTGCTTAACTGTGTGAAATTATGAGTGTCAAATATAATATAATACAATGTAATATGATATAATATATTATGATATGATATGGTATGATGTGATATGATATGATACACTATAATTGTGTGGTGTTATAACTGCATTAATTTATCTGTGTGACAGAGAGTGTTAAATTATATCCCAGATATTCAACAGGGTGCACCATGCGCACAGTGATGTGCCAGCGAAGTCCAAAAATGCACCATTGTGCAATATTCAGCTGGAGGCAGCTGCACTCTCAAATCGCAATGCACAAGAGCACAATGGTGAATGAATGCATGTGCAACTGAAGGGGAGGAACCATGAATAAATGTTGCAGTGCATATTAAACAGCATGCGCTATGCACAATAGGGGAGCAAACGGAAGTTGCGCGATAGCGGAAATGATCTAAAATAAAAAGGAACAAGAGAGAGGTGCAAGAATGCTACAAGAAAGCCATATTTGGGAGCGAGGTGACAGCAACCAGGCATACAGTAGCAGTGAGCAGGACAGAGCACCTGGAAACTATCAGGAACAGGGAAGGAGTGGGGAGCCTGTGCCACTGTGCAGGAGGAAAGGGGAAGTGCCATATTGGACTGAGGGCACTGACAGTGGGCAGGACATCCAAATCTGGGAGGTGTTTCTATTGCAGGGGGAGTAGCAGAAAGGACAGAGGAGGGAACAGGAATACAGCTGCCAGGGGGGTAACACAAGCCAGGGACATGGCCAGTGCCACCATTCAGATAGTGGCAGTAATGAGTATGCAAATCATGAAGAAAGACATGGATCTTGGGACGGGCATAGGCAGAGGTGACATGGGTACTGGCCAAGATGGCCCATGGCTGGGCGATGCTGATTACTAAACTAATGTCCACCCTCTACACACAGGTGACACTGGATACCCACTCCATCCCTGGCTGCTCACACCATACCAGTGGCCCATGACCCCATTGCAGCAACGCTACAATGAGGTGCATGCCACGACACGCAGTGTCATAGAGTGGGTGTTCGGGATGCTGAAGGCATGCTTCCATTGCCTGGACATGTATGGTGGTGCCCTACAGAACAGCCCATCAAAGGCCTGTGGGCTATTCCTGGCTGTTGCATCCTGCACAACATGGTCAATGACTGTGGGATAGCTGTACAGGTCAAAGAGGGGGACAGCGATGGGGACGATGAGGATGTTGGTGCAGGTGGTGATGGCAGCCCCACTTGGTCAAGGGATCCCCGACTGATCCGGATGGCACAGCTGCACCGGGACACCATCACAGAGGAGCACTTCAGCCAACCCAGGTAAGTCATGAGGCCATAGGCAACCACCAATGGCAAGGGCACAACCCACAAATACACATGGACAAACCCCAGTGGTGCATGTCGTAAAGGGAATTGGCTGAGCATGAAACCGCACATGCTGTCAGGGATGGGCAATGCCTAACATGGCATGCGGTCTCACACAGACACACACACACACCCACACCACAAGACATGCACAAAGGGCAGGAGGCACACCGACCAAAACTGCCATAACTAGCCACACACACATCTGCAGACCACCATGCCCATGCCTGTCATTGTGCATGTCTCAGATGCTGGGCACCATTGCACAGTGGTGGACAGCGCAATGCAGGCATCATCATGTACATGCCACAGTGGCCAGCAGTTGGGAGGTGTGCACATGGAACGTGTGTGTGTGCAGGGCTGGGAACCCCACCCGCATTGCATGATGAACAACAAACTGCACACAGGGCAGTGTCAGACAGTAGCCATGGTGGGAGACAGGTCAGTAATGTGACACTGTGCCACAGCCGCTATGGATGCGTGGTGGCCCCACCGAGAGCCACCAGCAGTGACAGACTGACCAATGGCCTCATGGGGTGGCACCGACTGTTCCCCAGGGGTTCCACTGCCGGAACGCAATTGTTCTCAAGCAGGGGTCTGCAGCTCATCGAACATGCCTGTGCCAGGTGTGCTCGGATACCACAGCTGAACCCGTGTTGACAAGGATGGTGTCGCACGTTGCTGGGAATGGGGTGGACATTGCACTGCACGGTGTTCATGCGAGGGCAAATAACTGTGTGCCCATTGTGGCCATGACAGCAGTGAATGCCTGTGTCTGCCTGTCAATGGTGGTGGTCATCATCCCGCAGCTAGTACATCCCTGCCAGGAGCAGACCGGTGTCCCTGCTGCACAACTCCTCTGCCTGGTGCAGGTCTGCACTAGGTGCATCCACTTCCATCACATTCCGCAAGTGCTGATCCACTGAATCATGGAGTATGCTGGTGTGCTCATCTAAGAGGTCATCCACCTAATCAGCATGATGTCCCTCATGGTGTTCGTGGTATGATGGCAGCACCCTTGAGGTTGGGTGCTGCACACCAGGGCAATGCCTGGGCATGTCCACAGGCAGTGCACTGATGCCACCTCCTGACACTGTCCTCCCAGTGCCATTGGCTGACTGCTGATGCTGCCCATTCTGCTGCCACTCTCTCCAGGGTATCCCCCTCAGTGGATGAACCCACCACCACTGACCCATGTAGATGCTCAGGAGCTGTAGGGGAACAAAGTAGCATTGATGTATCTGCCCTACCATGTGGCATCCCCAAAGTGACAGATCAGGACCTACCATTCTGTGATGGGCTACCACCCATCTGGAAGCCACCACCTGGAAAACCCTCGATGGCACAACATCACATGCTGCAAGCAACCCACTCTTCCTGTGGGGTCAGGCACTGCAGGCGGGCTGTCCCTCACCAGTCACAGCCTGTGCTGCCCTGATGGTAGCCACCTTATCCTTAATCCTCCTCCTGTCTGTGCCCACCTTCTTTGCACTCCTGCATGAACCGCTGGTGGCTGCCATGCTGGTTGATGGCATACCACCTGTGCCCATGCAGCAGCATGGGCCAGCTGCACACCGCTGTCCACTGAGCAGCGGTTCCTGGTCAATGTAGACCTCAAACAAGGCTGTCTGGGTCCCTGCTCCAAGGTCCCTGTATCTGTGGTGACACTGCCCAGCCATGTGCCCAATTTCTGTGGCCTCCTCCAGTGCCACTGCCAACTCCTGAAATACATCACTCCTAGCCCTGTCCAGGGTGCAGTCCCAAAAGTGCCCCAGCATGAGGCTAGACTATGGCCACCAAATTGGTTGCTCCACCTGGCTGCAAACAGCAGCCCTCCTCCTTGCCATCTCTGAAGCTGGTCAGAGTCAAAATGGTGCTCAGTGGTGCAGTCCACCATGTGCAGATGCTGCACAGTACAGTGCTGCCATTCCTCATCACGCTGTCACCGAACAGCACTATAGTGGTGTACCCATGTGGATGCATGGTGCCTAGGGGGCAAAGATTTGGCACAGAGTCAAGGGTCTCCCGCGCATGGACTGCCACAGCATGATTGGTACTTCCTGTGTGTAGCATGACTGGGTACCTGTGTGAGATGCCCTGTAGTGGCCTACTGCACTGTGGCTCCACGGCACCTACAGCCGCCCAGTGCAAGAGTGCCACATGTGAACCAGCAGTAGCACCACTGGCACAATGGTGGTCAGCCCTGCACTGCCTCCCATGCACAGCACGTCAGAAGCACAGCAGGCATCAGCAACAGCACCTGGGCATGTGCCATTCGGTGTCCACTGCACATATCATAGAACTGCGCCCTTGCCTGAGCATGTTCAACACAATTGCAAAGTGCAACAGCGTGATATTCAGCGGCATATGCAAATCAGCTCATCAGTGATTCAGTGGTGCAGATACTGCATTAGCATCCACTTAAAATTGCGTCTCACCTCATTTGCATGTTTGCACTATATAAATGTGACATTGGGTTGCAGAGGCCATAGTCTGGTATTGCAGTCTATTGTGGTGAGTTGCATGCTGCTTGGGAGTGTGGACTGTGGTGTGTGGAGATGCATGGACTGTACAGTGACAGGTAACACCTGCCATTCCCACAGGATCAATGATGAGCAACCGTGAGGTGGAGGAGGAGGAACAGAGACTTGAGAAAGAGGAGGGCAAATGTTAACAAGGCAGAAACAGATGCCCGCTTGAGACCTACCTTGACCAGGAACCATTGCTCAGTGGACAGCGGGAACACTACAGTTCCATGCTCCTGCATGGGGAGAGGTGGCGATTGTGCCATTGAGGGTGTTCCAGGTGGTAGCTTCCAGATGGGTGGTAGCCATCACTGCATCCTGATCTGTCACTGTAGTGGGGTTGCCACAGGGTAAGGCAGATACATTAATGCTACTGTGTTCCTTACAACTCCTGAGCATCTTCAAGGGTCAGTGGTGGTGGGTTCATCCACTGAGGGTGATACCCGGGACACAGAGGAGGGCCCACCCACCTCAGGTGTCTGAGGGTCAGGATGACAGTGGGCCTGCCTGGCTGTCCTGACTGATGTTGGTGGAGCAGGTGCAGAGGATGCCCTGCCCATGTCCCAGCATGCCAGCATCCATGGATGCCAGTATGCTGAGACTCAGACTGGTGCTGGATCCATCACTGATGATGATGGAGCTCACATCATGGACAGTGATACGTGTGGGCTACAGGATGGCTGCACAGCAGGTTACAGCACGGGCATAGCCATGGGTGGTGCTGCTGTGGAAGTCTGTGTGACATCACAGTCCCAGCTTGTGCCTATCTGCATGAGTGGACAGCACTGGTGTGTGTCCAGGACAGTTGGGCTGTTGTGGCCACTGCAGCAGCTCCATTGAGCCCTGGAGAGTAGCAGCCAGAGGGGCATCAGCAGTCAGCCAATGGCACTGGGGACAGTGTTGGGGTGGTGTCAGTGAACTGCCTGTGGACATCCCTTAGGCATAGCCCTGGTGTGCAGCACCCAACCTCTAGGGGTACTGCCATTCATGGCCATGAACACCATGAGGGACAGCATGCCAGTCAGGTGGATGACCTCTTAGAGGAGCACACCCACATACTCCATGATTCAGTGGATCAGCAGTTGTGGCTTGTGATGGCAGTGGATGCACTCAGTGCAGTCCTGTGCCAGGTAGAGGAGTGGTGCAGCAGGGATACCGGTCTGCTCCTGGCAGGGATGGACTGACTGTGGGAGGATGTGACCGCTGCCATTGACAGGCATATACAGGCATTCACTGCTGTCATGGCCACATTGGGCACACAGTTATTTGCCCATGCATTGTAGACACTGCACAGTGTAATGTCCACCCCCATTCCTGGCATCACGTGACTCCATCCTTGTCGACACCGGGTTCAGCAGTGGGCATCCAGCATGCCTGGCGAGGCATGTTCGGTGAGCTGCAGGCCCCTGCTTGAGAATGGTCACATTCCCACTGTGGAACCCCTGGGAAACTGTCAGTGCCACCCCATGAGGCCATTGGTCAGCCTGTCACTGCTGGCAGGTCTCGTGGGGCTGCCCATGCATCCGTAGCAGCTGTGACACTGTGCCACATTACTGACCTGTCTCCCACCATGTCTACTGTCTGATGCTGCCCTGTGTGCAGTGTGTCGTTCATCGTGCAATGCATGGGTGGGTTTTCCAGCCATGCACACACACACACACACACACACACGTTCCATGTGCACACCCTCCCAGCTGCTGGCCACTGTGGTGTGTGCATGATGATCCTTGCGTTGTGCTGTCCACCACTGTGCAATTGTGCCCAGTGTCTGAAACACGCACAATGACAGGCACTGGGTGTGGTGGTCTGCAGATGTGTGTGTGGCTAGGGGTGGTGGTTGGGGTCAGCATGCCTCCTACCCTTTGTGCATGTCTTGTTTGTGTGTGTGTGTGACTGCATGCTGTGTTAGGCCTTGCCCATCCCTGATGGTGTGTGTGGTTCCATGCTCAGTCAATTCTCTTTAAGACATGCACCCCTGGAGTTTGTCCATGTGTGTTTGTGGGTTGTGCCCTTGCCTTTGGTGGATGCCCATGGCCCCATGACTTACCTGTGTTGGTTGAAGTGCTCCTTTGTAATGGTATCGCGGTGCAGCTGTGCCATCTGGATCAGTTGGAGGTCCATTCAACCAAGGGGAGGGTGCCCATCACCACCACCTGCACCAGCGTCCTCATCGTCCCCATCGCTGTCCCTCTTTTTGACCTGTACAGCTATCCTACAGTTGTTGATCATCTTGTGCAGGATGCAACAGACCAGTAATAGCCCACAGGCCTCTGACGGGCTGTATGGTATCGCACTGCTAGATGTGTCCAGACAACAGAAATGTGCCTTCAGCATCCTGAACACCCACTGTATAACATTGCATGTGGTGGCATGTGCCTCACTGTAGCATTGCTGCGATGGGGTCATGGGCTGCCGGTATGGTGTGAGCAGCCGGGGATGGAGTGGGTATCCACTGTCACCTGTGTGTAAAGGGGTGGACATTAGTTTGGCAATCAGCATCACCCTGCCATGGGCCATCTAGGCCAGTACCCATGTCACCTCTGATTATGCCCCTCCCAAGATCCATGTCGTTCTTCATGAATATGCATACTCATTACTTCCTCCATCTGAATGGTGGCACTGGTGATGTCCCTGGCTTGTGTTACCCCCCTGGCAGCTGTATTCCTGTTCCCCCTGCTGTCCTTTCTGCTATTCCCACTGCATGGGAACACCTCCCAGATTTGGACGTCCTGCCCACTGTTAGTGTCCTCAGTCACATGTGGCACTTCCCTTCCTCCTGCACAGTGGCACAGGCTCCCACTCCTTCCCTGTTCCTGATAGTTTCCAGGTGCTCTGTCCTGCTCCTGCCCTGCCCTGCTCACTGCTACTGTGTGCCTGGTTGCTGTCACCTTGCTCCCAAATATGGCTTTCCTGTAGCATTCTTGCACTCTCTCTTGATCCCTTTTATTTTGGATAATTTCACTGTCACGCAACTTCCGTTTGATCCCCTATTGCGCATGGCATACGATGTTTAATATTGCACTGTGCCATTTATTCATGGTTCTCACCCTTCAGTTGCACATGCATTCATTCACCATTGCGCTCTTAGGGCTATGTGATTTGGGGGTGATGCTCTCCCACTGAATATCACACAATGGTGCATTTTCAGACTTGCGCTTGTGCATCCCTGTTGCGCGTGTGGCACAACCCTGTTGAATATCTGGGATATAATTTAACACCACTCTGTCACACAGATAAATTAACGCAGTAATAGTATAATACCACACAATTATAGTGATATCACATCATATCATACCATATCTTATCATATATTATATTATATTATATTAATCACCACTCTGTCACACTATAATTTCACACTGTTAAGCACAACACTGAAAGAGAGAGTAATTAATGTATTGTTTAGAATCTCAGTACAAGGATACAATTTTAACCCATGTTTGAGATACATATAGTAACATAATATAAAATAATATAATATATCAAATCATTTCATGTAATATAATATGATGGTGTACTGTTTTAATATTATAAATATTAAAGCAATTAACTATGTGTTAATTTATCTCTGTGAAAGTGTGGTATCTCTATTGTAGAGTGTTTTAAACAATGAGTTAGATGCTTCTGTTAAAGTGTTGTGCTTCACTGCATGAAATTACACCTGGTACAGATAGGTGATTAATTTAATATAATATAATATATTATGATATGATATAGTATAATATAATATAATATAATACAATGCAAATTGATATAATATAACATAATATAATGTGGTGTTATAATATTTTAACTATTATATTAAGTACTATGTAATAATTTATCTCTGTGACAGTGTGGTACTGGACTATGTGTTAAAATATCTCTGCATTAGTGTGGTGCTGAATTATGTGTAAATTATCTAAAACATGGGTTAAATTGTATCTCTTATAGTGAGAACCTAAACAGTTAGCTAAATTCTCTCTGTTGCAGTCTTGTGCTTAACTGTGTGATATTATCCCTGTTACTGAGTGGTGATTAATATAATATAATATAATATAATATAATATAATATAATATAATATAATATAATATAATATAATATAATATATAATGTGATATGGTATGATATGATATGATATGATATGATTGATTTGATATGATTTGATATGATATGATATGATATAATTTATTATAATATGATATGATCTGTAATATGATACAATATAATGGTGTGTTATAATATTACTGCATGAATTGATCTCTTTGACAGAGTGGTCATTAACTGTTGGTGAAATGATCTCAAACAAGAGTTTAATTGTCTCTCAGTAGTGTGATTCTAAACGATGTGTAAAATGCTTTCTTTTATAATGTTGTGCTTAACTGTGTGAAATATCTGATATGGAGCAGTGAGTAACATAATATAATATAATATAATATAATATAATTCTATACTGTATAATATTATGTAATGTAATATAATATAAAATAATATGATATGATATAAGATTATATGAAGTGTTATGATATATGATATGATTGGACATGATACAATACTATATGATATGATATATTATGATAAATGATGTATTATAATGTAATGTAAGGTAATGTAATATAGTATCTTATAATATAATATAAAATAACATAATATAATATAGTTTTGTGGTGTTATAATAGTATAACTACTAAATTAATTAACTATAATGCATTATAATAATATAATATAATACCATATAAAATAATATAATATATTAGGATATGATGTATTGTAATGTGCTGTCATGTTATGTCATCTGATATGATATGATATGATATGATATGATATGATATGATATGATATGATATGACATGACAAGACATAGCATGACATGATATGATATGGAATGATATGATGTAATATAATGGTGTGATGTTATAGTATGATATCAATTAAATTAATTAACTATGAGCTATTTTATTTCCGTGACAGTGTGGTGTTAAACTTACTGCTAAAATATATCTGCCGATAGTGTGTTGCTGAACTTTGTTTTAAATTATTACTGTAACAGTGAGTTGCTAAAATGTGTTACGTTATCTCTGTGGCAGTGGGGCACTAATTGAGGAGTTCAATTTTCTCAAACATGGGTTAAACTGTATCTGTTGCAGTGTGTTTCCAAACAATGAATTAAATGCTGTCTGTTACAGTGATGTGCTTAACTCTTATGTAGTTTTGATTAATATAATATAATAATGTAATATAATATATATATATAATATAATATAGAAATAACATAATACAATATAATACACTACAATATATAATGATATATGATATGGTATGATTTAATATAATATATCATATAATACAATATAATGGTATGGTGTTTTAATATTATAACTATTAAACTAATTAATTATGTGTTAATTTGTCTCATATTATAGTACAATATAACGCAATACAATACAATACAAAGCAAGAAAATACATTATGATAGATAGGATATGATATGCTATGATATAATACTATATAATATAATATAATATAATATAATATAATATAATATAATATAATATAATATAATATAATATAATATAATATAATATAATATAATATAATATAATATAATATAATATGATGGGATATGTTATGATATGATATGATTTGATACGACAAGATGTGATGTGATGTGATAAGATATGATATGATATGATATGATATTGTATAATGAGATGTGATATATATTATGATATGATCGTACAATATAATATAACACAATACAATATAATATAATATAATATAATATAATGGTGTGGTGTAATAATATCAATATTAAATTAATTAACAATTTGTTAATTTATCTATGTGAGTGTGCGATGCTAATTTATGTGTTAAATTGTCTCAACCATGGGTTGAATTCTCTTTGTTGCAGTGTGTTTCAAAACAATGAGTTCAATGCTCTTTGTTACAGTGTTGTGCTTAAGTGTGTGAAATTATCCTTGTCATGGAGTGGTGATTAATATAATATAATATAATATAATATAATATAATATAATATAATATAATATAATATAATGGTGTCATGTTATAATATTATAACTACTGAATTAAACTAAGTGTTAATTTGTCTCTGTGACAGTGTGGTGTTTATTTATGTACAGCATTATCTGAAAGATGGGTACAACTGTGTCTGATTCAGTGTGGTTCAAAGGAATTAGTTCAATGCTCTCTATTACACTGTTGTGCTTAACTGTGTGAAATTATCCTTGTTATGGAGTGGTGATTAATATAATATATAATATAAGTTAATATAATATAATACAATATAATATTTATACATTATGATATGATATAGTATAATATCATACGATATAATACAATATGATATAATATATATATAATATAATGTGGTGTTCTAATATTTTAAATATTTTATTAACGATGTAATAATTTATGATTTGTGATACTAAACTATGTGTTAAAATATCTCTGCGATAGTGTTGTGCTGAACTATGTATAAATTATCTCAAACATTTGTTAAACTGTATCTCTTGTACTGAGGTGCTAAACAGTTAGTTAAATTCTCTTTGTTACAGTTTTGTGCTTAACTGTGTGATATTATCCTGTTACTGAATGTGACATAATATAATATAATATAATATAATATAATATAATATAATATAATATAATATAATATAATATAATATAATATAATATAATATAATGCAATGTAATGTAATGTAATATAATATAATGTAATATAATATAATATAATATAATACTATGTAATGTAATATGATATGATATGGTGTCATATAATTTATTATAATATAATATTATATATGATATGATGCAATATAATAATGTGCTATTATAATATAACTGCATTACTTTATCTCTTTGACAGAGTGGTGTTAAACTGTGTTAAAATATTTCTGCGATAGTGTGGTGCTTAACTATGTGTTAAATTATTTCTGTAACAGTGTAGTGATTAATTGTGTTACATTATGTCTTTGAATGTGTCGTGCTAATCTGTTGGTGAACTTATCTCCAGCAAGAGTTTAATTGTCTCTCATGTAGTGTGATTCTAAACAATGTATAAAATGCTCTCTGTTACAATGTTGTGCTTAACTGTGTGAAATTATCCGATAGGCAGCGGTGAGTAACATAGTATTATATAGTATAATATAATATAATGTAATATCATATAATATATATAATACAATACAATAAAATAATATTATGCAATGTCATATAGTATAAAATAATGTAATATAATATGATATGATATGGAATGATATGATATATGATAGGACATGATACAATATGATACAATATGATATGATGTAATATATTATGACATGATAAGAAATTATGTAATATAATATAAGGTAACTTAATGTAATAAAGTATGGTATCATATTATCATACAATATAATATAATGTAAAGGCAAAGGCAAATTTATTTAAAAGATGCCCAATCCGAAGCTCTGGTTGCTGCACAAATTTTACAACATTACCTACAAATATTTAAATTAAAATAGTACATACAAAATAATCAGCCTTAAACTCCAAACGCTTGCAGAGATAGGAATGTTTTCAGGCGGGCCTTAAAGGCAGTTATATGCAACTGTGTAATGATTAAATGTGCTAAATTATCTTTGTGACAGTGTGCAGCTAATCAGTGGGTTAATTTATCTCAAACAAGAGTTATAGTGCCTCTCTTGTAGTGTGGTTCTAAACAATGAGTTAAATGCTCTGTTACAGTGTTGTGCCTAACTGTGTGAATTATACCTGTTAAGAAGTGGTGATTAGTACAGTATAATATAATATAATATAATATAATATAATATAATATAATATAATATAATATAATATAATATAATGGTGAGGTGCTATAATATTATAAGTAATAAATTAAGTAACTTCGTGTTAATTTATCTCTGTGACAGTGGTACTAATTTATTTGTTACATTATCTCAAACATGAATTAAATCATCTCTGTTGCAGTGTGGTTCAAAAGAATGAGTTTAATGCTCTCTGTTACAGTGTTGTGCTTAACTGTGTGAAATTATCCTGTTACAGAGTGGTGATTAATATAATATAATATAATACAATATAGTATCATATCGTATCATACAATATATTATCATGTATTATAATGTAATATAATATAATATAATATAATACAACATAATACTAATATATAATATAATATAATATAATATAATATAATATAATATAATATAATATAATATAATATAATATACTAACATACTAACATTCTAAAATGCCAGAACCATAATCCAAACAGTTCTTTTGTGTCTGCTCATTTGGTCAGCCCCCACCCTGGTAACTGACCTTGCTGCCCCCATCTTCCTCTCTGACTTCTACCTTCCCACTTCTGGATTTTCTCACTGCACTGGTTCTTGTTTCCAGAACCCTTCTCCATTACCTGTCCCACCCATCTGGAACCCCTCCACAGTTTCTGCTTCCACCTGCCACCTAGGCAGTGCATTCCATGGCACCACCACCCTCTCAGTGAGGTAGCACCTCCTCCTTTCTCCACTGAATCTCCCCCTCCAACATCCACTCATGCCCTCTAAGTGCCCCACCTCATTTCTTTGGAGCACCCTGACTGCTCCTCCCCTATTTACCCCCTTCATGTACCTGAAGACCTCTATTATGTCCACTCAGTCCCTTCTCTCTTCCAATGTGTACATATTTAGCTCTTTGAGCCTCTTCCCATAGGTCCTTTCTCACAAGCCTCAAATCATTTTGGTTGCCCTCCTCTGGACCCTCTCCAGGAGTTCAATGTCCCTCTTTAAATGTGGCCTCCAAATCTGCATGTAGTACTCGAGGTTTGGCCTCACCAAGCAGTTATACAGTGGGATTATCACTTCCCTCTTTCTGGAGGTGAACCCCTAGCAATGCATCCAAGCA
Organism: Neoceratodus forsteri; assembly: GCA_016271365.2. NCBI lineage: Eukaryota > Metazoa > Chordata > Ceratodontiformes > Ceratodontidae > Neoceratodus > Neoceratodus forsteri. The sequence continues at coordinate 876,579,504 of CM028136.1, forward strand.
TCATATTGGCCTTTGCAGCTGCCCTTCTACAACTCTCTGAGTTGTTCATCTTGACATCCACTACCACCCCAGGTCCTCTCTCAGCCATCAAGATGTGTAACATTCCCTCCTAGGGTGTACACTTAGCCCAGGTTTCTGGCTCCCAGGTGCAGTACCTTACATTTTCCTGCACTGAACCTGAGCTTCCACTTTCTAGACAACCTTTCCAGAGCCTCCAGATCCCCCTGTAGGGCCACCCTCCCCTTCTCCTCCCCATCCACCACTGCCCCCAGTTTAGAGTCATCTGCAAAGAGACTCATCTAACTCCTGATATCCTTCCTTATGTCAGAGACATAGGCATTGAACAGGAGGGGCCCAAGGACTGATCCCTGAGGGACTCCACTAATGAACCTCATTGGGGAAGAGACTATCCCTCCAACCATGACCCTCTGGGTCAGGTTCATTAAACAATTTCTTAACCATCTGATCATCTGGTTCCCCAACCCCATTTCTCCCAGATTATTCAACAGGCCCCCATGAGTAACAGAGTCTAATGCCTTGCTGAAATCAAGAAAGAGGATGTCCACTGGTCTTCCCAGGTCCATGGCACTCATCACCCAGTCATAGATCTCCACAAGGTTTGTCTGACATGATTTCCCCAGGATGAATCCATGCTGTCTAACATCTGGGCTCCCCAACTTTTCCAGGTTCCCCTAGTCTCTCCTTGACAATGTCCTCCATTACCTTGCCCACTATCAATGCCAGCCTGATTGGCCTGTAGTTCCCTGCCACCTCTCTTGATCCCCACTTGTGAATAGGCACTATATGCGCCACCTTCCAATCCTGGGGCACCCACCCTGTCTCAGAGAAATGCTGAAGAGCTCCATCGGGGGGTTTGCCAGGACTTCTGCCAGTTCCTTCAGCACTCTGGGATGTAATTTATCCTGCCCTGGTGCTTTGTCCATCTTATGGGACCCGAGAGCTTCCTTCACTCTCTCTGCCATGATTTCCTCCTCTGCTATCTTGTGTTGCTGCTTTGCCTTCCTCACACCTGCCAGTGATGCCCCTCCCCAGAGGTATAATATAATATATTATAATATAACATAATATAATATAATATAATATAATATAATATAATATAATATAATATAGTATAGTATAGTATAGTATAGTATAATATAATATAATATAATAAAATATAATGTTGTGGTTTTATAATAGTATAACTATTAAATTAATTAACTATGTGTTAATTTATCTCTCTGACAGTGGGGTGCTAAACTATGTCTTAAAATGTCCCTGTGATAGTGTGGTGCTGAACTATTTGTTAAATTCTGTCAAACATTTGTTAAATTGTAAGTCTTGTAGTGAGGGTCTAAACAATTAGTTAAATACTCTGTATTATAGTGTTTGCTTAACTGTGTGAAATTATCCCGGTTACGGAGTGGTGATTACTGTAATATAACATAATATAATATAATATAATATAATATAATATAATATAATATAATATAATATAATATAATATCATATGATATGATATGAAATGATATGCTATGATATAATATAATGGTGAGGTGTTATAATATTATAACTACTAAATTAATTACGTGATAAATTATCTCTGTAAAAGTGTGGTTATTAAATGTGTTACAGTGTTGTGCTAACCATGTATAATTATCCCTATAACAGAGTGGTGATTAATATAATATAATATAATACACTACAATATAATGATGTGCTGTTATAATATTATAACTATTAAATGAATTAACTATGTGTTAATTTATCTATGTGACAGTGTGGTGCTAAACTATGCGTGAAAATATCTCTGCAATAGTGTGGCACTAATTAATGTGTTAAATTGTCTCAAACATGGGTTAAATTGTTTCTGTTGAGTGTGGCTCTAAACAATGAGTAAATTGCTCTCTCTGACAGTGTTGTGCTTATCTGTGTGAAATTATCTCTGTTACAGTAAGGTGATATAATATAATACAACAAAACATATATATTATATTATATTACATTATATTATATTATATTATATTATATTATATATTATATTATATTATATTATATTATATTATATTATATTATTCACCACACCGTAGAGAGAAAATTTCACACAGGTGAGCACAACACTGAAACAGGGAGCATTTAACTCCTAGTTTGGAACCACACTGCAATAGAGACAATTTAACCCATGTTTGATGTAATTTGTCACATAAATTAGCACAGCACTGTTACAGAGATAATTTACCACATAATTTAGAGCCACACTGTTCAGCACCACACTATTGCAGGGATATTTTAAGACATAGTTTAGCACCCCACTGTCAGAGAGATAAATTAACACATAGTTAATTAATTTAATAGTTATACTATTATAACACCACCACATTATATTATATTATGTTGTATTATATTATATTAAGTTATATTATAATATGTTATATTATACCTCTGGGAAGGGGGGCATCATTGGCAGGTGTGGGGAAGGCAATGCAGGAAGATGAGACAGCAGAGGTAGAAATCATGGTGGAGAGAGTGAGGGAAGCTCTCGGATCCCATAAGATGGAGAAAGCATCGGGGCAAGATAAATTACATCCCAGAGTGCTGAAGGAACTGGCAGAAGTCCTGGCAAAACCCCTGATGGAGCTCTTCAGCATTTCTCTGAGGACAGGGTGGGTGCCCCAGGATTGGAAGGTGGCACATATAGTGCCTATCCACAAGTGGGGATGAAGGGAGGTGGCAGGGAACTACAGGCCAAACAGCCTGACATTGATAGTGGGCAAGGTAATGGAGGACATTGTCAAGGAGAGACTAGGGAGACCTGGAAAAGTTGGGGAGCCTGGACGTTAGACAGCATGGATTCATCCTGGGGAAATCATGTCAGAAAAACCTTGTGGAGATCTATGACTGGGTGATGAGTGCCATGGGCCTGGGAAAACCAGTGGACATCTTCTTTCTTGGCTTCAGCAAGGCATTTGACTCTGTTACTCATGGGGGCCTGTTGAATAATCTGCTGGAAATGGGGGTGGGAAACAAGATGATCAGATAGATAAGAATTTGTCTAAAGAACCAGACTCAGAGGGTCATGGTTGAAGGGATAGTCTCTTCCACAAGGAGGTTCATTAGTGGAGTCCCTTCAGGGATCAGTTCTTGGGCCCCTCCTGTTCAATGCCTACGTCTCTGACATAAGGAAGGCTATCAGGAGATAGATGGGTCTCTTTGTGGATGACTCTAAACTGGGGGCAGTGGTGGATGGGGAGGAGGAAGGGAGGGTGGCCCTACAGGGGGACCTGGAGGCTCTGGAAAGGTTGTCTAGAAAGTGGAAGCTGAGGTTCAATGCAGGAAAATGTAAGGTACTGCACCTGGGAGCCAGAAATCCAGGCCAAGTGTACACCTGGGGGGGGGATGCTACACATCTCAATGGCTGAGAGGGACCTGGGGTGGTAATGGATGTCAAAATGAACAACTCAGAGAGTTGTAGGAGGGCAGATGCAAAGGACAACATGATGCTTGGATGCATTGCTAGGGGCTCAACTCCAGAAAGAGGGAAGTGATAATCCCACTGTATAACTGCTTGGTGAGGCCAAACCTCGAGTACTGCATGCAGTTTTGGAGGCCACATTTAAAGAGGGACACTGAACTCCTGGAGAGGGTCCAGAGGAGGGCAACTAAAATGATTTGGGGCTTGTGGGAAAGGACCTATGGGGAGAGACTCAAAGAGCTAAATATGTACACATTGGAAGAGAGAAGGGACTGGGGGAACATGATAAAGGTCTTCAGGTACAAGAATGGGGTAAATAGGGGAGCTCCAGTCAGGGTGTTCCAAAGAAATGAGGTCGGGCACTTAGAGGGCATGAGTGGAAGTTGGAGGGGGGATATTCAGTGGAGAAAGGAGGAGGTGCTACCTCACTGAGAGGGTGGTGGAGCCATGGAATGCACTGCCTAGGTGGCTGGTGGAGGCAGAAACAGTGGAGGGGTTCAAGTGGGGGTGGTACAGGTACAGTGGAAGGCTTCTGGAAGCAAGAACCAGTGCAGTGAGAAAATCCAGGACTGGGAAGGTAAAGCCCAAGAGGGAGAGGGGGCAGCAAGGTCAACAGGGTGGGGGCTGACCAAATGAGCAGACACAAAAGATACTGTTTGGATTATATGTTGTTTTATATTATATTATATTATATTATATTATATTATATTATATTATATTATATTATATTATATTATATTACATATATTATTATATTATATTATATTATATTATATTATATTATATTATATTATATTATATTATATTATATTATATTATATTAATCACCAATCTGTAACAGGGATAATTTCACACAGTTTAGCACAACACTGTAACAGAGAGCATTGAACTCATTATTTTGAACCACACTGCAAGAGAGATGATTTAATTAATGTTTGAGATAATGTAACAAATAAATTAGTAACACACTGTCACAGAGATAAATTAACATGTAGTTACTTAATTTATTACTTATAATATTATAGCACCTCACCATTATATTATATTATATTATGTTATGTTATGTTATGTTATGTTATGTTATGTTATGTTATGTTATGTTATGTTATGTTATGTTATATTATATTATACTAATCACCACTTCTTAACAGGTATAATTCACACAGTTAGGGCACAACACTGTAACAGAGCTTTTAACTCATTGTTTAGAACCACACTACAAGAGAGGTACTATAACTCTTGTTTGAGATAAATTAACCCACAAATTAGCAACACACTGCCACAAAGATAATTTAGCACATTTAATCATTACACAGTTACAGATATAATTTAACACACAGTTCAACTCCACACTATCACCGAGCTATTTTAACACATAGGCCCAGATATTCAAACTGCACCATAAAAGTGTGCAACAGCAGGAGCAAGCGCAAGTCCACTGCGCCCATGTGCAATAAGTGTGATATTCCAACACTGCACAGGTCAAGATGTGCCTGCATCACATGACTGAATATCGTGCCAACTGCACCATAGCACAACCAGAGATGTGCAGTGGTGCAGTTCAGATGCACAATAGCACAACCAGGGATGCTCAGTGGAGCAGGGCAGCAGCACAACAGCGCAACCAGTGATGCGCAGGGACAGGATGCATGGGTGGACCACCCATGCTAGAGATATGCAGAGGAGCACACAGCAGAACAGACATTGCCCCCCACACCCCATGAACTGCACCACCGGGGGAGAGCTGGAATAACCACCAGCCCACGGGTACCAGCAACAAACCCACAGCCAGGGCATGGTGTACCAGCATACCCCCTGGCAAGCTGTGACCGGCACACAAGGAGGTCAGGCATCCCTGTGGCACACCATCCCACCAATGCAGAGCACACCCTGCACCATGATCCCCAGGCACCCTGCCCAGGAGCAGTGCCCACCAGTGCAGGACACCCCATGAATTCCACCACCCCCACTGTGACAATGCAACTCTGTGCACCACAGAACTATGCAAGGCAGCCCCACCATGAGCACCCTTCAGCAGGTGGCAGCAGACAGCAATGCAAACACAGACCAGGTGCCAGCACACGAGGTACCCCACACATGACAGGGCATGCTCCCGACCCCACCACCAATGGCACAGCACCCTGCACACCCTCCCAAGGACACACCCTGTCCCAGAACTGGCCACAACAACCAGCGCAGACACCCCCAGTGGTGCATGGAAGCATGCACCACACAGGATGCAACACAGTGCATGGACAAACACCCACTCAAACCCAAGGGCACACCAACACAGGGACACAGTAGCAGGTCAACCAAGCCCCTGGAGTGTTGCCACAGGAACCGTGTACACATGGCCAGCACCCCTTCATGGCACAGGAGTGCCAGCCACCCTGTGCAGACACCAGGAAGCTGTATGCCACCAGTATGTGCCTGGAGCACAAGTGACAGACAGTGGAGCACATCCCCTGCAACAGACACAAGTGACAGCATGAAGGTGGAACAACAACAGCGGAGGCCACAGTGCCACCCAAGGCAGACATGCACCACACCAGTGACAGGAGGCAACCCGGCATCATGCTGGGTACAGTGGCTGTTCAGCATGGACAGCCACCACTGACATGCCAGTGGACTGTGCAGGTCACAGACATGGATGGTCTGACAGGTGCACCATGGACACAGTGCATGCACCATGGACCACTGCACACAGTCATCCAGTGCACAGGGAACAACACACAAACCACAGACAGTGACTGATAGCTACATCCAAGGAGCTGCACCACCCTCTAGGTCTCTGATGGCAGTGCTGTGCAATGCCAGGTTGATCAGAAACAAGATGGCAATTAGTGCCACCTTGATTTCATCAGTTGGCCTGGCTTGCATCATGGAGACCTGGGTGAGAGATGATGCTGGCCCTGTTTTTGAGGCTGCAGTCCCCAGGGAATACCGTGGTGCACTGCCCCAGAGAAAATCACAGGGGTGGCGTGTAGCTATTTGTTTTAGATCTAGCCTGTCTTTCACTGTGCACCCAGTGGGAACCCCAAGTTCATTTGAGTGTGTGGCCATTCGTGGAGAACTTGGCGTGGGCTGCAGGAACCTCCTCCTGGCCCGATGGGGGGTTTCCTGCAGGAATTTGCCGAGTTTGTTGCCGGTGAAAAATTGGGTTCCCCAGATGTGTTTTTCTGGGAGACTTCAATGTTTGGGCTGATGATAAAATCCAAAGGTGCACCGGTGAATTTCTGCAGAGTATATCCTTGTTGGGGCTGATGCAGGTCATTGATGCACCAACTCATCGGGATGGCCACACACTGGACTTGGTGTTCTCACTGGGGCTCGAGATTGCTGATCTTGGGATTGATCAGGTATTTTGGTCTGATCATTGCACGGTGAAGTTCATGCTTGGGGCTCCCACCTTAAGTTCTTCCCCTGCTGAGATGATTCGCTGCTGCCCTTTACGTGATCTTACCCCTGAGGGTTTTCTGGCGGCAGTTGACTTATCTAGTGTGGGTGGTGCATGCATCAGAGGTGTTGATGTCAGGGTGGACACCTATAATAAAGTGTTATCTTACACCATCAACTCCCTCGCACCTATCCGTGTATGACCCAGAACTTTGTACCTGAGGTCTCCATGGTATGATGGGGATCTTAGGGAAATGAAGAAGATGGGTCGGAGATTAGAGCACTGTTGGAGGAAGTCCCATCTGGAAACAGACAAACTGGTCCTGCGTGCACATTATTGCACATATCAGGAGGCAATCAACCGTAAGAAGGCAGTGTTTCTGTCCAGAGAGATTACTGCCGGGAGAAACCGAACATCCTCACTCTTCCGGACTATTGCTAGACTTCTCCATCCTGTCTGTCTGCAGCCCGGGAGGGTTTCCTCAAATGAGGATTGTGAGGATTTTGCTCATTTTTTCTCGGACAAGGTGTCTTTTATCCGTGGAGGTTTCTTCAGCCAGCAATACCATTGCTGACAGTGGTCACCAGATATGTTCTGTGTGCACACCGCCTAGTTGGGGAGAGTTTAGGCCAGTGGAGGTTCGTGAGGTTATTGAGGTGGCAGCCAATTTGAAGCTTACCTTTTGTGAGCTGGACCCAGTGCCAATGTGTTTCTTAATGAGATGCATTGACTCTGTTGGTCCGGTGTTTGCCTCGATTGTTCGGTGTTCCTTGTGTCAGGGTGTCTTTCCAGATGCCTTGAAGGAGGCTCTGGTGAGACCCCTTTTAAAGAAATCTTCTTTGCACCCAGAGATCAAGGCAAATTACCATCCCATCTCCAGTCTCCCATTTTTGGGGAAGACTTTTGAGAAGGTGGTATCACTTCTGCTGGAGGAACACCTCATGACTCATGATCCCTTCCAGTCAGCTTTTCAGGCCAGACAGAGCACTGAAACTGCATTAGTTCAGGTGTGGAATGACTTCCTCAGGGCTAGAGACTGAGGACAATTCTTGTTCTCATCACTCTCTTGTTAGCATTTGGACCATTGTGTGTTGCTTCTCCACCTGAGGGAGCTGTGTGGACTCACTGGAACTGTCATCAACTGGTTTGAGTCCTTTCTTACCAATAGGAGGCAACGGGTTGTGATGGGAAATTTCTCATCTACACCCTGCCTCCTTTTGTGTGGAGTCCCTCGGGGTTCGGTATTGGCCTCAATGTTGTTCGCAGTATATATGCTGCCCCTGTGGGGATCATTAGGAAGTATGGTCTGAGTTTTCATTGCTATGCTGATGATACTCAGTTATACTTCTCCTTTGCCCCAGAAACATCCAACGAGGTGGATGTGTTAAATATCTGTCTGTGAGAGTAACGACTGGATGGCTTCCAGCTGGCTATGACTGAACCCTGACAAGACTGAGGTATTGGTAGTGGAGTCGAACAGAGTTCATGATGGGATGGCCTCTGACTCCGCAACTGGACTTGTGCTAGGAGCTGTGTCATTGATGGCCTCCTCTTGGAGTGCGAAATCTTGGTGTGATTCTTGACAGGAACCTCGTCCATGGAGGTTCAAATATCTTCCAATATTTCGCTCCTGTTTTCCATCTTAGAAACATTGCCAGGATTAAGCCCTTGTTCTGTCTCTGGACCTCCCTACCTTGATACATGCCTTAGTCACATCTAGGCTTGACTACTGTAATGTCCTCTAACTCAGGGTCTCTGGGGTTCTCTTCATAGACTGCAGCTGGTGCAAAATGCTGCTGCCTGGCTTTTGACCGGCAAAATAAATTTTGTCATATTACACCTGTACTGCATGAATTGCACTGGCTGCCTGTCAGGTGGAGAATACTCTTCAAGGTGGGCCTTCTCACCTATAAGGCCCTACACAGGCAGGGCCCTGGTTACCTGTCAGTACTCCTGGTACTTTCTTCCTCTACCCACTAATCTCCGCTGCTAGTGGTGGCTTCCTGACTGAAGAAGCGGGTTCAAATCTACTAGGCTGACCGAGGCTTTTAGTGTTGCCTACCCAGCTCTTTGGAACTCTTTACCAACTGCAGTCAGGGAGGCCTCCACTATAACTGCCTTTAAGGCCCGCCTGAAGACATTCCTATCTCTGCAAGCGTTTGGAGTTTAAGGCTGATTATTTTGTATGTACTATTTTAATTTAAATATTTATGTGGTATGTAATGTTGTAAAATTTGTGCAGCACCCAGAGCCTTCGGGATTGTGCATCTTTTAAATAAATTTGCCTTTGCCTTTACATTATATTATATTGTATGATAATATGATACCATACTTTGCATAATATTATTTTGTATTGTATTGTATTATATATATTATATGATATTACATTATATTATATTATACTATATAATACTATGTTACTCACCGCTGCCTATCGGATAATTTCACACAGTTAAGCACAACATTGTAACAGAGAGCATTTTATACATTGTTTAGAATCACACTACATGAGAGACAATTAAACTCTTGCTGGAGATAAGTTCACCAACAGATTAGCACGACACATTCAAAGACATAATGTAACACAATTAATCACTACACTGTTACAGAAATAATTTAACACATAGTTAAGCACCACACTATCACATAAATATTTTAACACAGTTTAACACCACTCTGTCAAAGAGATAAAGTAATGCAGTTATATTATAATAGCACATTATTATATTGCATCATATCATATATAATATATTATAATAAATTATATGACACCATATCATATCATATTACATTACATAGTATTATATTATATTATATTATATTATATTATATTATATTATATTATATTATATTATATTATATTAGTCACCACTCAGTAACAGGGATAATATCACACAGTTAAGCACAAAACTGTAACAAAGAGAATTTAACTAACTGTTTAGCGCCTCAGTACAAGAGATACAGTTTAACAAATGTTTGAGATAATTTATACATAGTTCAGCACAACACTATCGCAGAGATATGTTAACACATAGTTTAGTATCACAAATCATAAATTATTACATTGTTAATTAATAAAATATTTAAAATATTAGAACACCACATTATATTATATATATATTATATCATATTGTATTATATCGTATTATATCATATTGTATTATAATATGTTATACTATATCATATCATAATGTATAAATATTATATGATATTATATTATATTATATTATATTATATTATATTATATTATATTATATTATATTATATTATATTATATTATATTATATATTATATTATATTTTATTATATTATATTATATTATATTAATCACCACTCCATAACAAGGATAATTTCACACAGTTAAGCACAACAGTGTAATAGAGAGCATTGAACTAATTCCTTTGAACCACACTGAAACAGACACAGTTTTACCCATCCTTCAGAAAATGCTGTACATAAACACCACACTGTCACAGAGACAAATTAACACATAGTTAATTAATTCAGTAGTTATAATATTATAACATGACACCATTATATTATATTATATTATTATATACTATATTATATTATATTAATCACCACTCCATGACAAGGATAATTTCACACACTTAAGCACAACACTGTAACAGAGAGCATTGAACTCATTGTTTTGAAACACACTGCAACAAAGAGAATTCAACCCATGGTTGAGACAATTTAACACATAAATTAGCATCGCACACTCACATAGATAAATTAACAAATAGTTAATTAATTTAATATTGATATTATTACACCACACCATTATATTATATTATATTGTATTGTGTTATGTTATATTATATTATATTATATTATATTATATTATATTATATTATATTATATTATATAACGTATCATATCATAATATATATCACATCTCATTATACAATATCATATCATATCATATCTTATCACATCACATCACATCTTGTCGTATCAAATCATATCATATCATAACATATCCCATCATATTATATTATATTATATTATATTATATTATATTATATTATATTATATTATATTATATTATATTATATTATATTATATTATATTATATTATATAGTATTATATCATAGCATATCATATCCTATCTATCATAATGTATTGTATTGCTTTGTATTGTATTCGTTATATTGTATTATAATATTATAATATGAGACAAATTAACACATAATTAATTAGTTTAATAGTTATACTATTAAAACACCATACCGTTATATTGTATTATATGAAACTATATGATATTATATTTTATTAAATCATACCATGTCATATCATTATATATTGTAGTGTATTATATTGTATTATGTTATTTTAATATTATATTATTTTATATTATATCATACTATATTATATTATATTAATCAAAACTACATAACTACATTACATCACTGTAAGAGACTGCATTTAATTCATTGTTTGGAAACACACTGCAACAGATACAGTTTAACCCATGTTTGAGATAATTGAACTCCTCAATTAGTGCCCCACTGCCACAGAGATAACGTAACACATTTAAGCAACTCACTGTTACAGTAATAATTTAAAACATAGTTCAGCAACACACTATTGGCAGAGATATTTTAGCAGTAAGTTTAACACCACACTGTCACGGAAATAAAATAGCTCATAGTTAATTAATTTAATTGATATCATACTATAACACCACACCATTATATTACATCATATCATTCCATATCATATCATGTCATGCTATGTCTTGTCATGTCATATCATATCATATCTGATGACATAACATGACAGCACATTACAATACATCATATCCTAATATTATTATATTATTTTATATGGTATTATATTATATTATTATAATGCACTATAGTTAATTAATTTAGTAGTTATACTATTATAACACCACAAAACTATATTATATTATGTTATTTTATATTATATTATAAGATACTATATTACATTACCTTACATTACATTATATTATAATACATCATTTTTCATATCATAATATATCATATCATATAGTATTGTATCATATCGTATCATGTCCAATCATATCATATATCATAACACTTCATATAATCTTATATCATATTATATTATTTTATATTATATTACATAATATTATACAGTATTGTATATATATTATATTATATTATATTATATTATATTATATTATATTATATTATATTATATTATATTATATTATGTTACTCACTGCTCCATATCGGATATTTCACACAGTTAAGCACAACATTATAAAAGAAAGCATTTTACACATCGTTTAGAATCACACTACTCGAGAGACAATTAAACTCTTGTTTGAGATCATTTCACTAACAGTTAAAGACCACTCTGTCAAAGAGATCAATTCATGCAGTAATATTACAATAACACACCATTATATTGTATCATATTATATATATCATATTATAATAAATTATATCATATCATATCATATCATATCATATCATATCATATCATATCACATTACGTATTATATTATATTATATTATATTATATATTATATTATATTATATTATATTATATTATATTATATTATATTATATTATATTAATCACCACTCAGTAACAGGGATAATATCACACAGTTAAGCACAAGACTGTAAACAGAGAATTTAGCTAACTGTTTAGGTTCTCACTACAAGAGATACAATTTAACCCATGTTTTAGATAATTTACACATAGTTCAGCACCACAGTAACACAGAGATATTTTAACACATAGTCCAGTACCACACTGTCACAGAGATAAATTATCAGATAGTACTTAATATAATAGTTAAAATATTATAACACCACATTATATTATGTTATCTTATATCAATTTGCATTGTATTATATTATACTATATCATATCATAATATATTATATTATATTAAATTAATCACCTATCTGTAACAGGTGTAATTTCATGCATCTAACTCATTGTTTAAAAACACTATACAATAGAGATACCACACTTTCACAGAGATAAATTAACACATAGTTAATTGCTTTAATATTTATAATATTAAAACAGTACACCACCATATTATATTACATGAAATGATTTGATATATTATATTATTTTATATTATGTTACTATGTGTAACATTATCTCAAACATGGGTTAAATTGTATCTCTTGTACTGAGATTCTAAACAATGCATTAATTACTCTCTCTTTCAGTGTTGTGCTTAACAGTGTGAAATTATGAGTGTGACAGAGGTGATTAATATAATATAATAGAATATAATATGAAATATTATGATAAGATATGGTATGATATGATGTGATATCACTATAATTGTGTGGTATTATACTATTACTACGTTAATTTATCTGTGTGACAGAGTGGTGTTAAATTATATCCCAGATATTCAACAGGGTTGTGCCAGCGCAACAGGGATGCACCAGCGCAAGTCTGAAAATGCACCATTGTGTGATATTCAGCGGGAGGCAGCTACACCCCCAAATCACATAGCGCAAGAGCACAATGGTGAATGAATGCATGCGCAACTGAAGGTGAGGAACCATGAATAAATGGCGCAGTGCAATATTAAACAGCGTATGCCATGCGCAATAGGGGATCAAACAGAAGTTGTGCGAAAGTGGAAACTATCCAAAATAAAAGGGATCAAGAGAGAGGTGCAAGAATGCTACAGGAAAGCCATATTTGGGAGCACGGTGACAGCAACCAGGCACACAGTAGCAGTGAGCAGAGCAGGGCAGGAGCAGGACAGAGCACCTGGAAACTATCAGGAACAGGGAAGGAGTGGGGAGCCTGTGCCACTGTGCAGGAGGAAAGGGGAAGTGCCACATGTGACTGAGGACACTGACAGTGGGCAGGACGTCCAAATCTGGGAGGTGTTCCCATGCAGTGGGAGTAGCAGACAGGACAGCAGGGGGAACAGGAATACAGCTGCCAGGGGGGTAACACAAGCCAGGGACATCGCCAGTGCCACCATTCAGATGGAGGCAGTAATGAGTATGCATATTCATGAAGAATGACATGGATCTTGGGAGGGCATAATCAGAGGTGACATGGGTACTGGCCTAGATGGCCCATGGCAGTCGATGCTGATTGCCAAACTAATGTCCACCCTTTACACACAGGTGACAGTGGATACCACTCCATCCCTGGCTGCTCACACCATACTGGCATCCATGACCCCCATCGCAGCAATGCTACAGTGAGGCACATGCCACCACTGCAATGTCATACAGTGGGTGTTCAGGATGCTGAAGGCACATTTCTGTTGTCTAGACATGTCTAGCCGTGCCCTACCATGCAGCCTGTCAGAGGCCTGTGGGCTATTACTGGTCTGTTGCATCCTGCACAAGATGATCAACAACTGTAGGATAGCTGTACAGGTCAAAAAGAGGGACAGCGATGGGGACGATGAGGATGCTGGTGCAGGTGGTGGTGATGGGCACCCTTGGTTGAACAGACCCCCAACTGATCCAGATGGCACAGCTGCACCGGGACACCATCACAAAGGAGCACTTCAACCAACACAGGTAAGCCATGGGGCCATGGGCAACCACCAAAGGCAAGGGCACAACCCACAAACACACATGGACAAACTCCAGGGGTGCATGTCTTAAAGAGAATTGGCTGAGCATGGAACCACACACACCATCAGGGATGGGCAAGGCCTAACACAGCATGCGGTCACACACACACACACACACACACACACACACACACACACACACATGACATGCACAAAGGGTAGGAGGCATGCTGACCCCAACCACCACCCCCAGCCACACACATGTCTGCAGACCACCACACCCAGTGCCTGTCATTGTGCATGTTTCAGACACTGGGCACAATTGCACAGTGGCGGACAGTGCAACGCAGGGATCATCATGCACACACCACAGTGGCCAGCAGCTGGGAGGGTGTGCACATGGAACATGTGTGTGTATGTGTGCATGGCCGGAAACCCCACCCATGCATTGCACGTTGAACAACACACTGCACACAGGGCAACATCAGACAGTAGACATGGTGGGAGACAGGTCAGTAATGTGGCACAGTGCCACAGCTGCTACGGATGCATGGGCAGCCCCACCGAGACCCGCCAGCAGTGACAGGCTGACCAATGGCCTCATGGGGTGGCACTGACAGTTCCCCAGGGGTTCCACTGTGGGAACACAACCATTCTCAAGCAGGGGCCTGCAGCTCACCGAACATGCCTGCGCCAGGTGTGCTCATGATGCCCACTGCTGAACCCGGTGTCGACAAGGATGGTGTCACGTGATGCTGGGAATGGGGGGTGGACATTACACTGTGCAGTGTCTGCAATGTATGGGCAAATAACTGTGTGCCCAATGTGGCCATGACAGCAGTGAATGCCTGTGTATGCCTGTCAATGGCGGCAGTCACATCCTCCCCCAGCCAGTCCATCCCTGCCAGGAGCAGACCAGTATCCCTGCTGTGCCATTCCTCTACCTGGCACAGGACTGCACTGAGTGCATCCACTACCATCACAAGCCACAACTGCTGATCCACTGAATCATGGGAGTATGTGGGTGTGCTCATCTAAGAGGTCATCCACCTGACCGGCATGCTGTCCCTCATGGTGTTCGTGGCCGTGAATGGCAGTACCCCTTGAGGTTGGGCACTGCACACCAGGGCTATGCCTGGGGATGTCCTGGCAGTTCACTGACACCACCCCAACACTGTCCCCAGTGCCATTGGCTGACTGCTGATGCTGCCCCTCTGGCTGCTACTCTCCAGGGCTCAATGGCTGCTGAGTGGCCACAACAGCCCAACTGTCCTGGACACACACCAGTGCTGTCCCACTGGTGCAGATAGGCTCAAGCTGGGACTGTGAAGTCACACAGGCTTCCACAGCAGCACCACCCATGGCTATGCCCGTGCTGTAACCTGCTGTGTGGCCATCCTGTGGCCCACATGTTTCACAGTCCATGATGTGAGCTCCATCATCATCATCAGTGATGGATCCAGCACCAGTCTGAGTCTCAGCATACTGGCATCCATGGACGCTGGCATGCTGGGACACGGGCAGGGCCTCCTCTGCACCTGCTCCACCAACATCAGTCAGGACAGCCAGGTGGGCCCACTGTCATCCTGACCCTCAGACACCTGAGGAGTTGGATGGGCCCTCCTCTGTGTCCAGGGTATCACCCTCAGTGGATGAGCCCACCACCACTGACCCTTGTAGATGCTCAGGGTTGTGAGGACACAGTAGCATTAATGTCTGCCTTACCCTGTAGCAACCCCACTACAGTGACAGATCAGGACCTACCATGCAGTGATAGGCTACCACCCATCTGGAAGCTACCACCTGGAACACCCTCAATGGCACAATGCGCCACCTCTCCCCATGCAGGAGCATGGAACTGTGGTGTTCCCCGCTGTACACTGAGCAATGGTTCCTGGTCAAGGTAGGTCTCAAACAGGGCATCTGTTTCTGCCTTGTTAACGTTTGCCCTCCTCTTTCTCCGAAGTCTCTGTTCCTCCTCCTCCACCTCACAGTTGCTCATCATTGCTCCTGTGGGAATGGCAGGTGTTACCTGTCACTGTACAGTCCCATGCATCTCCCACACACCACAGTCCACACTTCCAAACAGCATGCCACTCACCACAATAGACTGCAAAACCAGACTATGGCCTCTGCAGCCCAATGTCACATTTATATAGTGCAACATATGTAAATGAGGTGAGGCGCAATTTTAAGTGAATGCTAATGCAGTATCTGTGCCATTGAATCACTGATGAGCTGATTTGCATATGCCGGCTGAATATCACGCTGTTGCACTTTGCGCAATTGTGTTGAACATGCTCAGGCAAGGGCGCAGTTCTATGATGTGTGCAGTGGACACCAAATGGCACATGCCCAGGTGCTGATGCTGACACCTGCTGTGCTTCTGATGTGCTGTGCATGGGAGGCAGTGCAGGACCGACCACCATTGTGCCAGTGGTGCTACTGCGCTGTTCACATGTATGGCGCTCTTGCACTAGGTGCTGTAGGTGCCATGGAGCCACAGTGCAGTAGGCCACTACAGGGCATCTCACACAGGTACCCAGTCATGCTACACACAGGAAGTACCAATCATGCTGTGGCAGTCCATGCGGAGACCCTTGACTCTGTGCCAAATCTTTGCCCCTAGGTACCATGCATCCACATGGGTACACCACTATAGTGCTGTTCGGTGACAGCGTGATGAGGAATGGCAGCACTGTACTGTGCAGCATCTGCAGGTGGACTGCACCACTGAGCACCATTTTGACTCTGACCAGCTTCAGAGATGGCAAGAAGGAGGGCTGCTGTTTGCAGCCAGGTGAGCTAGCCAATTTGGTGGCCATAGTATAGCCTCATGCTGGGGCACTTTTGGGACTGCACCCCTGGACAGGGCTAGGAGTGATGTATTTCAGGAGTTGGCGGTGGCACTGGAGGGGTCACAGAAATTGGGCACATGGCTGGGCAGTGTCACCACAGATACATGGACCTTGAGCACAGGGACCCAGACAGGCTTGTTTGAGGCCTACATTGACCAGGAACTGCTTCTCAGTGGACAGCGGTGTACAGCACAGGCCCATGCTGCTGCATGGGCACAGGTGGTGCATGCCATCAACCAGCATGGCAGCCACCAGTGGTTCATGCAGGAGTGCAAAGAAGGTGGGCACAGACAGGAGGAGGATTAAGGATAAGGTGGCTACCATCAGGGCAGCACAGGCTGTGACTGGTGAGGGACAGCCCGCCGTGCAGTGCCTGACCCCACAGGAAGAGTGGGTTGCTTGCAGCATGTGATGTTGTGCCATCGAGGGTTTTCCAGGTGGTGGCTTCCAGATGGGTGGTAGCCCATCACAGAATGGTAGGTCCTGATCTGTCACTTTGGGGGGGATGCCACATGGTAGGGCAGATACATTAATGCTACTTTGTTCCCCTACAGCTTCTGAGCGTCTACATGGGTCAGTGGTGGTGGGTTCATCCACTGAGGGGGATACCCTGGACAGAGTGGCAGCAGAATGGGCAGCATCAGCAGTCAGCCAATGGCACTGGGAGGACAGTGTCAGAGGTGGCATCAGTGCACTGCCTGTGGCCATGCCCAGGCATTGCCCTGGTGTGCAGCACCCAACCTCAAGGGTGCTGCCCATCATCCACGAACACCATGAGGGACATCATGCTGATTAGGTGGATGACCTCTTAGATGAGCACACCAGCATACTCCATGATTCAGTGGCTCAGCACTTGCGGAATGTGATGGCAGTGGATGCACTAAGTGCAGACCTGCACCAGGCAGAGGAGTTGTGCAGCAGGGACACCGGTCTGCTCCTGGCAGGAATGTTCTAGCTGCGGGAGGATGTGACCACCGCCATTGACAGGCAGACACAGGCATTCACTGCTGTCATGGCCACAATGGGCACACAGTTATTTGCCCTTGCGCCGCAGACACCGTGCAGTGCAATGTCCACCCCCCATTCCCAGCAACGTGCGACACCATCCTTGTCAAAACTGGGTTCAGCTGTGGGTATCCCGAGCACGCCTGGTGCAGGCATGTTCGATGAGCTGCAGACCCCTGCTTGAGAATGATCACGTTCCTGTTGTGGAGCCCCTGGGGAACAGTCGGTGCCACCCCATGAGGCCATTGGTCAGCCTGTCACTGCTGGTGGCACTTGGTGGGGCCACCACGAATCCATAGTGGCTGTGGCACAGTGTCACATTACTGACCTGTCTCCCACCATGGCTACTGTCTGACACTGCCCTGTGTGCAGTTTGTTGTTCATCATGCAATGCACGGGTGGGGTTCCCAGCCCTGCACACACACACACATGTTCCATGTGCACACCCTCCCAACTGCTGGCCACTGTGGCATGTACATGATGATGCCTGCATTGCACTGTCTTCCACTGTGCAATGGTGCCCAGCATCTGAGACATGCACAATGACAGGCATGGGCATGGTGGTCTGCGGATGTGTGTGTGGCTAGTTATGGTGGTTGTGGTCAGTGTGCCTCCTGCCCTTTGTGCATGTCTTGTGGTGTGGGTGTGTGTGTGTCTGTGTAAGACCACATGTCATGTTAGGCATTGCCCATCCCTGACAGCGTGTGCGGTTCCATGCTCAGCCAATTCCCTTTATGACATGCACCACTGGGGTTTGTCCATGTGTGTTTGTGGGTTGTGCCTTGCCATTGGTGGTTGCCCATGGCCTCATGACTTACCTGGGTTGGCTGAAGTGCTCCTCTGTAATGGTGTCCCGGTGCAGCTGCACCATCCGGATCAGTCAGGGATCCCTTCGACCAAGTGGTGGCTGCCATCACCACCTTCACCAACATCCTCATCGTCCCCATCGCTGTCCCCCTCTTTGACCTGTACAGCTATCCCACAGTCATTGACCATGTTGTGCAGGATGCAACAGACCAGGAATAGCCCATAGGCCTTTGATGGACTGTTCTGTAGGGCACCACCATACGTGTCCAGGCAATGGAAATTTTCAGCATCCCGAACACCCACTCTATGACACTGCATGTCGTGGCATGCACCTCATTGTAGCGTTGCTGCAATGGGGTCATGGGCCACTGGTATGGTGTGAGCAGCCAGGGATGGAGTGGGTATCCAGTGTCTCCTGTGTGTAGAGGGTGGACATTAGTTTAGTAATCAGCATCACCCAGCCATGGACCATCTTGGCCAGTACCCAAGTCACCTCTGCCTATGCCTGTCCCAAGATCCATGTCTTTCTTCATGATTTGCATACTCATTACTGCCTCTATCTGAATGGTGGCACTGGCCATGTCCCTGGCTTGTGTTACCCCCCTGGCAGCTGTATTCCTGTTCCCCCCTCTGTCCTTTCTTCTACTCCCCCTGCACTAGAAACACCTCCCAGATTTGGACGTCCTGCCCACTGTCAGTGCCCTCAGTCCAATATGGCACTTTCCCTTTCCTCCTGCACAGTGGCACAGGCTCCCCACTCCTTCCCTGTTCCTGATAGTTTCCAGGTGCTCTGTCCTGCTCACTCCTACTGTATGCCTGGTTGCTGTCACCTCGCTCCCAAATATGGCTTTCTTGTAGCATTCTTGCACCTCTCTCTTGTTCCTTTTTATTTTGGATCATTTCCGCTATCGTGCAACTTCCGTTTGCTCCCCTATTGTGCATAGCGCATGCTGTTTAATATTGCACTGCAACATTTATTCATGGTTCCTCCCCCTTCAGTTGCACATGCATTCATTCACCATTGTGGTCTTGTGCATTGTGATTTCGGGGGTGCAGCTGCCTCCAGCTGAATATTGCACAATGGTGCATTTTCGGACTTGCGCTGGCACATCACTGTTGCGCGTGGTGCAACCCTGTTGAATATCTGGGATATAATTTAACACCTCTCTGTCACACAGATAAATTAATGCAGTTATAACACCACACAATTATAGTGTATCATATCATATCACATCATACCATATCATATCATAATATATTATATCATATTACATTGTATTATATTATATTTGACACTCATAATTTCACACAGTTAAGCACAACACTGAAAAAGAGAGTAATTAATGCATTGTTTAGAATCTCAGTACAAGTGATACAATTTAACCCATGTTTGAGATAATGTTACGCATAATAACATAATATAAAATAATATAATATAACAAATAGTTTCATATAATATAATATGATGGTGTGCTGTTATAATACTATAAATATTAAAGCAATTAACTATGTGTTAATTTATCTCTGTGAAAGTGTGGTGTTTCTTTTGTAGACTGTTTTTAAACAGTGAGTTAGATGCTTTCTGTTACAGTGTTGTGCTTCACTGCATGAAAGTGCACCTTTTACAGAGATGTGATTAATATAATATAATATAATATAATATAATATAATATAATATAATATAATATAATATAATATAATATAATATAATATGATGTGATATGATATGATATGATATGATATGATATGATATGATATGATATGATATGATATAATACAAAATGATATAACACAACATAATATAATGTGGTGTTATAATATTTAACTATTATATTAAGTACTATGTGATAATTTATCTCTGTGACAGTGTGGTACTGAACTATATGTTAAAATATCTCTGCTTAGTGTAGTGATGAACTATGTGTAAATTATTTCAAACATGGGTTAAATTCTATCTCTTGTAGTGAGAACCTAAACAGTTAGCTAAATTCTCTCTGTTACAGTCTTGTGCATAACTGTGTGATTATTATCCCTGTTACTGAGTGGTGATACAACATAATATGATATAATATAATATAATATAATATAATATAATATAATATAATATAATATAATATATATGAATATAGATACGATATGATACGATACGATATGATACGATACGATACAATACAATACAATATAATATAATACAGTACAACTCAATACAATGTAATATGTAATATAATATATGATATGATATAATTTATTATAATATAATATGATACAATATAATGGTGTGTTATTATAACATAAGTACATTGATTTATCTCTTTGACAGAGTGGTGTTAAACTGTTGGTGAAATTATCTCAAACAAGAGTTTAATTGTCTCTCGAATAGTGTGATTCTAAACGATGTGTAAAATGCTTTCTTTTATAATTGCTTAACTGTGTGAAATGTCTGATATGGAGCAGTGAATTACATAATATAATATAATATAATATAATATAATATAATATAATATAATATAATATAATATAATATAATATAATATAATATAAAATATAATACAATACAGTATAATATTATGTAATGTAATATAACATAAAATAGTATGATGTGATATGAGATTATATGAAATGTTATGATATATAATATGATTGGACATGATATGATATGATACAATATGATATGATATAATATATTATGATATGATAAGAAATGATGTAATATAATATAATGTAATATAAGGTAATGTAATATTGTATCATATAATATAATATAATATAATATAATATAATATAATATAATATAATATAATATAATACAATATAGAGTTGTGGCGTTATAGTAGTATACCTATTAAATTAACTATAATGCATTATAATAATATAATACAATATAATATAATATAGTATAATATAATATAATATAATATAATATAATATAATATAATATAAAATAATATAATATAATATATTAGGATATGATGTAATGTAATGTGCTGTCATGTTATGTCATCTGATATGATATGACATGACATGACATAGCATGACATGATATGATATGATATGGAATGATATGATGTAATACAATGTTTTGGTGTTATAGTATGATATCAAGTAAATTAATTAACTATGAGCTATTTTATTTCCGTGACAGTGTGGTGTTAAACTTACTGCTAAAATATCTCTGCCGATAGTGTGTTGCTGAACTATGTTTTAAATTATTACTGCAACAGTGTGCTGCTTAAATGTGTTACATTATTTCTGTGACAGTGTGGCACTTATTAAGGAGTTAAATTTTCTCAAACATGGGTGCATCAAACATTGCATCTGTTGCAGCGTGTTTCCAAACAATGAATTAAATGCTCTCTGTTACAGTGCTGTGCTTAACTCTTATTTAGTGGTGATTAATATAATATAATATTAAAGTAATGCAATATAAGACCCTACAATATATTATGATATGACATGGCATGATTTAATATAATATTATATAATATAATATCATATACTATCATATAAAATAATATAACGGTGTGGTGTTTTAATATTATATCTATTAAATTAATTATGTGTTAATTTGTCTCATAATATAATAGTAATAAATGTAATAATAATATATAATAACGCAATACAATACAAAGCAATAAAATACATTATGATAGCTAGGATATGATATGATATGATATAATATAATACAGTATACTATAATATAATAAAATATGATATGTTATGATATGATGTGGTATGATATGATTTGATACGCTAAGATGTGATGGGATGTGATGTGATGTGATAAGATATGATATGATATGATATGATATAAAATAATAATATAATATAATGGTGTAGTGTAATAATATCATCAATATTAAATTAATTAACTATGTGTTAAATTATCTATGTGACAGAGTGATGCTAATTTAAGTGTAAATTATCTCAACCATGGGTTGAATTCTCTTTGTTGAAGTGTGTTTCAAGACAATGAGTTCAATGGTATCTGTTGCAGTGTTGTGTTTAAGTGTGTGAAATAATCCTTGTCACGGAGTGGTGATTAATATAATATAATACAATATAATATAATATAATATAATATAATATAATATAATATAATATAATATAATATAATGTAATGTAATGTAATATAATATAAAGGTGTCATGTTATAATATTATAACTGTTGAATTAATTATGTGTTACTTTGTCTTTGTGACAGTGTGGTGCTAATTTATGTAAAATATTATCTGAAGGATGGGTAAAACTGTCTCTGTTTCAGTATGGTTCAAAAGAATGAGTTCAATGCTCTCTATTACAGTGCTGTGCTTAACTGTGTGAAATTATCCTTTTTACAGAGTGGTGATAAATATTATATAG
Organism: Neoceratodus forsteri; assembly: GCA_016271365.2. Lineage (NCBI taxonomy): Eukaryota > Metazoa > Chordata > Ceratodontiformes > Ceratodontidae > Neoceratodus > Neoceratodus forsteri. The sequence goes on from CM028136.1 coordinate 876,602,918, forward strand.
TATAACGTAATACAATGCAATATAATATATTATAATCGAATGTAATGTAATATGATATAGTGTTAAAGTAGTATAACTATTAAATTAACTATGTGTTAATGTATCTCTGTGACAGTGTGTTGCTAAACTATCAGTTAAAATATCTGTGCGATACTGTGGTCCTGAATGATGTGTTAAATTATTTCTGTAATAGTGTGGTGCTTAAATGTGTTACATCATCTAGCTTAAATTGTCACTCTTGCAGTGTGGGTCTAAACAATGATTTAAATGAGCTCTGTTAAAATGTTGTGCTTAACTCTGTGAAATGATCCGTTATGGAGTGGTGATTGATATGATATGATATGATATGATATGATATGATATGATATGATGTGATATGATATAATATGATATGATATGATATGACATAATATAATGGTGTGCTGTAAGTATTAAATTAATTATCTTTGTGTTCATTTATCTCTGTAACAGCGTGGCGCTTAACTATGTGTAAAAATATCTCAGTGACAGTGTGGTGCTAATTTATTTGATAAATTATCTTGAATATGGGTTAAATCTGTCCCTGTTGCAGATTGTTTCTAGTTATATGCTCTGTTACAGTGTGGTACTGTTGTGTTTAACTGTGAAAATATCCATCTTACGGAGTGCTGATTAATATGCTATGATATGATGTGATATGATATGATATATGACATGACATGATATATAAAATACAATACAGTTTAATACAATATAATATAATAGAATGTAATATAATGGTGTGGTGTTTTAATAGTAAAGCTATTAAATTAATGACATGTGCAGATTTATATCTGTGACAGTGTGGTGCTAAATTATGTTTTAAATTATCACAGTGATAGTGTGGTGCTGTATTATGTGTTAAATTATCTCTGTAATAGTGTGGTGCCTAAATGTGCTACATTATCTCTTTGACAGAATAGTGCTAATTTATGTTTTAAATTATCACAACCATGGGTTAAATTGTCACTGTTTGCAGTATGGTTCTAAACAATGAGTTAAATTATCTCTGTTCTCGTGTTGTGCTAAACTGTGTGAAAATATCCATGTTACAGAGTGGTCTTTAATAGAACAGAATAGAATAGAATACAATGGTGTGGGGTTATAATATAACTATTAAATTTACTGTCTTAAATTGTCTCTTTTACAGTGTGGTACAAAACTGTGTGTTAAATTAGCTTTGCAGTGTGGTGTTAAACTATGTGTTTTAATTATCTCTGTGACAGCGCAGCACTAAAACTATGTGTTAAATTATATCTGTGACAAAGCAGTGCTAAACAGTGTTACTTTATCTGTACCATAATGCAGTGCCAAACTTTGTGCTAAATTATCACTGTGAGAGTGCAATGCTGAACTGTCATGAAATGTTTATTTTACAGGGTGGTGCTAAACTGTGTGTTCAATTAACTTTGAAAGTGTGGTATTAAACTATGTTTATAATTATCTCCATGGCAGTGCAGTACTAAAACTGTGTAAATTTATTTCTTTGACAGTGTAAAGCTGAAATATGGGTTAACTTATCTCTATCACAGTGTGGTTCTAAAGTATATGTTAAATTTTCCCTGTGACAGTGTATTGCTAATTTTTGTGTTAAATTATCTCAAACATTGGTTAAATAGTTAAATAGTCTCTGTTGCACTGTGGTTCTTATCAATGAGTTATATGTTCTCTGTTTCAGTCTTTTCCTTATCTGTGTGAAATTATCTTTGTTACATTATGGTGCTAAATGTGACATAGCATAACATAACATAACAAAACATAACATAATATAATGTTGTAGTATTATAATATAACTATTAAATTAATTAACTATGTGTTAACAGTTCTCAGTCAAAGTGGGGTGCTGAACAATTATCTCTGTTAAACTATGCTACATTTTCTCTGCAACATTGCAGTGCTAAACTTTGTGTTATGTTATCACTGTGAGAGTGCACTGCTAAACTTTTAAATTGTTTCTTTTACAGTGTGGTGCTAGTGTGGTGCTGAACTATGGTTTAAACTATTTATATATCACAGTGTGGCTCTAATTTATGTAGTAATTATCTCTATAACAGTGTGGTGCTAATATATGTGTTAAATAATCTCCCTGACTTCTATGGGTTTTTTAACATGCAAGACAGTATGGTTATATACTATGCATTAAATTAGCTCTTTGACATTGTGGTGCTAATTTTCGTGTTAAATTATCTCAAACAGGGATTAAATTGTTTCTGTTGCAGTGTGTTCTAAACCATCAGTTAAATGTTCTCTCTTTCAGTGTTGTGCTTAACTGCGTGGTGATTAATATATTATAAAATAATATGAGATAGCAGAACATAAGATAACATCACATACCTAACATAAAATAATATAATGGTGTGGTGTTATAATATGACTATTAAATTACTTAACTGTGGTGTGTTACAATATAATTTTGGAGTGTGATGATAAGCTATCTAAAGCATCTCTTTTACAGTGTGGTCCTTAACTATGTGTTAACTTATTTCTATGACAGTGTAGTGCTAAACTTTGTTGCATTAGCTCTGCCACACTGCAGTGCTAAACTGTGTGTTAAATTACCATTGTGAAAGTGCAATGATCAACTGTCTTAAATTGTCTCTTTTACAGTGTGGTGCTAAACTTTGTGTAGAAATAGCCCTTTAATATGGAGTTGCTAAACAGTGTGTTAAAGTGTGCTGATTCAATTTTCTCTGTGACAGGATGATGCTGAACTTTGTGTTAAAATACCTATGTGATAGTGTGGTGCTGAACTATGGTTTAAAGTATTTCACAGTGTGGCTAAAAAGTATGTGGAAAAGTATATCTATGGTGATAATTTATGTGTTAAATGATCTCAAACATGGGTTAACTAGTTTCTGCTGCAGTGTGGTTCTAAACAATAAGTTAATTGGTCTCTGTTTCAGTGTTGTACTTAACTCTGTGAAATATATTATGTTAAAGTGTGGTTTAAGTTAAGCACAACACTGAAAGAGAGAGCTTTATAACTCTCTCAAACTGTCTCTTTTACAGTGTGGTGCTAAACTGTGTGTTAAATTAACTCTGAGGTGGGTACTAAACTCGGTGTTAAATTATGTCTGTGACAGTGTAGTGCTATACTATTACATTATCTCTGCCACACTGCATTGCTAAACTATGTGTTAAATTACCACTGTGAGAGTGCAATGATAAAGTGTCTTAAATTGTCTCTTTTATAATGTGGTGCTAAACAGTGGTTCTAAACAATGAGTTAAATGGTCTCTGTTTCAGTGTTGTATTTAACTTTATGAAATATATCAACTTATATTGTGGTGATTAATATAATATAATACAACATATAACATAACCTGTCATCACATAACATAACATTAAATAACATAACATAACAACAGTGGTGTGATGTTATAATAGTATAACTATGAAATTACTTAAGTATGTGTTAATTTTTCATAGTCAAATTGTGGTGCTAAAATTTTATTGTGAGAGTGCAAAGATAAACTGTCTTAATTATTCTCTTTTACAGTGTGGTACTAAAATGTGTATTAAAATATATCTGTGATAGTGTGGTTCTCAACTATGGTTTAAATTATCTCTATCACAGTGTGGTTCTAAAGTATCTGTTAAATTACCTCGGTAACAGTGTGGTGCTTAAATTTGTTACATAATCTCTGTGACAGTGTGGTACAAATTTATGTGTTGCATATCTCAAACATGGGTTAAATTGTCTCTGTTGCAGTGTGGTTCTAAACAAAGAGTTAAATGCACTCTGTTTCAGTGTTGAGGATAACTGTGTGAAATTATGTCTGTTATGGTGTGGTGATTAACATAACATAACATAACATAACATAACATAACATAACATAAAATAACATAACATAACATAACATAAAACTTTATAATGGTCTGGTGTTATAGTACTATATCTATTAAATTAACTATGTGTTAATTTTCTCAAACTGTCGTGTTGTTTGTTAAATTATCACAGTAAAGTGCAATGATAAATTGTCTTAAATTGTCTCTTTTGCAGTGTGGTGCTAAACTGTGTGTTAAATTAACCCTGAGAGTGTTGTTCTAAACTATGCATTTATCTCTGTGACTGTGCAGAACTAAAATAATGTGTTAAATTATCAATATGAGAGTGTGATGTTAAACTGTCTTAATTGTTTCTTTTACAGTGTGGTGCTTAACTATGAGTAGAAATATTATATTATATTATATTATATTTTATTATATTATATTATATTATGCTATACTATATTATCTTATATATATTGTTATAGTATATCACATCATATAACTTAATATCATGTCGTATCATATCACATCATATAACACCACGTCACGTATTACATCATATCACATCATATGATATGATATGATATGATATGATATGATATGATATGATATGATATGATATGATATTGTATTATATTACATTATATGCTATTATATCAATCATCACAACTTAACAGGGATTATTTCACACTGTTAAGTACAACACTGTAACAGAGAGCATTTAATCCCTCACTAGAAGAGATACAATTGAATCTGTGTTTGGGATAATTTACCACATAGTTCAGCACCACACTATCACAGAAGTATTTTAACAGTAATTTTAACACTACACTGTTACAGTTGTAAATTTACACAGTTCATTAATGTAATAGTTATAATATTAAAACACCACACCATTATTATATTATATTATACTATATTCTATTATATTCTATTATAATATTTTTGTATTAAATTATATTACATTACATTATATCATATCATATAATAATATATTATATTACACTATATTATTATATTATATGATATTAAACATTACTCTGTTACAGGGATAATTACGCCCAGTTAAGCACAACATTGTAACAGAGCTATGTAACACATTTAATCACCTCACTGTTACAGAGGCAGTTTAACATATAGTTTATCACCATAATATTACGTTAGTATATCACATTAATTACCACTCCATAACAGGTATAATTTCAAACAGTTAAGCCCAACACTGTAACAGAGTTTTATCTCATTGTTTAGAAACATACTACAACAGAGACAATTTAACCCATGTTTGAGATGAATGAATACACCACACTGTCACAGAGATAAATTATCACAGTTAATGAATTTAATACTTATAATATTATATTATAGTAGAAACATAGAAACTGACAATTTGATGGCAGATAAGGACCGTTTCGCCCACGTTGTCTGCCCATTTTCTTACCTAACAGATAAGTTGCAGATCCTAGTTAACCAACAGCTTACTTTCTCCTTCCCCCCACTAGCACTGCCTTATGTCTGTCCCATACATTCTTGAATTCCCCCACTGTCCCACTGTGGTGTTTTAATATTATAACTATTAAATTAATTAACTGAATAAATTTACTTCTATGAAAGTGTGGAGTTAAACTTACTGTCAAAATACTTCTGCGATATTGTGGTGCTGAACTATGTGGTAAATTATCTCAAACACAGATTAAATTGTATCTCTTGTAGTGAGGGACTAAACAATGAGTTAAGTGCTCTCTGTTACGATGTTGTGCTGAACAGTGTGAAATAATCCCTGTTAAATTGTGATGCTTAATATAATATCATATAATGTAATATAATATAATATACTATAATATAATATCATACCATATGATACGATATGATGCAATACGTGACTTGATGTGATATGATACAACATGATATTAGGTTATATGATATGATATAATATAACATAATATATATATTATAATATAGTATAGCATAGCATAATATAATATAATATAATATAATATAATATAATATAATATAATATAATATAATATAATATAATATAATATAATATAATATAATATAATATAATATAATGATGTTATGATGTAGTGTTATAATATTACAATTCTTAAATTAATTAACTATTTGTTGATGTATCTCTATAAGAGTCTGGTGCAGAACTATGTGGTGCTAAGCTTTGTGTAAAATTATCTCTGTAACAGTGTGATGATTAAATGTGTTACATAATCTCTGTGACAGTGTGGTGCTAATCTCTGTGTTAAATTTCTTTCTGTGTCCCTTTGGTGGTGTCTGATATTGAGAACCTAAGTGTCATTTGTGGGTATTCTGTCTGTTTTGGTAGATACTTTATTTTCTCTGTTAAACAACTGAGTATACTTAATACTAATACTTTATAGAACATTGTATCTTTTTGTGCAGTTTCTGATTTTTTCTTCTTTCTCCAATGTTTTAGAACTGTTTAGTTATTGTGGCAGAGGTGTGGTACTGTGTTTTTTCAAGTAGTTCAAGGTGCTTTTGGGACTGCTGATTTCTACTGGTTTAAAAGATTACCTTTTTTTTTATATTTTTAAAAACGCTACATCATCTTGGTATGTTGTCACCTGTTTGTTGTTGCTAAGCAGCAGATGTTTTTGCATTGTGCTCTGGTTCTGTGATAGAATCTGTATTAGTAGAAGGTAGATTATTGTGATTATAGTTACCTTTTGATGGCAAGGGTAAAGAGCTGAGATAGAAATGTATGTATTTTTGAATGTTATAGAAGCCAGAAGGGGAAGGAAGCATATTCAATTCATTGCTTTTCAGTAACTGGTAATTGCTGTTTTTTCTTTTAGACTTGGATTGTGGGCTTTTGGTGACACTGTACTTTCTTTGTTGTCTTTACTTAGAATTGTTTGTGGGCTGTTGAGGATTTAAAACATAGTGGTGGTGTATTTCTTTGCTGTCTTTGGTTGCTGCAAATTTTCCCCCCTTCCCCCAACTCTTGATTATGTGCCCTGTTAAATCTGATTGACATGAGCTAAACACTGGGTATAGTAAGGGGTGTGGAGTAGGAGAGGCATACCTGGAAAGGAACAGCAGCAAGTGAAGAGGTGACTGCTCTCTCAGTGGAAGGGAAGTAAATGCAAATCTAGGAGCTTTCATTAGTACTTCTTCTCATTGATATTGCATTGGGGAAAGGAGGAGTAGGAGTTTGAAGAAGGTTGTGCAATGGCTACTTAAAGTCTGTTTTTGAGTGTGGATAGGAAGGATAGGAATATAAAAAGCAGTTGCTCAATATATCTAAACACGTGCAACAAAGGAGGTAAGGGAAATAAAGAAAATGTTTTGCACTGATAGAGGAGGGAGAGGGGAGACTTGAGGGGAGTGTTTGGTATCCTACATCTGGAAGGGTGGGGGGGTCACTGGTGGGCAATGACAGCAATGGATAGGGTGGTAGGCTGCAACAACTGTGGTGTACCAATCTTTCTAAAAATTGTCTGGAGTGTGGGAGGATGTTTAGTGTGCAACCACATAGAAAAACTTAGAAAGGAGATTGAGGGTCTGCAAGAGGAATTAAGACAGGCAAGGCAGATTGGGGGTGGGTTTGGGCCAAATACTGGAGGAAGGAAGAAGGGGAGATGAGGGAGGGCGATTTAAGCCAACGGTGGTGAGGAGAGGGTCAGAAGAAGGGAAGTAGAGACAAAGGGGCCCAGGCCAGGAGACAAAAGACAAATGGAAGGAGGAGATAGGGACTTGTGAGGGGAGGTGAAGAAGTGGCAAAAGTCATGGAGTGGAAAGGAGAGGACAGGTTACTATGAAGAGAGAGGGAGCGGGCATTTGTGAAGGGCCTTCAGAAAATAGTTGTGCACTGCTAGAGAGGAAGAAGGTGGAGGAGGGAAATGATGAAATTAGAGGGGTAATTGATAAATGCCTGGACCAAACTGGAGTGCGGGGAAGTTCTGCTGGGAGAATTGCAACAGGGGTAAAAGGGGGAAATAATGTGCAGGAGGAAGAAGAGGAGCTGGAAATGAGATGAAATGAAATGTTCTGAAATATGCTAGAAAGGGTAGGGACAAGTCTCATTTAATTATATATCTTGGGACAAATGACCTGGCTGACAAGACAGTAGATACCGTCAGAGGAGGTTTGAGGAACTAGCACAATTATGTAAGGGGGAAGATCAGTAACTTTTCAGAGATACTTCCGGTGCCAAAGGCAAGCACAACAAGAAAGATGAGAATAGAGAATTTAACGGATGGCTAAGAACCTGGTGTTGTGCTAAAGGGTATGGGCTGTTGGGGGTGGGGAGGGACCAGGGAGGACAGTAGTCTCTATGCCAAGGACAGACTACACTTGACTGAGGAGGGAAAGAAAGTGTTGAAACAGAGGATGGAGGAGTACATGGAGGAAGTTGGGAATTTAAACTAGGAGTGGGGGGTGGCAGTTGGGGAAGAGAAATGCAGAGACCACAGGTTGGGAAACCATATGAGCTTACCCCCCATAACAGTGACAAAGGACAAATGGCAAGTACTGTTGGTGATGCTAGGAAAGGAGGGCAGGATGGGAGGGGGGAAAGGGTGGAAGGTGGTTACCCTTAATGCTTGGAGCCTTGGGAGGAAAACTGCAGAGTTACAGGTTCTCATGGCAGAGGAGAGGTGGACATTGCAGCCATCATGGAAACATGGGCCACCCAATACAATGACAGGGACCTGTCTGTACCAGGGTACAGGTTATTTCGTAGGGACAGGGTGATTGGGAAAGGAGGGGGGTGGCACTATATATGAAGGAAGGACTGAAGTGTGTAAGGGAGGAGGGTAGTATGGAGTCACTTTGGATGCAAATCCAGGATTCCAAGAATAGGATTCTTAGAATGGGAGTGGTGTACAGGCCACCACCTCAGATGGAGAAGTTAGACAGGTTACTAGCAGGACAGATCAGGAGGACCTGCAAGAAGGGTAGTGTGGTGATTGTGGGGGACTTCAACATGCCAGGAGTGGACTGGAGCACCCCAACAACCAGGAACAGAAGGGGGCAGGTACTGCTGGATGCCTTCCAGGACAGCTTCTGCTGCAAATGGTCAGTGAACCAACCAGGTTAGGGAATACCCTTGACCTTGTGCTGGCAAATGGGGACTTTGTGAGAGAACACAGTGGAGGAACCGCTGTCAGGGAGTGACCACCACTCAGTATGGCTCACATTGGATATGGGCAAGGAAGGAGTGGAATCTGCACAATAGTACTGGACTTCAGGAGGCTGACTTTGGGAGGATGGGGAGTGATAAAGGTACCTGCCCAGAACTCAATCTAGTATGGACACTAATCAGAGGTGGGAGCTCATAAAGCTGGGGATAGTGTAGGCAACAAAACCTGCTGCAAAGCCCAGAGCAAGAAGGCTGGGGCTAAGAAACCTATCTGGTTGAGCAAGGAGGTCATGAAAAAGGTAAGGAGGAAAAGATCTGCCTTTAGGAAGACCAAGAAAACAGGGAGGGGGAGGACAGGGAGGTACTTGACAGAATCAAAGGAGGTGACAAGGGCAGTAAGCATCTCACGAACTCAGGCTGGCACAAGGCATTAGAAGGGAGAAGGACTTCTTTAAGTACATCAGGGAAAAGGAGCTGTAGGACCACTTAGTAAGGATTGGAAGGAGGGGTTGGGTGGAAGCAGGGTGCAATAAGGCGGAAGCACTAAATGAGTACTTCTGCTCAGTATTTACTAAAGAGAAGAGGAGATGGCAGCAAGGTGGGAGAAAAAGGCAGAAGCAGGGTGGGAATTGGTGACAGATGGGAAAATCATGGAGCAGAGTTCGGAGGTCTGAAGACACTGAGGGTGGACAAGGTGCCAGGCCCAGATGGCATCTACCCCAGGGTACTGAAGGAGCTGGCAGAGGTCCTTGCAGGACCTTTGGCAGACCTATTTAATGCCTCACTACATTCAGGGTGTGTACCTCAGGACTGGAGGATGGCTCATGTGGTGTCTCTCCACAAGAGTGGCCTCAAGGATGAACCGGGAAACTACAGACCAGTGAGCCTCACATCCATCGAGGGTAAGCTAATGGAGACTATCCTGAAGGAGAGGCTGGTGGCCCTCCTAGAGGCCAAAGGACTACAGGACAGCAGACAGCATGGCTTCATATGTGGCAGATCCTGCCAAACCAACCTGGTCGAGTTCTATGACTGGTAACTGGGCAACTGGACAGGGGCCATGCAGTGGATGTCCTGTATCTGGACTTCAGTAAGGCATTCGACTCAGTGCCACATGGAAGGCTGGGAAGGAGAGTTAGTAGGCACAGGGGTGGGTGCAAAGCTGGTGAGATGGGTAGGAAACTGGCTGCAGGGAAGGCAACAGAGGGTGGTGGTGGGTGGGGAGCTCTCACACCCAAGGGCAGTGACGAGCAGTGTTCCACAGGGCTCAGTGTTGGGATCAGTGTTGTTTGGGATATTCATTGCAGACATATCATGGGACATCAAGAGCAAGATTAGTCTGTTTGCTGATGATACCAAGGTTTGCATGGTGGTGGATGACCTAGGTGGATGGCAGGGGTTGCAGGATGATCTGGCAAAGCTTGAAACCTGGTCAGACACCTGGCAACTGGGCTTTAATGCCAAAAAGTGCAAGGTGCTGCATTTTGGGATGAAGAACCCAAGGAGGAGTTACCAGCTAGGAGGAGTGCAGCTAGCCCAGACAGAGGAGGAGAAGGATCTGGGTGTGCTCATTACAGGGTCAATGAACAACTTGGCACAATGTAGGAAGGCATCTGCAAAGGCCAACAAAATGCTGGGTTGTGATTGAGGGGTATATCCTCAAGGAGGGAGGAGGTGATTCTGCCACTGTATAGGTCATTAGTGAGACCACACCTGGAGTACTGCATGCAGTACTGGCGTCCGTATCTGAAGAGACATTAAGTTACTGGAGGGTGAAGCACAGAGTGACAAAGATGATCAAGGGGCTGGGGGACTTATCATACGAGAGGAGGTTGAAGGAGTTGAACATGTACTCACTGGAGGAGAGGAGAGACAGGGGTGACATGATTGAAACCTTTAAATACATGAAAGGAATAAACAAGATGGGTACAGAGGGGCTGTTCAAAGTAAGGGAGGGAGGGAGGCCACCAGGGACCATGATATGAGACTGGAGCGAGGAAGGTTCAGGAGGAGATGAGGAGACACTTTTACAGAGAGGGTGGTGGCTGGGTGAAATGTGTTACCTGCTGAAGTGGTATGCAGTAGAACAGTGGACTGCTTCAAACGAGGATGGGACAGGACAAGGGGAGGGTTAATGAAGGGAAGGGTGGAAGGGAGGGGCAGCTGCAGAATAAGGGGTGCTAGTTGCACATTCAGCAGACTTGATAGACCTCTTTGCCTTTATCTGCTGGCAAATTCCATATGTTTGTATGTTCATAAATTCTCTCAAAACAAGGGTTAAATTGTTTTTTATTGTGCATCATCTCAGAAGCTGGGCACCATTGCACAGTGGTGCCCAGCACAATGCAGGCATCATCATGCACACTTCACAGTGGCCAGCAGCTGGGAGGGTGTGCACATGGGCGCGTGTGTGTGTGTGTGTGTGTGCATGTGTGTGCAGGGCCAGGAACCCCACCCGTGCATTGCATGATGAACAACACACTGCACACAGGGCAGTGTCAGACAGTAGCCATGGTGGGAGACAGGTCAGTAATGCGGAACAGTGCCACAGCCGCTAGAGATGCGTGGGTGACCCTATCGAGAGCCGCCAGAAGTGACAGGCTGACCAATGGCCTCATGGGGTGGCACCGACAGTTCCCCAGGGGTTCCACTGCGGGAACGCAATCTTTCTCAAGCAGGGGTCTGCAGCTCACCGAACATGCCTGCGCCAGGCGTGCTCGGGATGCCCACAGCCAAACCCAGTGCCAACAAGGATGGTGTCGCACGTTGCTGGGAATGGCGGGGTGGACATTGCACTGCACGGTGTCTGTGATGCAAGGGCAAATAACTGTGTGCCCAATGTGGCCATGACAGCAGTAAATGCCTGTGTCTGCCAGTCAATGGCGGCAGTCACATCCTCCCGCAGCCAGTTCATCCCTGCCAGGAGCATACAGGTGTCCCTGCTGCGCCGCTCCTCTGCCTGTTGCAGGACTGCACTTAGTGCATCCACTGCCATCACAAGCCGCAACTTCTGATCCACTGAATCATGGAGTATGCGGGTGTGCTCATCTAAGAGGTCATCCACCTAATCGGCATGATGTCCCTCATGGTGTTCATGGCCATGATGGGCAGCACCCCTTGAGGTTGGGCACTGCACACCAGGGCAATGCCTGGGCATGTTCACAGGCAGTGCACTGATGCCACCCCCGACACTGTCCTCCCAGTGCCATTGGCCAACTGCTGATGCTGCCCATCCTGCTGCCACTCTCCAGGGCTCAACGGTGCCACTGCAGTGGCTGCAACAGCCCAACTATCCTGAACACACACCAGTGCTGCCCCACTGGTGCAGACAGGCACAGACTGGGACTGTGATGTCACACAGGCCTCCACAGTGGCACCACCCACAGCTATGCCCATGCTGTAACCTGCTGTGTGGCCATCCTCTGGGCCCACGTATCACTGTCAATGATGTGAGCTCCATCATCATCAGTGATGGATCCGGCACCAGTCTGAGTCTCAGCATGCCGGCATCCATGGATGCCGGCATGCTGGGACATGAGCAGGGCTTCCTCTGCACTTGCTCCACCAATATCAGTCTGGACAGCCAGGTGGGCCCACTGTCGTCCTGACCCTCGGACACCTGTGGAGGTGGTTGGGCCCTCCTCTGTGTCCAGGGTATCACCCTCAGTGGATGAACCCACCACCACTGACCCATGTAGATGCTCAGGAGCAGTAGGGGAACACAGTAGCATTAATGTATCTGCCCTACCCTGTGGCATCCGCCCCAAAGTGACAGGTCAGGACCTACCATGCAGTGACGGGCTACCACCCATCTGGAAGCCACCACCTGGAACACCCTCAATGGCACAACGCCGCATGCTGCAAGCAACCCACTCTTCCTGTGGGGTCAGGCATTTCACAGCTGGCTGTCCCTCACCAGTCACAGCCTGTGCTGCCCTGATGGCAGCCACCTTATCCTTAATCCTCCTTCTGTCTGTGCCCACCATGTTTTTGCACTCCTGCATGGACCACTGGTGGCTGCCATACTGGTTGACGGCATGCGCCACCTCTCCCCATGCAACAGCACGGGCCTGTGGAGTACCCTGCTGTCCACTGAGCAGCTGTTCCTGGTCAAGGTAGGCCTCAAACAGGTCATCTGTTTCTGCCTTGTTAAAGTTTTCCCTCCTCTTTCTTCCCCGTCTCTGTTTCTCCTCCTCCACCTCACGGTTGCTCATCATTGATCCTGTGGGAATGACAGGTGTTACCTCTGACTGTGCAGTCGTATGCATCTCCACACACGCAGCCACTTCCAAACAGCATGCCACTCACCACAATAGACTGCAATACCAGACTATGGCCTCTGCAGCCCAATGTCGCATTTCTATAGTGCAACACATGCAAATGAGGTGAGGCACAATTTTAAGTGGATGCTAATGCAGTATCTGCCATTGAATCACTGATGAGCTGATTTGCATATGCCGGCTGAATATCAGCTGTTGTGCTGCATGGCATTGTGTTGAATGTTCTCGAGCAGCGGTGCAGTTCTGTGATGTGCAGTGGACACGAGCGGCACATGCCCAGGGTGCTGACGCTGATGCCTGCTGTGCTGCTGATGTGCTGATCATGGGAGGCAGTGCAGGGCTGACCACAATAGTGCCAGTGGTGCTACTCGCTGTTCACATGTATGTTGCTTTTGCATGGGGGTGCCATAGGCGCCATGGAGCAACCTGGCGGTGAAGGCCATTACAGGGCATCTCACCCAGGCACCTATCACGCTACATGCAGGAGTACAAATCACACTGTGGCCGTCCATGCGTGGGAGACCCTTGACCCTGTGCCCAACCTTTGCCCCCTAGGCACCATGCATCCACATGGGTACACAACTATCATGCTGAACGGTGACAGCATGATGGGGAAAGGCAGCGCTGCACTGTGCAGTATCTGCACACGGTGGACCGTGCTACTGAGTGCCATTTTGACTCCGACCAGCTTCAGAGATGGCAAGAAGGAAGGCTGCTGTTTGGTGCCAGGTAGAGCTGACCAATTTGGTGGCCATAGTGGAGCCCCATGCTGGGACTCTTTTTGGGACTGCACCCCTGGACATTGCCAGGAGTGATGTATGGCAGGAGGTGGCAGTGGCACTGGAGGAGGCCACAGGAATCGGGCAAATGGCTTAACAGTGTTGCCACAGATACAGGGACCTCAAGTGCAGGGACCCAGACAGGCTTACCCACCTGTGGGCACGCATCAGGAGAGGTGCAGTGCCACAACCAGGTAGATGCCCCATCCATTCACTGGTTGCATACTACTGGTATCACGGTGGGCATGTGTCCACCACACGGGGTGGGCTGTCCAGTGTGGGCAGTGGTGTTGGTGGTGGAGGTAGTGTTGGGGGGGTTGTAGCATGGCTGGACTGTGCGTGATTGCACACACCCAGGGTGGGGAGTCTTTGATACTGGATTATACTGATAATCCTCTCCATTTCCCCTAGGCCCTGAAGGCGGTGCCAAGCCAGACAGGACTGACACCAAAGGTGTGTGGTGGAGATGGTCAACAGCCTTGGGAAGCGGGTCGAGCAGACTACAGCACCTTGATCAGGCCGATGAATAAGTGAGTGCCTTTCTTCAAGATATTCTGTGCATGCTGTTGTTGGAGGGCAGGCGGTGGAGCATTGCCTCCATCCATTGACACCAGTGATCACGAATGCCACACAGTACAGTCAGCACTGTCCAATGGCACTGCATGTGTGGGTGTGCATCGCTGGTGGTCCATGCATGCACTGGGTACATTACTATGCCACTGCCTTGCACGCATAGCCATGTCACTGTACAGCCACGGTGGTGCTGTGCAGGACTTGGGTGGTGGGTGTGCAGTGTATGCATGACTGTGTGCACCTGGGTGGGCAGGTCTTGTGGACATAATCACTGTGGGTGGTCACACACCATCACAGACATGTCCCATGGCCGTATGCCATGCACAGTGGGTGGGCTGCAGGGGCTGTGCATTCACACCTATTGACTCTGCTCCCTTGTCCTAGGTGGATGGTGGATGTGGCACATGGAGAGGGCACTGAAGGAACTTCTGCAGGTGGCCAGGGCCTCCTTGGAAATCTTACAGTGGATGGAGCAGATAGAAGTCTGCAGGAGGCATTGCGGGAGGCCCAATCAAAGCGGGGAGTGGGGCTCCCACTGAATATCATGAACCAAAGGATTGCACCTACCCCCTGGACCCACCCTCACACCCCTCTTTCCCTCTACCATTTGCTCACCCCTGCCCCTTACCCACCCCCACCTGGTTTGTTGCCCTCACCCCCAACATTTTTGTAAATATTTGTAAATAGTTGTTTTATATCTTGTAATATACATTTCTTTTCTTATGCCTACTGTGGTGGTCTCTGATTTGCTGTGGGCTACAGGTGCTCAGCTGCTGTGGTGTGCATGGCATCAGGGATGGTGCAGTCATGGGCGTGTGTGTGTGTCCATAAGGAAGCGACTATGGTGTGGGTGTAGCTATCAGTCACTGTCTGTGATTTGTGTGTTGTTCCTGTGCACTGATGACTGTGTGCAGTGGTCATAGTGCATGCACTGGTGCACCTGTCAGACCATCCAAGGCCTGTTCAGCTGACACCTTGCATGTCTGTGACCTGCACAGTCCACTGTCATGTCAGTGGTGGCTGTCTATGCTGGACAGCCACTGTACCCAACACAATGCGGGTTGCCTCCTGTCAGTGGTGTGGTGCATGTCTGCCTTGGAGTGGCACTGTGGCCTCCTGTTTCCCACTTCCATGCTTGTCACTTGTATCTATTGCGGGGATGTGCTCCACTGAGTGTCACTTTTGCTCCAGGTGCATGCTGGTGGCATACAGCTTCCTGGTGCCTGCACAGGGTGGCTGGCACTCCTGTGCCATGAAGGGGTGCTGGCCATGTGTGCACGGTTCCCATGACAACATGCCAGGGGCTTGGTTGACCTGCTACTGTGTCCCTGTTTTGGTGTGCCCTTGGGTTTGGGTGGGTGTTTGTCCATGCACTGTGTTGCATCCTGTGTGGCGCATGCTTCCATGCATGACTGTGGGTGTCTGCACAGGCTGTTGTGGCCAGTGCTGGGTCAGGGTGTGTCCTTGGGAGGGTGTGCAGGGTGCTGTGCCACTGGTGGTGGGGTCCGGGGCATGTCCTGTCATGTGTGGGGTACCTCGTGTGCTGGTGGCACATGGTCATTCTTTCAGCTGTATCTCAGGGGGACGTGCATGGTGGCACTCCGTATGCAGTCATTGCATCGCTGTCTGCTGCCAACCGCTGAAGGGTGCTCATGGTGGAGCTGCCTTGCATGGTTCTGTGGTGCACAGAGTTGCATTGCCACAGTGGGGGTGGTGGCATTCATGGGGTGTCCTGCACTGGTGGGAGCTGCTCCTGGGCAGGGTGTCTGGGGATCGTGGTGCAGGGTGTGCTCTGCATTGGTGGGATGGTGTGGCATGGGGTGGCCTGATCTCCTTGTGTGCCAGTCACAGCTTGCCATGGGGTATGCTGGTACACCATGCCCTGGCTGTGGGTTTGTTGCTGGTATCCATGGGCTGGTGGTTATTCCAGCTCTCCCCGTGGTGCAGTGCATGGGGTGTTGGGGCAATGTCTGTTCTGCTGTGCCTCTGCCCATCTCTAGCATGAGTGGTCCACCTGTGCATCCTGTCCCTGTGCATCCCTGGTTGTGCTGTTGCGCTGCTGCCCTGCTCCACTGAGCATCCCTGGTTGTGCTATTGCACATCTGAACTGTACCACTGCACATCCCTGGTTGCACTATGGTGCAGTTGGCGCGATATTCAGTCATCTGCCGCAGGCGCATCTTGACCTGTGCAGTGTCTGAATATCACACTTATTGAGCATGGGCGCAGTGGACTTGCACTTGCTCCTGCTGTTGCACACTTTTATGGTGCAGTTTGAATATCTGGGCCTATGTGTTAAAATATCTCTGTGATAGTGTGGAGTTGAACTATGTGTTAAATTATCTCTGTAGCTGTGTAATGATTAAATGTGCTAAATTATCTTTGTGAGAGTGTGCTGCTAATCTGTGGGCTAATTTATCTCAAACAAGAGTTATAGTGCCTCTCTTGTAGTGTGGTTCTAAACAATGAGTTAAAAGCTCTTTTACAGTGTTGTGCCTAATTGTGAATTATACCTAAGAAGTGGTGATTAATATAGTATAATATCATATAAAATAATATACATAGATACATAGACAGTGTCAGCAGATAAGGGCCTATGGCCCACCCAGTCTGCCCATTTGAGCTTGTAAGTTCAGTTTGTTTTCCTAGAAGTCTGTTGCCCCTTACCCCTGACCTCCAGAATTCCTTTATGTCTATCCCATGCATTCTTAAATCCCGTGATTGTTTCAGCCCCCACCACTTCCTCTGGCAGGGTGTTCCACTTGTCCACCACCCGTTCTGTGAAGAAATTCTTTCTCATGTTTCCTCTGAATCATCCTCCTCCAACTTCATCCCATGCCCTCTAGTCCTGGAACATCTTTTTCGCTTAAAAATAGTGTTTTCCTGCACCCTGTTCCTCCCTAAGATACTTGTATGTCTCTATCATATCCCTCTCTCCCTCCTCTCCTCCAGGAGTACATGTTCAGTTCCTTCAACCTGTCTTCATAGGACTTGTGATGCAATCCATGCACCAACTTTGTTGCCCTCCTCTGAACCTTCTCTACCCTGTCTTATGTCCTTACGTAGGTATGGTCTCCAGAACTGTACACTGTACTCCAGGTGGGGCCTCACTAGTGTCTTGTATAGCAGATTATGACCTCCCTTTTCCTGCGGTGATGCCCTGCCTATACATCCCATCATCCTATTTGCTTTACCTGCTGCCTTGTCACACTGTTTCCCTACCTTGAGGTCATCAGAGATGACAACCCCAAGATCCCTTTCCTGCTTGGTGCATGCTATATCCTCACCACCCAACTGATATATTGTGCCAGGGTTTTTGTGTCCCATATTTTTTTTGAAATTCAAGTTTATTAAATTTCCAGACTAGGAGACAAAATCCACAATAACATTGGACATAACCAATCAATAATTAACATCTGGTATAAAACAAAGTAAATACAAGAAGGAAAGAAAAAACCCTACCCCACACCGCCCTCAACCCCTCACCCCCTCTCGTCCCACCTACCCTCCCCACCCCTCCCACCCAAGTGTGCCAGCTAAAATATAGAGAAGAGCAAAGTAGAGTTATTACATCTTTTACAAGGAGGACCATGCTCAGAAGAGCCAAGGGAAAAAAAAGAAAGAAAGACACAGAGGAAGTTTTCTGGGTGCCAGAGAGAAGGCCAAGAGATCAGCAGTGCAAATAAAGAGCGTAGAGCACTCCCACCTCTTCTGAAATAAGTCCATGCGATTCCGCACACTGGCAGCTAGCCTTTCAATATTAAGACAAGCCGAAAGCTCTGTCAACCACTCCGGATAGGTTAAGGACAGTTGGTCAGTCCAATGCCTAAGGACTAGCCTCTGACTGCCCCTGCCACCAGGGCCATATGATATCGATGCTCAGCACAATCAATAGCACTATAGTCCCCAAAATACATACTTCAGGAGTAAAAAAGTAGTAAGGCCCAATAGGGGGTCTAAATTGGTTTGGATGGCCAACCAGGCGGGGCTACTTTGTTACATTGCCAGAAAATATGAAGAAGATTCCCTCTCCCTGCGAACATCTGGAGCACTGAGAGAGAGGCAGCCTTTTGAGCCGGAGGAGTTTCTTAGGTGTGTAATATATATTGTTAATAATATAATATTGGGTAAGTTTAAGCCTGTCTTGGGTATGGTACCTATGCAGGTCCCTCAAACCAGGGCCCAATTTAAGGTGGCGTTCAGAAGTAGAGAGGCCAGATACTGGATCCACTGGTGGGCTCTGGGAATTTATAGTCCAATAGAAAGGAGTATATAGTCGAGATGGAGTGAGGCTTAGAAGCGAGAGTAAGAATACGAGACAGGAAGGGTTGTACTGGGATTCCCTAAACTGAGTACAAACTTCTCAACAATGAGATGTCTTAGCTGATATACTTTAAAAACTCTACCAATGGGAATACCAAATTTGGCAAGAATGCCAGACGTCGGGAGAAGAGAGCCTTGATCATAGTACTGCTCCAAATTAGTATTTTTGATATGGGGGAGCCAATTGGGGGTAATTATCGAGTTATCAAGCTTGATGTTAGGATTTAATACAATAGGTTGTCCTAAGTCCAATTTAGGAGGGATTTTTAAAAAACAGTAGACATTGAGAAAGGGACCTCAGAGACGTAAGGATTGTTTGGTTCGTTAACCACTGCGAGAGGTGGGGAATAGGAGTGTACAAAATGGCGTAAGGATCTAAATTAGACTCCGAGAGAATTAATCTCTCAATTCGGAGCCAAATCGAGGAAGAGGGATCATGCTGAGATGAGATCCATCTTCCTATTTTGGATAGATGAGTGGCCCAGTAATACAATAGAAGGTTAGGGAGCCTGAGACCACCTTTATCTCTGGGGAGGGATAATTTGAGGAAGGAACGTCTAACCACCTTCCCACGCCAAATAAATTCCGAAAAGGCCGTGTGAAATTGTTGCAGGTAAGAGAGCGGTAACCAGAGACCCAACAGGTTAAGAGGATAGAAAATACGAGGAAGCACGTTCATCTTAATAATGTTAATCCTCCCCCAGCAGAGAGAGATAGGAAGATTAGACCATCTCAGCAGGTCTTGCTTAACCTGGACTTTGACAGTATCTAGGTTAAGTTCTTTAAGCTGGGCCGGATCTGAAGAGAAATGAATACCCAGATATTTAATCGACCTTGGGGACCAGCGCATCCCAAACTTAGCAAAGTCAAATTTATATGTATAGGCATTGGAAAATTACAGACTTGGTTACATTTAGTTTGTATTGAGAAAATTTACCGAACTGGTTAATGAGAGTTATTGCCTGTTCTAGAGATTCAACAGGATTGGTAATATGCAGGAGTACACGTCTCACAGATGTCGAGAGGACCAAGTCCTGCTGACACACTTGGCACCCTTGTATAAGTGGGGAGGATTTGAGTTTAATGAAAGAGGTTCGAGATATAGATTAAAAAGAAAAGGTGATAGGGACAGCCTTGTCTAGTTCCAGTAAATAATTGAAACTCGAGGAGAAAACCCCATTACAGTATATCTTAACTGAAGGAGCGTGTAGAGAACCTGTATCCATTTGAGAAAAGAGACTGAAACCCCATCTTGTAGCGAGCCCAGAGAAAGGACCAACTTACACGATCAAAAGCTTTCTCAGCATCTAGTGAGACCAAGGCCATAGAAAATTGAGATGTTTGAGCTAGATGAGAGATATGGAAAGGATTCTAAGGTGGTCGAAGAGCGAGTGGACAAATCCTACTTGCTCAGGGCTAAGAAGGTAAAGCCATATCTTCTTAATCCTTTCAGCCAAAACTTTAGCGAGAATTCTTCATATCGCAATTTGAAGGGATATAGGCTGATAGCTCTGCAGGGTCCGTGAGGAGTTTTGTCCGGTTTAAGAATTAAGATAATTGTAGCCTCAAGTAGTGCCGGATCTACTGTATTAGCAGAGAAAAGATACTGATAAAGCTTAAGAAGTATAGGAGCAAGTTCCTTAGAAAAGGATCGATAAAAGTTGGCGGGGAAACCATCCAGACCAGGAGCCTTGTCCGGAGCCATAGAACCAATTGCAGCCTCAATTTCAGAGAGTAGAATAGGGGCAGTCAGAGTAGATATGTGCGAGGGAAGAAGTTTCGGGATATCAATATCATTAAGATATGCCGATATATCAGTTAAAGAAGTCGGAGGGGAAGGCGCGCTATAGAGATTTTTATAATACCTCTCGAAAACTCCAGCTATATCTCTAGGGGAGGATTCAATGGAACCTGAAGAGGATTGTATAGCGGGGATCAACCTGGAACTTTCCAATGTTTTCAGTCTCAGAGCCAAGAGTTTACCAGCTTTCTCACCATGCTCAATATATTTGGCCTGAGTCTTAACGAGGCAGTACTCAACTCTTTCCCTCAGAAGATCGGTATATTCAGTTTTGGCGGCTGTTAGAGCTTCTAAGGATGACAAGGGAGAGGAAGGGACAGCGTTCTCCAACTCTCTAATTTTAGTCATAAGGAGGGATGCTCTAGCCAATGGAGCCTTTTTCCTAGCTGATGCAATCTTGATCATTTCCCCCGATATAGCATTTCAGGGAGCCCCAAATACAGTCAAATCTAGGGGTAGATCCAAGATTCTTCTCCGGAAAGGACAAAATAAGGGATTTAATCTGAGACACAATTTGAGTATCTTTTAGAAGTTGGGTATTAAGCTTCCAAACAGTGTCCCTTTGAAATTTAGAACCAGGGGATATATTTACCCACACAATTGCATGATCAGAGAGAATGATTGGTTCAATACCAGACTGGAGAAGATCCGGAAAAGGTTTACTAAGCAAAATATAGTCTATTCTAGACCAGGATCCATGGGGCTGAGAAAAGAACGAGAAGAATCGGAGGATGTGTTGGAAAGACGCCAAGGATCGCAAAGCCCAAGCATGTGAATAAAATCCAGTAGCGATCTTTGAGCCGGAGTAGGTGGGAATGAATTTAGGATCCTTGTCTAGTAAATGGGAAGGTGAAAGATTCAATCGCCCCAATACAATTTGAGAAGGAAGCAGAGCACTGATTTTATCTGCTAAGGACATAAAAAGGTGGACTGCCCCTATTGGGCCATACACAAATCCTAACTGTAGCATCCCGTTAAGAGAACCTTTGATCATACATATCTTCCTTCAGGGTCCACTATTGTCTTATTGACCAGAAAATTGACATATCTTTTAATGAGTATTGCCACACCCCCCTTATTATTGGTTCCACTTGCTACCGAAACCTGCGAAAAACCAGATCTAATCAACCATTTTGATTCTGCATTGGTTATATGAGTCTCCTGCAAAAATAGAATATCAACCTGAATTAAATCACAGTGTTGAAAAACCTGAGTTCTCTTGGCCTTCCCTCTGAGCCCCCTCACATTTCACGATGCAAATTTGAGTGCACCTAAAGTCATTTTAAATATATGTCAAGTACTAGAACAACCAGGTACAATGTAGTATAGCAGGCACACTTACTCCCCCCAGTTCCAGCTCCCCATAACCTACTAAATAGTATTTGCCAAAGGAAGGATATCCTATCCAAATGGAGAATGTTTAACACTACTAGAAACACACATAAGCCCCAACAAGCTGGAACGACCCCCACCCCCAATACCCCCAAGAAAAAACATCCAACTATATACAACTCATGTCCCAGACATAGACAAAGCCAAAAATATATATAAACCATGATATTCTGGCAGCCACTTCCAATGCAAATCCATAACCCATCAGGCAATAGGGGTTCAGAAGCTTGAAAATACCCAAAGCCGATGAACCACCACAGGAAACCACCCTACTCCACCCCAAACCATTTAGTAGAAGCCTAGGTCCAGGGATATGAATTGCAACCCCATCCATCAGTGCGTAATGCAGCTGTGAGCAATCCCGCTAGGCCTAGAGTACCCCCAAGAGCAGTACAATATCAGGGTCCAAAACTAACAGATCTTAAAATTACACCTGCACCTCTATCAGTCAGGAGATTGCAAAACTAATAATTAGAACTAGCTCACCATCGGCGATGAGGAAAGCAAAAGGTTAAGAGGTGCACAAAAGCAAACCCGCGTATCATGGCACGCCGCGATAAGTACAGGCGGTTTCCAGGGGCTAATTACTGCTAGGACCAAACGGTCCCTCCCTAAATCGATATGGTAGGAAACAAATGCCCACCCAGGGACGTTCGGCAAACCACCTCAAGGGAAAGAAAGACAATGGGGCCAAACGCCCAATTCACCTCCGCCATCTGTCTGAAGCCCCGGCTGACCCAGCAACCTCAAGAACAACCAGGCAGGTGAGTCAAAACTGGGCAGCAGGCAAACTAGCTATCGGGAAACCAGAAAGAGAGGAGAAAGGAAAAGATCAAAACCAGCATTAATATTTTAAGTCCAAAACCAACTCGAGAAGCCTGTTAAGATTCCAGATCAGGGATAGCCACTCAACCATTAGTTGAAAACAGGCTAGGCATCTTAGCGGACAGGTCTTTTAAGGCTGAGTCCGAGGTTCATAGCTGAGGATTTCCATTGATCGTGACCTTGAGAGTAGCGGGTGAGAGCATGCGAAAAGGAATACCAGCAGCCACCAACTTCTGAACCACAAGATGGAAAGCAGCTCTTTAAGTCTGACTTCTTTGGTAAGTCCTGAGCAATGCGTAACTTGAGTAGCCAAGGTTATAGCCTGCAGCTCTCGGCCTTATTAAACACATGCTGTTGCTCAACATAGCTCAAAAATTTCAAAATGATGGGACGTGGAGGAGAGCGGGTGGAGGCCTGGGCCTAAGAGCCCGATGTGCCCGCTCTAAGTGATATTGTGGGTTGAGAGGTGAGGCCCACAGTCTTGAGCAGGAACGTCTGGAGAAATGCAATAATATCAGCCCTTCCTCGAGCTCCGGAGACCTAGGATCTAAAGATTATTTCTCCGACTTTGGCCTCTAGGTCTACCGTTTTGTTTGCAGCTTTTAACTTGCTGGGCCAAAGAGACCATCTCGGCCTCTGCATTAGCTTCCACTTCTCTAGCAGTGTATCCTGGCCTCCGAGTCAGTTACCCTCGTGGTGAGGCAGAAAGATCCCCGGATAGACTTCAGATCAGTTGTAATGGACTGTAGCACATCCTTTAATGGCGCAATCTCTTCCAAAAATCTCTCCTCTGATAGGGGATTGGTTGCTTGAAATTTATCCCCTGTTTTATCCGAGGCGGGCCCGGGCTGGTTTTGAGGTTTTTTAAGGGTCTTTTCTGGCATAGCCGGCGGCGTGTGTCTTATTGCGGCCTGCTTTCTGTCCACCTCCATCCTGCTGCAGACTTTGAGGTACACCTCCGATGACTCACACAAACCAACAGACAAAATGTAAATGTGCCGGTTTTAATGTTCTTAGCTCCTGATTTGATCGAAGAAGCGCCAAAAAAAACTTAATTTGCTAGCGGGGAAGGAGAGCTCCAGACCTCAGCTGCTACTCAGCA
This sequence comes from Neoceratodus forsteri, assembly GCA_016271365.2. Classification (NCBI taxonomy): domain Eukaryota; kingdom Metazoa; phylum Chordata; order Ceratodontiformes; family Ceratodontidae; genus Neoceratodus; species Neoceratodus forsteri. The sequence goes on from CM028136.1 coordinate 876,626,901, forward strand.
AGCAGACATCACGTGACCTTTTGTGTCCCATATGCCTTATCTTGCACTTCTTTGCATTGAATTTCAACTGCCAAACCCCTGACCATTCTTCAAGTTTCTGCAGGTTGCTTCTCATTCTGTCTACACCCTCTGGTGTGTCTACTCTGTTACAGAGCTTTGTGTCATCAGCGAACAGTGAAATTCTGCCTTCTAGGTCCTGTGCAATGTCACTGATGAAGATGTTGAATAGGACCGGTCCCAGCACAGATCCCTGTGGTACCCACTGGTCACTCTTCCCTCTGTGGGTGACAGCCATTTACCACCACCCTCTGTGTCCTGCCACCCAGCCAGTTACCTACCCACCACACTACTGTCCTGCCCACACCCATATTCCCCAGTTTGTGTAATATAATATAATATAATATAATATAATATAATATAATATAATATAATATAATATAATGGTGAGGTGCTATAATATAAGTAATAAATTAAGTAACTACGTGTTAATTTATCTCTGTGACAGTGTGTTACTAATTTATTTGTTACATTATCTCAAACATTAATTAAATAATCTCTGTTGCAGTGTGGTTCAAAAAACAATGAGTTCAATGCTCTCTGTTACAGTGTTGTGCTTAACTGTATGAAATTATCCCTGTTACAGAGTGGTGATTAATAATATAATATAATATAATATAATATAATATAATATAATATCATATCATATCATGTAATGTAATATAATATAATATAATATAATATAATATAATATAATATAATAATAGATATACCACTCTGAGGTGTGCGTCACGCTCTGATATCACATGTAGGTATATAAGTCAACACATAAGTCGTATATCAGAGTGACCAAGACACCTCAGAGTGGTATATCTATCTTATAAAATGGCCATAGATTTTTTGGGGAGTGGGTGGAAAGTAGTCCTCTGTGTAGTTGGTAAATAAAATGATATGTTGGCAGAGGTTTAAAATAAAGTTGTATTGAAAAATGAGGGAGGCAAGTATGATTGAGGAGCACTTTTTGGTGTGAAAAAACTGTATCTGTAAATGACTTTCACTTTTACTAGCACTTTTGGTGTGAAAAAAACTGTATCTGTAAATGACTTTCCATTTTACTGCGAAATGTAAGCGTGACGGCGGTACATTTCAGAAAGTGAGAAGCTGTTAAAAGCCGAAAGTAAGCCCTGCTGTGTTTAAAAAATCAGAAAAGTGACTCCCTCATATTAGTTTGTGTTGCCTTTTGGTAATAGTAGTTCCATACTGTATGCGGAAGGAGCGAGGATAGATCGAGTGAGTCGGTAATTTTAGGAAGGTAGAAGGAAGTGAGAGCGAGTGTTGCCAAAGAGAATCGAGGTATTCTCCATGGAAATGCAGCTTTTTTTATAGAAATTAAGAGAAGACAACAAAAGAATGTATGTTCTACTTTTATATATGCAGTTAGGTTTCTCTTAATCAGACTGATTGGTCACAGTGGTTACAGTAATAAAAGTGGTTGTACACTGTGAGACTGTGAAAATGGCAGACAGGATTTGATTTTTAAATTAAATTTTAAGTAAACATTAATGGTAGGATGAAGAGATCAGTTTCTACAGTGTGGGGCTACTACTGGTATATTTACTTATGCCTGTGGGTTTCAGTTGCATATGTGTGTTAGTGTGGGTGTCTAGCTGCACCAGGTGTGGAGTGGTCTTGCTGCTGGTGAAAAGGTTTTGAGGACTGGAAAGTAGTTCAGGCATGCGGTCGTAGTGAGGCGTGCGGTCGTTGGGAAATAATGCGGTCATGTGACGTGTTTTGTCCAATTGTATAAGCGGGATTTCTATGATTTTACCACACCATTTTATAATATAATATAATATAATATAATATAATATAATATAATATAATATAATATAATATAAATATAATATAATATACTAACATACTAACATTCTAAAATGCCAGAACAATAATCCTAACAGTTCTTTTGTGTCTGCTCATTTGGTCAGCCCCACCTGGTGACTGACCTTGCTGCCCCTCTCCCTCTCGGGCTTCTACCTTCCCAGTCCTGGATTTTCTCACTGCACTGGTTCTTGCTTCAGAACCCTTCCCTGTACCTGTCCCACCCCACTTGAACCCCTCCACTGTTTCTGCCTCCACCAGCCACCCAGGCAGTGCATTCCAAGGCTCCACCACCCTCTCAGTGAGGTAGCACCTCTTCCTTTCTCCACTGAATCTCCCCCCTCCAACTTCCACTCATGCCCTCTAAGTACCCCACCTCATATCTTCAGAGCACCCTGACTACTCCTCCCCTATTTACCTCCTTCATGTACCTGAAGACCTCTATCATGTCCCCTCAGTCCCTTCTCTCTTCCAATATGTACATATTTAGCTCTTTGAGCCTCTCCCCATAGGTCCTTTCCCACAAGCCCCAAATCATTTTGGTTGCCCTCCTCTGGACCCTCTCCAGGAGTTCAATGTCCCTCTTTAAAAATGGCCTCCAAAACTGCATGCAGTACTCGAGGTTTGGCCTCACCAAGCAGTTATACGGTGGGATTATCACATCCCTCCTTCTGGAGATGAGCCCCTAGCAATGCATCCAAGCATCATGTTGGCCTTTGCAGCTGCCCTCCTACATCTCTCTGAGTTGTTCATCTTGACATCCACTACCACCCCAGGTCCCTCTCAGCCACCAAGATGTGTAGCATTCCCCACCAGGGTGTACACTTGGCCCAGGTTTCTCTCTCCCAAGTGCAGTACCTTGCATTTTCCTGCATTGAACCTCAGCTTCCACTTTCTAGACAACCTTTCCAGAGCCTCCAGGTCCCCCTGTAAGGCCATCCTCCCCTCCTCCTCCCTATCTACCACTGCCCCCAGTTTAGAGTCATCCACAAGGAGACTCATCTAACTCCTGATACCCTTCCTTATGTCAGAGATGTAGGCGTTGAACAGGAGGGGCCCAAGGACTGATCCCTGAGGGACTCCACTAATGAACCTCCTTGGGGAAGAGATTATCCCTCCAACCATGACCCTCTGAGTCTGGTTTTTTAGACAATTTCTTATCCATCTGATCATCTGGTTTCCCACCCCCATTTCTCCCAGATTATTCAACAGGCACCCGTGAGTAACAGAGTCAAATGCCTTGCTGAAGTCAAGAAAGAGGATGTCCACTGGTCTTCCCAGGTCCATGGCACTCATCACCCAGTCATAGATCTCCACAAGGTTTGTCTGACATGATTTCCCCAGGATGAATCCATGCTGTCTAACGTCCAGGCTCCCCAACTTTTCCAGGTCCCCCTAGTCTCTCCTTGACAATGTCCTCCATTACCTTGCCCACTATCAATGTCAGGCTGATTGGCCTGTAGTTCCCTGCCACCTCCCTTCATCCCCGCTTGTGGATAGGCACTATATGCACCACCTTCCAATCCTGGGGCACCCACCCTGTCCTCAGAGAAATGCTGAAGAGCTCCATCAGGGGTTCTGCCAGGACTTCTGCCAGTTCCTTCAGCACTCTGGGATGTAATTTATCCTGCCCTGCCCTGGTGCTTTCTCCATCTCATGGGATCAAGGCTTCCTCACTCTCTGCCATGATTTCTACCTCTGCTGTCTCATCTTCCTGCTTTGCCTTCCCACACCTGCCAATGATGCCCCCTTCCCAAAGGTATAATATAACATATTATAATATAACTTAATATAATACAATATGATATAATATAATGTCATGGTGTTATAATAGTATAACTATTAAATTAATTAACTATGTGTTAATTTATCTCTCTGACAGTGGGGTGCTAAATTATGTCTTAAAATATCCCTGCGATAGTGTGGTGCTGAACAGTGTGGCTCTAAATTATGTGGTAAATTATCTCTATAACAGTGTTGTGCTAATTTATGTGACAAATTGCATCAAACATGGGTTAAATTGTCTCTATTGCAGTGTGGTTCCAAACTAGGAGTTAAATGCTCCCTGTTTCAGTGTTGTGCTCAACTGTGTGAAATTTTCTCTCTTACGGTGTGGTGAATAATATAAATAATATAATATAATATAATATAATATAATATAATATAATATAATATAATATAATATAATATAATATGTTATGTTTTGTTATATTATATTATATCACCTTACTGTAACAGAGATAATTTCACACAGATAAGCACAACACTGTCAGAGAGAGCAATTTACTCATTGTTTAGAGCCACACTGCAACAGAGACAATTTAACCCATGTTTGAGACAATTTAACACATTAATTAGTGCCTCACTATTGCAGAGATATTTTCACGCATAGTTTAGCACCACACTGTCACATAGATAAATTAACACATAGTTAATTAATTTAATAGTTATAATATTATAACAGCACATCATTATATTGTAGTGTATTATATTATTATGTTATATTATATTAATCACCACACTGTTATAGGGATAATTTTTCATGGTTAAGCACAACACTGTAACACATTTAATAACCACACTTTTACAGAGATAATTTCTCACATAGTTAGTTAATTAATTTAATAGTTATAATATTATAACACCTCACCATTATATTATATCTCATAGCATATCATTTCATATCATATATTTATTTATTTAGATTTTGTTTACCGGGTAAGCCCACTGAGACCAGTGGTCCCTTTTTCAGGAGAGACCTGGAAGTTAGTTACAGAAAAGGACATATTGAAATCAGTTATATACAGTATACAGTAGTTACATTAGTTACATTTGTTACACAGTATTACATTTGCAATATTTATACAGGGGTAGTAATCTGGTTCACAATCAGACTCACATATTATATACAGTGCGCATGTATTCACACATTATGCACAAAATGAACATTATTTACATCGGTGTACATTGGAAGCAGTGTGTAGGGAAGTAACCAGTTTATGTAAGATTGTCCATATTAGAATTCCATGACAAATTAAAGGAATTGTTCAAAGTAGTGTAGCAGTCAAGCGTAAATGGCCTGGGAGCTAACGTTTACAGCCACAGAGACTAAGGTTGAGAAGATATAGTTTGAGTCCATTTTGAACTGGGTGAGGGTGCTTGAGTTCATCAAGCTAGGTGGTAGGGAGTTCCATAGGTGGCGGGCAGCAAATTTGAAACGATTGCCAAAGTTGGAGCACATCCTAGGGGTGCTGAGGAGGTGGTTTGCAGTTGATCTCAGGGTTCGGGTTTGTCTTTTGGGAGAGTAGTCCTCGAAGATGGGGAGGGGACCAAGATTAGTGAACTTGAAAGTTAGGCAAGCCACAGGATAGGCTAGTTTATGCCAGAGAGTGGCCAGTTTAGTTCCTTTAGGGCCTCACAATGATGTCTCCTAGGAGCGAGGAGTTTGTGGCAAAGTGAGCCACATGGTTATATAGTATGGAGAGTTTATTGTATTCTGACTCGGAGAAACTGCAGCAGTGGGGCTCCATATAGGATGGATGGGAGAAGATTGCAGTGGGCAATTGCATGGCGTGCAGTAGAGGATAGAGTTTCCCAGACTGTAAAGGAGGCCAAGCTTTTGATGGGTGGACCTGGTTATGGAATCAATATGGGATCAGTAGGTCATTTCCTGGTCTAGATGGATCCCAAGATATTTAAAACTGGGCGTGACCTCAACTCTTTTCCTTGGCTGGTGCTGATCTGGAGAAGCTGACTTCTGTCTGATCCCAGTCATCTAGAGCCAAACAGTACGCTTTAGTTTTTCATCATTGAGAATAAGGGAGTTTGTGGAGAACCAGGCCTCGGGGTGGAGAGACTATCCTGAAGTTTTGTTGAGATGACGCTAGGTTGGAGTCACTGCAGTATATGACAGTGTCATCAGCATATAGAATGAGATGCTGTGAGGGCTGTTTCCTCTATGTCATTGAGGAAGAGTGAGAAGAGCAGAGGGTCCAGGATTGAGCCCTGGGTACCCTGGCAGTGACTGATCTGGGTCCAGACTGTAGCCCTTCCAGCGGACTTTGGGAATGGTCACTCAGATAGCTCTTAAACCAGGAGTGAGGTGGTGATCCAGTCCTAGGAGCAGGAGTTTAGAGAGGAGGAGATTATGGTTAACCAGGTCAAAGGCCTTGGATAGGTCAATGAAGAGGGCACCCGTTGGGGAGCCTTGGTCCATATGGGAGAGGATGTCCGTGGTGAGCTGAATGAGTGCAGTGTCGGTACCATGACCCTTTCTAAAGCCATGCTGGACATCAGCCATGAGTAAGTGCTGCTCAAGATAGTCTTGTAACTGGTTTGAGACTAGTCTTTCCTGAATCTTCCCCAAGGGACTGAGAAGGGAGATTGGACTGTAATTTCCCTATTTGTCTCGGGGCCCACTTTTGTGGACAGGTACAATGGTCGCTACCTTCCACATTTTTGGGACCAAGCCATCCTGAAGCGACCTATTTATGAGCAAGGTGACAGGATGGGCGATGGCCGGGTCCTTTGTCGGAGAGTTCCCCACCAAGATGGAGTCCATTTGACTAGTAGAGGAGCCCCTGATAAGTTGGTTAATGTGTCCCCAGAATTTATTGGGATCCCGTAGGTGCCTAGTTTGTAGGTCATTTAGGTATTGAGACTTGGCTTTTTTTGAGGATTTCTTGCACTGATTTCTCAGTTCTCTGTACTTTTCCCAGACTGTTGGGCTGCCTGATGATTTGAAAGTACCCCATGCTCTGTCCCGGAGGAGCATAGTATGCTTGAGGACGGGTTCAGCCATTTATGACATTTTCCTTGTACCCTGAGCTTTTCTAACGGGCATGCATATTGATGCAGACAAAAGATCTGGGTGAGTATTCAAGTGCTGCTTGTCGGGGTGTGGGAGAGAGAGATTAGGGGCCCAGTCAGTGTGCCACAAATGGGAGCAGAAATCGGCAGGTACAAAACTACTGTAGTTTCTCGCTTCAATGACCTTTGCAGCAATTTTTGGAGGCTTATTGGACCAAATACAGAAAGTAGGCACGTGATCACTCAAGGAGTCAGCCATAATCCCAGCTGACAGTATACGGTCCGGGTAAGAAAGGAGGATCCAGTCAATGAGAGAGTGGTTTCCAGTCTTGGGGTTATGCCTTGTGGGAGGTCTATGACCTGGGTAAATGAGGAGCCAAGTAATGAGTTTTAGTAGGGGAGGAGGCAGGGATGGCCAGTGGAGACTGAAGTCCCGAGGAGAATGGTCTCCACGGGGAGTATGATATCATATCATATAATTTCATATCATAGCATATGATATTATATTATATGATATTATATTATATTATATTATATTATATTATATTATATTATATTATATTATATTACAGTAATCACCACTCCGTAACCAGGATAATTTCACACAGTTAAGCACAACACTATAATACAGAGTATTTAACTAATTGTTTAGACCCTCACTACAAGACTTACAATTTAACAAATGTTTGACAGAATTTAACAAATAGTTCAGCACCACACTACCGCAGAGGGATATTTTTAAGACATAGTTTAGCACCCACTGTCAGAGAGAGATAAATTAACACATAGTTAATTAATTTAATAGTTATACTATTATAACACCACAACATTATATTATATTATATTATATTATATTATATTATATTATATTATATTATATTATATTATATTATATTATATTATATTATATTATAATTATATTATATTATATTAATATTATACTATACTATACTATATTGTATTAAATTATATTCTAATATATTATATTATACCTCTGGGAGGGGGCATCACTGGCAGGTGTGAGGAAGGCAAAGCAGGAACACAAGATAGCAGAGGAGGAAATCATGGCAAAGAGAGTGAGGGAAGTCTGGGTCCCATAAGATGGAGAAAGCACCAGGGCAGGATAAATTACATCCCAGAGTGCTGAAGGAACTGGCAGAAGTCCTGGCAGAACCCCTGATGGAGCTCTTCAGCATTTCTCTGAGGACAGGGTGGGTGCTCCAGGATTGGAAGTTGGCACATATAGTGGCTATCCACAAGTGGGGATGAAGGGTGTTGAGGAACTACAGGCCAATCAGCCTGACATTGATAGTGGGCAAGGTAATGGAGGACATTGTCAAGGAGAGACTAGGGGACCTGGAAAAGTTGGGGAGCATGGACGTTAGACAGCATGGATTCATCCTGGAAATCATGTCAGACAAACCTTGTGGAGATCTATGACTGGGTGATGAGTGCCATGGACCTGGGAAGACCAGTGGACATCCTCTTTCTTGACTTCAGCAAGGCATTAGACTCTGTTACTCATGGGGCCTGTTGAATAATCTGGGAGAAATGGGGTGGGAACCAGATGATCAGATGGATAAGAAATTGTCTAAAGAACCAGATCCAGAGGGTCATGGTTGGAGGGATAGTCTCTTCCCAAGGAGGTTCATTAGTGGAGTCCCTCAGAGATCAGTCCTGGGCCCCTCCTGTTCAACACCATGTCTCTGACATAAGGAAGGGTATCAGGAGTTAGATGAGTCTCTTTGTGGATGACTCTAAACTGGGGGCAGTGGTGGATGGGAGGAGGAGGGGAGGGTGGCCTACATGGGGACCTGGAGGCTCTGGAAAGGTTGTCTAGAAAGTGGAAGATGAGGTTCAGTGCAGGAAAATGCAAGGTACTGCACCTGGGAGAGAGAAACCCAGGCTAAGTGTACACCCTGTGGGGGAATGTTACACATCTCGATGGCTGAGAGGGGACCTGGGGTGGTAGTGGATGTCAAGATGAACAACTCGGAGAGTTGTAGGAGGGCAGCTGCAAAGGCCAACATGATGCTTGGATGCATTGCTAGGGGCTCACCTCCAGAAGGAGGGAAGTGATAATCCCACCGTATAACTGCTTGGTGAGGCCAAACCTCGAGTACTGCATGCAGATTTGGAGGCCACATTTAAAGAGGGACATTGAACTCCTGGAGAGGGTCCAGAGGAGGGCAACCAAAATGATTTGGGGCTTGTGGGAAAGGACCTATGGGGAGAGGCTCAAAGAGCTAAATATGTACATATTGGAAGAGAGAAGGGACTGAGGGGACATGATAGAGGTCTTCAGGTACATGAAGGAGGTAAATAGGGGAGGAGCAGTCAGGGTGCTCCAAAGAAATGAGGTGGGGCACCTAGAGGAATGAGTGGAAGTTGGAGGGGGGAGATTCAGTGGAGAAAGGAGGAGGTGCTACCTCACTGAGGCATCATATCATATAATTTGGTGGTGCCATGGAATGCACTGCCTAGGTGGCTGGTGGAAGCAGAAACAGTGGAGGGGTTCCAGAGGGGAGGGACAGGTAAGGGAAGGGTTCTGGAAGCAAGAATCAGTGCAGGAGAAAATCCAGAAGTGGGAAGGTAGAAGCCAGAGAGGGAGATGGGGCAGCAAGGTCAGTTACCAGCATGGGGGGCTGACCAAATGAGCAGACACAAAAGAACTGTTAGGATTACGGTTCTGGCATTTTAGAATGTTAGTATGTTAGTATATTATATTATATTATATTATATTATATTATATTATATTATATTATATTATATTATATTATAATATATTACATGATAATATATTGCATGATACGATATTATATTATATTATATTATATTATATTATATTATATTATATTATATTAATCACCACTCTGTAACAGGGATAATTTCACACAGTTAAGCACAACACTGTAACAGAAAGCTTTAAACTCATTGTTTTGAACCACACTGCAACAGAAATGACTTAATTCATGTATGAGATAATGTAACAAATAAATTAGTACCACACTGTCGCAGAGATAAATTAACATGAAGTTACTTTAATTTATTACTTATAATATTATAGCACCTCACCATTATATTATATTATATTATATTATATTATATTATATTATATTATATTATACTGTACTAATCACCACTTCTTAACAGATATAATTCACACAGTTAGACACAACACTGTAACAGAGCATTTAACTAATTGTTTAGAACCACACTACAAGAGAGGCACTATAACTCTTGTTTGAGATAAATTAACCCAGAGATTAGCTGCACACTGTCACAAAGATAATTTAGCACATTTAATCATTACACAGTTGCAGAGATAATTTAACACATAGTTCAACTCCCCACTATCACAGAGATATTTTAACACATAGGCCCAGATATTCAAACTGCTCCATAAAAGGGCGCGCCGACAGGAGCAAGCTAAAGTCCACTGCGCCCATGCACATAAGCATGATATTCAAACACTGCACAGGTCAAGATGTGCCTGCAGCACATGACTGAATATCATGCCAACTGTGCTCATAGTGCAACCTGGGATGTGCAGTGGTGCAGTTCAGATGTGCAATAGCTACAACCAGAGATGCTCAGGTGGAGCAGGGCAGCAGCACAACAGCACAACCAGGGATGCAAGAGGACAGGATGCACAGGCGGACCACCCAAGCTAGAGATGGGCAGAGGAGCACACAGCAGAACAGACATTGCCCCCCACACCCCATGCACTGCACAACCGGGGAGAGCTTGAATAACCACTGGCCCATGGATACCAGCAACAAACCCACAGCCAGGGCATGGAGTACCAGCACACCCCTGCAAGCTGTGACCAGCACACAAGGAGGTCAGGCCACCCCATGCCACACCATCCCAACAATGCAGAGCACACCCCTGCACCACGATCCCAGACACCCTGCACAGGATCAGCACCCACCAGTGCAGGACACCCCATGCATGCCACCACCTCCACCTTGACAATGCAACTCTGTGCACCACAGAACCATGCAAGGCAGCCCCACCATGAGCACCCTTCAGTGGGTGGCAGCAGACAGCAATGCAACGACTTCATACACAGTACCACCACGCACGTCCCCCTGAGGTACAGCTGAGAGGCTGACCAAGTGTCAGCACACGAGGTACCCCACACATGACAGGGCATCTCCTGGACCCCACCACCAGTGGCACAGCACTCTGCACACCCTTCCAAGGATACACCCGACCCAGCACAGGCCACAACAGCCAGCACAGACACCCACAGTGGTGCATGGAAGCATACCCACAGGATATGATGACACAGTGCATGGACAAACACCCACCCATACCGAAGGGCACACCAACACAGGGACACAGTAGCAGGTCACCCAAGCCCCTGGCGTGTTGCCACAGGAACAGTGTACACATGGCCAGCACCCCTCCATGGCACAGGTGTGCCAGCCACCCTGTGCAGGCACCAGGAAGCTGTACACCACCAATATGTGCCTGGAGCACAAGTGACAGACAGTGGAGCACATCCCCTGCAACAGACACAAGTGACAGCATGGAGGTGGGACAACAACAGCGGAGGCCACAGTGCCACACAAGGCAGACATGCACCACACCAGTTACAGGAGGCAACCCAGCATTGTGCTGGGTACAGTGGCTGATGTGCCAGGGGAACGTGCAGTTCACAGACATGCAAGGGTGTCAGCTGCACAGGCTATGGACAGTCTGACAGGTGCACCATGGACACAGTGCATGCACTGGGACCACTGCTCACAGTCATCCATTGCACAGGGAACAACACACAAACCACAGACAGTGACTGATAGCTACACCCACCATAGTTGCTTCTCCTATTGTCACACACACACACACACACACACACACACACACACCCATGACTGCACCACAGCTGATGCCATCACACCACTGCAGCTGAGCACCTGTAGCCCATTGCAAATCAGAGACCACCACAGTAGGCATTACAAAAGAAATGTATATTACAAGATATAAAACAACTATTTACAAATATTTACAAAAATGTTGGGGTGAGGGCCACAAACCAAGTGGGTGTGGGTAAGGGGCAGGGGTGAACAAATGGTAGTGGGAAGGAGGGGGTGAGGGTGGGTCCAGGGGGTAGGTGCAATCCTTTGATTCATGACATTCAGCGGGAGCCACGCTCCTGGCTCTGATGGGGCCTCCCACCATGCCTCCTGCAGACTCCTACCTGCTCCATCCACTGTAAGATTTACAGGGAGGCCCTGGCCACCTGCAGAAGCTCCTTCAGTGCCCTCTCCATGTGCTGCATCTGCCATCCACCTAGGACAAGGGAGCAGAGAGAATAGGTGTGAATGCACAGCCCCCTGCAGCCCACCCACTGTGCATGGCATATGGCCATGGGACATGCCTCTGTGATGGTGTGTGACCAGCCACAGTGATCGTGTCCACAAGATCTGCCCACCCAGGCACACACAGCCATGCAGACCACTGCACACACCCACCGCCCAAGTCCCGCACAGCACCACCGTGGCTGTACAGTGACATGGCGGTGCGAAGGCAGTGGCATAGCCATACACCCAGTGCATGGCATGGAACATCAGCGATGCACACCACACATGCAGTGCCCCTGGACAGTGCTGACTGTACTGTGTGGTGTTCATGTCACTGGTAAGTCAACGGATGGTGGCAATGCCCGCCACCTACCCTGCAACACAGAATATCTTGGAAGAAAGGCACTCACCATCATCGCCTGATCCAGGTGCTGTAGTCCGCTTTGACTGGCTTCCCATGGCTGTTGACCATCTCCATCACCCACACCTCGGTGTAGGTCCTGTCTGGCTTGGCGCCGCTCTTCAGGGCCTAGGGTGTAAAAATGGAGAGGGGATTATCAGTGCAATCCAGTATCAAAGACCCCCCACCCATGGTTGTGTGCAATCCTGCACAGCCCAGCCATGCTGCAACCTCAACACCACTAATACCCCACCAACACCACTGCCCACACTGGATGGCCCACCATCCCATTTGGTGGACACATGCCCACCATGATACCCATACTATAACCAGAGTGAATGGATGGGGCACCTACCTGGTCGTGGCACTGCACTTCTCCTGACATGTGCCCACAGGCGAGCAAGCCTGTCTGGGTCCCTACGCTCGAGGTCCCTGTATCTGTGGTGACACTGCTCAGCCATGTGCCCGATTCCTGTGGCCTCCTCCAGTGCCACCGCCACCTCCTGCCATACATCACTCATGGCAATGTCCAGGGGTGCAGTCCCAAAAAGTGCCCCAGCATGGGGCTCCACTATGACCACCAAATTGGTCAGCTCTACCTGGCTCCAAACAGCAGCCTTCCTTCTTGCCATCTCTGAAGCTGGTTGGAGTCAAAATGGCACTCAGTAGTGTGGTCCACCATGTGCAGATACTGCACAGTGCAGCGCTGCTATTCCCCATCATGCTGTCACCTTCAGCATGATAGTGGTGTACCCATGTGGATGCATGGTGCCTAGGGGCAAAGGTTGGGCACAGGGTCAAGGGTCCCCGCGATGGACGGCCACAGCGTGATTTGTACTCCTGCATGTTGTGTGATTGTGCCTGGGTGAGATGCCCTGTAGTGGCCTACCGCTGTGGCTCCATGACGCCTATGGCACCCATGCAAAGCACCACACATGTGAACAGCGCAGTAGCACCACTGGCACTATTGTGGTCAGCCCTGCACTGCCTCCCATGCACAGCACATCAGCAGCACAGCAGGCATCAGCATCAGCACCCCGGGCATGTGCCGTTCGGTGTCCACTGCACACATCACAGAACTGCGCCCTTGCCTGAGCACATGCAACACAATTGCGCAAAGCACAACAGCGTGATATTCAGCCGGCATATGCAAATCAGCTCATCAGTGATTCAATGGCGCAGATACTGCATTAGCATCCACTTAAAATTGTGCCTCACCTCATTTGCATGTGTTGCACTATAAAAATGCAACATTGGGCTGCAGAGGCCATAGTCTGGTATTGCAGTCTATTGTGGTGAGTTGCATGCTGTTTGGGAGTGTGGGCTGTGGTGTGTGGGAGATTCATGCGACTGCACAGTCAGAGGTAACACCTGTCATTCCCACAGGATCAATGATGAGCAACCGTGAGGTGGAGGAGGAGGAACAGAGACGGGGAAGAAAGAGGAGGGCAAACTTTAACAAGGCAGAAACAGATGACCTGTTTGAGGCCTACCTTGGCCAGGAACCGCTGCTCAACGGACAGCGGAGTACTCCACAGGCCAATGCTGTTGCATGCAGAGGAGGCGCATGCCATCAACCAGCATGGCAGCTAACAGTGGTCCTTGCAGGAGTGCAAAACATGGTGGGCACAGACAGAAGGAGGATTATGATAAGGTGGCCGCCATCAGGGCAGCAGCAGTGTGACTGGTGAGGACAGCCAGCTGTGCCAATGTCTGACCCTCAGGAAGAGTGGGTTGCTTGCAGCATGCGGCGTTGTGCCATCGAGGGTGTTCAGGTGGTGGCTTCAGATGGGTGGTAGCCCGTCACTGCATGGTAGGTCCTGACCTGTCACTTTGGGGCGGATGCCACAGGGTACTGCAGATACATTAATGCTACTGTGTTCCCTACTGCTCCTGAGCATCTACATGGGTCAGTGGTGGTGGGTTCATCCACTGAGGGTGATACCCTGGACACAGAGGAGGGCCATCTGCACTCCACAGGTGTCCGAGGGTCAGGACTGATAGAGCCCACCTGGCTGTCCGGACTGATATTGGTGGAGAGTGCAGAGGAGGCCCTGCTCATGTCCCAGCATGCCGGGCATCCATGGCATCCATGCTGAGACTCAGACTGGTGCCGATCCATCACCAATGATGATGGAACTCACATCATTGACAGTGACATAGGCCGCAGGATAGCCACACAGCAGGTTACAGCATGGGCATAGCTGTGGTGGTGCCGCTGTGAGGCCTGTGTGACATCACAGTCCCAGTCTGTGCCTGTACACTGTACCAGTGGGGCAGCACTGGTGTGTGTTCAGGACAGCTGGGCTGCTGCGGCCACTGCGGCGGCACCGCTGAGCCCTGGAGAGTGGCAGCAGGATGGGCAGCATCAGCAGTTGGCCAATGGCACTGGGAGGACAGTGTCGGGGGCATCAGTGCACTGCCTGAACATGCCCAGGCATTGCCCTGGTGTGCAGTGCCCAACCTCAAGGGTGCTGCCCATCACGGCCATGAACACCTGCAGGGACATCATGCCGATTAGGCGGATGACCTCTTAGATAAAGCACACCCGCATACCCATGATTCAGGGATCAGTGGTGCAGCACAGACGGCAGTGGATGCACTAAGTGCAGTCCTGCAACAGGCAGAGGAGGCGGCGCAGCAGTCTGCACCCCTGCTCCGGGCAGGGATGGACTGGCTGTGGGAGGATGTGACTGCCACCATTGACTGGCAGACACAGGCATTTACTGCTGTCATGGCCACATTGGGCACACAGTTATTTGCCCTTGCATCACAGACACCGTGCAGTGCAATGTCCACCCCCCCATTCCCGGTAACATGCGACACCATCCTTGTTGGCACTGGGTTCGGCTGTGGGCATCCCAAGCACGCCTGGCGCAGGCATGTTCGGTGAGCTGCAGACCCCTGCTTGAGAAAGATTTGCGCTCGCAGTGGGAACCCCTGGGGAACCGCCGATGCCACCCCATGAGGCCATTGGTCAGCCTGTTACTGCTGGCGGCTCTCGATGGAGTCACCCACACATCCGTAGTGGCTGTGGCACTGTTCTGCATTACTGACCTGTCTCCCACCATGGCTACTGTCTGACACTGCCCTGTGTGCAGTGTGTTGTTCATCATGCAATGCACAGGTGGGGTTCCCAGCCCTGCAAACACACGCACACACACGTTCCATGTGCACACCCTCCCAGCTGCTGGCCACTGTGACGTGTGCATGATGATGCCTGCGTTGTGCTGTCCACCACTGTGCAATGGTGCCCAGCATCTGAGATGATGCACAATAAAGAAACAATTTAACCCTTGTTTTGAGAGAATTTACGAACATACGAACATACGAAATTTGCCAGCAGATAAAGGCCAAGAGGTCTATCAAGTCTGCTCAAATGTGCAGCTAACACCCTTATCCTGCAGCTGCCTCCTTCCACCCTTCCCTTCATTAACCCTCCCCTTGTCCTGTCCCATCCTCGCTTGAAGCAGTCCACTGTTCTACTGCATACCACTTCAGCAGGTAACACATTCCACCCAGCCACCACCTCTCTGTAAAAAGTGTCTCTCATCTCCCTCCTGAACCTTCCTCGGCCCAGTCTCATATCATGGCACCTGGTGGCCTCCCTCCTTACTTTGAACAGCCCTCTGTACCCATCTTGTTTATTCCTTTCATGTATTTAAAGGTTTCAATCATGTCACCCTGTCTCTCTCCTCTCCTCCAGTGAGTACATGTTCAACTCCTTCAACCTCTTCTCGTATGATAAGTCCCCCAGCCCCTTGATCATCTTTGTCACTCTGTGCTCACCCCTCAGTAACAATGTCCCTCTTCAGATACAGATGCCAGTACTGCACGCAGTACTCCAGGTGTAGTCTCACTAATAACCTATACAGTGGCAGAATCACCTCCTCCCTCCTCAAGGATATACCCCTTGCAATACAACCCAGCATTTTGTTGGCCTTTGCAGATGCCTTCCTACATTGTGCCAAGTTGTTCATTGACCCTGTAATGAGCACACCCAGATACTTCTCCTCCTCTGTCTGGGCTAGCTGCACTCCTCCTAGCTGGTAACTCCTCCTTGGGTTCTTCATCCCAAAATGCAGCACCTTGCACTTTTTGGCATTAAAGCCCAGTTGCCAGGTGTCTGACCAGGTTTCAAGCTTGCATGATCATCCTGCAACCCCTGCCATCCCTAGGTCATCCACCACTGCGCAAACCTTGGTATCATCAGCAAACAGACTGATCTTGCTCTTGATGTCCCATGATATGTCTGCAATGAATATCCCAAACAACACTGGTCCCAACACTGAGCCCTGTGGAACACCGTCACTGCCCTTGGGTGTGAGCCCCCACCCACCACCACCCTCTGTTGCCTTCCCTGCAGCCAGTTCCCACCATCTCACCAGCTTTGCACCCGCCTCTGTGCCTACTAACTTCCTTCCCAGCCTTCCATGTGGCACTGAGTCAAATGCCTTACTGAAGTCCAGATACAGGACATCCACTGCATGGCCCTGTTTAGTTCCTGAGTTACCCAGTCATAGAACTTGACTAGGTTGGTTTGGCAGGATCTGCCACATATGAAGCCATGCTGTCTGCTGTCCTGTAGTCCTTTGGCCTCTAGGAGGGCCACCAGCCTCTCCTTCAGGATAGTCTCCATTAGCTTACCCTCGATGGATGTGAGGCTCACTGGTCTGAAGTTTCCCGGTTCATCCTTGAGGCCACTCTTGTGGAGGGGCACCACATGAGCCATCCTCCAGTCCTGAGGTACACACCCTGAATGTAGTGAGGCATTAAATAGGTCTGCCAAAGGTCCTGCAAGGACCTCTGCCAGCTCCTTCAGTACCCTGGGGTAGATGCCATCTGGGCCTGGCGCCTTGTCCACCCTCAGTGTCTTCAGACCCTCTCAAACTCTGCTCTCCATGATTTTCCCATCTGTCACCACTTCCCACCCTGCTTCTGCCATTTCCCCCACCTTTGGTGTCATCTCCCTCTTCTCTTTAGTAAATACTGAGCAGAAGTACTCATTTAGTGCTTCCGCCTTATCGCACCCTGCTTCCACCCAACCTCCCTCCTTCCTAATCCTTACTAAGTGGTCCTTACAGCTCCTTTTCTCCCTGATGTACTTAAAGAAGTCCTTCTCCCCCCCTTCTTAATGCCTTGTGCCAGCCTGAGTTCCGTAGATGCTTACTGCCCTTGTCACCTCCTTTGATTCTGTCAAGTACTCCTCCCTGTCCTCCCCCTCCCTGTTTTCTTGTACTTCCTAAAGGCAGATCTTTTCCTCCTTACCTTTTTCATGACCTCCTTGCTCAACCAGATAGGTATCTTATCCCTAGCCTTCTTGCTTTGGGCTTTGCAGCAGGTGTTGGTTGCCTCCACTATCCCCAGCTTTATGAGCTCCCACCTCTGATTAGTGTCCATACTAGATTGAGTTCTGGGCAGGTACCCTTTTAACACTTCCCACATCCTCCCAAAGTCAGCCCTCCTGAAGTCCAGTACTATTGGCAGATTCCACCTTCCTTGCCCATATCCAATGTGAGCCATACTGAGTGGTGGTCACTCCTCGACAGCGGTTCCTCCACTGTAAGTCCTCTCACAAAGCCCATTTGCCAGCACAAGGTCAAGGGTATTCCCTAACCTGGTTGGTTCACTGACCATTGCAGCAGGAAGCTGTCCTGGAAGGCATCCAGCAGTACCTGCTCCCTTCTGTTCCTGGTTGTTGGGGTGCTCCAGTCCACTCCTGGCATGTTGAAGTCCCCCACAATCACCACACTACCCTTCTCACAGGTCCTCCTGATCTGTCCCGCTAGTACCCTGTCTAACTCCTCCGTCTGAGGTGGTGGCCTGTACTCCACTCCCATTCTAAGAATCCTATTATTGGAATCCTGGATTTGCATCCAAAGTGACTCCATACTACCCTCCTCTTCCTCCCTCACACTTCAGTCCTTCCTTCACATATAGTGCCACCCCTCCTTTCCCAATCACCCTGTCCCTCAAGAAATAACCTGTACCCTGGTACAGACAGGTCCCAGTCATTGTATTGGGTGGCCCATGTTTCCATGATGGCTGCAATGTCCACCTCTCCCTCTGCCATGAGAACCTGTAACTCTGTAGTTTTCCTCCCAAGGCTCCAAGCATTAAGGGTAACCACCTTCCTCCCTTCCCCCCCCATTCTGCCCTCCTTTCCTAGCATCACCAACAGTACTTGCCATTTGTCCTTTGTCACTGTTATGGGGTAAGCTCATATGGTTTCCCAACCTGTGGTCTCTGCATATCTCTTCCCCAACTGCCACCCCCACCCTAGTTTAAATCCCAACTTCCTCTAGTCTCCTCCATCCTCTGTTTCAACACTTTCTCCCTCCTCACTCAAGTGTAGTCTGTCCTTGGCATAGAGACTACTGTCCTCCCTGGTCCCTCCCACCCCCAACAGCCAATACCCTTTAGCACAACACCAGGTTCTTAGCCATCCTTTAAATTTCTATTCTCACCTTTCTTGTTGTGCTTGCCTTTGGCACCAGAAGTATCTCTGAAAAGTTACTGATCTTCCTGCCCCTTACATAATTGTGCTAGTTCCTCAAACCTCCTTGATTCGGTATCTACTGTCTTGTCAGCCAGGTCATTTGTCCCAAGATGTATTATTAATAAGACTTGTCCCTACCCCTTCTAGCATATTTCAGAACAGACTCTCCCACCCTTTCTGCTGTCATTCCTGGCATGGCCTCCACCCAAATGTGACTATGCCTCTCCCCCTCTACCCCACTAACTCCTCTTAGTATTGAGACCCCAGCATTAAGATTCCACCCTCTTACTCCCTGCTTGCTTCCATTCATCTTCTCTCTCATTTCCAGCTCCTCTTCTTCCTCCTGCACATTATTTCCCTTTACCCCTGTTGCAATTCTCCCAGCAGAACTTCCCGCATCAAGTTTGGTCCAGGCATTTATCAATTACTCCTCTAATTTCATCATTTCCTCCTCCACCTTCTTCCTCTCTAGCAGTGCACAACTATTTTCTGAAGGCCCTTCACAAATGCCTGCTCCCTCTCTTCATAGTAACCTGTCTCTCCTTTCCACTCCATGACTTTTGCCACTTCTTCGCCTCCCCTCACAAGTCCCTATCTCCTCCTTACATTTGTCTTTTGTCTCCTGACCTGGTTTCCCCGGCAATTGTTCTTCCTGGCCTGGGCCCCTTTGTCTCTACTTCCCTTCTTCTGACCCTCTCCTCACCACTGTTTGCTTAAATCACCCTCCCTCATCTCCCCTTCTTCCTCCCTCCAGTATTGGGCCCAAACCCACCCCCAATCTGCCTTGCCTGTCTTAATTCCTCTTGCAGACCCTCAATCTCCTTTCTAAGTTTTTCTATGTGGTTGCACACTAAACATCCTCCCACACTCCAGACAATTTTTAGAAAGATTGGTGCACCACAGTTGTTGCAGCCTACCACCCTATCCATTGCTGTCATTACCCACCAGTGACCCCCCACCTTCCAGAAGTAGGATACCAAACACTCCCCCAAGTCTCCCCTCTCCCTCCTGTATCAGTGCAAAACATTTTCTTTATTTCTCTTACCTCCTTTGTTGCACATGTTTAGATATATTGAGCAACTGCTTTTTATATTCCTATCCTTCCTATCCACACTCAAAAACAGACTTTAAGTAGCCATTGCCCAACCTTCTTCAAACTCCTACCTCCTTTCCCCAATGCAATATCAATGCGAAGAAGTATTAATGAAAGCTCCTAGATTTGCATTTACTTCCTTCCACTGAGAGAGCAGTCATCTCTTCACTTGCTGCTGTTCCTTTCCAGGTATGCCTCTCCTACTCCACACCCTTACTATACCCAGTGTTTAGCTCATGTCAATCAGATTTAACAGGGCATATAATCAAAAGATGGGGGAAGGGGGGCGAAAATTTGCAGCAACCAAAGACAGCAAAGAAATACACCACCACTACGTTTTAAATCCTCAACAGCCCACAAACAATTCTAAGTAAAGACAACAAAGAAAGTTCAGTGTCACCAAAAGCCCACAATCCAAGTCTAAAAGAAAAACAGCAATTACCAGTTACTGTAAAGCAATGAATTGAATATGCTTCCTTCCCCTGCTGGCTTCTATAACATTCAAAAATACATACATTTCTATCTCAGCTCTTTACCCTTACCATTAAAAGGTAACTATAATCACAATAATCTACCTTCTACTAATACAGATTCTATCACAGAACCAGAGCACAATGCAAAACATCTGCTGCTTAGCAACAACAAACAGGTGACAACATACCAAGATGATGTAGCTTTTTAAAAATATAAAAAAATGTAATCGTTTAAACCAGTAGAAATCAGCAGTCCCAAAAGCACCTTGAACTACAAGAAAAACACAGTACCACACCTCTGCCACAATAACTAAACAGTTCTAAAACATTGGAGAAAGAAGAAATAATCAGAGACTGCACAAAAGATACAATGTACTATAAAGTATTAGGCAATAGTATACTTAGTTGTTTAACAGAGAAAATAAAGTACCTACCAAAACAGACAGAATACCCCAAATGACACTTAGGTTCTCAATATCAGACACCACCAAAGGGACACAGAAAGAAATTTAACACAGAGATTAGCACCACACTGTCACAGAGATTATGAACACATTTAATCACCACACTGTTACAGAGATAATTTTACACATAGCTTAGCACCACATAGTTCTGCACCAGACTCTTATAGAGATACATTAACAAATAGTTAATTAATTTAAGAGTTGTAATATTATAACACTACATCATAACATCATTATATTATATTATATTATATTATATTATATTATATTATATTGTAATATATGGATATTTAAAATAACACTACTGAAAAGCATATAAAAATTTCCAGTAATACACGGAGCCAAAGTGATAATACCATCGTTGCCTAGTGATAATACTATCGTTCGGAGCTCATGATACTATTGTTTGAGCTCGAGCGATAGTATTATCGAAAACAGAACAGCGCAAACTCAAGATCGTAGCCAGCTTCCTGACATCCCAAAGCTGTGCGTGGTGACATTGAGTAAAACCGCACCTTCTGATTGGATGAGCTTTCTTTGTGGGCGGATCAATAATTTCAAAAAACATGGTGGGCATCTCTGCTTAGCGAGAAAATTATTCCTTAACTTCACTACTCCTACTTGAGTCTGACTAACTGACCACAGCAACCGTCGCTCGAGAAAAAAAAAGTTGTTCCACTGTTTCGTTTAGCAGTTTAACACTGCACAATTTAGCGGTTTGAATTTTTTTAAAGTTTTCAATGTTGCTGCAATCACTGGCTCCTTCTCACATGAAAATCACCTCAGCACCCCAGTCGAAGATTCCTCATTCTTTGGCAAAGGTAAGCACTGACAATTTCCTTGCATCCATGTATTACAAAAATAACAAATACATTCTTGTATTTAAGGCAGTTCTTCATCTCGAGGATCTGGGGCACTTGAAACCTCTCGAGCTTGGCTCTCGGGGTTGCTGTGCCCCAGATCCTCTCGATAATTACTGCCTTGTAATACCAGAATGTATCTATTATTCTATTTGTAATATATGGATATTTAAAATAACACTACTGAAAAGCATATAAAAATTTCCAGTAATACACGGAGCCAAAGTGATAATACCATCGTTGCCTAGTGATAATACTATCGTTCAGACTCATGATACTATTGTTTGAGCTCGAGCGATAGTAATATCAGAAAACAGACAGCGCAAACTCAAGATCGTAGCGGCTTCCTGACATCCCCAAAGCTGTGCGTGGTGACATTGGTAAAACCGCACCTTCTGATTGGATGAGCTTTCTTTGTGGGCGGATCAATAATTTCAAAAAACATGGTGGGCATCTCTCGCTTAGCGAGAGAAAATTGTTCCTTCGCTTCACTACTCCTACTTGGAGTCTGACTAACTGACCACAGCAACCGTCGCTCGAGAAAAAAAAAGTTGTTCCACTGTTTCGTTTAGCAGTTTAACACTGCACAATTTAGCGGTTTGAATTTTTTTAAAGTTTTCAATGTTGCTGCAATCACTGGCTCCTTCTCACATGAAAATCACCTCAGCACCCCAGTCGAAGATTCCTCATTCTTTGGCAAAGGTAAGCACTGACAATTTCCTCGCATCCATGTATTACAAAAAATAACAAATACATTCTTGTGTTACAAGGCAGTTCTTCATCTCGAGGATCTGGGGGCACTTGAAACCTCTCGAGCTTCGCTCTCGAGGTTTGCTGTGCCCCCAGATCCTCTCGATGAATTACTGCCTTGTAATACACCAGAATGTATCTATTATTCTATTTGTAATATATGGATATTTAAAATAACACTACTGAAAAGCATATAAAAAATTTCCAGTAATACACCGGAGCCAAAGTGATAATACCATCGTTGCCTAGTGATAATACTATCGTTCGGAGATCATGATACTATTGTTTGAGCTCGAGCGAAGTAATATCGAAAAACGAACAAGCGCAAACTCAAGATCGTAGCCGGCTTCCTGACATCCCCAAAGCTGTGCGTGGTGACATTGGTAAAACCGCACCTTCTGATTGGATGAGCTTTCTTTGTGGGCGGATCAATAATTTCAAAAAACATGGTGGGCATCTCTCGCTTAGCGAGAGAAAATTGTTCCTTCACTTCACTACTCCTACTTGGAGTCTGACTAACTGACCACAGCAACCGTCGCTCGAGAAAAAAAAAGTTGTTCCACTGTTTCGTTTAGCAGTTTAACTCTGCACAATTTAGCGGTTTGAATTTTTAAGTTTTCAATGTTGCTGCAATCACTGGCTCCTTCTCACATGAAAATCACCTCAGCACCCCAGTCGAAGATTCCTCATTCTTTGGCAAAGTAAGCACTGACAATTTCCTTGCATCCATGTATTACAAAAATAACAAATACATTCTTGTATTTACAAGGCGAGTACTTCATCTCGAGGATCTGGGGGCACTTGAAACCTCTAGGCTTCGCTCTCGAGGTTGCTGGCCTTAGATCCTCGATAATTACTGCCTTTAATCACCAGAATGTATCTATTATTCTATTTGTATATATGGATATTTAAAATAACACTACTGAAAAGCATATAAAAATTTCCAGTAATACACGGAGCCAAAGTGATAATACCATCGTTGCCTAGTGATAATACTATCGTTCGGAGCTCATGATACTATTGTTTGAGCTCGAGCGATAGTAATATCAGAAAACAGACAAGCGCAAACTCAAGATCGTAGCCGGCTTCCTGACATCCCCAAAGCTGTGCGTGGTGACATTGGTAAAACCGCACCTTCTGATTGGATGAGCTTTCTTTGTGGGCGGATCAATAATTTCAAAAACATGGTGGGCATCTCTACTAAGAGAGAGAAAATTTTCCTTCACTTCACTACTCCTACTTGAGTCTGACTAACTGACCACAGCAACCGTCGCTCGAGAAAAAAGTTGTTCCACTGTTTCGTTTAGCAGTTTAACACTGCACAATTTAGCGGTTTGAATTTTTTAAAGTTTTCAATGTTGCTGCAATCACTGGCTCCTTCTCACATGAAAATCACCTCAGCACCCCAGTCGAAGATTCCTCATTCTTTGGCAAAGGTAAGCACTGACAATTTCCTCGCATCCATGTATTACAAAAAATAACAAATACATTCTTGTGTTACAAGGCAGTTCTTCATCTCGAGGATCTGGGGGCACTTGAAACCTCTAGAGCTTCGCTCTAGGGTTGCTGTGCCCCAGATCCTCTCGATAATTACTGCCTGTAATCACACCAGAATGTATCTATTATTCTATTTATATTATGCTATGCTATACTATATTGTAATATATGGATTTTAAAAATAATACCCCAAAAGCATACAAAAAAAACCCTGTAATACATTAGTCAGTGCCGTAATACTATACTTCGGTCCCGTAATACTATACTTCAGTCCAATAATACTAT
This sequence comes from Neoceratodus forsteri, assembly GCA_016271365.2. NCBI lineage: Eukaryota > Metazoa > Chordata > Ceratodontiformes > Ceratodontidae > Neoceratodus > Neoceratodus forsteri. The sequence goes on from CM028136.1 coordinate 876,651,215, forward strand.
ACTTCGGTCCTCGTAATACTATCGTTGGGATCACCAACTTTTCTAGTGTCAAAGCATAGTTTTTTTGTTCTTTTCTTTTTATTCCTGAGAGAGAGAAGCAGGACTCCACGCAGGAAGGGGATGTGAGTGAAGAGCGAGAACAAGCAACCGGAACCATCCCACAAAGAATCCAGAGGTAAAACCTCATCAGCATTTCGTATCCATATATTACAAAAAAATAACAGTTAGGTTAATTGAATCGCTTTCGGCTGTAATTCCATCTAGAGGTTCTGGGGACATAGGAACCTCTCGAGCTTCGCTCTCGAGGTTACCTATGTCCCCAGAACTCTCGATGGAATTACAGCCTTGTAATTCACTCGAACCTATCTATTATTCTATTTTGTAATATATATATTATGTTATATTATATCATATCATATAACCTAATATCATGTTGTATCATATCACATCAAGTCACGTATTGCATCATATCGTATCATATGGTATGATATTATATTATAGTATATTATATTATATTACATTATATGATATTATATTAAGCATCACAATTTAACAGGGATTATTTCACACTGTTCAGCACAACATCGTAACAGAGAGCATTTAACTCATTGTTTAGTCCCTCACTACAAGAGATACAATTTAATCTGTGTTTGAGATAATTTACCACATAGTTCAGCACCGCAATATCATGAAGTATTTTGACAATAAGTTTAACACCACACTTTCACAGAAGTAAATTTACTCAGTTAATTAATTTAATAGTTATAATATTAAAACACCACAGTGGGACAGTGGGGAATTCAAGAATGTATGGGACAGACATAAGGCACGTGCTAGTGGGGAAGGAAAGTAAGCTGTTGGTTAACTAGGATCTGCAACTTATCTGTTAGGAAAGAAAATGGGCAGACAATATGGGCAAAACGGTCCTTATCTTCCATCAAATTGTCTGTTTCTATGTTTCTACTATAATATAATATTATAAGTATTAAATTCATTAACTGTGATAATTTATCTCTGTGACATTGTGGTGTATTCATTCATCTCAAACATGGGTTAAATTGTCTCTGTTGTAGTATGTTTCTAAACAATGAGATAAAAACTCTCTGTTACAGTGTTGGGCTTAACTGTTTGAAATTATACCTGTTATGGAGTGGTAATTAATGTGATATACTAACGTAATATTATGGGTGATAAACTATATGTTAAACTGCCTCTGTAACAGTGAGGTGATTAAATGTGTTACATAGCTCTGTTACAATGTTGTGCTTAACTGGGCGTAATTATCCCTGTAACAGAGTGTTGTTTAATATCATATAATATAATAATATAATGTAATATAATATATTAATATATGATATGATATAATGTAATGTAATATAATTTAATACAAAAATAATATATTAGAATATAATAGAATATAGTATAATATAATATAATAATGGTGTGGTGTTTTAATATTATAACTATTACATTAATGAACTGTGTAAATTTACTACTGTAACAGTGTGGTGTTAAAATTACTGTTAAAATACTTCTGTGATAGTGTGGTGCTGAACTATGTGGTAAATTATCTCAAACACAGATTCAATTGTATCTCTTCTAGTGAGGGATTAAATGCTCTCTGTTACAGTGTTGTACTTAACAGTGTGAAATAATCCCTGTTAAGTTGTGATGATTAATATAATAGCATATAATGTAATATAATACAATATACTATCATATCATCATATGATATCATATCATATCATATGATGTGATATGATGTAATACGTGACGTGGTGTTATATGATGTGATATGATACGACATGATATTAAGTTATATGATATGATATAATATAACAATATATATAAGATAATATAATATAATATAATATAATATAATATAATATAATATAATATAATATAATATAATATAATATAGTATAATATAATATAATATTTCTACTCATAGTTAAGCACCACACTGTAAAAGAAACAATTAAGACAGTTTAACATCACACTATCATATTGATAATTTAACACATCATTTTAGTTCTGCACAGTCACAGAGATAAATGCATAGTTTAGAACAACCCTCTCAGGGTTAATTTACACAGTTTAGCACCACACTGCAAAAGAGACAATTTAAGACAATTTATCATTGCACTTTACTGTGATAATTTAACATACAACACGACAGTTTGACTGAGAAAATTAACACATAGTTAATTTAATAGATATAGTATTATAACACCAGACCATTATAAAGTTTTATGTTATGTTATGTTATGTTATGTTATGTTATGTTATGTTATGTTATGTTATGTTATGTTGTGTTAATCACCACACCATAACAGACATAATTTCACACAGTTATCCTCAACACTGAAACAGAGTGCATTTAACTCTTTGTTTAGAACCACACTGCAACAGAGACAATTTAACCCATGTTTGAGATATGCAACACATAAATTTGTACCACACTGTCACAGAGATTATGTAACAAATTTAAGCACCACACTGTTACCGAGGTAATTTAACAGATACTTTAGAACCACACTGTGATAGAGATAATTTAAACCATAGTTGAGAACCACACTATCACAGATATATTTTAATACACATTTTAGTACCACACTGTAAAAGAGAATAATTAAGACAGTTTATCTTTGCACTCTCACAATAAAATTTTAGCACCACAATTTGACTATGAAAAATTAACACATACTTAAGTAGTTATACTATTATAACATCAAACCACTTTGTTGTGTTATGTTATTTAATGTTATGTTATGTGATGACAGGTTATGTTATATGTTGTATTATATTATATTAATCACCACAATATAACTTGATATATTTCATAAAGTTAAATACAACACTGAAACAGAGACCATTTAACTCATTGTTTAGAACCACTGTTTAGCACCACATTATAAAAGAGACAATTTAAGACACTTTATCATTGCACTCTCACAGTGGTAATTTAACACATAGTTTAGCAATACAGTGTGGCAGAGATAATGTAATAGTATAGCACTACACTGTCACAGACATAATTTAACACAGAGTTTAGTACCACACCCTCAGAGTTAATTTAACACACAGTTTAGCACCACACTGTAAAAGAGACAGTTTGAGAGAGTTATGTTAAATGCTCTCTCTTTCAGTGTTGCGCTTAACTTAAACCACACTTTAACATAATATATTTCACAGAGTTAAGTACAACACTGAAACAGAGACCAATTAACTTATTGTTTAGAACCACACTGCAGCAGAAACTATTTAACCCATGTTTGAGATCATTTAACACATAAATTATCACCATAGATATACTTTTCCACATACTTTTTAGCCACACTGTGAAATACTTTAAACCATAGTTCAGCACCACACTATCACATAGGTATTTTAACACAAAGTTCAGCATCATCCTGTCACAGAGAAAATTGAATCGGCACACTTTAACACACTGTTTAGCAACTCCATATTAAAGGGCTATTTCTACACAAAGTTTAGCACCACACTGTAAAAGAGACAATTTAAGACAGTTGATCATTGCACTTTCACAATGGTAATTGAACACACAGTTTAGCACTGCAGTGTGGCAGAGCTAATGTAACAAAGTTTAGCACTACACTGTCATAGAGATAAGTTAACACATAGTTAAGGACCACACTGTAAAAGAGATGATTTAGATAGATTATCATCACACTCCAAAATTATATTGTAACACACCACAGTTAAGTAATTTAATAGTTATATTATAACACCACACCATTATATTATTTTATGTTAGGTATGTGATGTTATCTTATGTTCTGCTATCTCATATTATTTTATAATATATTAATCACCACAGCAGTTAAGCACAACACTGAAAGAGAGAACATTTAACTGATGGTTTTAGAACACACTGCAACAGAAACAATTTAATCCCTGTTTGAGATAATTTAACACGAAAATTAGCACCACAATGTCAAAGAGCTAATTTAATGCATAGTATATAACCATACTGTCTTGCATGTTAAAAACCCATAGAAGTCAGGGAGATTATTTAACACATATATTAGCACCACACTGTTATAGAGATAATTTACTACATAAATTAGAGCCACACTGTGATATATAAATAGTTTAAACCATAGATCAGCACCACACTAGCACACACACTGTAAAAGAAACAATTTAAAAGTTTAACAGTGCACTCACACGTGATAACATAACACAAAGTTTAGCACTGCAATGTTGCAGAGAAAATGTAGCATAGTTTAACAGAGATAATTGTTCAGCACCCCACTTTGACTGAGAAATGTTAACACATAGTTAATTAATTTAATAGTTATATTATAATACTACAACATTATATTATGTTATGTTTTGTTATGTTATGTTATGCTATATTACATTTAGATCCATAATGTAACAAAGATAATTTCACACAGATAAGGAAAAGACTGAAACAGAGAACATATAACTCATTGATGAGAACCACACTGCAACAGAGACTATTTAACTATTTAACCAATGGTTGAGATAATTTAACACAAAAATTAGCAACGCACTGTCACAGGGATAATTTAACATATACTTTAGAACCACACTGTGCTAGAGATAAGTTGACCCATATTTCAGCTTTACACTGTCACAGAAATAAATTTACACAGTTTTAGTACTGCACTGCCACGGAGATAATTATAAACATAGTTTAATACCACACTTTCAAAGTTAATTGAACACACAGTTTAGCACCACCCTGTAAAATAAACATTTCATGACAGTTCAGCATTGCACTCTCACAGTGATAATTTAGCACAAAGTTTGGCACTGCATTATGGTACAGATAAAGTAACACTGTTTAGCACTGCATTGTCACAGATATAATTTAACACATAGTTTTAGTGCTGCGCTGTCACAGAGATAATTAAAACACATAGTTTAACACCACACTGCAAAGCTAATTTAACACACAGTTTTGTACCACACTGTAAAAGAGACAATTTAAGACAGTAAATTTAATAGTTATATTATAACCCCACACCATTGTATTCTATTTTATTCTGTTCTATTAAAGACCACTCTGTAACACGGATATTTTCACACAGTTTAGCACAACACGAGAACAGAGATAATTTAACTCATTGTTTAGAACCATACTGCAAACAGTGACAATTTAACCTATGGTTGTGATAATTTAAAACATAAATTAGCACTATTCTGTCAAATTAGGCACCACACTATTACAGAGATAATTTAACACATAATACAGCGCCACACTATCACTGTGATAATTTAAAACATAGTTTAGCACCACACTGTCACAGATATAAATCTGAACATGTCATTAATTTAATAGCTTTAATATTATAACACCACACCATTATATTACATTCTATTATATTATATTGTATTATACTGTATTGTATTTTATATATTGTGTCATGTCATATATCATATCATATCACATCATATCATATTAATCAGCACTCTGTAAGATGGATATTTTCACAGTTAAACACAACAGTTCCACACTGTAACAGAGCATATAACTAGAAACAATCTGCAACAGGGACAGATTTAACCCATATTCAAGATAATTTATCAAATAAATTAGCACCACACTGTCACTGAGATATTTTTACACATAGTTAAGCACCACACTGTTACAGAGATAAATGAACACAAAGATAATTAATTTAATACTTACAGAACACCATTATATCATATCATATCATATCATATCATATCATATCATATCATATCATATCAATCACCACTCCATAACGGATCATTTCACAGAGTTAAGCACAACATTTTAACAGAGCTCATTTAAATCATTGTTTAGACCCACACTGCAAGAGTGACAATTTAAGCCAGATGATGTAACACATTTAAGCACCACACTATTACAGAAATAATTTAACACATCATTCAGGACCACAGTATCGCACATATATTTTAACCGATAGTTTAGCAGCACACTGTCACAGAGATACATTAACACATAGTTAATTTAATAGTTATACTACTGTAACACTATATCATATTACATTACATTAGATTATAATATATTATATTGTACTGTATTACGTTATACTATATTATATTTATCACCACTCTGTAAAAAGGATAATTTCACACAGTTAAGCACAGCACTGTAATAGAGAGCATTGAACTCATTCTTTTGAACCACACTGAAACAGAAACAGTTTTACCCATCCTTCAGATAATATTTTACATAAATTAGCACCACACTGTCACAAAGACAAAGTAACACATAGCGAATTAATTCAACAGTTATAATATTATACCATGACACCTTTATATTATATTATATTATATTATATTATATTATATTAATCACCACTCCGTGACAAGGATTATGTCACACACTTAAGCACAACACTGCAACAGAGAGCATTGAACTCATTGTCTTGAAACACACTTCAACAAAAGAATTCATCCATGGTTGAGATAATTTTAAATTAGCATCACTCTGTCACATAGATAATTTAACACATAGTTAATTAATTTAATATTGATAATATTATTACACTACACCATTATATTATATTATATTATATTATTATTTTATATTATATCACATCATATCATATCATATCATATATCACTTCTCATCATACAATATCATATCATATCATATCATTTCATATCTTATCACATCACATCCCATCACATCTTAGCGTATCAAATCATATCAAATCATATCATACCACATCATATCATAACATATCATATTTTATTATATTACATTATACTGTATTATATTATATCATATCATATCATATCCTATCTATCATAATGTATTTTATTGCTTTGTATTGTATTGTATTGCGTTATTATATATTATTATATTTATTACTATTATATTATGAGACAAATTAACACAGAATTAATTTAATAGTTATAATATTAAAACACCACACATTATATTATTTTATATGATAGTATATGATGTTATATTATATAATATTATATTAAATCATGCCATGTCATATCATAATATATTGTAGGGTCTTATATTGCATTACATTAATATTATATTAATCACCACTAAATAAGAGTTAAGCACAGCACTGTAACAGAGAGCATTTAATTCATTGTTTGGAAACATGCTGCAACAGATGCAATGTTTGATGCACCTATGTTTGAGAAAATTTAACTCCTTAATAAGTGCCACACTGTCACAGAAATAATGTAACACATTTAAGCAGCACACTGTTGCAGTAATAATTTAAAACATAGTTCAGCAACACACTATCGGCAGAGATATTTTAGCAGTAAGTTTAACACCACACTGCCACGGAAATAAAATAGCTCATAGTTAATTAATTTACTTGATATCATACTATAACACCACATTACATCATATCATATCATATCATATCATATCATATCATATCATATCATATCATATCATATCATATCATATCATATCATGTCCAATCATATTATATATCATAACATTTCATATAATCTCATATTATATTATATTATATTATATTATATTATATTATATTATATTATATTATATTATATGTTACTCACTGCTCCATATCGGATATTTCACACAGTTAAGCAAAGAAAGCATTTTACACATCGTTTAGAATCACACTATTCGAGAGACAATTAAACTCTTGTTTGAGATAATTTCACCAACAGTTTAACACCACTCTGTCAAAGAGATAGATTAATGCAGTTATAATAACACACCATTATATTGTATCGTATTATATATTATATTATAATAAATTATATCATATCATATATTATATTACATATTACATTGTATTGTGTTGTACTGTATTATATTATATTATATTGTATTGTATTGTATTGTATCATATCGTATCGTATCATATCGTATCATATCATATCATATTATATTATATTATATTATATTATATTATATTATATTATATTATATTATATTATATCATATTATATTATATCACCACTCAGTAACAGGGATAATAATCACACAGTTATGCACAAGACTGTAACAGAGAATTTAGCTACCTGTTTAGGTTCTCACTACAAAAGATAGAATTTAACCCATGTTTGAAATAATTTACACATAGTTCAGCACTACACTATCGCAGAGATATTGTAACATACAGTTCAGTACCACACTGTCACAGAGATAAATTATCACATAGTACTTAATATAATAGTTAAATATTATAACACCACATTATATTATGTTGTGTTATATCATTTTGTATTATATTATATTATATTTTATATTATATTATATCATATCATATCATATCATATTATATTATATTATATTATATTATATTATATTATATTATATTATATTATATTATATTATATTTATATTATATTATATTACATTAATCACCTCTCTGTAAAGGTGCACTTTCATGCAGTGAAGCACAACACTGTAGCAGAGAGCATCTAACTCATTGTTTAAAACAGTCTACAATAGAAACACCACACTTTCACAGAGATAAATTAACACATAGTTAATTGCTTTAATATTTATAATATTAAAACAGCACACCATCATATTATATTATATGAAATTATTTGTTATATTATATTATTTTATATTATGTTATTATGCGTAACATTATCTCAAACATGGGTTAAATTGTATCACTTGTACTGAGATTCTAAACAATGCATTAATTACTCTCTCTTTCAGTGTTGTGCTTAACTGTGTGTAATTATGAGTGTTTAATATAATATAATACAATGTAATATGATATGATATGGTATGATGTGATATGATATGATACACTATAATTGTGTGGTGTTATAACTGCATTAATTTATCTGTGTGACAGAGAGGTGTTAAATTATATCCCAGATATTCAACAGGGTTGCACCATGCGCAACAGTGATGTGCCAGCGAAGTCCAAAATGCACCATTGTGCAATATTCAGCTGGAGGCAGCTGCACTTGAAATCGCCAATGCACAAGAGCACAATGGTGAATGAATGCATGTGCAACTGAAGGGGAGGAACCATGAATAAATGTTGCAGTGCGATATTAAACAGCATGCGCTATGCACAATAGGGGAGCAAGCGGAAGTTGCACGATAGCGGAAATGATCCAAAATAAAAAGGAACAAGAGAGAGGTGCAAGAATGCTACAAGAAGCCATATTTGGGAGGCGAGGTGACAGCAACCAGGCATACAGTAGCAGTGAGCAGGACAGAGCACCTGGAAACTATCAGGAACAGGGAAGGAGTGGGGAGCCTGTGCCACTGTGCAGGAGGAAAGGGAAGTGCCATATTGGACTGAGGGCACTGACAGTGGGCAGGACATCCAAATCTGGGAGGTGTTTCTATTGCAGGGGAGTAGCAGAAAGGACAGAGGGAGGAACAGGAATACAGCTGCCAGGGGTAACACAAGCCAGGGACATGGCCAGTGCCACCATTCAGATAGTGGCAGTAATGAGTATGCAAATCATGAAGAAAGACATGGATCTTGGGACAGGCATAGGCAGAGGTGACATGGGTACTGGCCAAGATGGTCCATGGCTGGGTGATGCTGATTACTAAACTAATGTCCACCCTCTACACACAGGTGACACTGGATACCCACTCCATCCCTGGCTGCTCACACCATACCAGTGGTCATGACCCCATTGCAGCAACGCCACAATGAGGTGTACTGCCACGACACGCAGTGTCATAGAGTGGGTGTTCGGGATGCTGAAGGCATGCTTCCATTGCCTGGACATGTATGGTGGTGCCCTACAGAACAGCCCATCAAAGGCCTGTGGGCTATTCCTGGTGTGTTGCATCCTGCACAACATGGTCAATGACTGTGGGATAGCTGTACAGGTCAAAAAGGGGGACAGCGATGGGGACGATGAGGATGTTGGTGCAGGTGGTGATGGGCAGCCCCCACTTGGTCAAAGGGATCCCCGACTGATCCGGATGGCACAGCTGCACCGGGACACCATCACAGAGGAGCACTTCAGCCAACCCAGGTAAGTCATGAGGCCATAGGCAACCACCAATGGCAAGGGCACAACCCACAAATACACATGGACAAACCCCAGTGGTGCATGTCGTAAAGGGAATTGGCTGAGCATGAAACCGCACATGCTGTCAGGGATGGGCAATGCCTAACATGGCATGCGGTCTCACACAGACACACACACACACCCACACCACAAGACATGCACAAAGGGCAGGAGGCACACCGACCAAAACTGCCATAACTAGCCACACACACATCTGCAGACCACCATGCCCATGCCTGTCATTGTGCATGTCTCAGATGCTGGGCACCATTGCACAGTGGTGGACAGCGCAATGCAGGCATCATCATGTACATGCCACAGTGGCCAGCAGTTGGGAGGGTGTGCACATGGAACGTGTGTGTGTGTGCAGGGCTGGGAACCCCACCCGTGCATTGCATGATGAACAACAAACTGCACACAGGGCAGTGTCAGACAGTAGCCATGGTGGGAGACAGGTCAGTAATGTGACACTGTGCCACAGCCGCTATGGATGCGTGGGTGGCCCCACCGAGAGCCACCAGCAGTGACAGACTGACCAATGGCCTCATGGGGTGGCACCGACTGTTCCCCAGGGGTTCCACTGCCGGAACGCAATTGTTCTCAAGCAGGGGTCTGCAGCTCATCGAACATGCCTGTGCCAGGTGTGCTCGGGATACCCACAGCTGAACCCGGTGTTGACAAGGATGGTGTCGCACGTTGCTGGGAATGGGGGGTGGACATTGCACTGCACGGTGTCTGCGATGCAAGGGCAAATAACTGTGTGCCCATTGTGGCCATGACAGCAGTGAATGCCTGTGTCTGCCTGTCAATGGTGGTGGTCACATCCTCCCGCAGCTAGTACATCCCTGCCAGGAGCAGACCGTGTCCCTGCTGCACAACTCCTCTGCCTGGTGCAGGTCTGCACTAGTGCATCCACTGCCATCACATTCCGCAAGTGCTGAGCCACTGAATCATGGAGTATGCTGGTGTGCTCATCTAAGAGGTCATCCACCTAATCAGCATGATGTCCCTCATGGTGTTCGTGGCCATGATGGGCAGCACCCCTTGAGGTTGGGTGCTGCACACCAGGGCAATGCCTGGGCATGTCCACAGGCAGTGCACTGATGCCACCCCTGACACTGTCCTCCCAGTGCCATTGGCTGACTGCTGATGCTGCCCATTCTGCTGCCACTCTCTCCAGGGTATCCCCCTCAGTGGATGAACCCACCACCACTGACCCATGTAGATGCTCAGGAGCTGTAGGGGAACAAAGTAGCATTGATGTATCTGCCCTACCATGTGGCATCCCCCCAAAGTGACAGATCAGGACCTACCATGCTGTGACGGGCTACCACCCATCTGGAAGCCATCACCTGAAAACCCTCGATGGCACAACATCACATGCTGCAAGCAACCCACTCTTCCTGTGGGGTCAGGCACTGCATGGCGGGCTGTCCCTCACCAGTCACAGCCTGTGCTGCCCTGATGGTAGCCACCTTATCCTTAATCCTCCTCCTGTCTGTGCCCACCTTCTTTTTGCACTCCTGCATGAACCGCTGGTGGCTGCCATGCTGGTTGATGGCATGCACCACCTGTGCCCATGCAGCAGCATGGGCCTGTGCTGTACACCGCTGTCCACTGAGCAGCGGTTCCTGGTCAATGTAGACCTCAAACAAGGCTGTCTGGGTCCCTGCGCCAAGGTCCCTGTATCTGTGGTGACACTGCCCAGCCATGTGCCCAATTTCTGTGCCTCCTCCAGTGCCACTGCCAACTCCTGAAATACATCACTCCTAGCCCTGTCCAGGGTGCAGTCCCAAAAGTGCCCCAGCATGAGGCTAGACTATGGCCACCAAATTGGAAGCTCCACCTGGCTGCAAACAGCAGCCCTCCTTCTGCCATCTCTGAAGCTGGTCAGAGTCAAAATGGTGCTCAGTGGTGCAGTCCACCATGTGCAGATGCTGCACAGTACAGTGCTGCCATTCCTCATCACGCTGTCACCGAACAGCACTATAGTAGTGTACCCTGTGGATGCATGGTGCCTAGGGGCAAAGATTTGGCACAGAGTCAAGGGTCTCCCGCATGGACTGCCACAGCATGATTGGTACTTCCTGTGTGTAGCATGACTGGGTACCTGTGTGAGATGCCCTGTAGTGGCCTACTGCACTGTGGCTCCACGGCACCTACAGCGCCCTAGTGCAAGAGTGCCATACATGTGAACAGCACAGTAGCACCACTGGCACAATGGTGGTCAGCCCTGCACTGCCTCCCATGCACAGCACGTCAGAAGCACAGCAGGCATCAGCAACAGCACCTGGGCATGTGCCATTCGGTGTCCACTGCACATATCATAGAACTGCGCCCTTGCCTGAGCATGTTCAACACAATTGCGCAAAGTGCAACAGCGTGATATTCAGCCGGCATATGCAAATCAGCTCATCAGTGATTCAGTGGTGCAGATACTGCATTAGCATCCACTTAAAATTGCGTCTCACCTCATTTGCATGTGTTGCACTATATAAATGTGACATTGGGTTGCAGAGGCCATAGTCTGGTATTGCAGTCTATTGTGGTGAGTTGCATGCTGCTTGGGAGTGTGGACTGTGGTGTGTGGGAGATGCATGGGACTGTACAGTGACAGGTAACACCTGCCATTCCCACAGGATCAATGATGAGCAACCGTGAGGTGGAGGAGGAGGAACAGAGACTTCAGAAAAGAGGAGGGCAAATGTTAACAAGGCAGAAACAGATGCACCGCTTGAGGCCTACCTTGACCAGGAACCATTGCTCAGTGGACAGCGGGGAACACCACAGTTCCATGCTCCTGCATGGGGAGAGGTGGCGCATTGTGCCATTGAGGGTGTTCCAGGTGGTAGCTTCCAGATGGGTGGTAGCCCATCACTGCATCCTGATCTGTCACTGTAGCGGGGTTGCCACAGGGTAAGGCAGATACATTAATGCTACTGTGTTCCCTTACAACTCCTTAGCATCTTCAAGGGTCAGTGGTGGTGGGTTCATCCACTGAGGGTGATACCCGGGACACAGAGGAGGGCCCACCCACCTCCTCAGGTGTCCGAGGGTCAGGATGACAGTGGGCCTGCCTGGCTGTCCTGACTGATGTTGGTGGAGCAGGTGCAGAGGATGCCCTGCCCATGTCCCAGCATGCCAGCATCCATGGATGCCAGTATGCTGAGACTCAGACTGGTGCTGGATCCATCACTGATGATGATGGAGCTCACATCATGGACAGTGATACGTGTGGGCCACAGGATGGCTGCACAGCAGGTTACAGCACGGGCATAGCCATGGGTGGTGCTGCTGTGGAAGTCTGTGTGACATCACAGTCCCAGCTTGTGCCTATCTGCATGAGTGGGACAGCACTGGTGTGTGTCCAGGACAGTTGGGCTGTTGTGGCCACTGCAGCAGCTCCATTGAGCCCTGGAGAGTAGCAGCCAGAGGGGGCAGCATCAGCAGTCAGCCAATGGCACTGGGGGACAGTGTTGGGGGTGGTGTCAGTGAACTGCCTGTGGACATCCCTAGGCATAGCCCTGGTGTGCAGCACCCAACCTCTAGGGGTACTGCCATTCATGGCCATGAACACCATGAGGGACAGCATGCCAGTCAGGTGGATGACCTCTTAGAGGAGCACACCCACATACTCCATGATTCAGTGGATCAGCAGTTGTGGCTTGTGATGGCAGTGGATGCACTCAGTGCAGTCCTGTGCCAGGTAGAGGAGTGGTGCAGCAGGGATACCGGTCTGCTCCTGGCAGGGATGGACTGACTGTGGGAGGATGTGACCGCTGCCATTGACAGGCATATACAGGCATTCACTGCTGTCATGGCCACATTGGGCACACAGTTATTTGCCCATGCATTGTAGACACTGCACAGTGTAATGTCCACCCCCATTCCTGGCATCACGTGACTCCATCCTTGTCGACACCGGGTTCAGCAGTGGGCATCCCGAGCATGCCTGGCGCAGGCATGTTCGGTGAGCTGCAGGCCCCTGCTTGAGAATGGTCACATTCCCACTGTGGAACCCCTGGGAAACTGTCAGTGCCACCCCATGAGGCCATTGGTCAGCCTGTCACTGCTGGCAGGTCTCGGTGGGGCTGCCCATGCATCCGTAGCAGCTGTGACACTGTGCCACATTACTGACCTGTCTCCCACCATGTCTACTGTCTGATGCTGCCCTGTGTGCAGTGTGTCGTTCATCGTGCAATGCATGGGTGGGTTTTCCAGCCATGCACACACACACACACACACACGTTCCATGTGCACACCTCCCAGCTGCTGGCCACTGTGGTGTGTGCATGATGATCCCTGCGTTGTACTGTCCACCACTGTGCAATTGTGCTCATGTCTGAAACATGCACAATGACAGGCACTGGGTGTGGTGGTCTGCAGACATGTGTGGCTGGGGGTGGTGGTTGGGGTCAGCATGCCTCCTACCCTTTGTGCATGTCTTTGTGTGTGTGTGACTGCATGCTGTGTTAGGCCTTGCCCATCCCTGATGGTGTGTGTGTTCCATGCTCAGTCAATTCTCTTTAAGACATGCACCCCTGGAGTTTGTCCATGTGTGTTTGTGGGTTGTGCCCTTGCCTTTGGTGGTTGCCCATGGCCCCATGACTTACCTGTGTTGGTTGAAGTGCTCCTTTGTGATGGTGTCCGGTGCAGCTGCACCATCTGGATCAGTTGGGGTCCTATTCAACCAAGGGGTGCCCATCACCACCACCTGCACCAGCATCCTCATCGTCCCCATCGCTGTCCCTCTTTTTGACCTGTACAGCTATCCTACAGTTGTTGATCATCTTGTGCAGGATGCAACAGACCAGTAATAGCCCACAGGCCTCTGACGGGCTGTATGGTATCGCACTGCTAGATGTGTCCAGACAACAGAAATGTGCCTTCAGCATCCTGAACACCCACTGTATAACATTGCATGTGGTGGCATGTGCCTCACTGTAGCATTGCTGCGATGGGGTCATGGATGCCAGTATGGTGTGAGCAGCCAGGGATGGAGTGGGTATCCACTGTCACCTGTGTGTAAAGGGGTGGACATTAGTTTGGCAATCAGCATCACCCTGCCATGGGCCATCTAGGCCAGTACCCATGTCACCTCTGATTATGCCTCCCAAGATCCATGTAGTTCTTCATGAATATGCATACTCATTACTTCCTCCATCTGAATGGTGGCACTGGTGATGTCCCTGGCTTGTGTTACCCCTGGCAGCTGTATTCCTGTTCCCCTGCTGTCCTTTCTGCTATTCCCACTGCATGGGAACACCTCCCAGATTTGGACGTCCTGCCCACTGTTAGTGTCCTCAGTCACATGTGGCACTTCCCCTTTCCTCCTGCACAGTGGCACAGGCTCCCCACTCCTTCCCTGTTCCTGATAGTTTCCAGGTGCTCTGTCCTGCTCCTGCCCTGCCCTGCTCACTGCTACTGTGTGCCTGGTTGCTGTCACCTTGCTCCCAAATATGGCTTTCCTGTAGCATTCTTGCACCTCTCTCTTGATCCCTTTTATTTTGGATAATTTCCACTGTCACGCAACTTCCGTTTGATCCCCTATTGCGCATGGCATACGCTGTTTAATATTGCACTTGCCATTTATTCATGGTTCCTACCTTCAGTTGCGCATGCATTCATTCACCATTGTGCTCTTGCGCCTATGTGATTTGGGGTATGCTCCCGCTGAATATCACACAATGGTGCATTTTCAGACTTGCGCTGGTGCATCCCTGTTGCGCGTGTGGCACAACCCTGTTGAATATCTGGGATATAATTTAACACCACTCTGTCACACAGATAAATTAACGCAGTAATAGTATAATACCACACAATTATAGTGATATCACATCATATCATACCATATCTTATCATAATATTTCATATTATATTATATTAATCACCACTCTGTCACACTCATAATTTCACACTGTTAAGCACAACACTGAAAGAGAGAGTAATTAATGTATTGTTTAGAATCTCAGTACAAGAGATACAATTTTAACCCATGTTTGAGATAATGTTACACATAGTAACATAATATAAAATAATGTAATATATCAAATCATTTCATGTAATATAATATGATGGTGTACTGTTTTAATATTATAAATATTAAAGCAATTAACTATGTGTTAATTTATCTCTGTGAAAGTGTGGTATCTCTATTGTAGAGTGTTTTTAAACAATGAGTTAGATGCTCTCTGTTAAAGTGTTGTGCTTCACTGCATGAAATTACACCTGGTACAGATAGGTGATTAATTTAATATAATATAATATATATATATGATATAGTATAATATAATATAATATAATACAATGCAAATTGATATAATATAACATAATATAATGTGGTGTTATAATATTTTAACTATTATATTAAGTACTATGTAATAATTTATCTCTGTGACAGTGTGGTACTGGACTATGTGTTAAAATATCTCTGCATTAGTGGTGCTGAATTATGTGTAAATTATCTAAAACATGGGTTAAATTGTATCTCTTATAGTGAGAACCTAAACAGTTAGCTAAATTCTCTCTGTTACAGTCTTGTGCTTAACTGTGTGATATTATCCCTGTTACTGAGTGGTGATTAATATAATATAATATAATATAATATAATATAATATAATATAATATAATATAATATAATATAATATAATATAATATAATATAATATATAATGTGATATGGTATGATATGATATGATATGTATGATTGATTTGATATGATTTGATATGATATGATATGATATAATTTATAATATGATATGATCTGTAATATGATACAATATAATGGTGTGTTATAATATTACTGCATGAATTGATCTCTTTGACAGAGTGGTCTTTAACTGTTGGTGAAATGATCTCAAACAAGAGTTTAATTGTCTCGAGTAGTGTGATTCTAAACGATGTGTAAAATGCTTTCTTTTATAATGTTGTGCTTAACTGTGTGAAATATCTGATATGGAGCAGTGAGTAACATAATATAATATAATATAATATAATATAATATAATATAATATAATATAATATAATATAATATAATATAATATAATATAATTCTATACTGTATAATATTATGTAATGTAATATAATATAAAATAATATGATATGATATAAGATTATATGAAGTGTTATGATATATGATATGATTGGACATATGATACAATACTATATGATATGATATATTATGATAAAATGATGTATTATAATATAATGTAATGTAAGGTAATGTAATATAGTATCTTATAATATAATATAAAATAACATAATATAATATAGTTTTGAGGTGTTATAATAGTATAACTACTAAATTAATTAACTATATGCATTATAATAATATAATATAATACCATATAAAATAATATAATATATTAGATATGATGTATTGTAATGTGCTGTCATGTTATGTCATCTGATATGATATGATATGATATGATATGATATGATATGATATGATATGACATGACAAGACATAGCATGACATGATATGATATGGAATGATATGATGTAATATAATGGTGTGATGTTATAGTATGATATCAATTAAATTAATTAACTATGAGCTATTTTATTTCCGTGACAGTGTGGTGTTAAACTTACTGCTAAAATATATCTGCCGATAGTGTGTTGCTGAACTTTGTTTTAAATTATTACTGTAACAGTGAGTTGCTAAAATGTGTTACGTTATCTCTGTGGCAGTGGGGCACTAATTGAGGAGTTCAATTTTCTCAAACATGGGTTAAACTGTATCTGTTGCAGTGTGTTTCCAAACAATGAATTAAATGCTGTCTGTTACAGTGATGTGTTAACTCTTATGTAGTTTTGATTAATATAATATAATAATGTAATATAATATAATATAATATAATATAATATGAAAATAACATAATACAATATAATACACTACAATATATAATGATATGACATGGTATGATTTAATATAATATATCATATAATACAATATAACGGTATGGTGTTTTAATAGTATAACTATTAAACTAATTAATTATGTGTTAATTTGTCTCATATTATAGTACAATATAACGCAATACAATACAATACAAAGCAAGAAAATACATTATGATAGATAGGATATGATATGCTATGATATAATACTATATAATATAATATAATATAATATAATATAATATAATATAATATAATATAATATAATATAATATGATGGATATGATATGATATGATATGATTTGATACGACAAGATGTGATGTGATGTGATAAGATATGATATGATATGATATGATATTGTATAATGAGATGTGATATATATTATGATATGATACGGTACAATATAATATAACACAATACAATATAATATAATATAATATAATATAATGGTGTGGTGTAATAATATCAATATTAAATTAATTAACAATTTGTTAATTTATCTATGTGAGTGTGCGATGCTAATTTATGTGTTAAATTGTCTCAACCATGGGTTGAATTCTCTTTGTTGCAGTGTGTTTCAAAACAATGAGTTCAATGCTCTTTGTTACAGTGTTGTGCTTAAGTGTGTGAAATTATCCTTGTCATGGAGTGGTGTTAATATAATATAATATAATATAATATAATATAATATAATATAATATAATATAATATAATATAATATAATATAATGGTGTCATGTTATAATATTATAACTACTGAATTAAACTAAGTGTTAATTTGTCTCTGTGACAGTGTGGTGTTTATTTATGTACAGCATTATCTGAAAGATGGGTACAACTGTGTCTGATTCAGTGTGGTTCAAAGGAATTAGTTCAATGCTCTCTATTACACTGTTGTGCTTAACTGTGTGAAATTATCCTTGTTATGGAGTGGTGATTAATATAATATATAATATAAGTTAATATAATATAATACAATATAATATTTATACATTATGATATGATATAGTATAATATCATACGATATAATACAATATGATATAATATATATATAATATAATGTGGTGTTCTAATATTTTAAATATTTTATTAACGATGTAATAATTTATGATTTGTGATACTAAACTATGTGTTAAAATATCTCTGCGATAGTGTTGTGCTGAACTATGTATAAATTATCTCAAACATTTGTTAAACTGTATCTCTTGTACTGAGGTGCTAAACAGTTAGTTAAATTCTCTTTGTTACAGTTTTGTGCTTAACTGTGTGATATTATCCTGTTACTGAATGGTGACATAATATAATATAATATAATATAATATAATATAATATAATATAATATAATATAATATAATATAATATAATATAATATAATATAATGCAATGTAATGTAATGTAATATAATAATGTAATATAATATAATATAATATAATACTATGTAATGTAATATGATATGATATGGTGTCATATAATTTATTATAATATAATATTATATATGATATGATGCAATATAATAATGTGCTATTATAATATAACTGCATTACTTTATCTCTTTGACAGAGTGGTGTTAAACTGTGTTAAAATATTTCTGCGATAGTGTGGTGCTAACTATGTGTTAAATTATTTCTGTAACAGTGTAGTGATTAATTGTGTTACATTATGTCTTTGAATGTGTTAGCTAATCTGTTGGTGAACTTATCTCCAGCAAGAGTTTAATTGTCTCTCATGTAGTGTGATTCTAAACAATGTATAAAATGCTCTCTGTTACAATGTTGTGCTTAACTGTGTGAAATTATCCGATAGCAGCG
Organism: Neoceratodus forsteri; assembly: GCA_016271365.2. Lineage (NCBI taxonomy): Eukaryota > Metazoa > Chordata > Ceratodontiformes > Ceratodontidae > Neoceratodus > Neoceratodus forsteri. The sequence continues at coordinate 876,670,923 of CM028136.1, forward strand.
GTGAGTAACATAGTATTATATAGTATAATATAATATAATGTAATATCATATAATATATATAATACAATACAATACAAAATAATATTATGCAATGTCATATAGTATAAAATAATGTAATATAATATGATATGATATGGAATGATATGATATATGATAGGACATGATACAATATGATACAATATGATATGATGTAATATATTATGACATGATAAGAAATTATGTAATATAATATAAGGTAACTTAATGTAATAAAGTATGGTATCATATTATCATACAATATAATATAATGTAAAGGCAAAGGCAAATTTATTTAAAAGATGCCCAATCCCGAAGGCTCTGGGTGCTGCACAAAGTTTACAACATTGCATACCACATAAATATTTAAATTAAAATAGTACATACAAAATAATCAGCCTTAAACTCCAAACGCTTGCAGAGATAGGAATGTTTTCAGGCGGGCCTTAAAGGCAGTTATAGTGGGGGCCTCCCTGACTGCAGTTGGTAAAGAGTTCCAAAGAGCTGGAGCGGCAACACTAAAAGCTCGGTCACCTGCAGATTTTAACCTCACTCTTCAAACAGTCAGGAAGCCACCACTAGAAGAGCGGAGATTGTGGGTAGAGGAAGAAAGTACCAGGAGTACTGACAGGTAACCAGGGCCCTGCCTGTAGGGCCTTATAGGTGAGAAGGCCCACCTTGAGTATTCTTCACCTGACAGGCAACCAGTGCAATTCGCGCCCAGTACAGGTGTAATATGACAAAATTTATTTTGCCGGTCAAAGCCGGACGCAGCATTGCACCAGCTGCAGTCTCGAAGAGAACCCCAGAGACCCTGAGATAGAGGACATTACAGTAGTCAAGTCTAGATGTGACTAAGGCATGTATCAAGGTAGGAGGTCTAGAGACGGAACAAGGGGCTTAATCCTGGCAATGTTTCTAAGATGTAAAAACAGGAGGCGAAATATTGGAAGATATTTGAACCTCCATGGACAGGTTCCTGTCCAAGAATCACCTGAATTTCGCACCCAAGAGGAGGCCATCAATGATGCAGCTCCTAGCACAAGTCCAGTTATGAGTCAGAGGCCATCCCATCATGAACTCTTTGACTCACTACCAATACCTCAGTCTTGTCAGGGTTCAGTCATAGCCAGCTGGAGGCCATCCAGTCGTTAATCTCACAGACAGATATTTAACACATCACAGCGTTGGATGTTCCTGGACAAGGAGAAGTATAACTGAGTATCATCAGCATAGCAATGAAAACTCAGACCATACTTCCTAATGATCTCCAGGGCAGCATATATACTGTGAACAACATTGGGGCCAATACCAGACCATGAGGGACTCCACATAAAAGGAGGCAGGGTGTAGATGAGAATTTCCCATCACAACCCATTGCCTCCTATTGGTAGAAAGGACTCAAACCAGTTGATGACAGTTCCAGTGAGTCCACAGCTCCCTCAGGTGGAGAAGCAACACACAATGGTCCACAGTATCAAATGCTGACGAGAGAGTGATGAGAACAAGAATTGTCCTCGGTCTCTAGCCCTGAGGAAGTCATTCTGCACCTGAACTAATGCAGTTTCAGTGCTCTGTCTGGCCTGAAAAGCTGACTGGAAGGGATCATGAGTCATGAGGTGTTCCTCCAGCTGAAGTAATACCACCTTCTCAAAAATCTTCCCCAAAAATGGGAGACTGGAGATGGGACGGTAATTTGCCTTGATCTCTGGGTCAAAAGAGATTTCTTTAAAGGGTCTCACCAGAGCCTCTTCAAGGCATCTGGAAAGACACCTGACACAAGGAACAATCGAGGCAAACACCGGGCCAACAGAGTCAATGCATCTCATTAAGAAACACATTGGCACTGGGTCCAGCTCACAAAGGTAAACTTCAAATTGGCTGCCACCTCAATAACCTCACGAACTCCACTGGCCTAAACTCTCCCCAACTAGGCGGTGTGCACAGAACACATCCAGGACCACTGTCAGCAATGGTATTGCTGGCTGAAGAAACCTCAAAGACACCTTGTCTGAGAAAAATGAGCAAAATCCTCACAATCCTCCTTTGAGAAACCCTCCTGGGCTGCAGACAGACAGGATGGAGAAGTCTAGCAATAGTCCAGAAGAGTGAGGCTGGTCAGTTTCTCCTGGCAGTAATCTCTGGACAGAAACACTGCCTTCTTACAGTTGATTGCTCTTCTGATATGTGCAATAATGCACACGAGACCAGTTTGTCTGTTTCCAGATGGGACTTCTCCAACAGTGCTCTAATCTCTGACCCATCTTCTTCATTTCCTAAGATCCCCATCATACCATGGAGACCTCAGGTACGAAGTTCTGGGTCATACACAGATAGTGCAAGAGAGTCGATGGTGTAAGATGACACTTTATTATAGGTGTCCACCCTGACATCAACACCTCTGGCGCATGCACCACCCACACTAGATAAGTCAACTGCCAGAAAACCCTCAGGGTAAGATCACATAAGGCGGCGAATCATCTCAGCAGGGAAGAACTTAAGGTGGGAGCCCCAAGCATGAACTTCACCATGCAATGATCAGACCAAAATACCTGATCAATCCCAAGATCAGCAATCTTGAACCCCAGTGAGAACACCAAGTCCAGTGTGTGGGCATCCCGATGAGTTGGTGCATCAACGACCTGCGTCAGCCCCAACAAGGACATACTCTGCAGAAATTCACTGGTGCACCTTTGGATTTTATCGTCAGCCCAAACATTGAAGTCCCCCAGAAAAACACATCTGGGGAACCCAATGTTTCACCGGCAACAAACTCGGCAAATTCCTGCAGAAAACCCCCATCGGGCCAGGAGGACGATAGATGAGGAGGATCCTGCAGCCCACGCTGAGTTCTCCACGAATGGCCACACACTTAAATAAACTTGGGGTTCCCACTGGGTGCACAGTGAAGGTCAGGCTAGATCTAAAACAAATAGCTACACTGCCACCCCTGTGATTTTCTCTGGGGCAGTGCACCACAGTATTCCCTGGGGGGACTGCAGCCTCAAAAACAGGGCCAGCATCATCTCTCACCCAGGTATCCGTGATGCAAGCCAGGTCAACTGATGAAATCAAGGCGACACTAATTGCCATCTTGTTTCTGATCAACCTGGCATTGCACAGCACTGCTGTCAGAGACCTAGAGGGTGGTGCAGCCCCTTGGGTTACCTGACCACTTGGTCTGGTGGTCTCCCTTGAAATAGGCACCAACCACAGCCTGTCCTAGATGCCCTAAATAATCCAGGGCATCTCCTGGACCTAACCACCTCTATCCTTCCATCAACCAGCTCCTGGTCACTGCCAACAAGCAGCATGACCCTTGCAATCCCACTTCCCTACAGCATCTAATAATAATATCAGACACTGGGAGGGACAAACAGATGTAAGCGGTAGCTGTGAGCTCCCATAGATGATCCTAGCCCCGAAGTTCTCCTGAAAACCCCTTACACATTTCCAATTAATTAAACTAACAAACAACTAAAACATTAATAGAAAACCCAAAACAATTTAAAACATTCCTATCATAGACAGTCTTACCTTCAGTAAACTAACCTGCTTCCCTCCTCTCATCCCAAAACAAAAAGAATTCCAGCACCGGGTGGCGATCACCACTCACAATGCTCACGCTTGCGAGTGGCACTTAGATTTATACAAAATTCTCTCCGACAACTCAACATCAAGCCTCGCTCCCCTTACTCACTCCTCCAGCTGGTAGAGATCAAATTCAACATGGCCTCTCAGGCCGTGTAAACCAGCAGTTTTGGAGTATCATATAATTTGATATAACATAACATAACATAATATAATATAATATAATATAATATAATATAATATAATATAATATAATATAATATAATATAATATAATATAATATAATATAATATAGTGCTGTGGTGTTATAATAGTGTAACTATTAAATTAATTAACTATGTGTTAATTTATCCCTCTGTCAGGGTGATGCTAAGCTATGTGTAAAATCAACTCAAACATGGGTTAAAATGTTCTATTCTTGAGTGGCTTTAAATAATGACATAAATGCTCTCTTTTACAGTCTTTTGTGTAACTATGTGATATTGTACCTATTATGTAGTGGTGATTAATATAATAAAATATAATATTGTATTATAATGTAATATAATAATATAGAATATATTATATTATATATGCTATAATATAACATAACATAACATAACATAACATAACATAACATAACATATTAGGATATGCTATAATTTAATGTGCTGTCATGTTATGTCATGTGATAGGATATGATATGATATGGAATGGTATGATGTAATATAATGGTGTGGTGTTATAGTATTATATCTATTAAATTAACTATGTGTTGTTTTATTTCTTTACATTGTGGTGTTAAACCTACTGCTAAAATATCTCTGCCGATACTGTGTTGCTGAACTATGTTTTAAATTATTACTGTAACAGTGTGCTCTTCATTGTGTTACATTATCTCTGTGACACTATGGCACTAATTAAGGAGTTAAATTTTCTCATGCATTTGTTAAATTGTCTCTTTTGCAGTGTGTTTCCAATAAATGAATTAAATGCTCTCTGTTACAGTGTTGTGCTTTACTCTTACGTAGTGGTGATTGCTATAAAATAATATAATAGTAATATAACATATATAATATGACATGGTATGATTTAATACAATATAATATCATATAGTATCATATAACATAACGGTGTGATGTTATAATATTATAATTATTAAATTAATTAACTATGTGTAAATTTTTCTCATAATATAATACAATATAACACAGTACAATACAATACAATACATTATGACAGGATATGATATGATATAATATAATACAATACAATATAGTATAGTATGATATGATATGTAGTGATATGGATGCATATGATATGACAAGATGTGATGTGATGTGATATGCTATGATATTGAATGATGTGATATATTATGATATGACACGATGTGATATAATATAACATAATATCATATAATGGTGTGGTGTAACAATATTACCAATATTAAATTAACTATGTGTTAATTTATCTATGTGACAGTGTGATGCTAATTTAGGTGTAAAATTTTCTCAACCATGGGATGAATTTTCTTTGTTGCAGTGTGTTTCAAAACAATGTGTTACATTGTTGTATTACAATGCTCTCTGTTACGGTGTTGTGCTAAACTATGTGAAATTATGCTTTTTACAGAGTGATGATTAATATAATATAGTATAATATTATATAATATAATACAATACAATATAATATATTATAATCTAATGTAATGTAATATAATATAGTGTTATAGTATTATAACTATTACATTAATTATGTGTTAATGTATCTCTGTGACTGTGTGTTGCTATACTATGGGTTAAAATATCATTGTGATATTGTGGTCCTGAACTATATGTTACATTCTCTCTGTGACAGTGTGGTGCTAATTAAGAAGTTAAATTTTCTGAAACATGGCTTAAATTATCTCTCTTGCAGTGTGAGTCTAAACAATGATTTAAATGAGCTCTATTACAATGTTGTGCTTAACTCTGTGAAATGATCCATTATGAAGTGGTGTTTGATATGCTATTATATGATATGATATGATATGATATGATATGATATGATATGATATATCATAAAATACAATATAATATAATAGAATGTAATATAATGGTGTGGCGTTATAATATTATAGCTATTGAATTATTCACGTATGTGCAAATTTATATCTGTGACAGTGTGGTGCTAAACTCTGTGTTAAATTATCACTGCAATAGTGTGGTGCTGTATTATGTGTTAAATTATCTCTGTAATAGTGTGGTGCTTAAATGTGCTACATTATCTCTGTGACAGAATGCTAATGTATGTTTTAAATGATCACAACCATGGGTTAAATTGTCACTGTTTGCAGTATGGTTCTAAACAATGAGTTAAATGATCTCTGTTATCATGTTGTGCTAAACTGTGTGAAATTATCTGTGTTACAGAGTGGTTTTTAATAGAACAGAATAGAATAGAATACAATGGTGTGGGGTTATAATATAACTATTAAATTAATTAAGTATGTTAATTTTTCTCTGAGACAGTGTGGTGCTTAAATGTGTTAAAGTATCACTCTGAGAGTGATTTGTTTGCTTTACCGTATGCTGCTTAACTTTTACCTCTCAGAGTGTGGTACTATGTGTTTATCTCTGTGACACTGCAGCACTAAAACTATGTATTAAATTATAACTGTGAGAGTGTGATGATACACTAAATTGTCTCTTTTACAGTGTGGTGCAAAACTGTGTGTTAAATTATCTTTGACAGTGCAGCGCTAAAACTATGTGTTAAATTATATCTATGACAGTGTAGTGCTAAACAGTGTTACTTTATCTCTACCACAATGCATTGCCAAACTTTGTGTTAAATTATCACTGTGAGATTGCAATGCGGAACTGTCATGAAATGTTTATTTTACAGGGTGGTGATAAACTGTGTGTTAAATTAACTCTGAGAGTGTGGTAATAAACTATGTTTATAACTATCTCTGTGACAGTGCAGTACTAAAACTGTGTAAATTTATTTCTGTGACAGTGTAAAGCTGAAATAAGGGTTACCATCACTATCATAGTGTGGTTCTAAAATATGTGTTAAATTGTCTATGTAACAGTGTGGTGCTTAAATGTGTTACATTATTCATGTGACAGTGTGTGCTAATTTTGTGTTAAATTATCTCAAACATGCGTTAAATAATTAAATGGTTTAACAGTCTCTGTTGCAGTGTGGTTCTCATCAATGAGTTATATGCTCTCTGTTTCAGTCTTTTGCTTAGCTGTGTGAAATTATCTTTGTTACATTATGGTGCTAAATGTAATGTACCATAACATAACATAACATAACATAACATAACATAACATAACATAACATAACATAACATATAACATAACATAACATAACATAACATAACATAACATAACATAACATAATGTTGTAGTGTTATAATATTATAACTATTAAATTATGTGTTAACTTATCTCAGTCAAAGTGTGGTGCTGAATGATGTGACATTGTACTGCTAAACTATGCTACATTATCTCTGCAACATTGCAGTGCTAAACTTTGTGTTATGTTATCACTGTGAGAGTGCACTGCTAAACTTTTAAATTGTTTCTTTTACAGTGCGGTGCTAAACTGTATGTTAAAATACCTCTGTGATAGAGTGGTGCTGAACTATGGTTTAAACTATCTATATATCACAGTGTGGCTCTAAATTATGTGGTAAATTATCTCTGTAACAGTGTGGTACTAATTTATGGGTTAAATAATCTCCCTGACCGCCTGGGTTTTTTAACATGCAAGACAGTATGGTGATAAACTAATGCATTAAATTAGCTCTTTGACAGTGTGGTGCTGATTTTTGTGTTAAATTATCTCAAACAAGGGTTCAATTGTTTCTGTTTGCAGTGTAGTTCTAAGCAATCAGTTTAATGCTCTCTCTTTCAGTGTTGTGCTTAACTGTGTGGTGATTAATATATTATAAAATAATATAACATAGCAGAAAATAACATAACATCACATACCTAACATAAAATAATATAATGATGCGGTGTTATAATATAACTATTAAATTACTTAACTATGTATATATATAAGTCAGACTGTTGTGTGTTACAAAATAATTTTACAGTGTGATGATAAGCTATCTAAATTGTCTCTTTTACACTGTGGTGCTAAACTGTGTGTTAAATTAATTCTGAGAGTGTGGTACTAAACTAGGTGTTAAATTATATCTGTGACAGTGTAGTGCTAAACTTTGTTACGTTATCTCTGCCACACTGCAGTGCTAATTTAACACTGCTAAACTATGTGTTAAATTAGCACTGTAAGAGTGCAATGATAAAGTGTCTTAAATTGTCTCTTTTACAGTGTGGTGCTAAACGGTGGTTCTAAACAATGAGTTGAATGGTTTCTGTTTCAGTGTTGTGTTTAACATTATGAAATATATCATGTTATAGTGTACCCAGGACCACCTTGAAAATAAGCTTGCTCAATGGCATTTATGCCTGGTTAAATAAAGTGATTGATTGATTGATATAGTGTGGTGATTAATATAATATAATGTAATATAATATAATATAATATAATATAATATAATATAATATAATATAATATAATATAATATAATATAATATAATATAATATAATATATAACATAACCTGTCATCACATAACATAACATAACATTAAATAACATAACATAACAATAGTGGTGTGATGTTATAATAGTAAAACTATGAAATTACTTAACTATGTGTTAATTTTTCATAGTCAAATTGTGGTGCTAAACTAAGTGTTAAAATATCATTGTGAGAGTGCAAAGATAAACTGTCTTAAATTGTCTGTTTTACAGTGTGGTACTAAACTGTGTATTAAAATATCTCTGTGACATCTTGGGTTACTTTATCTCACATACAGTGTGGTGAACTATTTCTTAAATTAGCTCTGTGACAGTTTGGTGCTGAACTATGTGTTAAAATATCTCTGTAATAGTGAGGTTCTCAACTATGGTTTAAATTATCTCTATCGCTGTGTGGTTCTAAAGTATCTGTTAAATTTTTCAGTAACAGTATGGTGCTTACATTTGTTACATAATCTCTGTGACAGTGTGTCACAAATGTATGTGTTGCATTATCTCAAACATGGGTTAAATTGTCTCTGTTGCAATGTGGTTCCAAACAAAGAGTTAAATGCTTTCTGTTTCAGTGTTGAGGATAACTGTGTGAAGTTATATCTGTTATGGTGTGGTGATTAACAAGACAAAATATAACATCACATCGCATAACATAACATAACATAAAACTTTATAATGGTGTGGTGTTATAATATTATATCTATTAAATTAACTATGTGTTAATATTCTCAGTCAAACTGTGGTGCTAAACTATATGTTAAATTATCACAGTAAAGTGCAATGATGAACTGTCTTAAATTGTCTCTTTTGCAGTTTGGTGCTAAAGTGTGTATTAAATTAACTCTGAGAGTGTTGTTCTAAACTATGTCTTTATCTCTGTAACCGTGCAGAACTAAAATGATGTGTTAAATTATCACTATGAGAGTGCGCTGCTAAACTGTCTTGTTTCTTTTATAGTGTGGTGCTTAACTTTGGTAGAAATATCTCTGTGACATGGAAGTGCTGAACTATGATTTAAATTATCTATATCACAGTGTGGCTGTAAAGTATGTGGTAAATTATCTGTGTAACATTGTAAGTCTAATTTATGCAGTAAATTACATCAAACTTAGTTTAAATTGTCTCTGTTGCAAGTAACCCAGATGTAACAGAGATAATTTCACCCCAGTTTAGAACCACACTGTAAAAGAAACAATTAAGAGAGCATTTAACTCATTGATGAGAACCACACTGCAAAATAGACTAACCCATTATTCAGATAATTTAACACATGAATTAGCAACACACTGTCATAGGGATACTGTATCACATACTTTAGAACCAGACTGTCACAGAGATAATTTTACACAGTATTAGTACTGCACAGTCACAGAGTTAATTTAACACACAGTTTAGCACTGCATTGGGGCAGACTGGATGGGCCTTGCGGTCCTTATCTGCCGTCAACTTCTATGTAAAGATGATGTAATACATTGTAACAGATAAAATGTAATACAAAATTTTAGTGCTGCACTGTCACAGAGATATTTAAACACATAGTTTAGCACAACACTGCAAAGATACAATTTAAGACAGTTTATCATTGCACTCTCACAGTGATAATTTAACATATTTGAGCACCACACTGTTACAGGAAAAGTTAATAAATAGATCAGTACCACACTATTGCAGATGTATATATTCTATTCTATTCTATTCTATTCTATTAATCACCACTCTGTAACAGAAAAAAATTCACACCATTTAGCACAACACTGTAACAGAGATCATTTAACTCATTGTTTAGAATCACACTGCAACAGAGACAATTTAAACCCTGGTTGAGATAATTTAATACATAAATTAGCACCATACTGTCATAGAGATAATGTAACACATTTAAGCACCACACTATTATGCAGACAATTTAACACATAGTTCAGCACCACAGTGTCACAGAGATAAAGTTCATTAATTTAATAGTGATAATATAACACCACAATATTATATTATAGTATACTATATTATATTAAATTGTATTGTATTGTATTGTAGTATATTATATTGTATTATATCATATGTTATATTATATGTTATGATATTATATTATATTATATTATATTATATTATATTATATGATATTATATTATATTATATTATACTAATCAGCACTGAATAATAGGGATAATTTCACACAGTAACGCACACTACTGCAACACTATTGCACAGGTATTTTAACATATAATTTAGCACCACAGTCGCTTTGAGATACATTAACACATAGTTAATTAATTTAAGTGTTGTAATATTGTAACACCTCACCATCATATTATATCATAGCATATATCATATCATATCATTTCATAATTGTCTGTTTTGCAGTGTGGTTCTAAACTGTGTGTTAAATTAGCTCTGAGAGTGTGGTTTTTAATCATCTCTGTGACACTGTAAAGCTGAAATATGGTTTAAATTATCTGTATAATACCGTGGTTCTAAAGTATGTGTTACATTATACCTGTGACAGTGCTGTGCTAATTCATGTGTTAAATTATCTCAATCATGGGTTAACTAATTTCTGATGCAGTGTGGTTCTTATCAATGAGTTAAATGCTCTCTTGTTTCAGTCTTGTGCTTTTCTGTGAAATTATCCCTGATACGTTATGGTGATAAATATATTGTTATTTAACATAACATAGCATAGCATAGCATAGCATAGCATAGCATAACATAACATAACATAACATAACATAACATAACATAACATAACATAACATAACATAACATAACGGTGTGGTGTTATATTATTATAACTATTGAATTACATAACTGTGTGTTCATTTATCTCAGTCAAACTGTGGTGCTAAACTCTGTTACATTATCTCTGCCACACTGCAGTGCTAAACCGTGTGTTAAATTATCACTGTGAGAGTGTGATGTTAAACTGTCGTGTTTCTTTTACAGTGTGGTGCTAAACTGTGTGTGAAATTTCGCACAGTTTAGCACAACACTGAATCATAGACCATTTAACTCATTGTTTAGAACCACAGTTTAGCACAACACTGTACAATGTTGTGCTTAACTGTGTGAAATTATCCATTACGGAGTGGAGATTAATATAATATATATGCATTGTATTGTATAATATTGTATTGTATTGCATTGAATTTTATTATAATATATTATATTATATGTTATGATATGATATTATATTATGCTAATCACCACTCAATAACAGGGATAATTTCACATAGTGCTTAACACACTACTATACACGGTTGCAAAGATATTTTACACATAGTTTAGCACCACACTCTCATAGAGATACATTAACACATAGTTAATGAATTTAAGAGTTTCAATATTGTAACATCTCACCATTATATTATATCATGTCATATGATATTAGACTATATCATATCATATCATATCATATCATATCAATCACATCCTATCATATCTTATCATACATTATGTCATATTATACTATATATTATATTACATTATATTATACATCACTCTGAAACAAGGATAGTTTCACACAGTTTCATAACACTGTAACAGAGACCATTGAACCCAATATTTTGAACCACACTGCAACAGACAAGTTAACCCATGCTTCAAATAATTTAGCACATAAATTAGCACCACACTTTCGCAGACACAAATTAACACATTTTTAAAGATTTTGTCATAATGTTATAACACCACACAATTATATTACATTATATTTATTATACTAATCATAGCATATCATATCACATGACATAACATGACAGCACATCACATCACATCACATCACATCGTACCATACTATATTATATTATATTATATCATATTGTATTATATTATATTATATTAATCTACACTCCGTAATGGATAATTTCACACAGTTAAGCACAACATTGTAAAAGACAGCATTTAACTCATTGTCTGAAACCACACTACAAGTGATACAATTTAACCATTTTTGAGATAATTTAACACAGAGATTAGTGCCACACTGTCAATGAAATAATGTACCACATTTAAGCATTGCAGTTTTACAGAGAAAATTTTACACATAGTTCAGCACCACACAATCACAGAGACATTTCTAAACATAGTTCAACACCACTCTGTCACAGAGATAAATTAAAACAGTTAACTATTGTATTAGTTATATTATTCCACATAATTATATGGTATCATATCATATCAATCATATCATTAACATATGATATGATATTATGTTATACTAGTCACCACTCAAATAACAGGGATAATTTCATACAGTTAAACACAACACTGTAACAGTATTGCACAGATATTTTAATACATAATTTAGCACCAACCTCTCATAGAGATACATTCACACATAACTAATTAATTTAAGATGTATAAACATTAGAACACCTCACCATTACTTTATATTGTATATATTTTTATATTACTTTATAATATATTATTTTACATTATACATCACATCACATCTTATCATTTCATACTATATCATAGCAAATAATTGATTATCATATTATATTATATTATATTATATTATATTATATTATATTATATTATATTATATTATGTCATGTCATGTCATGTCATGTCATGTCATCATATCATGTCATGTCATATCATATCATATTGCATCACATCACATCATACTATATCACATGAGATCAGGTCTTTTATCATATTTTATCATAGCATATCAGATCATATCATATCATATCATATGACGTTTCAAATGATATCATATGATATTATATAATTATATTATATCATATTGTATCGTATTGCATTGCATTATATTAAAACTATATTATTTTATATAATATTATATTTTTTATTATGTTAAGCACAACACTGTAACAGACAGAATTTAACTCATTGTTTAGAACCACACAAGGGCGATACTATCACCCATGTTTGAGAAAATTTTACACAGTTTTCCACCACACTGTCACAGAGATAAATTAACACATAATTAATCAATTTATTGTTTCAGTGTTATAACAACAGCATTATATTATATTATATTATATTATATTATATTATATTATATTATATTATATTATATTATATTATATCACCACTGCTTTACATGGATACAGTTAAGCACAACGCTGTAAGGGTGATACTGTAACATATTAAATCACCACGCTGTTACAATGATAATTTTACACATAGATCAGCACCACAATATCGCAGATATATTTTTACACATAGTTTAGCATCACACTGTCACAGAGATAAATTAACACATTGTTAATTAATTTAATAGATATAATATTATTACACCACACCTCTATTCTATTCTATTCTATTCTATTCTATTCTATTCTATTAATTACCACTTTCTAACAGGGCAATTTCACAAAGTTAAGCACAACACTGTAACAGAAAGCATAGAATACAATGTTTAGAACCATACTTCAACACAGACAATTTAACCCGTGTTTGAGATAATTTACCACTTAGATTAGAACAACACTGTCTCAGAGATAATGTAACACATTTACTCACCACACTGTTACAGAGATAATTTAACACATAGTTCAGCACCACACTAGCGCAGAAATATGTTGACATTAGTCTAACATTACTCTATCACAGAAATAAATTACCACACAGTTTATTAATTTAATAGATATAATGTTATAACACCAAATCATTATATTCTATTATATTATACTATACTATATTATATGACTTTACATTACATTACATCATATCATACCATATCATAATATATTATATTATATTAATACATAGTTCATATCACATCATATCATGTCATGTCAAATCATATCATATTATATTATGTTATGCTATATTATAATATATTAACCTCCACTCCATAATGGATAATTTCACAGTTAAGCACAGCATTGTAAAGAGAGCATTTAACTCACTGTCTGAAACCTCAATACAAGACACAATTTAACAATGTTTGAGATAATTTAACACAGAGATTAGCACACCACTGTCACAGTGATAATGTAATACATTTAAACATCACACTGTTACAGAGATAATTTAACACATAGTTCAGCACCACAGAATCACAGAGACAATTTAAAACATAATTCAACACCACTCTGTCAGAGAGGCAAATTAACACAATTATGGTGGCAGCAGAGCAATGCAACAATGGCACATCATATCATATCATATCATATCATATCATATCATATCATATCATATCATATCACATCAAGTCACATCTTATCTCATATTGTATCATATCATATGATATCACCACTTCATAACAGGGAAAAGTTCACACTGTTAGCACAACACTGTAAAGAGCATTTAACTCATTGTTTAGATCCTCTCTACAAGAGATACATTTTAATACATGTTTGAGAAAATTTCACACATAAGTCAGCACCACACTATCGCAGAGATATTTTTAACACCTAGTTTAGCACCACACTGTCACTAAGATAAATAAACACATAGTTAATTAAGTTAATAGTTACAATATTATAATAGGAGGCAGTATGCTGCAGTGGTTTAAGCTCTGAGCTGCAAATCTGGAGACCTGGGTTTGAATCCCACAGCTCCCACTTGCATAATGTGTGACCCTAAGCAAGTCACTTAACTTACTCGTGCTCCCAGGTTGCACCTGCAAACAAGCTTTCAGCTTAGTGTGTCTCACCTGGTGAAATAATTGGTAAAAAAAAACACCATTATATTGTATAATATCATATCATATTACAACATGCTATACTATATTATAATATATTATGTTATGTTATGTTATGACATGTCATGTCATGTCATGCCATATCATATCATATCATATCATATCATGTCATATCATATCATATCATATCATATCATATCATATCATATCATATCATATCATATAATATTATATTAATCACCACTTTGTAACAGGTATAATTTCACACACTTTAGCACAACACTGTAAGAGATAACATTTAACTCATTGGCCCAGATATTCAAACTGCACCCAAAAAGTGCGCAATAGCAGGAGCAAGCGCAAGTCTATTGTGCTGATGCACAAGAGACACGATATTCAAAAACAGAGCAGGCCAAACTGCGCCTACAGCCGATGACTGAATATCACACCACCTGCACCATAGCACAACTAGGGAGGGAAAGCTGAACAGATCTGAAGCACCATAGCGCAACAAGGGATGTTCAGGTGAGCAGTCCAGAGGTACCATAGCACAACCAGGGATGCCCCCCAGCAGCAGAGCAATGCAACTGCACAACCAGGGAGTTAGGGGCCCACCACCCATGCCACAGATGGGCACAGGAACACACAGCAGAACAGACATCGCCCCCACACCCCATGCACTGCACAACTGGGGAGGGCTGGAATAACCACTGGCCATGGAGACAAGGAGACATGGAGACAAGCACACAACCCACAGCCGGGCCATGGTGCCCCATCACACCTACTGGCAAGCTGTGACTGGCACACAAGGAGGGCTGACCACCGTGTGGCACACCATCCCCCAATGCAGAGCACACTCTGCACCATGACCCCCAGACACCCCCCCATGAGCAGTGCAGGAAACCCCATGCATGTCACCACCCCCACTGTGACACTACAAACCTGTGCACCACAGAACCATGCAAGCCAGCCCCACTATGAGCACCCATCAGCGGGTGGCAGCACAGAGCAATGCAACAATGGCAGACACAGTGCCACCACGCACAGTCCCCCTGAGGTACTGCTAAGAGACCAACCATGTGTCGGCACATGAGGTACCCCACACAGGACAGGGCATGCCCCAGACACCACCACCAGTGGTACAGCACCCTGCACAGTATTCAATGACAAACCCAGACCCACCACTGTACAACAGCCAGCACAGCCACCCACAGTGGTGGGTGGAAGCATGCACACACAGGATGCCACACAGTGTATGGACAGACATCCACCCATACCCAAGGGCACAACATCACAGGATCGCAGTGGTGGGGCAACCAAGCCCTTTGGGCCCATATAAACTGTTTACAGACAACCCACAGTCCTCCCTGTGCAGGCACTGTGGATCCAGACACCGCCATCATTCACCCGAGCACAAGTCACAGACAGAGGGGCACATCCCATGCAACACACACAAGGCACAGCATGGAGGTGAGACAACAACTGTGGAGCCCACAGTGCCACCCGAGGCAGACATGCACCACACCAGTGACAGGAGGCAACCCAGCATTGTGATGGGTACAGTGGCTGCCCTGCAGGGACTGCCACCACTGACAAGCCAGTGGACTGTACAGGTCACAGACATGCATGTGTGTCAGCTGCACAGGCCATGGACGGGCCGATGGGTGCACCATGGACACAGAGCATGCACCATGGACCACTGTACACAGTCATCCAGTGCACAGGGCACAACACACACACCACAGACACTGACAGATAGCTACCCCCACACCATAGTCACCTCCACATGAACACACACACATGCCCATGACCGCACCACCCCTGATGCCATGCACACTACTGCAGCTGAGCACCAATAGCCCACTGCAAATCAGAGACCACCGCAGTATTCATATCAAAATTAAATATATTGAACAAACATATAAATTCAACTATTTACAATATTACGTACAAACTATATACAAGGTTGGGGGCCACAAACAAGGTGGGGGTTGGTAGAGGGTGGACAAATGGGGTGGGAAAGAGGAGGTGTGAGGGTGGGTCAGGGGTAGGAGAATACAGGGACTGATTGATCCCTAAGCGGGAACACCTCTCCCCTCCGACTCCTCCAGGCTCTGTGCCTCCACAGGACCCGTGTCATCTATCCATCTGAGGATGTCCAGCAAAGCCCTCAACGCCTGGAGTATCTTCCGCAGTGCCTCCCTGATTTCCCATAAATGGCGTGTACCTAGGACAAGGGAGCAGTCAATAGGTGTGAATGCACAACCCCATACAGCCCGCCCACTGTGCATGGCATGGCCATGGGACATACCTCTGTGATGATTTGTGATCACCCGCAGTGATCATGTCCACATGACCTGCCCACCTAGGTGCATATATCCATGCAGAACACTGCACACACCCACCGGCCAAGTCACGCACAGCACCACCGTGGCCATTTAGTGACATGGCTATGTGGTGCAAAGGCAGTGGCACAACCATGTACCTGGTGCATGCATGGACCACCATTGATGCACTCCCAGACATGCATTGCCACTGGACAGTGTTGACTATAACAAGTCGCGTGCATGGCAGTGGTGTCGATGGATGGTGGCCATGCCCCGCTACCCACCCTGTCACACAGCATGCAATAGTAATCATGACTGTATGGCACTCACCTTCATCAGGCCGGTACAGTGGGTGGTGTGGGGGCCCTCGTCCTGCCTTGCTGCACCCTGCTGTTCCTGCTGCCGCTCTTCACGGGCACAACAGCATTCCTCCGGGCCTGTGGGGCAAACATGGAGAGAGGAACATCAGTACAATCCCATAGCAAAGCCCCCCCTTGCCCCCAGGTATGTGTCCTCCCACCCAGCCAGACCAACCACCCCACACCCTGTGAACACCACCACAGCCAACCCCAGATGGTCCCTCCCATGTGCTGGACACATATAACACTGATACCCATATGGAAGATAAAGTGTGTTGACGTAACACCTACCTGGCCATGGCAATGTGCCCCTCCTGGCATGTGCCCACAGGCATGCCAGTAGCTCTGCTCTCTCCACGCAGGTCCCGTACCTGTGGCGGCTGCTCGGTGCTCCTCCCCATTCTGTGGCCTCCTCAAGTGCAGTGGCCACCTCCTGCCACACCTGGGTCCTGGACCTGTCCAGGGGTGCCTCCTTGGACAGTGGTCCATGGTGTGGCTCCACAATGGCCACTAGGTTGGCCAGCTCTATTGCAGACCACTGGGCTGCCCTCCTGCGTGCCATTCTCGCTGCTCAATTTGGCAATATGGTGCTCTGCAGTGCAGCTCCCCACGTGCAGATGCTGTGTGGTACAGCGCTGCCATTCCCCATCGTGCTGTCACCGAACAGCATGGTAGAGGTGCACCCATGCCTGATGCATGGTGCCTAGGGGACACAGGTCAGGCACAGGGTCAAGGGTCTCTGGCGCATGGACACGCACAGCATCATTGGAACCCAATGTGTATAACATGATTGGCTGCCTGTGTGCCATCACCATTAGCAGCCTACGGTGCAGTTGGCCCAGTGCACCTATGATGGCCCAGTGCCACAGCACCATGTAGTGACCATCGCTATAGCGCCACTGGCACAATGGTGGCCGTGTCCTGCATTGCCTACCATGCACAGCACATCATCAGCGCAGCAGCCACCATCGTCAGCAACCCAGGCATGCACAGTGAGGTGTGTACTATGCATGTCACAGAACTGCACCATTGGCTTAGCACGTTCAACACAATTGCACAAAGCACAACAGCGTGATATTCGGCTGTCATATGCAAATCATCTAATCAGCCATTCAATGGCACAGCACTGCAATTTGCATCTACTTAAAGTTGCGCCTCGCCTCGTTTGTATGGGTTGCGCTATAAAAGTGTGACATTGGGCTGCAGTGGCCATATTCGGTTACTGCAGTCTCTTGGTGAGTTGCATGCTGTTTGGGAGTGTGGACTGTGGATTTAGGGACATGCATGGGACTGCACAGTCACAGGTAACAACTGCCATTCTTACAGGCTACATAATGACCGAGCAAGTTGTTGGAGAGGAGGAACACAGTGGTGGGAGGAGGAGGCCTAACTTTAGCAAGGCAGAAACCGAAGCCCTGTTTGAGGCCTACTTGGATGAGGAGCCACTTCTCAGTGGACTGCGGGGAACACCTCAAGCCCATGCTGCTGCATGGGAGGAGGTGGCACGTGCTGTGTACCTGCATGGCAGCCACCAGCACTCCATGCAGGAGTGTAATAAAAAGATGGGCATGGACAGGAGGAGAATCAAGGGCAGGTGGCTGCCATCAGGGCAGCATGAGCTGCAACAAGTGGGGTACAGCTGGAGGTGGTACAGCTGACCCCACAGGAGGAGAGAGGCTGTTGGAAGCATGCAGCACAGTGCCATTGAGGGTGTTCTGGATGGTGGCTCCAGACAGGTGGTGGCCCATCCTGCATGGTAAGTCATGGTCTGTCTATGGGGGGGGGGTAGGTCACATGCAGTAACGTGACTTTGCTTTCCCTTACAGATCCTGAGTGTCTGCATGGATCATCGGTGGTGGGCCTGTCCACTGAGGACAGTCAGCTGGAGATGGAGGAGGGCCCATCCACCTCCACAGGTATACATGGATCATTGTGACAGTGGGGCCGCCTGGCAGTCCACACTGATGTCATTGTAACAGGTATGGAGGAAGCCCTGCCTATGTCCCTGCATGCCAGCATCCACGGATGCCAGCATACTGTGACTGGGGTTGGTGCAGAGTCCATCGTCAATGATTATGATGCTAACATCATGGGCAATGACACTTGTGTGCCACAAGATGGCCACACAGCAGGGCACTCCGCACCCATGGCTGTGGGTGGTGCTGCCATGGAGGCCTGTGTGTCAGCACAGTCCCAGCCTGTGCCTGTCAGCACCAGAGGGGCAGCACTGGTGTCTGTTCAGGACAGTGGGACTGTTGCAGCCACTGTGGCAGCACCAATGAGCCCTGTGGAGTGGCAGCCGGAGGGGCAGTCGGCCATTGGGCTTGGGGGTACAGGGTTCAGCGGCGCTCTGTGCACCACCTGTGGACATGCCCAGACCTGGTCCTGGTGTGCAGCACCCACCCTCAAAGTTGCTGATCATCTGGGCTGCACACAACCTGTGGGACAGGATGCCGAGGAGGCAGATGACCTCTTGGATGAGCACACCTGTCTACTGCAAGCATCAGTCCAGCAGCAGATGCAGCTTGCAATGTCAGTGGATGCACTGCATGTGGCTCTGGAGTGGGCAGAGGAGCGTTGCAGCTGGGACACTGCTCTGATCCTGGCAGGGATGGACCGTTTGCAGGAGGATGTGCCATTGACAGGCATGCACAGGCATTCACTGCTGTCATGGCCACAATGCGCACACAGTCAGGTGCCCATGCATCATGCACTGTCCATTCCCCATTCTCGGCATCGTGTGACTCCCACCCTGTCGACACCGGGTTCAGCTGTGGGCATCCCAAGCACTGCTGGCGCAGGCATGTTCAGTGTGCTGCAGACCCTGCATGAGCATGGTCATATTCATGAGTGGAACCCCTGGGGGACCATCGATGCCACCCCATGAGGCCAGTGGTCAGCCTGTCAGTGCTGGTGGGTCTCGGCAGGGCCACCCATGCATCCATGGTGGCCAGGGCACTGTGTCACGTGACTGACCTGTCTCCCAGTGCAGCTACTGTCTGGTGCTACCCTCTGTGCATTGTGTGTTTCAGTGGGCAGTGCACGGGTGGGTACCCAGCCCTGCATGTGGACAAACAGTCCACCTGCACTCCGTCCCAGCTGCTGTCCACAGTTGTGTGTGCATGATGATGCCTGCATTGCACTGTATACCAACGTGCAATGGTGCTCTGCATCTGATACACGCACATGGACAGGCAGTGGGCATGGTGGCCTGTGGACATGTGTGTTGCTAGGGTTGGTGTTCTGGGTTGGTGAGCCTCCTGCCCTCTGTGCACATTTGGTGCATTGTGTGTGTGCATGTGTGTGTGTGTCCATCTGCATGGCATGTTAATCCTCACCCATCCCTGGTTGTGTGTGTGTGCTTCTGTGCCCTGCCACTTCCCTTGACAGCATGCACCTCTGGAGTGTGTGTCCATGCATGTTTGTGGGTTGTGCCTTAGCCACTGGTGGTTGCAGATGGCCCCATGACTTACCTTGGTAGGCTGAAGTGCTCCTCTGTGATGGTGTCCCAGTGCAGCTGTGCCAGCCGGATCAGTCGGAGGTCCCATCGGCTAAGGGGAGGCTGCCCATCACCATCATCACCGCCGTACTCATCGTCCCCATCGCTGTCCCCCTCTTTGACCTGTACGGCTATCCCACATTCGTTGGCCATGTTGTGCAGGATGCAACAGGCCAGGAATAGCCAGCAGGCCTTTGAGGGGCTGTACTGTAGGGCACCGCCAGAGATATCCAGACAACGGAAGTGTGGGCATCCTGAGCACTCCTGGCACAAGGCATGTCTCGCTCGATGACATTACATGTGGTGGCGTGTGCCTCATTGTAGCTTTGCTGCAATAGGGTCATGGGCCACCGGTAGAGTGTGAGCAGCCAGGGATGGAGTGGGTATCCACTGTCACCTGTGTGTAGAGGGTGGAGGTTAGTTTGGTGATCAACATCACCCTGCCCCTGGCCATGTAGGCCACTACCCATGTCACCTCTGGCCATGCCCCCCCAGGCCCTATGATTGCCCATGTGGTTTACATACTCACCCACTAGGTGGCCAGTGAGGCTGTCCCCACTCTCGAATCTGTGGCACAGTGCTGACTGGTGCCAGATGAAGGCATTGTGTGCTCCCCGGGTGCATGGCACAGACATTGATTATGCACCACCTGGCAGTTGATGCTGGCATAGCCCTTGCGATTGATGTATGCGGCCCCCTCGGGGCCAGGTGGTGTCTGTATGACCACATGGGTGCAGTCTATTGCCCCTAGCATGGCAGGCATATGTGCTACCCTGTGGGACTCCTGTATGTTTACTGTGCACTCTGTTGGTGTGCTGGGGAAATGGATGTACTCCACAGCATGTGGCAGCAGTGCGCTGAGGAACTGGGTGAGGTGGCATAATATGGCCAATTGTGTTATGCCTGTGGTGTCCCCAGTTGGTCTCTGGAAGGTACCCGTGGTGAGCAAGCACATGCAGGCTGTTACTTTAGTCTCCACTGACAGGGCATGGCTCCGTCGTGTGGGTGCCTGCATCACATCACTGCACAGCTCACAGAGCCACCTCAGAATTGCCCTATTCAGATGGTACCGGCCCACAGTCTCAGTATCAGTGTACTGCTCAAAGCTGGTGTGGGCTGGGTACTGCCTGTTGGAGGCATACCATCGACGAACCCTTCCACGGCCACGCGCTCCTGCCACCCGCCTTCTCACCCCCTCATAATGGCCTCCATCTGGAAGGTGGCACTGGCCATGTACCTAGCTTGTGTTCACCCACCCCTGGCAACTGTTACTGTATTCCCCCCACTGTCCTCCCTGCTGCTTCCCCTGCACCGGGAACACCTGCCTGTGGTGGCCTCTGTGCTGTGTGGCACTTCTCACTTCTGCACTGGCTGTGGCTCCCCACATCTTCCCTTTGCCTTTGTGTTCAGGGTGCCCTTTCCCTGGCTTGCCCTGTGTATCCCTCCTGCCCTGTCTATCTGGCTAGAGTTCTGCCTCATGTGGCTTCCCTGCAGCGTTCTTGCACCTCTCCCTTGCTCCTTTTTATTTTGGCTCATTTCTGCTATGGCGCAACTTCCGCTTGCTCCCCTATTGCACATGGTCAATTTGTTGAATATCGCATCGCGCCATTTATGCATGGTTCCTCCCTTCAGTTGTACATGCCTTCATTATCATTGCGTTGTTGCTCAGTATGATTTCAGGGCGAACTGCCTCCTGCTGAATATCGCAGAATGGCGCAATGTCGGACTTGCGCAGGTGCAACCTTATTGCGCATGGCTCAACTCTTTTGAATGTCTGGGCCATTGTCTAGAACCACACTACAACTGAGATAGTTTAAACTGTGTTTTTGATGATTTAACACATAGTTTAGCACCAAACTGTCACTACGATAAATTAACACATTGTTAATTAATTTATCTAATATTTATAACACAACACTCCTTTATTCTATTCTATTCTATTCTATTCTATTCTATTCTATTTTATTCTTTTACATTATATTATATTAATCACCGCTCTGTCATAGGGTAATTTCACAAAGTTAAGCACACATCTGTAAAAGAGAGCATTGCACTCAAAGTTTAGAACCAGACTGCAACAGAGATAATTTATCCAATGTTTGACATAATTTAACACTTAGATTAGCACCACACTGTCAAAGAGATAATGAAACTCATTTAGTCATCCCACTGTTACAGAGACAATTTAACACATAGTTCAGCACCACACTATCGCATATAGATTTTCAGTCAGTTTAACACCACACTCTCACAGAGATAAATTAACACATAGTTAATTAATTTTATAGTCATAATATTATAACACCACAATATTATATAATAATATATTATATTATATTACATTATATTATATCATTTTATATTACATCACATCATATCATACTATATCATATTATATTATATTATATTATATTATATTATATTATATTATATTATATTATATTATACTATATTATATTATATTATATTATATTATATTATATTATATTACATTATATTATATTATATGAAACAATACTCTGCTATAGGATAATTACACAAGTTAAGCACAGCAATATAACAGAGATAATGTAAAATATTTAATCACCCCACTGTTACAGAGAGAATTTAACACACAGTTAAGCACCACAGTATCGCAGAGATATTTTTAACAATCAGTTTAATACCAAACTGTCATGGAGAGAAATTAACACATAGTTAATTAATAGTCATAATAATATAACCCCACACCATTACACTATATCATATCACATAATTTCATATCATATATCATATCATATCACTTGACATAACATGAAAGCACATCACATAATTGGCCCAGATATTCAAAAGGGTTGCGCCATGAGCAATAGGGTTGCGCCAGCTCAAGTCCGAAAATGCGCCATTCTGCGATATTCTGTGGGAGGCAGTTGCGTCCCTCAAATCACACTGAGCAACAGCGCAATGATAATGAATGTATGCACAACTGAAGGGGGAGGAACCATGCATAAATGGCACAGTATGATATTCAACAACATGCGCCATGCGCAATAGGGGAGCTAGCGGAAGTTGTGCCATAGCGGAAATGTGTCAAAATAAAAAGGAAAAAGGGAAAGGCTCAATAACGCTACAGGGAAGCCACAAGTTGCTGAACTATAGCCAGCCGCACATGGAAAACACACACACACACAGGGCAGGACAGTGAAAGGGCACCTGGAACCCACAGGCTCAGGGGAAGGTGTGGGGAGCCACAGTGCAGAAGGGAAGTGCCACACAGCAGTGAGGCCAGCACAGTCAGGTGTTCCTGGTGCAGGGGAAGTAGCAGCCAGGACAGCGGGGGGAACACAGAAACAGCTGCCGGGGGGGTGAACACAAGCCAGGGACATGGCCAGTGTCACCATCCAGATGGAGGCAGTAATGAGGGGGTGAGAAGGCAGGCAGCAGGGGGGCACAGCCATGGAAGGGCCCATCGGTGGTATGCCCCCAACAGACAGTACCGAGCCCACACCAGCTTTGAGCTTTTTGAGCTTTGAGGATATCGTGGGCTGGTACAGCCTGAATTGGGCAATTCTGAGGTGGCTCTGTGAGCTGTGCAGTGATGTGATGCAGGCACCCACACGATGGAGCCATGCTCTGTCAGTGGAGACTAAAGTGACAGCTTGCATGTGCTTGCTCACCACGTGTACCTTCCAGAGACCACAGGGGACACCACAGGCATAGCCCAGTCAGCCGCATCATGCCACCTCACCCAGTTCCTCAGCGCACTGCTGCCACATGCTGTGGAGTACATACATTTCCCCAGCACACCAGCGGAGCACACAGCAAACATAGAGGAGTTCCACAGGGTAGCACGTATGCCTGGCATGCTAGGGACAATAGACTGCACCCATGTGGCCATTTGCACACCACCTGGACCCAAGGGGGCCGCATACATGAATCACAAGGGCAGTACTAGCATCAGCTGCTAGGTGGTGTGTGATGCCAGGGGGTGCATAATCAATGTCTGTGACAAGCACCCTGGGGAGCACATGATGCCTTCATCTGGAACCAGTCAGCACTGTGCCATAGATTCAAGAGTGGGGACATCCCCACTGGCCACCTGGTGGGTGAGTATGCAAACCACATGGACAAACACAGGGCTTGGGAGGTGCATGGTCAGAGGTGACATGGGTAGTGGCCTACATGGCCTGGGGCATGGCGATGCTGATCACCAAACTAACCTCCACCCTCTACACACAGGTGACAGTGGATACCCACTCCATCCTTGGCTGCTCACACCATACCGGCGGCGCGCGACCCCATCGCAGCAACGCTACAATGAGGCACACGTCACCACACATAATGTCATTGAGTGGGTGATCAGGATACTGAAGGCATGTTTCCATTGCCCAGACACCTCCGGCAGTGCCCTACAGTAAGCCCCTCAAAGGCCTGCGGGCTACTCCTGGCCCATTGCATCCTGCACAACATGGCCAATGAATGTGGGATAGCTGTACAGGTCAAAGAGGGGGACAGTGATGGGGACGATGAGTACGCCAGTGACAAAGGTGATGGGCAGCCCCCGCTTGGGTGATGGGAACCCCGACTGCTCCGGCTGGCACAGCTCCACCTGGACACCATCATGGAGGAGCACTTCAGCCAACCAAGGTAAATCATGGGGGCATGTGCAACTACCAGTGGCTAAGACACAACCCACAAACATGCATGGACACACACCATGGGTGCATGCCATCCAGGGAAGTGGCCGGGCATGGAACCACACACACCACTAGAGATGGGTGAGGTCTAACATGGGCGTGGACAGACAACACACACACAATGCACCAGACATGCACAAAGGAAGAGGCACACCAACCCAGAACGTCACCCCTAGCCACACATATGTCCACAGACCACCATGCCCACTGCCTGTCATTGTGCATGTGTCAGATGCTAGGCACCATTGCACATTGGTGTACAGCACAATGCAGGCATCATCATGCACACGCAACTGTGGACAGCAGCCGGGAGGGTGTGCAGATGGAAGGTGTGTCTGTGTGCAGAGCCGGGTACCCACCCGTGCATTGCCCGCTGAATGACACAATGCACACAGGGCAGCATCAGACAGTAGCTGCATTAGGAGACAGGTCAGTCATGTGCCACAGTGCCCCAGCCACTACAGATGCATGGGCAGCCCCAACAAGACCCGCCAGCACTGAAAGGCTGACCACTGGCCTCATGGGGTGGCAACGATGGTCCCCCAAGGGTTTCATTGTGTGAACGCAACCATGCTCATGGAGGGGTCTGCAGCACACCGAACATGCCCGCGCCAGGCGTGCTCGGTTTGCCCACAACTAAACCAGGTGTTGACAAGGAGGGTGTCACATGACACCAGGAATGGGGGAGTGAACATTGCACTGTGCGGTGTCTGTGCCACATGGTCCAATAACTGTGTGCCCCCTGTGGTTATGGCACCTGTGATTGTATTTGTCAGCCTGTCAATGACAGCTGTCTCATCTTCCTGCCTCGGTCCATCTCTGCCAGGAGCAGACTGGTTTCTCTGCTGCGACACTCCTCTGCCCACTCCAGAGCCACAATCAGTGCATCCACCGCTGTCACAAGCCACATCTGCTGTTTGACTGATGCTTGCAGTATGCAGGTGTGCTCATCCAAGAGGTCATCTGTCTGATCGGCATTCTGTCCCTCAGGGTGTGTGCGGCCCTGATGCTCAGCACCCCTTGAGGTGGGTGCTGCACACCAGGGCCAGGCCTGGGCATGTCCACAGGTGATGCACTGATGCCGCCCTCTGATACTGTACCCCCATGCCCATTGGCCGACTGCTGATGCTGCACCTCCAGCTGCTGTTCCCAGGGCTCTGGTGCTGCCACAGTGGCTGCAACAGTCTCACTGTCCTGTATACACACACCAGTGGTGCCCCACTGGTGCTGACAGGCACAGGCTGGGACTGTGATGACACGCAGGCCTCCATGGTGGCACCACCAACAGCCATGGCCGCGATGTCACCTGCTGTGTGGCCATCCTGTGGCACACACGTGTCACTGCCCATGACGTTTGCAACATCATCATTGTTGACGGACCCAGCACCAACCTGAATCACAGCATGCTGGCATCCATGAATGCTGGCACGCTGGGACATGGGCAGGGCCTCCTCTGCACCTGCTCCAACAACATCAGTCTGGACATCCAGGCGGGCCCACTGTCGCACTGAGCCACGTATTCCTGTGGAGGTGCATTGGACCTCCTCCATCTCCATCTGACTGGCCTCAGTGAAGAGGTCCACCACTGCTGACCCATGCAGATGCACAGGAGGTGTAAGGGAAAACAAAGTCACGTTACTGCATGTGACCTACCCTGTCCCCCCCAATAGACAGACCATGACCTACCATGCAGTGACGGGCTACCACCCATCTGGAATCCACCACCAGAAGCACCCTCAATGGCGCAATGCTGCATGCTGCCAGCAACCCTCTCCTCCTGTGGGGTCAGGCAGAGCACCTTCGGCTGTCCCCCACCTGTCGCAGATCGTGCTGCCCTGATTGCAGCCACCTTCTCCTTAATCCTCCTCCTGTCTGTGCCCATCTTCTTCTTGCACTCCTGCACAGAGCACTGGTAGCTGCCATGCAGGTTCACAGCACATGCCACTTCCTCCCATGCAGCAGCACAGGCCTGTGGTGTTCCCTGGCATCCGCTGAGAAGTGGCTTCTGGTCCAGGTAGGCCTCGAACAGGGCATCTGTCTCGGCCTTTGTGAAAATTGGCCTCCTCCTCCTCCCGCAACTCTGTTCCTCTTCCTCCACATCTCACTCAGTCATGATTCAGCCTGTGAGAATGACTGGTGTTACCTCTGACTGTGCAGTCCCATGCATGTCCCAAAATCCACAGTCCACACTCCCAAACAGCATGCAACTCACCAAATAGACTGCAGTAACTGACTATGGCCAGTGCAGCCCAATGTTGCACTTTTATAGTGCAACCCATGCAAATGAGGCGATGCACATTTTTAAGTGGATGCAAATGCAGCGACTGCATCATTGATTAGCTGCTTAGCTGATTTGCATATGATGGCTGAATATCACGCTTTTGCAATTTGCGCAGTTGTGTTGAACGTGCTGAGCCAAGGGCACAATTCTGTGACATGCGCAGTACACACCTAACTGCGCATGCCCAGGTTGATGACGCAGGTGCCTGCCGCACTGCTGACATGCTGTGCATGGGAGGCAATGCAGGGCACGGCCACCATTGTGCCAGTATCGCTACAGCACTGTTCACCTATAAGGCGCTGTGGCACTGGGGCATCATAGGCACACTGGGGTAACAGCACAGTAGGCCACTACAGGAGGTGGCACACAGGCACCCAATCGTGCTACACACATTGGGTTCCAATCATGCTGTGGCTGTCTGTGTGCCAGAAACCCTTGACCCTGTGCCTGACCTTTTCCCCCTAGATGCCATGCATCAGGCATGGGTGCATCACTATTGCACTGTTCAGTGACAGCGCGATAGGGAATGGCAGCGCTGTACCGCGCAGCATCTGCACATGGCGGAATTGTGCTGCAGAGCACCATTTTGATTCTACCAAGCAATAGAGATGGCACAGAGGAGAGCTGCCCAGTGGAGTCAGGTAGAAATAGCAAACTTGATTGTCATTGTGGAGCCACTTGTTGGCCCACTGTTTGTTGAGGCACCCTGGACAGGTCCAGGAGTCAGGTGTGGCAGGAGGTGGCCAACGCCATGAAGGAGGCCACAGGAATGGGGTGGACATCGGAGCAGTGCCACCACAGATATGGGGACCTGAGGTGGAGGGACTCAGACCTGCTTGCCCACCTGCGGACATGTGCCAGGAGGGGCACGGTGCCACGCCAGGTAGGTGCAACATCCATACACTTTTATCTTCCATATCAGCATCACGGTTGCATGTGTCCGGAACATGGGGGGACCATCCAGTGTTGGCTGTGGTGGTGTTATCAGGGTGTGGGGTGAGTGGGTCTGGCTGTGTGGGATTGCACACACATGGGGGCAGGGGGACTTTGCTACAGGTTTGTTCTGATGTTCCTCTCTCCATGTTTGCACCTTAGTCCCAGACGAGAGACAGCTGGTGAGGTAGAGGAGGCACCAGCAGGAAGACCATCACTCTGAGTGGGGCAAAGGTCCACAGAGGCAGAGGGATCAGCCTGATGATGGTGAGTGCCTTACATCCATGATTACTATTGCATGCTGTGTAACAGGGCGGGAAGTGGGGCATGGCCATTATCCACTGACGCTACTGCCATGCACGCAACTTGTTACAGTCAGCACTATCCAGTGGCACTGCATGTCTGGGAGTGCATCAATGGTGGTCCATGCGTGCACCAGGTACCAGGCTGTGCCACTGCCTTTGCACCACATAGCCATGTCACTGAACAGCCACGATGGTGCTGTGCAGGACTTGGCCATTGGGTGTGTGCAGCAGTCCACATGGCTGTGTGCACCTGGGTGGGCAGGTCTTGTGAACGCGATCATTGTGGGTGGTCACACACCATCACAGAGGCATGTCCCACAGCTGTAAGCCATGTACAGTGGGTGGGCTGCATGGGGCTGTGTATTCATGCCTATTGACTCTGCTCCCTTGTCCTAGGTGGGAAGCAGCTGCAGGAGATTAGGGTGGTGCTGAGGGAGATTCTCCAGGTAGCCAGGGCATCCCTGGAGACCCTTGAAAGGTTGGACAGGATCAGTGTCGAAAGATGTCATGGTGGGAGGAGAAGCCGGAGCGGGGAACAGGGCTCCCACTGAGCTTTGAACTGCCCCTGATTTCCCCTACCCCCTGGACACACCCTCACACCCTTCCTTCCCTCTACCATTTGTTCACCTCTGCCCCTTACCCACCCCACCTTGTTTGTGTCCCAACCCGCAAACTTTTGTGAATACTTGTACATAGTTTTGTTTGCTGTTTTTAAATACATTTCTTTTGATATGCCTACTGTGGTGGTCTCTGATTTGCAGTGGGCTATAGGTGCTCAGCTGCAGTGGTGTGCATGGCGTCAGGGGTGGTGCAGTCATGTGCGTGTGTGTGTGTTTGTGTGGGCAAGTGACTATGGTGTGGTATGGTGTCAGTCACTGTCTGTGGTGTGTTTCTTGTTCCCTGTGCACTGGATGACTGTGTGCAGTGGTCCATGATGCGTGCTCCATGTCCATGGTGCACCTGTCAGCCCGTCCAAACCCTGTGCAGCTGACACCCTTGCATGTCTGTGATCTGCACGGTCCACTGGCATGTCAGTGGTACCCTTGGGTATGGGTGGGTGTTTGTCCATGCACTGTGTTGCTTCTGGTGTGGTGCATGCTTCCATGCACCACTGTGGGTGTCTGCACTGGCTGTTGTGGCCTGCATGGACAGCCACCACTGACATGCCAGCAGACCGTGCAGATCCCAGACATGCAAGGGTGTCAGCTGACAGTGGCTGATAGCTACTCCCACACCATAGTCACTTCCCCATGGACACACACACACGCACATGACTGCACCACCCCTGACGCCATGCACACCACTGCAGCTGAGCACCTATAGCCTGCTGCAAATCAGAGACCACCACAGTAGGCATATCAAAAGAAATGTATTTAAAAACAACAAACAAAACTATGTACAAGTAATCACAAAAGTTTGTGGGTTGGGACACAGACAAGGTGGGGGTGGGTAAGGGGCAGGGTGAACAAATGGTAGAGTGAAGGAAGGTGTGAGGGTGTGTCCAGCAGGGTAGGGGAAATCAGGGCAGTTCAAGCTCAATGGAGCCCCGCCCCACCCGACTCTCCTCCTGCCATGACGCCTTTGGGCACCGATCCTGTCCAACCTTTCAAGGATCTCCAAGGATGCCCTGGCTACCTGGAGAATCTCCCTCAGCACCACCCAAATCTCCTGCAGCTGCTGTCCACCTAGGACAAGGGAGCAGAGTCAATAGATGTGAATGCACAGCCTCATGCAGCCCACCCACTGTACATGGCATACAACTGTGGGACATGCCTCTGTGATGGTGTGTGACCACCCAAAGTGATCGTGTCCACAAGACCTGCCCACCCAGGTGCACACAGCCATGCGGACTGCTGCACACACCCAACGGCCAAGTCCTGCACAGCACCACCATGGCTGTTCAGTGACATGGCTATGTGGTGCGAAGGCAGTGGCACAGCTTGGTACCCGGTGCATGCATGGACCATCATTGATGCACTCCCAGACATGCAGTGCCACTGGACAGTGCTGACTGTAACAAGTTGCATGCATGGCAGTGGTGTCAATGGATGGTGGCCATGCCCCACTGCCCGTCCTGTTACACAGCATGCAATAGTAATCATGGATGTAAGGCACTCACCATCATCAGGCTGATCCCTCTGCCTCTGTGGACCTTTGCCCCTCCCAGAGTAATGGTCTTCCTGCTGGTGCTTCCTCTCCCTCACCAGCTGTCGGCATCTGGGACTAAGGTGCAAACATGGAGAGAGGAACATCAGAACAATCCTGTAGCAAAGTCCCCCTGCCCCCATGTGTGTGCAGTCCCATACAGCCAGACCCAACCACCCCACACCCTGATAACACCACCACAGCCAACACCGGATGGTCCCCCCCATGTTCCAGACACATGCAACTGTGATACCCATATGGAAGATAAAAGTGTATGGATGTTGCATCTACCTGGCGTGGCACCGTGCCCCTCCTGGCACGTGTCCGCAGGTGGGCAAGCAGGTCTGAGTCCCTCTGCCTCAGGTCCCCATATCTGTGGCGGCACTGCTCCAACATCCACCCCATTCCTGTGGCCTCCTTCATGGCGTCAGTTACCTCCTGCCACACCTGACTCCTGGACCTGTCCAGGGTGCCTCACCAAACAGTGGGCCAACAAGTGGCTCCACAATGGCAATCAAGTTTGCTATTTCTACCTGACTCCACTGGGCAGTTCTCCTCCGTGCCATCTCTATTGCTTGGTAGAAACAAAATGGTGCTCTGCAGCACGATTGCACCACGTGCAGATGCTGCGTGGTACAGCGCTGCCACTCCATATCGCGTTGTCACCGAACAGCGCAATAGTGATGCATCCATGCCTGATGCATGGCACCTAGGGGGCAACGGTCGGGCACAGGGTCAAGGGTCTCTGGCGCATGGACAGCCACAGCATGATTGGAACCCAATGTGTGTAGCATGATTGGGTGCCTGTGTGCCACCTCCTGTAGCGGCTTACTGCGCTGTTACCCCAGTGTGCCTACAATGCCCCAGTGCCACAGCGCCTTATAGGTGAACAGCGCTGTAGCGATACTGGCACAATGGTGGCCGTGCCCTGAATTGCCTCTCATGCACAGCACATCAGCAGTGCGGCAGGTGCCTGCGTCATCAACCCGGGCATGTGCAGATAGGTGTGTACTGCGCATGTCACAGAATTGTGCCCTTGGCTCAGCACGTTCAACACATTGCGCAAAGTGCAAAAGCACGATATTCAGCCATCATATGCAAATCAGCTAAGCAGCCATTCAATGGCACAGTCACTGCATTTGCATCCACTTAAAGATGTACCTCACCTCATTTTCATGGGTTGCACTATAAAAGTGCGACATTGGGCTGCACTGGCCATAGTCAGTTACTGCAGTCTATTTGGTGAGTTGCATGCTGTTTGGGAGTGTGGACTGTGGATTTTGGGACATGCATGGGAGTGCACAGTCACAGGTACCACCTGTCATTCTCACAGTCTGAATCATGACCGAGTGAGTTTTGGAGTAAGAGGAACAGAGTTGTGGGAGGAGGAGGAGGAGGAGGCCAAATTTCACAAAGGCTGAGACGGATGCCCTGTTCGAGGCCTACCTGGACCAGGAGCCACTTCTCAGTGGACACCAGGGAACACCACAGGCCCATGCTGCTGCATGGGAGGAAGTGGCACATGCTGTGAACCTGCATGGCAGCCACCAGTGCTCTGTGCAGGAGTGCATAAGAAGATGGGCACAGACAGGAGGAGGATTAAAGAGAAGGTGGCTACCATCAGGGCAGCACGATCTGCGATAGGTGGGGGACAGCCGGAGGTGCTACACCTGACCCCACAGGAGGAGAGGGTTGCTGTCAGCATGCAGTGTTGTGCCATTGAGGGTGCTCCAGGTGGTGGATTCCAGATGGGTGGTAGCCTGTCACTGCATGGAAGGTCATGGTCTGTCTATTGAGGGGGACAGTGTAGATCACATGCAGTAACATGGCTTTGTTTTCCCTTACAGCTCCTGAGCTTCTGCATGGGTCAGCAGTGGTGGGCCTCTTCACTGAGGCCAGTCAGATGGAGATGGAGGAGGGCCCATCCACCTCAACAGGAATACATGGCTCAGTGCAACAGTGGGCCTGGATGTCCAGACTGATGTTGGAGCAGGTGCAGAGGAGGCCCTGCCCATGCCCCAGCATGCCGGCATCCACGGATGCCGGCATGCTGTGACTCAGGCTGGTGCCGGGTCCGTCACCGATGATGATGTCGCAAACGTTATGGGCAGTGACACGTGAGTGCCACAGGATGGCCACACAGCAGGTAACATCGTGGCAATGGCTGTCGGTGGTGCCACCGTGGAGGCCTGTGTGTCATCACAGTGCCAGCCTGTGCCTGTCAGCACCAGTGGGGCAGCACTGGTGTGTGTACAGGACAGTGGGACTGTTGCAGCCACTACAGTGGCACCAGTGAGCCCTGGGGAGCAGCAGCCAGAGGTGCAGCATCAGCAGTCGGCCAATGGGCTTGGGGTACAGTGTCAGAGGGCAGCATCAGTGCACCACATGTGGACATGTCCAGGACAGGTCCTGGTGTGCAGCGCCCACCCTCAAGGGGTGCTGAGCATCAGGGCCGCACACACCCTGAGGGACAGAATGCTGATCAGGCAGATGACCTCTTGGATGAGCACACCTGCATACTGTAAGCATCAGTTAATCAGCAGATGTGGCTTGTGATGGCGGTGGATGCACTGATTGTGGCTCTGGAGTGAGCAGAGGAGCTTCGCAGCAGAGAAACCACTCTGCTCCTGGCATGGATGGACTGGATGTGGCAAGATGTGACAGCTGTCATTGACAGGCTGACACATACACTCACAGCTGCCATGGCCACAGGGGGCACACAGTTATTTGCCCATGTGGCGCAGACACCGCACAGTGCAATGTACACCCACCATTCCCGGTGTCATGGGACACCCTCCTTGTCAACACCTGGTTCAGCTGTGGCAAACCGAGCACACCTGGCGCAGGCATGTTCGGTGTGCTGCAGACCCCTCCATGAGCATGGTTGCGTTCACACAGTGGAACCCCTGGGGGACCATCATTGCCACCCCATCAGGCCAGTGGTCAGCCTGTCAGTGCTGGTGGGTCTCGGCAGGGCCGCCCATGCATCCGTGGTGGCCGGGGCACTGTGGCGCATGACTGACCTGTCTCCTAAAGCAGCTACTGTCTGATGCTGCCCTGTGTGCATTGTGTCATTCAGCGGGCAATGCACTGGTGGGTACCCGGTCCTGCACACAGACACACAGTCCATCTGCACAGCCTCCCGGCTGCTGTCCGCAGTTGCGTGTGCATAATGATGCCTGCATTGTGCTGTACACCAATGTGCAATGGTGCCCAGCATCTGACACATGCACAATGACAGGCAGTGGGCGTGGTGGTCTGTGGACATGTGTGTGTGGCTAGGGGTGGTGTTCTGGGTCGGTGTGCCTCATACCCTTTGTGTATGTCTGGTGCATTGTGTGTGTGTGTGTGTGTGTGTGAGTGTGTCTGTCCACGTGCCATGTTAGACCTCACCCATCTCTAGTGGTGTGTGTGGTTCCATGCCCGGCCACTTCCCTGGATGGCATGCACCCCTGGTGTGTCTCCATGCATGTTTGTGGGTTGTACCTTAGCCACTGGTAGTTGCACATGCCCCCATGATTTACCTGGGTTGGCTGAAGTGCTCCTCCATGATGGTGTCCCGGTGCAGCTGTGCTAGCCAGAGCAGTCGGGGGTCCCATCACCCAAGGGGGGCTACCCATCACCATTGTCACTGGTGTACTCATTGTCCCCATTGCTGTCCCCCTCTTTGACCTGTACAGCTATCCCACATTCATTGGCCATGTTGTGCAGGATGCAACAGGCCAGGAATAGCCTGCAGGCCTTTGAGGGGCTGTACTGTAGGGCACCGCCGGAGGTGTCTGGGTAATGGAAATGTGCCTTCAGCATCCTGAACACCCACTTGATGACATTACATGTGGTGGTGTGTGTGCCTCATTGTAGTGTTGCTGAGATGGGGTCGCGGGCCACTGGTATGGTGTGAGCAGCCAGAGATGGAGTGGATATCCACTGTCACCTGTGTGTAGAGGGTGGAGGTTAGTTTGGTGATCAGCATCGCCCTGCCCCGGGCCATGTAGGCCACTACCCATGTCACCTCTGACCATGCCCCTTCCAAGTCCTATGTTTATCCGTGTGGTTTGCATACTCACCCACTAGGTGGCCACTGGGGATGTCCCCACTCTCTAATCTGTGGCACAGTGCTGACTGGTGCCAGATGAAGGCATTGTGTGCTTCCCCAGGGTGTATGGCACAGACATTGATTATGCACCCCCTGGCATCATACACCACCTTGCAGTTGATGCTAGCATAGCCCTTACGATTCATGTATGCAGCCCCCTCGGGGCCAGGTGGTGTGTGGATGGCCACATGGGTGCAGTCTATTTGCTCTAGCACGCCAGGCATACGTGCTACCCTGTGGAACTCCTGTATGTTTGCTGTGTGCTCCGCTGGTGTGCTGGGGAAATGGATGTACTCCACAGCATGTGGCAGCAGTGCACTGAGGAATTGGGTGAGGTGGCATGACGCGTCCAATTGGGCTATGCCTGTGGTGTCCTCTGTTGGTCTCTGGAAGGTACCCATGGTGAGCAAGCACATGCAAGCTGTCACTTTAGTCTCCACTGACAGAGCATGGCTCCATCGGGTGGGTGCCTGCATCACATGACTGCACAGCTCACAGAGCCACCTCAGAATTGCCCGATTCAGGTGGTACCGGCCCATGATCTCCATATCACTATACAGCTTAAAGCTGGTGTGAGCTCGGTACTGCATGTTGGGGGCATACCGCTGATGGGCCCTTCCAGGGCCATGCCCCCCTGCTGCCTGCCTTCTCACCCCCTCATTACTGCCTCCATCTGGATGGTGACACTGGCCATGTCCCTGGCTTGTGTTCACCCCCCTGGCAGCTGTTTCTGTGTTCCCCCCGCTGTCCTGGCTGCTACTTCCTCTACACCAGGAACACCTGACCGTGCTGGCCTCACTGCTGTGTGGCACTTCCCCCTTCTGCACTGTGGCTCCCCACACCTTCCCCTGAGCCTGTGGGTTCCAGGTGCCCTTTCACTGTCCTGCCCTGTGTGTGTGTGTGTTGCCTGTGTGGCTGGCTATAGTTCAGCAACTTGTACATGCCACGCAGACAGACACACACACAATGCACCAAATGTGCACAGAGGGCAGGAGGCACACCGACCCAGAACACCAACCCTAGCAACACACATGTCCACAGGCCACCATGCCCACTGCCTGTCCATGTACATGTGTCAGATGCTGAGCACTATTGCACACTGGTGTACAGTGCAATGCAGGCATCATCATGCACTCGCAACTGCAGACAGCAGCCGGGATGGTGTGCAGGTGGACTGTTTGTCCACGTGCAGGGCCAGGTACCCACCCGTGCACTGCCTACTGAAGCACACAATGCACAGAGGGAAGCACCAGACAGTAGCCGCACTGGGAGACAGGTCAGTCATGCGACACAGTGCCCTGGCCACCACGGATGCATGGGTGGTCCCGCTGAGACCCACCAGCACTGACAGGCTGACCACTGGCCTGATGGGATGACACTGATGGTCCCCCAAGGGTTCCACTGTGTGAATGCAACTGTGTTCGCACAGGGGTCTGCAGCACACCAATCATGCCTGTGCCAGGAGTGCTTGGGATGCCCACAGCTGAACCCGGTGTCAACAGGGTGGGAGTCACACGATGCTGGGAACGGGGTGGACAGTGCACTGCGTGGTGTCCTCGATGCATGGGCACCTGACTGTGTGCCCATAGTGGCCATGACAGCAGTTAATGCCTGTGCATGCCTGTCAATGGCAGTGGTCACATCCTCCCGCAAATGGTCCATCCCTGCCAGGATCAGAGCGGTGTCCCTGCTGCGATGCTCCTCTGCCCACTCCAGAGCCACACACAGTGCATCCAATGATGTCGCAAGCCACATCTGCCGCTGGACTGATGCTTGCAGTAGGCGGGTGTGCTCATCAAAGAGGTCATCTGTCTCCTCGGCATCCTGTCCCACAGGGTGTGCACAGCCCTGATGATCAGCACCCCTTGAGGCTGGGTGCTGCACACCAGGACCAGGTCTGGGCATGTCCACTGGTGGTGCGCAGATGCCGCTGCTGAGCCCTGTACTCCCAAGCCCACTGGCCAACTGCTGATGCTGCCCCTCTGGCTGCCACTCCACAGGGCTCATTGATGCTGCCACAGTGGCCACAACAGTCCCACTGTCCTGAACAGACACCAGTGCTGCCCCACTGGTGCTGACAGGCACAGGCTGGGACTGTGCTGACACACAGGCATCCATGGCAGCACCACCCACAGCCATGGGTGCGAAGTGCCCTGCTGTGTGGCCATCCTGTGGCACACAAGTGTCACTGCCCATGATGTTAGTGTCATCATCATCATCGGTGATGGACTCTGAACCGGCCCCAGTCACAGCATGCTGGTATCCATGGATGCCGGCATGCTGTGACACAGGCAGGGCTTCCTCCACACCTGTTACAATGATATCAGTGTGGACAGCCAGGCAGGTGTCACAATGATCCATGTATACCTGTGGAGGTGGATGGGCCCTCCTCCATCTCCAGCTGACTGTCTTCAGTGGACAGGCCCACCACTGATGACCCATGCAGACACTCAGGATCTTTAAGGGAAAGCAAAGTCGTGTTACTGCATGTGACCCACCCTGCCCCCATAGACAGACCATGACTTACCATGCAGTGATGGACCACCACCTGTCTGGAAGCCACCACCCAGAACACCCTCAATGGCACTGCACTGCATGCTTCCAACAAGCCTCCCCTCCTGTGGGGTCAGCTGTACCACCTCCAGCTGTCCCTCACCTGTTGCAGCTCATGCTGCCCTGATGGCAGCCACCTGCTCCTTTATTCCCCTCCTGTCCATGCCCATCTTTTTCTTACACTCCTGCATGAAGTGCTGGTGACTGCCATGCAGGTTCACAGCACGTGCCACCTCCTCCCATTCAGCAGCATGGGCTTGAGGTGTTCCACGCTGTCCACTGAGAAGTGGCTCCTCATCAAGGTATGCCTCAAACAGAGCTTCGGTTTCAGCCTTGGTAAAGTTAGGCCTCCTCCTCTTCCTCCTCCCACCACTGTGTTCCTCCTCTCCAGCAACTTGCTCGGTCATTATGTAGCCTGTAAGAATGACAGTTGTTACCTGTGACTGTGCAGTCCCATGCATGTCCCTAAATCCACAGTCCACACTCCCAAACAGCATGCAACTCACCAATAGACTGCAGTAACCGACTATGGCTACTGCAGCCCAATGTCACACTTTTATAGCGCAACCCATGCAAATGAGGTGAGGTGCAACTTTAAGTAGATGCAAATTGCAGTGCTGCGCCATTGAATGGCTGATTAGATGATTTGCATATGACGGCCTAATATCACACTGTTGCACTTTGCGCAATTGTGTTGAACGTGCTGAGCCAATGGTGCAGTTCTGTGACATGCATAGTACACACCTCACTGTGCATGCCCAGGTTGCTGACGCAGGCATCTGCCGTGCTGATGATGTGCTGTGCATGGTAGGCAATGCAGGGCACAGCCACCATTGTGCCAGTGGCACTATAGCGATGGTCACTACATGGTACTGTAGCACTGGGCCATCATAGGCACACTGGGCCAACTGCATGGTAGGCTGCTAATGGCAGTGGCACACAGGCAGCCAATCATGCTACATGCATTGGGTTCCAATGGCACTGTGCGTGTCCATGCGCCAGAGACCCTTGACCCTGTGCCCGACCTTTGTCCCCTAGGCACCATGCATCAGGCATGGGTGCACCTCTACCACGCTGTTTGGTGACAACATGATAGGGAATGGCAGCGCTGTACCACATAGCATCTGCATGTGGGGAGCCACACTGCAGAGCACCATATTGCCAAATCTAGCAGCGAGAATGGCACACAGGAGGGCAGCCCAGTGGTCTGCAATAGAGCTGGCCAACCTAGTGGCCATTGAGGAGCCATACCCTGGGCCACTGTTCAGGGAGGCACTCCTGAACATGTCCAGGACCCAGGTGTGGCAGGAGGTGGCCACTGCACTTGAGGAGGCCACAGGATGGGGGAGGAGCACCGAGTAGTGCCACCACAGGTACAGGGACCTGCGGCGGAGACATCTGGAGGTACCGGCATGCCTGTGGGAACATGCCAGGAGGGGCATGGTGCCACGGCCAGTTAGGGGTTACATCATCACACTTTTATCTTCCATATGGGTAACAGTGTTGTATGTGTCCAGCACATGGGGGAGGGACCGTCTGGATTGGCTGTGGTGGTGTTCACAGGGTGTGGGGTGGGTTGGTCTGGCTGGGTGGGAGGACACACACCTGGGGGCAGGGGGGCTTTGCTATGGGATTGTACTGATGTTCCTCTCTCCATGTTTGCCCCACAGGCCCAGAGGAACACCACCATGCCCGTGAAGAGCGGTGGAAGGAAGAGCAGGGTGCTCTTCTATAGGTTATAGGTGCTGAGCTGCAGTAGTGTGCATGGTGTCAGGGGTGGTGCGGTCATGGGTATGTGTGTGTGTGTCCATGTGGAGGTGACTATGGTGTGGGGGTAGCTATCTGTCAGTGTCTGTGGTGTGTGTGTTGTGCCCTGTGCACTGGATGACTGTGTGCAGTGGTCCACGGTGCATGCTCTGTGTCCATGGTGCACCCATCGGCCCTTCCATGGCCTGTGCAGCTGACACACATGCATGTCTGTGACCTGCACGGTCCGCTGACATGTCAGTGGTGGCAGTCCCTGCAGGGCAGCCACTGTACCCATCACAATGCTGGGTTGCCTTCTGTCACTGGTGTGGTGCATGTCTGCCTCAGGTGGCACTCTGGGCTCCACAGTTGTTGTCTCACCTCCATGCTGTGCCTTGTGTGTGTTGTTGGGGATGTGCCCCACTGTCTGTGACTTGTGCTCCGGGTGAATGATGGTGGTGTACAGGTCCACAGAGCCTCTGCAGGGAGGACTGTGGGTTGTGTGTACACAGTTTACAAGGGCACACACTGGGGGCTTGGTTTCCCCACCACTGCATCCCTGTGTTGTTGTGTCTTTGGGTATGGGTGGGTGGCTGTCCATACTCTGTGAGGCATCCGGTGTGGTGCATGCTTCCACACACCACTGAGGGTGGCTGTGCAGGCTGTTGTGGCCAGTGGTGGGTCGGGGTTTGTCATTGGAATACTGTGCAGGGTGCTGTACCACTGGTGGTGGTGTCCAGGCCACGCCCTGTCCCGTGAGGGGTACCTCGTGTGCCGACACATGGTTGGTCTCTCAGCAGTACCTCAGGGGGACTGTGCATGGTGGCACTGTGTCTGCTGTTGTTGCATTGCTGTGTGCTGCCACCCACTGATGGGTGCTCATGGTGGGCTGGTCTTGCATGGTTCTGTGGTGCACAGGGTTGCAGTGTCACAGTGGGGTGGTGGCATGCATGGGGTTTCCTGCAGTGGTGGTCATTGCCTCATGGGGGTGTCTGGGGGTCACGGTGCAGGGTGTGCTCTGCATTGGGGAGGATGGTGTGGCACGGGGTGGTCAGCCCTCCTTGTATGCCAGTCACAGCTTGCCGGTAGGTATGATGGGGCACCATGGCCCGGCTGTGGGTTGTGTGCTTGTCTCCATGGGCCAGTGGTTATTCCAGCCCTCCCCCAGTTGTGCAGTGCATGGGGTGTGGGGGGACGATGTCTGTTCTACTCTGTGTTCCTGTGCCCATCTGTGGCATGGGTGGTGGGCCCCTACCTCCTTGGTTGTGCAGTTGCATTGCTCTGCTGCTGGGTGGTATCCCTGGTTGCACTATGGCACCTCTGGACTGCTCACCTGAACATCCCTTGTTGCGCTATAGTGCATCAGATCTGCTCAGCTTCCCCTCCCTAGTTGTGCTATGGTGCAGGTGGTGCAATATTCAGTCATCGGCTGTAGGCACAGTTTGGCCTGCTCCGTTTTTGAATATCACGTCTCTTGCGCATGGGCGCAATAGACTTGCGCTTGCTCCTGCAATTTCGCACTTTTTGGGTGCAGTTTGAATATCTGGGCCAATGAGTTAAATGCTGTCTCTTACAGTGTTGTGCTAAAGTGTGTGCAATTATACCTGTTACAAAGTGGTGATTAATATAATATTATGATATGATATGATATGATATGATATGATACGATACGATATGATATGATATGATATGACATGACATGACATGACATAACATAATATAATATATTATAATACAGTATAGCATGTTGTAATGTGATATGATATGATATTACATAATATAATGGTATTTTTTTTTAAACAATTATTTTACCAGGTGAGACACACTAAGCTGAAAGCTTGTTTGCAAGTGCAACCTGGGAGCATGAGGAAGTCAAGTGACTTGCTCAGGGTCACACAGTATGCAAGTGGGGGCTGTGGGATTCAAACCCAGGTCTCCAGATTTGCAGCTCAGAGCCTTAAACCACTGCACCATATTGCCTCCTATTATAATATTCTAACTATTAAGGTAATTAACTATGTGTTTATCTTAGTGACAATGTGGTGCTAAACTAGGTGTTAAAATATCTCTGCGATAGTGAGGTGCTGAATTATGTGTGAAATTTTCTCAAACATGTATTAAAATGTATCTCTTGTAGAGAGGGTCTAAACAATGAGTTAAATGCTCTCTTTTACAGCATTGTGCTTAACAGTGTGAACTTTTCCCTGTTATGAAGTGGCGATATCATATGATATGATATAATATGAGATAAAATGTGATGTGATGTGATATGATATGATATGATATTATGTGGTATAATATAACTATACAATTAATTAGGTTAATTTACCTCTGTGACAGAGTGGTGCTGAATTATGTTTTAAAT
This sequence comes from Neoceratodus forsteri, assembly GCA_016271365.2. Taxonomy (NCBI): domain Eukaryota; kingdom Metazoa; phylum Chordata; order Ceratodontiformes; family Ceratodontidae; genus Neoceratodus; species Neoceratodus forsteri. Next base: position 876,713,003 of record CM028136.1, read on the forward strand.
TGTCTCTGTGATTCTGTGGTGCTGAACTATGTGTTAAATTATCTCTGTAACAGTGTGATGTTTAAATGTATTACATTATCACTGTGACAGTGGTGTGCTAATCTATGTGTTAAATTATTTCAAACATTGTTAAATTGTGTCTCTTGTAGTGAGGTTTCAGACAGTGAGTTATATGCTCTCTTTTACAATGTTGTGCTTAACTGTGTGAAATTATCCATTATGGAGTGGAGGTTAATATATTATAATATAGCATAACATAATATAAATGACATGATATGATGTGATATGAACTATGTATTAATATAATATAATATAATATAATATAATATAATATAATATAATATAATGGTTTGGTGTTATTTTATTATATCTATTAAATTAATAAACTGTGTGGTAATTTATTTCTGTGACAGAGCAGTGTTAAACTAATGTCAACATATTTCTGCGATAGTGTGGTGCTGAACTATGTGTTAAATAATCTCTGTAACAGTGTGGTGAGTAAATGTGTTACATTATCTCTGAGACAGTGTGCTTCTAATCTGAGTGGTAAATTATCTCAAACATGGGTTAAATTGTCTGTGTTGAAGTCTGGTTCTAAACATTGTTTTCAGTGCTTTCTGTTACAGTGTTGTGCTTAACTTTGTGAAATTGCCGTGTTAGAAAGTGGTGATTAATAGAATAGAATAGAATAGAGTAGAATAGAATAGAATAGAATATAGGGGTGTGGTGTAATAATATTATATCTATTAAATAAATTAACAATGTGTTAATTTATCTCTGTGACAGTGTGATGCTAAACTATGTATTAAAATATCTGCGATATTGTGGTGCTGAACTATGTGTAAAATAATCATTGTAACAGCGTGGTGATTAAATATGTTACAGTATCACCCTTACAGTGTTGTGCTTAACCGTATCCATGTAAAGCAGTGGTGATATAATATAATATAATATAATATAATATAATATAATATAATGTTGTAGTTATAACACTGTAAAGAAAACATTTATTAATTATGTGTTAATTTATCTCTGTGACAGTGTGGTGGAAAATGATGTGTAAAATTTTCTCAAACATGGGTGATAGTGTCTCCCTTGTGGGGTTCTAAACAATGAGTGAAATGCTATCTGTTACAATGTTGTGCTTAACATAATTAAAAAATATAATATTATAAAAATATTATAGTTATAATATAGTGCAATGCAATACAATACAATATGATACAATGTAATTATATAATATCATACCATATGATGTCATATTATATGATATGATAAAAGACCTGATCTCATGTGATATAGTATGATGTGATGTGATGCGATATGATATAATATGACATGATATGAAATGATATGATATAACGTAATATAACATAACATATAATATAATATGATATAATATAATATGATATAATATAATATAATATAATATAATATAATATAATATAATATAATATGATATGGAATTATATGATATGCTATAGTATGAAATGATAAGATGTGATGTGATGTATAATGTAATATAATATATTCTAATATAATATAATACAATATAAAGTAATGGTGAGGTGTTCTAATGTTTATAAGTCTTAATTATTTATGTGTTAATGTATCTCTATGAGAGGGTGTTGCAAAATTATGTATTAAAATATCTGTGCAATACTGTTACAGTGTTGTGTTTAACTGTATGAAATTATCCCTGTTATTTGAGTGGTGATTAGTTTAATATAATACCATATCCTATGTTAATGATATGATTGATATGATATGATACCATATAATTTTGTGGAGTAATATAACTAATACATTAGTTAACTGTTTTAATTTATCTCTGTGACAGAGTGGTGTTGAACTATGTTTAGAAATGTCTCTGCGATTGTGTGGTGCTGAACTATGTGTAAAATTTCTCTGTAAAACTGTAATTCTTAAATGTGTTACGTTATTTCATTGACAGTGTGGTGCTAATCTCTTTGTTAAATTATCTCAAAAATGGTTAAATTGCACCTCTTGTAGTGTGGTTTTAGACAATGAGTTAAATGCTGTATTTTACAATGTTGTGCTTAACTGTGTAAAATTATCCATTACGGAGTGGAGATTAATATAATATGATATAATACAATATAATATAATATAGTATAGTATGATGTGATGTGACGTGATGTGCTGTCATGTTATGTCATGTGATATGATATGCTATGATTAATATAATAAATATAACGTAATATAACAAACTCATTAAAAATGTGTTGATTTGTGTCTGCGAAAGTGTGGTGCCAATTTATGTGCTAAATTATTTGAAGCATGGGTTAAATTGTCTGTTGCAAGTGTGGTTCAAAATATTGAGTTCAATGCTCTCTGTTAGAGTGTTGTGCTTAACTGTGTGAAACTATCCTTGTTTCAGAGTGATGTATAATAGAATGTAATATAGTAAATAGTATAATATGATATAATACAGTACAATATATATTATATTAATCTCCACTCCGTAATGGATAATTTCACACAGTTAAGCACCTAACACATTAACTCTGATGGTGCTAAACTGTGGTTCTAAAACAATGAGTTTAATGGTCTATGATTCAGTGTTGTGCTAAACTGTGTGAAGTTTCACACACAGTTTAGCACCACACTGTAAAAGAAACAATTAAGACAGTTTAACATCACACTCTCACAGTGGTAATTTAACACATAGTTTAGCACCACAGTTTGACTAGATAAATTAACACACAGTTATGTAATTTAATAGTTATAATAGTATAACACCACACCGTTATGTTATGTTATGTTATGTTATGTTATGTTATGTTATGTTATGTTATGTTATGTTATGTTATGTTATGTTATGTTATGTTATGTTTATCACCATAAAGTATCAGGGATAATTTCATAGATAAGCACAAGACTGAAACAAGAGCGCATTTAACTCATTGATAAGAACCACACTGCAACAGAAACTAGTTAACCCATGATTGAGAAAATTTAATACATGAATTAGCACTGCACTGTCACAGGGAAAATGTAACACATACTTTAGAACCACGCTATTATACAGATAATTTAAACCATATTTCAGCTTTACACTGTCACAGAGATAATTAAAAACCTAGTTTAGTACCACGCTCTCAGAGCTAATTTAACACACAGTTTAGAACCACACTGCAAAAAAAAACTATTTTGAAATAATATGATATGATATATGCTATGATATAATATACTCATGAGGAGTTACAATATCACAACACTTAAATTAATTAACTATGTGTTAATGTATCCCTATGCGAGAGTGGTGCTAAACTATGTGTTAAAATACCTGTGCAATAGTGTTGCAGTAGTGTGCTTAACTGTGTGAAATTATCCCTGTTATTCAGTGGTGATTAGTATAGAATAATATAATATAATATAATATAATATAATATAATATAATATAATATCATAACATATAATATAATACAATATAATATATTATAAAATACTACAATATAACACAATACAATACAATACAATATAATATAATATAATATAATATAATATAATATAATATAATATAATATAATATATAGGTGTTATAATATTATCACTATTAAAATAATTAACTATATGTTACTTTATCTCTGTGACAGTGTGGTGCTGAACTATGTGTTAAATTGTCTGTGCAATAGTGTGGTGCTTAAATGTGTTACATTATGTCTATGACAGTATGGTACTAATTTACATATTAAATTATCTCAACCAGGGCTTAAATTGTCTCTGTTGCAGTGTGATTCTAAACAATGAGTTACAGTGTTGTGTTAAAAGGTGTGAATTTTTTTTCTGTTACGGAGTGGTGATTAATAGAATAGAATAGAATAGAATAGAATAGATATATACATCTGCGATAGTGTGGTGCTGATCTATTTGTTAAATTTTCTCTGTAACAGTGTGGTGCTTAAATATGTTAAATTATCACTGTGAGAGTACAATGATAAACTGTCTTAAATTGTATCTTTTGCAGTGTTGTACTAAACTTTACTGTGATAATTTAACATATAGTTTACCACCGCAGTTTGACTGAGAAAATTAACACATAATTTAATAGATATAATATTATAACAGCACACCATTATAAAGTGTTATATGTTATGTTATGTTATGTTATGTTAATCACCACACCATAACAGACATATTTTCACACAGTTATCCTCAACACTGAAACAGAGAGCATTTAACTCTTTGTTTAGAACCACACTGCAACAGAGACAATTTAACCCATGTTTGAGATAATGCAACACATAAATTTGTGCCACACTGTCACAGAGATTATGTAACAAATTTAAGCACCAAACTGTTACTGAGGTAATTTAACAGATACTTTAGAACCACACAGTGATAGAGATAATTTAAACCATAGCTGAGAACCACACTATTACAGAGATATTTTAACACATAGTTCAGCACCAAACTGTCACAGAGCTAATTTAAGAAATAGTTCATCACCACACTGTCTGCGAGATAAAGTAAC